>JALMGA010000002.1:66622150-67311200 GCA_023333525.1 Aspidoscelis tigris stejnegeri | reverse complement strand
TGTTCTGTTGTGGGGAGAAGAATAGAAAAGCTTTGTCCCCCTTAAATGGATGAGAAAAAGCGGGGTAGAAAAGCCAGTTCTTCTTCTTCTTCTTCTTTCTTCTTCTTCTTCTTCTTCTTCTTCTTTCTTCTTTCTTCTTCTTCTTCTTCTTCATCTTCTTCTTCTTCTTCTTCTTCTTCTTCTTCTTCTTCTTCTTCTTCTTCTTCTTCTTCTTTCTTCTTCTTCTTCTTCTTCTTCTTCTTCTTCTTCTTCTTCTTCTTCTTCTTCTCTTCTTCTTCTTCTTCTTCTTCTTCTTCTTTCTTCTTCTTCTTCTTCTTCTTCTTCTTCTTCTTCTTCTTCTTCTTCTTCTTCTTCTTCTTCTTCTTCTCTTTCTTCTTCTTCTTCTTCTTCTTCTTCTTCTTCTTCTTCTTCTTCTTCTTCTTCTTCTTCTTCTTCTTCTCTTCTTCTTCTTCTTCTTCTTCTTCTTCTTCTTCTTCTTCTTCTTCTTCTTCTTCTTCTTCTTCTTCTTTTCTTCTTCTTCTTCTTCTTCTTCTTCTTCTTCTTCTTCTTCTTCTTCTTCTTCTTCTTCTTCTTCTTCTTCTTCTTCTTCTTCTTCTTCTTCTTCTTCTTCTTCTCTTCTTCTTCTTCTTCTTCTTCTTCTTCTTCTTCTTCTTCTTCTTCTTCTTCTTCTTCTTCTTCTTCTTCTTCTTCTTCTTCTTCTTCACTATTACCACCACCATCATATACTATATTTGTGTATTTAGGCAGATATTTAAAAGCACTACACTGAAACAACTCTAATAGGTTCTAGTGTAATATGTGACACTATGGTCTATTATCTATATTTGAGGCTGTTGATTTCCATAACTATTTCTATGAGATGGAATCAAAAGTACTCTTTAAATTGACAAAAGCAAGATAATAACTTTTCAAGCTGCAAGGGAGAAGGGATGGGACACTTTAAGAATATATATTTTTTAAAATATTGTTTTAAATTTTTTGTGCTGGAAATTGTTTTCTTAATCATTTAACGGCATTTGCTCAGTCTGCTAAGCTTTCATATGTCAAAACATCTTCTTTAATGACGTTTTATATGGATACTGCGTGTCAAGCTCAGTCAAGGTGGGACTCCTCTCAGATGGCAAGTTTCTGCAATGCACAAGTTTATCCAGCCTTATGATACCTGCTGTGATGTCATCAAGACAGTAAAAGTTACTGGTTACAGCTATCACCACTAGGGATGTGCACAAATGTTTTTTTTTAATTTTATTTGTATCGAATCAAATGCCAGAAAATTCTTAATTCATTCGAATAGATCCCTTTGATTGTGGTAGGATTCATATTCAATACGAATGTTCATTTCCGTACGAATCCCATACAAATGCATATGAACCCCATGCAAATCCCATATGAAGTTTCATACAAATGTATCAAAACATTCTATTCGAATTTGAATGTCTGAATTTGGCCTAATTCGTTCAGATTTTGAATGTTACAAATATTTATGCATATCCCTAATCACTCCATAAGTCTTCTTTTGTACCACTCCCTAAAAATGCTGCATTTCAGTTTAAAGTACTATGGATATGATCTAGAAAATAGCATTGCAGTCGAGGACATGAAATGTAACTTGCTAGCAAATACTTGCTAGTAGGACTCTCAGGAATCAGGCCACATTTCTCAAAGCTCTAGACAAGAACCTTCATAGCAGCTTAGTAAATATTCTAAGCAGATACTGTACCAGAGATCATAAGAATGATGTCCTAGCTGATTATTCGCAGATTCCAGGAGTCTTATAATTCAATATATCACTATTAATTTCCATCTATCTTTCACTACGTAGGTTATTTTATTTTCAAAATATAAATTCTTATTTTCCCTAGATGAAATTTGAATGATTACTTTTTGCTACAAGTGTTTTAAGAACTAAGAAATAACAATAAACCCTCAGGAGTCTTTATTTTAGTCTTCAGATACCTTGTGAATTTGTCACTATGCTGTCTTGTATAGTAGTGCATTAGCCTTGGGCAATAACTTGAAGAAGAAAAATGCCTTTGTTACATTTGATTTTCCTGTCAAAAGAAACTCTGAAAATGATGTGTAATATACAACAGAAAAAAATTACTGGAGTAACTGTCATTCTCCAAATAAGAAAAGTACTGACAAAACCACGGAAGTGCTTATCCTGTACTATAGTTATTAGCACTTTGGTTTAGAGATTCACAGGCAATGCTATATGGATATACTATTTCTTGTTTAGTTTCTTATGCTTTTTTAAAAAAAATAATAAACTGACATTCTTGTATTACAGCCATACTAGCATACACATTCCATAAATTTAACTCTTGCCCATCCCACAAATAATATAATGTACTGTCTGTAATTCATTCTTGTTGGTGTTGTTGTAAATAAATATGTGTTCTTAGAGATCGTAGAACTGAATGTCCTGATAAAGTTTTCCTTTTGAAGTTTTTTGTATTTTTAGGTTCCGTTTAGCAGTAATCAAGTTTGTACAGAGGTTCTTCTGTTGAATAAACACATAGGATACTCTCAGATTGCTCCTGTTCAAGACCCACTGAAAACTGATTTTTTTTGTCATTCTCCTCTTATTTCTTTAGCACTTCTTTATACAGATAAACTTGGTATCAGTTTGTTTCACACAGGCAAAACCAAGACATTATATGTGAACTATATATTTGATGTAGTACTTTAGACGATCAAAGGATTTTTTTAAAAAACAAAAATTAAAGTAGAAGTTTCAGTGTGACATAGTGATGCCTTTATAATTTTGTATTTTTTTGTGTTCTGGTGTAAAATGGAGAAACTACATTGCATTTGTTAATTTTTCTCTCTTCCTGGTGAAGGTGTTTATCAGCTTCCCTTCATTGAGGTTGTTTTCTCTTAACCCCTGTCATATAGTAAAGGTTATCACCTAGGATTATATTCATATGCTCTCTTAATTATGTATATCTTCTTTTTAACAAACCTTTAAAAAAGATTTCAGATGTTACAAGTCTAATTAAAGAGACAAAGCACAGTTTATACTGTAGATTTTTTCTGCAGTTCAATTAATCAGCATGTTTTCTCTTTTAATTAAAACCATTTTAGTAAATTAAAGCCCACAGCAAAACACATATATAATTTGTTTGTAATTAGCTCTTAATTGGTGGTAGTTGAAGCTTAGCACCCTTGGTTTCTTTTCTTCATGATTGCCATTTTATTAGCAGCCAGTCATTAATTAATCTTTTTTTTCTAATTAGCTTATAAAACTGTTGATGGCACATTATTGTAAATGTGATTTTAAGTTCAAAGCTTGTTAATAAGCTTTCTTACTTAGAAGAACAGAGATAAAGAAATTGCTGAAAACAGTACTACAGTTCTTTTTTTTTAAAACAGCCTTTCTTACAAGGGGACTGTGTAAAACATCTAACGGCTTATAGTTAATTTTTAATGCTGTTTTCATGAATGGAAGAAGTTACTTGCATATAAATATTTGAATCTAAAACAAAGCTTCAATATGTCCATTCCGCCTGCATATAATTTAACGTTTTAACATCAGCAATAAAAACCCAACAGAGATATTACAAAGTATTTTACACTAGAGGTTGAAAAGATCATTGAAGGAAGATCATTCTTACTTCAAAATCCACTCAATATTCTTGTTTGCTTTATATATTTAATATACATCAGCAGTGGATAACATTCCACAACATAAAAGGGGAAAATCATTGCCACGGGCAGAACCTGAAATAACTAGATTCATATTTGATGAAAACTGTAATATAGTATTAAAAGACTGTTTGGTTTCTCTGATAGACCACCAGGATGCTTCAAGACCTGTTAGAATAGAGATGTTCTGCTGAAACCCCTTTGGGTTTAGCCTTTTATAGATTGTTCTTGTGTGTGACATTTCTGAATCTGTCCTTGAATGTGTCATCACATTACTCATATCCTAGAAAGGAGTATTTTGCAGTGGGTTTTTGAATTAATTCTTTTTTTAGGGAGGGGGAAATTTAGGGATTTTCAAGATAGTGCCTTTAATGTATATCCAGGTATAAACTCTTCTATGTGATACTATTTAACAAAACATCACAACCAGATGTTGTCAGTCAATGGCTGCTAAAGGCCAGACTAAGCCAAACAGATTTGCGTTACTTCCAGAAGTTAGCTGGGCTTTTAGACAAGGAAGCTTCCAGAGGAAATGAATTCCATGGCTTTGGAGCTACTGTTGAGATAATTTGCTTGCCTGTCCTCAGTATTCTAGCCTGGCACATGAATGGGCATCTTCAAGAAAACATCCCCAGTGGATTTCAAGGGCCATGGTGGGTCACCAATGCTTTTCCTGCAAACATTTCAGTCAAATCTCCCTCCTCGCTCTTTGTATTCTGAAAGTTGCAGTAAATATCTTTTGTAGCTGAATAAGATTTTTTTCCTCTCAGTACTTTGACTTTATTTACTATTTCAACTTCAGCTGTTTCTTTTGCTTTTTTTAAAAAAAGGTTTTTATGATGCTGTGCAAGAAACACTAGAAAGGGATAGCTGACAAGGAAAAAATTAAAAATTGGATAAAAAGTAAATGAATAATGTCATATTACTAAAAAGATGAGAGGCTAATTTGTGCCGACTTTTTGCTAATTTTGTTCAAGCCTCAAAATGAGGAGCTGTCACCCGTTCTGTGTAGCCCTGATGACAGTGCCAATGATCCATGAAATAAGCTGCCGCTGGCTTTGTTCTGATAAGAATGAACAAATCTGCACAATGTACGGCTCCCTGAATCTCATTTTCATACTTGCATGCAGGCTAAAAGAAATAAGCTGTTTGCAGGCTTGATTAATCAGACATTTGAGGGGGTTTTGTCTCTTTGATCTCTTTCGTCTCCTAGGTAACTTGCTTGACATTAATGTTGAGCTTGAGTAAAGACAATCAGGAATTGTAGACCAAACTGATATAAAAAATTAAAGACCTTAGCACTTTAAGTACTTCAGTAATGGTTCCGCTTTACTTCAGAAAACATCTGTTTTCATTTAATTAAAGAACAAAAGCGAATAGTATAAATATTTTTTATAGAAACCTGTTATTCAACAAAAAAAAAGTTTTTGGTATGATAATTGTATTTTTTTTAAATGAATTCCCTCTGTACTATTTGGAGAGATGAAGATTGTTAAAATGTTACTAGGTACTCTTCACAGCTGTACAATTTTGAAATGAAAAATAATTTTATGCTGTATTAAGCTGCAAGAGCAAGATTTTTGAAACGATTATGCGTGAACTTCAAGGATGATTTTGCCTCCTCGAAAAGTAACTTCATTTATAAAGTTTGTCTCTTTAAAAATATATACTATGTTAGATAGATGAAGCATTATATCTACATTACTTCCCAATATGATTTACACACTCTAAACCTTTAAAATTGAAAGGAATTAAAAAAAAAATGTCGCAGTGCGTTTGCTTGAGGTTATGCAGACGCTTTTACAAATCTTCCAAGTGGCTGTAAAGATGAATGCCTCAAGGGGTCTAGCCAGGGCCCTGCTTTTCCAACCAGCTAAAGCCTTATCTTAAATCCAAGCAAAGTACCATTAATCTTTTTGAAAGACCTTTTATGGCTTTTAATATATCCCAAATTAGAACATTTTACACCCTTGGTTCCTGAAATGTGGTGATAAAAAGCCTTTAGAGCTTAATTTTCCTTACTGCGTGCTCTGACCAATTTGCAGTTCTTTGTGATAATGTTTAGACACCTTAATTAAAATGCAGCAAAATATTGGATGTTCTATATGGAAAATGCTGATACTTTGACTACACAAGAAATTGTTGTATGTATTTTTATTCATGTTTTATTGCTTCTTACAACATTGTATTTTGCTGTATTATCTGATGACCTGAAACACTTTTTTTTTAAGTAAAGCCCATTGACTAAGATTGTAGTGGCTTCTGTGAGGAAAAGAAGTAAGGTTGCATTGGAGAGTGTGGATGTGAGGGCAAAATCCTTAAAACTGATTCAGACATGGTTGTGTTTGGTTTATTCACAACTCATCTAGAAGTTACTTCCAGTACTGAATGCAGCCATTCTGCAAGTTAGTATGATGAGGTATTTCTTCCTTCACTGTGATAGAGACCATAATTATCCCATTCTGAACCATTATTTTTGGAAGAATGAACAACTCATTCAATTTCAAAGAGGGCACATAATCCTAAAATAGCCTCTTGTTGGCTATACAAGGTAAACAGACACAAGCCAGCTAATAATGGGTAAAAGGATACAAATTTACATAAATTTATAGAAGTACATCTGAGTTAATTACAGTTTGCTTGTGTCGTACTGGCACTGCACTACAGCCCAATGAGCCTGGAAGCAAAGATTATGACAGTTGTGTTTTGGGAATGGGGCTGGGCCAGAGGAACAGGTTTATTACAAGACTGTTCCATGTGCAAAAGTGAGTATCTTTAACATGCCAAAACCTTTTTGTCATGGTGCTGCAGCTAGAGGTATTTTTCATTTGACAGAGGGAAGAGAATAGGTTGGAGGACCAGGAAGCAAGAGTCACTTTTCACAGGCTTCTTGTAGAACTTGTTTCCTGGGAGTATCATAGCAAGACAAACAGGCCCCAGGCTCTTTACGTCCCAGAATGATGAATATCTGGAATTCCTCCTTTATCAAGGCAAAAAGATATTGTTATGTTAATGGGACTTACTGTTGGAAGTATTATTTACTATGAGCTAAGTAGTTACGCCTTGAGGTGTCCCATCATAAGATCTGTTCTGGACTTGATGATTTTGCTTGGCCCATCCTGTGTACTGTAGATTTTGAACTCATAAAGGAGATAAAGTTGAGTGCCCTAAAGGAAACATTGACTAGAAGGTCATACTAACAACCCTATTACCTATTTTAATTTCTTTATGCAGTCTTAGGCAAGAATTTGTGGATACAAGTGCATTTTCTTCTTAGTTACAGGTGCTAGAGTAGCTTGTTCATAAGGATAAATAATTGAGCTTCAGGTTATAGTAACAGGAAGAAGCATCTATTGAGTACTTTCTGAGACTCATTGATATAAAAGTAATTTTATGTTGGTTCTGTTTTAGTATGGATACCCCAGTAATAATATTCAACCTATTGATGAAGTGCTTCTTGATAATTGATCTAAGTGTGCAAAACTGAAATGTCCAACCATACACCTTTGTTGCTCTATGATTGCCATGCTTGTAACTATAAGACAAAAGTACAGTAACTGACAGTGAATATAATGTATGCATAATAGCAAAGGACCCTTGATTCAAACTGCTCCTTTTTTTCCCTTTCCAGTAGTAAATTGCACTGTAGAGTGAAAGAAATCTTTGAATATTCTACCCTCACATTGTATCAAGCTACTGTCTCCCTAGCTTGGACAACAGAATCAGCCAAACTTCCAAGCCAGCAAGACAGTAGCTTGGTGCAATGCAAAAGCAGATTTCAGCAAGCCCTTTCTCTGCTTTCTGGGGCATCAATCATAAAAACCTAATTATTTATGTGTTTATCAATTTTCCCACAACTTGTTCCCAAATAAAGCCTTTCCAATTCTTTACTGGTGGCTTGTCAGTTTTTTGTTTTTTTTTAAAAAAGGTAACCTAGGCCTAGACATTGCTGTTAATTTCTTAGATAATGTATGTTGAAATATATGTGCAACATGTGGCCCTGGTAGTGATGCATGGTCATGTTCCTCATTTTCAGTCTCTTTAAACACTAAATATTGCTTATACTTGACCATAATATCAGGAGGATATAAGAATATATATATATGCACACTGCTGCTTATTCCATTTTAGGGGTATAAAGAAAGCTAGTTGCTAGTTTTGCTCGATAAAATTTAGTACAGATCTTCTCTTTCCTTTGTCTGTTCACTGAATGTACAAAGGCTTTGTTCATAGTTGGTGCAGGACAGTTTTTGGTCATGTACACCTTAGAAGGTCTTAAAGATCTTTTTAGTCCCCTCGTCTATTTACTTTACCCTGCTGGGTTCATCTGTTTATGGTTTTCTCTCCTCCATCTGTCTATAGCTTGGTGTGAAGATTGCCAAAGCGGTCGCCTGCCGAAATTTTGTGAAAACAAAGCAAGATGCAGAGGCTTCCCAAGAATCCAAAAAGAAAAAGAAACTTGCATGGGGGTATGCATTGGCCTTATAAATTTAAGAATAATAGAACATTTTTGAGTAACTTGTTTTCCGTCTTCAGGTTTGCTTGTACTAATCTTTCTTTGTTTTGTTTGACCTTGGTTTTTTTTTGCCTTGAATGATGAACCTATTTAATGTAGGATCTTCAGTATAACTGATAAATTATTCAAATGTTTATACTTTCCCTTGTGTGACTGCTAGAGTATTACAAATCTAGTTCCAAATGTAGTTATTGCTTCTAAATGAAATTTGATTGAAAACTCCCTAAAGTGTACTTTAGTACATACTGACATATGTTTGTATTTCTTTTCAGATTTGAAGCCAAGAAAAGATGGGAAACAAAAAGCAACATGGGATACATGTAGTTAATTGTGCCTTGGAAGGGGAAAAGCAGTTTAAAGCTGATGGACAAAGTGTGTTAATATTGAAGATACATAAATTATATTTAATTTGGGTTTTATTTGCATTCGCTTTGCAGCTGAATAAATCACTGTGGAATAATTTAGTGTCTCATCCCATGCTTTCTCTGCTCTATCTCAAGTATTCCATCTTCAGTTTTGGAAATGTTTCTAGTTGTCTTTCACATATTCTAAAAATTTAAAATGTCTTACTATGGAAATACTAAAAGTCATAATTATTAGGAAGGTTGCCTTCTTTTGTGTTATGGCTTCACAGCAAAGGAAAATTCTTTTGGAACAGGTCAGAGTGGCCTACATAAGGGGGATGAGGACACCTAAGGTTTATGGGTTAGTAGTTTTTATATATCCCTGTGCTTGTTTTAATTTATTTTGAACTTTTATGTTCATTTTAGTATAAGTGGATATGGTCATTTAACTAATCCGTAATGTATTTAATTCATGTATTCGTTTAATAAAGTATGTATTTGGATCCACTAGATGTTTAAATAATAAGACCTGGTGGTGGTGATTCTCTCAAAACAAAAGAAGCAAATAAATCAGCAATAACGTTTATCTTCAAATGTATGTAAATGTATGTCACCTGTGTAAAAGCTACACTAGTAGATTTCATTCACTGTTAAACAAGATCCAGTACTTAATGGAAAAGGAGTTAAGTACCAAATGGTGATTTATTGTATTTCAGTATTTAGACCCAGATTGAAGGTTTATGACAAGTTTGATATTTTCTATCCTAATGTGAGATAGTTCATTCTTGTTCACTACCCCTAAGGATGTTTGATTTCCTCACCACCAGGAAAACTATATTTCACAGCGACAAGAGCTTCCAGTACTATAATCTAGAGTCAACGATAATTAATAATACTGACAGTTATCTACTCAGTGAAGTCTGTAAATCAGTGACCAAACAGGTTTGTACCTCAGAGCACACTAAATCTGCAAAGAGACCATTTAGGGAGAGGGTTTTGTGTAGCAGAGTGGGAAAACAAGTAATGTCTAGTTGATATATTTTTTAAAAAATGTTGCATTTGGCTCTTACAGAAGGACCTATTACCTGTCCGATGTTAACTAATAATACCTGAATAATGTGTTAATACTTAAGATTATCTCGTAAGAGATTGAGTTCTGCGTCTGTTCTCACATATGACATTTTGAAATACATATTAGTATGTTCCCCAGAAATGGAAAGCCACTTCTGTATCTTTCATGCATAGAGGTGCCCATGGAGTCAATTAAGAGTTGTTCAGGATTTTGTGGTGTCCAACAACAACAAATACATACACAGATGTGGTTACTGATGGCTGTTAGCTATTAGAGCATCATTGGGGAGCATGTATGTCTCTAGATGTTTTTGGGCTGTAAGCATTGGCCGTCCTGGCTAGGGTGAAAGAATTTGAATACTGAAACACTTTGAGAGATCCTGATTTCTCTGTTTTTGTTCCGTACTGTAATATACTTATACTGTGCTGGATGACTGAGCAGCTCTAAGACAGGGGTTGAAAGACAGAATTGGGAGCTCCTAGTATACTGAATTCCCTGCTTCCCAGCAACCTTTCCGACTAAACTGGTAGGGTGCAAGAGGTATTGGGGCAACAGTGTTGAAAGCATTTTCATTAAAACTGCCCCAAAGGGGGACTATAACAAACATGGATCTGTCTCAATACATTGTCAGCCTAACATAGGAAACTGATCTGTGTTGTAGACAAAAGTTGATGAGAAGCCATTGAGGAGCAAACTCCTAAAACTGTTTCTGAGATGCGGTGTTGCAACAGGCTTACAGGAGTGGCCCTGAGCAAAGGGAAACTTCACGGCCTTATGTGTCCTCTTATATAAGAAGGCACAGGATTTGAGTAATGAAATGTGGAATCCTAAATCATCACTAAACTTCCCAGCTCTCAGTTTTGGCTTGGAAGCTCCTGGCACTCTGGCTTCCATTATAACCTATCCCCTTTTTATAGATTTGACTTGTCCCAAAATGTTCTCCAATCCCTAACAAATCTAAACTCTTCGTCTCTATGCTTCTGCCACATCCATGCATTGAGGCTCCTGAGCTCTGTCTGTCTAGCTAGCTGTGCATGTGGAATACGTAGCATTTCTGAGAATCCAACCTTGGAAATCCTGGACATAAGTTCCAGACTTGCACTAATTTTTTCAGATTTCTTAGGAGAGTAATCTGTAAAGAAAACAAGAACATAAGAGAATCAGACCCATGGCTTGTCAACCAGCTGCATAGGGAGGCCCACTAGCAAAACATAGGCATACTGCTTCTCTTTCTTGCAGCCTCCCAGCAGTTGGCCTTTGGCAACATAATACCTCATACTGCAACCAGGGCTAATAGCCATAATTTCCATGAATTAGTTCAAACCTTTTAAAAATGAACCTACCTGGTCAGTGTCATATCATATTATAGTTCCAAATCTTATAGTTCCCTTTTTGTTTGTCCTGATTCATCCAGAAATCAGCTTCTCTGAATGACCTCTGCTTCTAGTAATTTGGGAAATGGAGAAAAAACTCTCCCTGTCCACTTATAATTTTTATACACCTCTATCCTGTCTCCTCTCATTCATTACTTTTCCAGACTACAAAAGCCCAAACTTTAAATAACTTTTACAAAGTATGTGTACGTATTTATAAGGTGCTTTGAGAATTGCTTTCTTACCCGTACTCTTACATAAGAGTTCAATTAACTGTTTCCTTAATTCTACCTCAACTACTATCCTTATCTCTACCCTTACCCTATCCTTACTCCTTACTCCTTTTTCTTTTCTTTCTTTTTCTTTTTAGATAAATCAAGTTAGAGCAGTCTCCCGTTCAAGCCAGACACTGGATGCATGGATGGATGCATGAATGGATAAAAAATAAATATCTCGCTGTTCACAGAAAATCAAAATGAGTTCTTTCTCATTGTATTGAGAAAGTTAGTTGATCCCTTCACTATACACACACACCCAGTCTTTAACAGTCAATTTTCTATATAAGCTGCCAGGATGAAGATATAAATTTAAGCAAATAAAAGATGGGAGTATAGTAAGAGTAATCAACAGGTATGATTGCATGTTTGCATCATTATATTGCTAACACTGGCCTTTGATTTGTTTAGGGAGGTGATATAACTGTATAATAAAATTGCTTGGCTTCAGCTCTGTTTCTTTAAGTTAATTGAACCTTTCACAATGGGGGGAGAAAAAAAATCTTAAATAGCTGGTGTGAGTCATAGGCCTCCAGCATTCTTGACAATTATTTCTATAGTGCTTGTGGTTAAACAGGCAAAACAGCATTCTAAATTGTCAATTTTCTTTTCTCTGAAACACTTTCCCAACACTTTATGCTGATTATAGGAAGTAATTTCTGAAGCCTTGACTTCACCTATAATCAATCAATATTATGACAACATATAACATTTTAAAGGGTGGTGGCTTGCAGCAAGTACTTTGGCATATCAATCATCAAACATTTCTGTGTTTTTTATACTGTATATGCAAAATGAATACTTGCTTCAGGACAAATCACAGTAAAATCTTACCCCTCATTTGCTTGCCATAAGGTCTGTCAAGCAAACCACTGAAAGCGTCCCCCGATGGACTGTTAATGACTTGTTATCCAAGTCAAAATCCATTCTCTTAGATTCCTGAAAAAATATTTTAAGAGCATTGTTTGCCATCAGCCTATCCATGCTACTCCCATGTCCTTATCCAAATGACAAAAGGGCATTTTTTTTGGATCATTCACAACATGTCCACTGTGTGAAGAGTAGTCAAACAGTCTCATGACTGGTTTTGACTATACCTATACTTCTGTAGTGTAAAAATCTGGGAAAACATCTGGAAGTTGCATACAATTTACCTTGGAAGATGAAGAATGCTGCTGGAACAAAGCCACTGTGGTTCACTATATGCACTAGTCCAATTAAACAAGTTCATTCTTTGGAAATGATTGCTAACTCCATACTAACTTTAAAAAGGAAATGTTTTAGTAATTGGAAATTAAAACAGTAGAATTTTGAAGGGTAGTAAATGACAATTCAATGCAACTATTCTGTTTTTGTGCTCTGCCTGGTGATCATAGTAATTTACTTATACCATTTAATGTCATTCCTTATTAAAAGGCCATCATGGAATTTCATTGTGCAATGTTCTTTGTAATGGATTGGTGGGTTTAGGAGGGGAAAAAATCCAAAGAGTTTAACGGAAAGTAATACAGAAGCTTCTCATATAGTGAATTTTATGGAATGCTAATTTTGACATTTTCCATTTATTTTTAAAAGTAGCATTTTGTCAATAATGATCAAAATTCTGATAGCAATAGCACATTGTCTG
Source organism: Aspidoscelis tigris stejnegeri (assembly GCA_023333525.1). Lineage (NCBI taxonomy): Eukaryota > Metazoa > Chordata > Lepidosauria > Squamata > Teiidae > Aspidoscelis > Aspidoscelis tigris. The sequence continues at coordinate 67,298,345 of JALMGA010000002.1, read as the reverse complement.
GTAGCATAGAGGGCACTTGTGTAGGGTTATTTCATTTTAGGATAAGGCATTAGATGTGTATTTGTCTACACTGTTCTTCATATTCTGTGCAACTCTGCCCAATCATCTGACTTTCTCTACATTTTGATCTGTCCTTGATGAATTGCTTTGCAGTGACTTCAAATGGTCAACAGTTAATGAGTCCAATGACCTCACACTGTTTAACATGCAGATTTGTCATTTGATGGATTGCCTGTCTGCTTTATCCAGGAAAAAGAAGCTATTAAACACGCCAGTCTGTAGGTATTTATAAAATTTGGATTAGAAGCTCTGTTGGAAACACTAGATATACTGCACATTATTTATATTACACAGTGAAGTTACCTTTTGACAGTAAGGCCAATAAGTAATAGGACTTTTTAAAGCCATTAAAGTAAATATTTGTAAACCATAGTGATTAAGAAAATGCACTCACAGTTTGAGAAGTTACTATGTCTCATTCTTTCATAGCATCCGATACTGGCAAAATTCTTGCTAACTGAAATAATAGACAGTGGCTGCATTCACACCCAAATTTTAATCCAGCTTACATCTGCAAAGTGAGAAGCTGTTTTCCTTTGACATCCTCTAACTCAGAAAATAATGATGTGGAGATAGATAATGTGGAAGGAAAATGATCACTTTACTGATGTATTCTCTCACTCTGAAGGTGGACTGAGACTGGATTAAAATTTAGGTGTGAATACAGCCAGTGGCTTGTCTACAACTAATTTCTGAAATTCTTTCTCAAAGATGATCTCAAACTTGCAACCTTTCTTAAAATCATTATGAAGATACTCCAGTTCTTAGAACATAAGAACGTAAGAGAAGCCCTGCTGGATCAGGCCACAGCCCATCTAGTCTAGCATCCCGTTGCACAGAGTGGCCCATGGGCATCTCAAGCAGAGACAAGGACAAACCTATTCCTGCTCTTGAATCCCAGCAAATGGCCTTAGAAGCATCCTGCTTTCCCCGCCCCCCATAATTTCTTGGCAACATTTCAGAAGTATTGTTCCCATAGATAAACCATCAGGTTACAAATAATTGTGGAACATATATAGGTACTTAGAACCTGTTAGAGTAAATAAATAAGCAAAAGAAAATAATGATTGCCCTTTCTAAAAGGTCTAAGAAAATTTTTTTTAAAGTAAATTTGTCACCAGGTAAACCTTGCTGGAGATGGAATTCTACATGAACAATACTCTTAAGATTTGCGCACTAACCCAAAAAGGAACTATTTTACTTCCATTTAATTAGGAAACATATCCAAAGCTCACACCAGTTTTGGAATGCTCTGAAAGCTACATACAAATGTTCCTTGCCTTTAGAGCTTGAGGGGGAAGGGCTTTCAGTGGCACACCTTGTTGTGCTACTGAAATTGGTCTCCTCTGGTATACCAACCAGAGCAAGGAAATGGGCCATCCACACTTCCATGGTTCAGGATACTATCCTGTATACCCTAATAAACCCAGATGTGAGCCAGTTTGGTCTAATGGTTAAGGAGCTGGACTCTTTGTTCTAACTAAGGATTTAAGAATCAGTGAAGTATCTTTGAGGAACGTGGTTAGTAACTATTTTTAACTATTCGTGTCTTCCAAATATTTCCTGAGTTTCACTGGTGCAGGAATCTCATGCAGGAATAACTACTGAAATGCTGCCTTCCTTTTTCCCCAGAGGTGCTGGCTTTCATGCATCTTGCTATTTTGCGATCTCCATTCTTTTTTCCAAGTCACACTATCCCCAAGTTACACTATTTCCAAGTTACACTTTTCCCAACCAGAATGATGTCAGACATATTATGATCTGTCTATCTCTTTGAACTTTAACAATCCATAGTATTTAAACCTTGCGATTCCCCTCTGGCTCCATAAGTCATCGATTTTTACATAAGTTCCAGAGCAACTTTGCTGTGACTTTATCATGCTGTTTCTTATATTCAGTCTGTGGAGTTAATGAAGTGGTTTACTATTTCATATATTTATTTAAACAGTCTATTTGCTGGCATTTGTGAAATGTCCATTTTTTCTTTCTTTCATGAATGCTCTTGGGCTCCTCATTATAGGCCATGTATTTTCTTGGGGTGCACCCCCAAGCAATAAAAAGTCTGTTAAAAAGCTTATTTTGCCTCTGAGCGCCCCCATGCCCGGCTTTTCTCCGAGCTTCCAGTGGTACAAAAGGAGGAAAATCCACGGGAAAAAGACTGCCCTTTAAAGAAGACTACCAGAGCACTTTTTGGAAGCCGCAGGTTTTCCTGGCAGCATTTACCATGGGGATGCTCCATGGCAAAAGGGGCAGGTGGATTGCTACAGTAACCGCAGCCATAAAACATTCAGACATCTCCCAGAACTGCAGCAGCTTCCCTTCCTAAAGGTCAGAACTTTCAAAGAGCCAGAATTGCAGAGAATTGCAACATTGTTATAAGGTGTGGTGGATTGCTACAGTCACCGCTGCTGTATGGGGTGGATTTTGACAGTGATCAGAGTGAAAGTGTTGAAGTGAATGAGCGCACGATCACGTGGTCGATGGCTGCAGCTGATGTCTTTGCCGGCACAGGAAGCCATTTCGGCAGCCGGAAATCTTGTAAATAGCATAATGAATTGTTTCCGCCTGGTTGTCTTTGCAGGCGGGGAGACAGATGGAGAACTTGTGAATACGGATGGCTATTTTTCCTTTGGACTTGTCGGGGATTGTCTCGCTGGTTGTGGCCGCGCAGATCGCAGTCCCTCCCCGTTCCCACCGGCACCCTATCAGCAAGATAGGGGACAGGGAGAAAAAGATGTGGGCAAAGAAAACATGCTTCCTTGGGGACGGTAGGTGCATTTAAAATGCGTGTTTTACCGAACCTCACGGGGACACTTATTCTGGAATTGAACAGCACTTTTAAAGTCCACTGGAATAGAGGGACATTAGAGGAAAATTAGAGAGGCAAATAAGTTGCTTGGGGATGCAGCCTTGGTGGTTCATCCTACAATTGTTTTCTTATATACCTTTCCTTTTCAGCTTTACATTACTTTTTCATTTCCCCTTTTCTCTAGGTCTCTTTTTCCTTAACACTTAAAACCCATTCTTTGCACATATTCTTAGCCCTTTTATGGTTGCCCAGCTTGGTATAATCACCTTGCCCCACCTTTTAAGAAATGGTTTCACTGGAAATAATTAAGCATGGACACTATTCAGAATAGAACCATTAGAAATCAACCCAATTTGAGGTAATTTGCTTGTCCATGGTGCACAAAAATGCATGAGGAACTTGGTGCAGTCTCTCCTAACATCGCATAAGGCTTCTGTTTTCCTGGAGATTGCAAGCTGCCAAACCATTGTGGTGTGGATGGATTGATACTGCTGTATATGTGCACTAGTAATCTTTGCCCTTTGCTGTTACATACTTGGTACAAAACTATCAACATCAACTATTCCTGCATTTTTCCAAATCACCATTACACGCACACAAATGTTTAACAACATGGTAACATAAGCTAAGAGGTGGAAAAATTTCCAATGGGTAAGCCTGGGTTAAAAGGACATTCTTCAACAAGCTTCATTCATTCATTCATTCCTATAGTGCTTATTAAGAAAATCTCAAAGTGGTTTACAGAAGAGATTAAAAACAAAGGTAAAACCACACCCACAAAACCTTACCAGCATCTTTTTGCACTGAGGTGTCAGACCAGCCCAGGAGGCATGCTAAGATGCTTTGCCCACACCACTGTGTGGAAATGGAATGACCTAGTAGAGTCCATGCCCCTGTGCTATGCTTTGTCCTCTCAGAAGGAGTGGGGTATGGCACTGTAACGGTCCAGCTGTGGACTGCTTATCAAACCCAGCTGTCATGTCATGCCCTCACAAAGCTGCTTTGGACTTGGATGCTAACTCAGATGATGAATCTGTTTGTTCAGAAACTGCCTCTGAGTTACCTGTAAATCACACAGAGGATGAAGAGCCTAAAACTCAAGGCCACACAAGCAGAGGTATCACAGAGATTGGCTCCCCAGACAAGCAGCCTGATAACAGTGGATGAAGATGGTGAAAGACCTTTCCTGGCAGAGCAATGAGGAAGAAATCAATGCTCCATAGAATGGAAGGACTGCACAGGTGATGCTGAGCAATTAAGCCTAACCCCACCAGCCAGCTGAGTTCCGATTAAAAGGCACAGAAGCAGGTACAGCTTTACAGGCAATCCGTTGTTTGCACTTGTTCTACCTAGGTGTCTGCAACCTCATGCCCATGTTCCTGTCTCCTGATTCTTGATCTGTATACCAAGTCCTGGCCTTGGCTTGTGGATTATTCCTGAAACTGCACATATACACTTTGGCTCCTTGACTCTGTACTGCTTGACTCTTATTGAATATTTTCTTCCTCTGGCTTCTGACTGATCTTTGCTTTGTTTCTCATGGCTTTTGACTTGGGCTGTCTGACACCCGCTGTGATTCTCCTCCCTCTGGCTGGTGACTTCAGGCTGCTGTCTTTGCTGTGTGTATTGTCGTTCGCTGCTATAAAGAATGAGTTTGCAACTGAGTTCCTGGCCATGCCGGTCTTAGACAAGACACCAGTGCTGTTTAGCTGGGTACTCAGAAACAGGGCCAGAAGCATGCTGCTTCTGGGTGGCTGACTGAAAAAGCCCTGGCCAGCATATTCAAAGAGCTGGGAATGTTTGCTCCTCACCCCTGAAACTGGGCTGGGCTGTCTGCAAAGCTACCTTGGAACAGACTTATTCAAACCCACTGCGGTATGCGATAGCCTCACTCTGCGTGAGTGAGAAAGTGAAACTCATTCAAAACTAGGTGGGCGAGGGAAAGAAAAAAGGAAATATTCATACAGGAAATGCCTGTGTGAAGAGACAGGTCTTGAATATGTTTAATGAAGGAGATAGGTCTGTTACATACATTTAAACTCTTTATACTCAGTCATATGTATCCTGGGGCCTTTCTGCACTTGGCCCAGTAGTCTGCATGCAGTATGTTCCCAGCCCAAAAACGGACCCTTCCATACAGAAGCGTACTGTCAAGGTTTGTAGCGGATTCGGACTCGAAACAACACAGTCATCAATTCCCAGTAAGCCACTGACAGTCAAGAAAGTCAAAGTTTTCATTCCACAAGAGGAAGGCTTTACCTTAGAGTTTACGAAGCAGTTTGCAACCTTGGTCTACAGATGTAGCCAATCAGAATACAAAGCCCAATTTTATAATTGCATCATTTGCCTTTCTGCCAGCTGTGTATTTGTATCAAAACACCAAATATGAATCTATATGTCTTGGTTATCTGCCTATACGTCCTCCACCTCTAAAGGCGACTCAGCTGGAAAATGGAATTCGCACAAACAAGTCCATGCACAGACTTACCTTGAACAGAGATGGTCTTTGCCATCTCTGGTAAAGCCCACTTGCACTTCTATCATGCTGGGTAGGTCGTCTGAGGTGCCACGCAAGTGTGCTGGCACTTCAGATGATCATTGCAAATGTGTGTGTCCTGGTGATGGCACCAGTGCACACAGTCATGCCATCCACTGGGATGAAGATGGTGGTGGCTGGACACATGTCTGGACCTCAGGTCTGCAGGTGCATGGGGAGATGGCTAGGTGGTGTATATCAATGGGAGTGCACTATTCCCATCCCTCGGAAGCGAAGTGCAGAAAGGCCCTTGAACTCTACCTGCATTGTGGAAGCCAGCTGTCTATCCTTAGAAGCAATGGCCAAGACCACCCTTGAGTGCAGTGCTCAAGCAAGAGCCTTGGGACTGTATACTTGGGATACTGTAAGAGAGGAAAAAGGAACTGAGCCATCTTGTCCTTTTCTGTGAGCAGCACAAGATCTCAGCTTGGCCTTGATTGCATGATTCTAAACTTCATGTGGCTTGAAGCACATTTATGCTAAGCCTGACTCATACTGGAGCCTTTCATCCTTCATTGCCATGAGAAGTACAATCGCTTAGAATCAAAGTAAAATGCAACAAAGTAATTAATCTTGTATGAACGTTCAAACATTTCTGTGACTGTTTTTTCTTCTTCCTTTTCTTTCTCTCACAAGAGTCTGACTCTGTACTTTGTCTATGTGGTAAATCTTGGTAAAGTCTTTTTTGTGTGCACATGTGAAGAAACATTTTCTTGCTTGCTTGCTTGCTTGCTTTGCTTTCCTTCCTTCATCCTTTTTTTTTTTTAAAAAAATTGACATAAGACTATTACCTGAATATTTTCGGATATCAGGTAGCATACTGTTTAAGGGCCATTTCCAATGGCTCTTAAACAGGCTGTGGTGTGCCCCCTTCTGAAGAAGACCACCCTGGATCCAGAAGATGTAAACAACTATCGCCCAGTGGCCAACATACCTTTCCTAGGCAAGGTACTGCAGAGAGCTGTCGCTGTTCAGCTGCAGGCATGCTTGGAAGAAGCTGGTTATCTAGACCCATTTCAATCTGGCTTCAGGCCCAGTTATGGCAGTGCTTGGCATTGGCTCTTTGGGTATAGGGCGGGATACAAATATAAATAAATAAATAAATACTGTATTTGGTTCATTTATCTATGATTGCAGAGTGCAAGAGTACATAAAACTCAGAGAACACACTTCATAGGCTGCTTATGAACGTGAGATCAAGAAGACTTCTAAAACAAATGGATGCATCTGGAAAGAGGGAGAATAACATCTGTCATACAAAAATGCATTTTGCTTCTAATCAAACAAAAATTAAGTAAAATTAAGAAACTGAAAAAAATGTAGTGATAAACACATATTTAGGGTTCAAAAAAATTATGTTCTGATTCCCAAATTGTTCAGTAGTGTGAAACTTTCCAATATAGTGGAACTGTTGCTAATTACCATACAGTTCTTTCTTGTTATTTGCGAGTTTTACATTTTGTTTCCTCATTACAAGCAAAACTTGCATATTCATAAGTTGGGATCTGGGGTAGCTGTATTCTGGTCTGGAATGGTTTGCATGCGTGCATGGCGTCAGTGGGGTTTTTGCAGGTGGAGATATCAAAAAATGGAATCTTCAAGGTCTCTTGTTCATAAGCTTTGAAATCTACATGCTTTTTGCAAAACTTAACTTTTATGAATAACAAAGGACTAGGAGTATGTGCTGTCAGTTTGCATGCCACACTGTGGAGTGGAGGGAATGTTCTGTGCAATCTACCCTGGCCTGTTATCTTCCCACCTTAGTGGTTGGGCTGGTTCAGTTGTCTGAATCGTACTGAGCCAGTCTAGACTGGGTTGAACTGGCTCAGTATAGTTCAAACAATTGGACTGTCTTAACAATGTTCCATCATACATAATAAGTCATTATGATAGTAAAAAAAATGCTCAGTTTTAAGAGCATTAAACTCTATGCTTTAGGGATGTACAATTGATGGTAACAAAGTGGAGGTAAATAGTTGTCTTCTTGTTATATTGGTGATTATCTATAAATCAGGGATGAAGTGCTGCATCATCTGCTGTGTCTGAGCTGAATTTTTTTCTGCAGATGTTTCACTACCTCATTACATAGCACCCATCAGCATTTTTTCTTGGTTGGTGGTAGGTTACATAGCAGCTGCTCTTCTTTGCTCCTTGTGTGTGATTGGGAAATAAGAGTTTTTTTAACTTTATTTTCCTTGACAGTTATTTCATGTTGAGTTGATGCATCTCTCTTTCACTGGTAGTCTTCCTCAGTGGTTTCCCTTGAGTCCATCCTTCCCTTGAAGTCTTCATTAGAAATTATTGGTAGCTGCATGTTGAGTTGATATTCTAATCTTCTCTAGTCATTAAGGCGCTGAGTAACCTTTGCCTTTGATTGGATAGGCACCCTGGGTCTTCAACCAATATACTCTGAGATCTAAATTCTGCCTGGCCAAGTTAATCAATCTGGTTCCCTATTTATCATCAAATCAAAGTTATTAACTGGCTTAACTTACATCTCCTGTCTGATGATTCAGTATCAGTTATGGCTCTAAATTGAATCGCTGACAGACCTCAAAGGGAGATGCTTTATCCACCCCATTTTTATTACATTTTGTGTGGTGCAGGCAGTATAGAACTCTCAGGGTTTTGTTGGCTTAAACTTGATGGAAAGTGACACAGATGTATATACATACAGTTCATGAATCTCTTCGTCCAATCTAGGGTACTTGGTCCTTGTGGAAGCTAGCAGCTCAGGGTAACTTACTGCCATAGAAGTGCCTCCATTGGACTGTACTTTAGAAAATTTAACTAAGTCCATGTGGAGAAGCTCTAATGCCTTATGCAAACATAGGATGAATTCCCATTGCCACTTTAAAGCTGTTTCAAAGTGGTTTGGATCCTTGTCGTCCCCATCCCCCAATCAATTAAAATGGTTTGGAAATAGTTTGGATCCTCTTAGTCCCCATTCCCAATCAGTTTCAGGGGTATTTTGAGGATTATTCGGCTTAAAAATGGAATAAGTAAACACCTTTTTCAGGTGTTTTTTTCTGGTTTTGGCTTTTAAAATGCTTCTTTATTGCTGTGGGAACTCTAGAGCAGTATTTGAGCAAATACGTCATGAAATGGATGGGGTCTCACCCTGCAGGACAGCCCCTTCTCCCACTTCACACCTTATAACAATGTTTCCTTTCCCACCCACACTTCCCCTCACGCACACGCAAGCCTAAAGATCAAGGAAAGAGGCATGGAGGATTCATGCCCTTCAGAAGTGGTCCTGCGCAATTATGTCTATTTCCCTCCCAGTCTCCTTCCTTGATCTTTAAAAAGGCAAAAGTGGGGAAGCGGCAGGAACTGGGAGAAGCAAGGAAGCGAAGTCCATCCCTCAGTCCATCCCTCCCTCTCACCCGCCCACCACAGCGACAACACTGCTTGCTTGCTTGCTCACTTACTTGCCCAGTTCCCACGAGGGAGTGCACAAGTCTGTATGTGTGTGCGTGTGCGCGCGCAGGTGGCGGTGGCGGCAGCAGAGCGAGCGAGCCAGCTAGGGTGCTTTTATCAAGGGGAACCCCTGCTGGGGATGGTGGGTGTGGACGTGGAGTGGGTGAACGGAGCTTGAGTTGCCACCGTCACCATGCACCCTGGGCAATGGGGAGAGAGGGGTGGGAAAAGGGTGAGGAGGGGAAAGAATCGCTTTCCCAATCCGTTTTTTGGAAGTCTTTTAAGTATTTGAAGTGTGGAGACACAAAATCGGGGTTGAATCCAATTACCAGATGCTCCTTTGCTTCGTTTTAATGTGCTTTACATATTGATGTAAATAGTGATGTAGATAGCCTTGTACATAGTGTTTTATTCCTTGAGCAGGAACTGGGCTATAGAATCCTTATATCAGTTGAGACAGCTGTGTCTACATGGACTCATACTTTACTAGGAAGTTTCTAGTTTCAGTGCCAGCCCTCAGTGAACTGCAGATCAAGTGATAATGCTGAACACTCTGGACTCTCTCTTTTTTTTTCAGACATCACCATTTTATATTGCAGATATAATCTGGAATAGGCCCAGTTCAGAAGGGCTCGAGATTGTTCAGCTTCTCTCTGTGGTATATGTGTTGTTGTTTTTAAGAGTTTTTTTTAATTTGACATATTAAAAAAAACATACAAAAAAAGTATAACTAATCATAACTAATCGTAGCTCCAGGGAACACTTAGATACTGTACATGGATTGCTACACTACATCATGCAAGTCCTGAATAGCAAGACAGATCCCTGACTGGGAAATCTCTATCCAGAAACCACACTGCTTGGGACAGGAAAGGAAGAAGGTACTTCAGAGAAGGGCAGACATGTACAGTGATAGCTCACCTATCTGGTTAAAAAAAAAAATTGCTCTCTTGGAAGCAAAAAAAAAGTCCTAAATTACATGGGAAACTCCTTAGAATTCTATAGTAGTAGTGTCCTGGTTTGGTATGAGAAATAGGAAAATAGCCTTTGGATACAAAACAAAAGGATAAGGAAAAGGGTTGCTTATCCTGTTTGGGCTGTCAGTGCTATTGCTGTTGCTAATCCTATTTTCCTGATAGGAGTAATTACTCCTTTAACTCCCATTGTTGCAATCACATAGCTGATTTCTTCATAAGAGTTCTTCCTCCTTCAGTCTCACCTGTTTTCCTGATAGGATTCATTGCTAAAGATCGCAATTGATGCAACTGGTCCCACAATTTTAAGGAATCAAGAGAAGAGAAATGATGCTTTCTGGCCCTGAATATTACAGATGTTTGGATTAATGCATCTGTTTCTGTATATCCATGCAGTTTCCTTTGGCAAGAATATGGAAGTAACTTGGCACATTTCCTTCTGGGGACATGCTGCAAATCAAGTCTGTAACCTCCTGTTTTCCAGACAGTTGCGTTTCTCCATGGCAGAGAAGGCTATAACTTGTGGGTGAGCTGTGCATCCTGTTTACAGGCAATTTTACAGCCACTATTGCTCTCCCATCTTAAGATCTACCCTTAAACAGGTCATGGGGCTTAAAGGATGTTATATTCCAACAGAGGACATCCTCTGACAGCTGCTCAAAACGAAATAGTTATCTTTGCAAAGCAGAATATGTAGGGGACTGCAAACGCCCACCTACTTTCAATGATACCCACTATTCTTCACCTCCTTTATCTGCCACAATCCGTGAGACAGAAAGGAAAGATCTGCTTCCATCCCTCTGGGCAATGATATGGCAAGAAAGGGAGTACAAGAAACAGCAGTGAAGATGAGAGTATCTACTGAAATATGGAGGCTTCTTCCTAAAAGCTAATCAATTCTGATACTGACAGCAGTGGGAATTTTGGAGTTGTGAATTAGGATGCATCCAGAGATAGCAAAAAAAAAGTGGCTCAGAACCTCCTTAAAATAGTTACATGTAGCCTTAATGCTTTCATCTCATCTTTTATCTATCCTTTTTACCCTAGTATGTTCATGAGAGGGGGGAGGGCTAAACTGTTGTGTGAATGATCCTGCCTGCAAACTATCTCTGAGTCTTTTCAGAGATGCTTTTTATACTGCGTGAATGTAGTCTTAGGCTCATGCATCCTACATGCATATGATCTTGTTGACTAAAATAAATCATCATCAGTGCTAGAAAATGACACTGGGAAGTTTTATAGGGCCAAACATTGTGCTTCTTTCATCTAACATCTAAAAATCACTATCTGTGAAGCCTGTTCACTACCTTTGTGCCATAATAACACTATTTAAGAGTCTCCAACTTTTTCAAGGTGGAGAAGTGGAGGTGGAACTTTTTCGCACTAGAAGTTCTACAGAACTCCCAGTATAACCCAGCACAAAGCATACACGCTTTGCAAAGTGGTTTCATTCTAGAAGCAGCTCCACACACACAAAAGTGTGCTCTGCACTGTTGCACACCACATCATCTGGTCACCACTGCCACAGTGACATGATCGCCTCTAGTACAGAGCCAGTTGTTGTGATTCACACCTCACCAGTGCTTAGGGAAGCACTGGCAAAGTTTGGCATGGATCTTTACTTCCCGGGGAAGTGAAGGTGCAAAAAGGGTCTTGGCCTTAATTTCTTATCTATTTTTTTAGGTTGAATTTGCTAACTTTATCATTAATGTACTTCAATTTGCAACTGCAAACTGACCATTTTCTGTTTGTTTTTTGGATTGCTTCAGAATTCTCTGAAGGAGAATTGGGAATGAGACACGTAACTTCACCCAGAATCTTCTACAAGAAGAGTCTCCCACACTGACTTCTTCCACTCAGCTGGTCATTACATTCATTTGAGTTCAAAGGATTGTAAGCAAGCAAATCCAGAGCTGCAAAAAAAGTGTTATGCTTCATAAGATTGAAAGAAGCTGCAAAACGGGAGATGAAAGAGCTAAAAGTAACAGATGGGATCAAAGAGACTGCTGGAACGTCCTTCAAAGAACTATGAGACCTTCCTGTAAGCAGGTTAAGGTGGCGAACATTTGTCCTTAGGTAACAGGAGAAGGACCTGATTCAATGCCATATAAAAGCCATGGTAAACAGGACAGGTCCACCTAGGTAGATTCCAAAATCTGTCAGCCTTCGTGTGTTATAAGTGTTCTTTCAGCAACCGAGGAGCACAAAGCACAGGATAAAACTCTTCATTCGTCTTGTGGAATAAATCCAGAAAACTTCTATGGAAGTGATTCACTACTTCCATTCCTTAGTAACACTAAGCAAATAGAAAGATGAAACTATGCCTGATTTCATGGCAGAGAAGGTAAGACAACAAGAGGATATACTTGGAAGGAGCACATTCCCCAGTCCCAAAAGCTTCACGATATCAGAAAAGGCCATTATTTACAAAATAGCCCTATCTACATAATACCAGCACAAGCTGCTTTCTAAGTTTCATATTAATGCCTATTAGCATCCTAAGGAACCAATCTGATAATACTTATACACAGAGACTTAAGGAGCTTAGCGATGTTCACACCTCCATGAAAAAAAAGATACAGTTAAGTTCTCTCTTTAAATAAACTTTATAAGCAAGTCTATTAACAGTTATCTATTATCTGCCACAAGGGGAAATATGTAGACAGTTCTGGAATGTCTTCTAAATCTCCGGTTGCTGAGCATTAGACAATAAATTACATAAGAGAAAGAACAGCTCCAATTGGATGCTTCTGCTCTTCACCTCACATGGGCTTGTTTAAGTTGCATTCAAGGAAAATTATCTTCCTTTCCAAGAGCACCAAAAAAGGCTCTAGAAACTAAGTGCTGAGTATATTTATTCTATATTCCAAATGGTGTTATTCCATAGATCCTTTGAGAACTTCTACTAGCAAAGACACTCTAAGAGTCTTTTTGCACTTAGCTTGGCAAATCACTAGAACACATTGTTTGCACCTCAATCTGCTGCTGGTGTCTCGGAAGTGTCCCAAGCTGTTCTGGGATCTGTACTTCCTATGTGGACATATTAAAAGCTATCCACAAATATTCCCACTGCATCAGAAATGTCTTTGGAGTGGTGATTTTGCAGCACTTCTAGGTCCATCTATAGTAGCAGTTCTCAACCTTCCTAATGCCGCGACCCCTTAATGGAGTTCCTCATGTTGTGGAGACCCCCAACCACGGGGGTAAAGCAGCTGGGAAATGGGAGGAAAGGGCGGCGGGGGACTTGTCTCGACCCCTCTGAAAGGGTAGTTCGACCCCCAAAGGAGTCCCGACCCACAGGTTGAGAACCACTGATCTATAGGGTTTAGACCTAACAAACTGCATCCCACCCTTGTACACCAGATGTGACAACTCAGCTCTCAATTGCACCGATGTTTTAGGTAGGATGCCCAACGTCAGGATGACAGATCGGAAACATTCATATTTCCAGCACTGCTGGACAGGAACAGGAATGGTTCAGCTTGCAGAATGCAAATGGCCTCAAATGTCCTTGTTGTTCAACTGGCCTGGAATTGCCTTCTGATCCCATTCAAAATATATAAGTGGACTTTGTTGGCCATCAGCCCAGTTACAATCCCAGCCAAGCACAGACTCGGCTTCTTCCAGTTCCCTTCAACTTTCAAGTTCTGGGCATAGTTAAAATTTTAAGTTAAACCATTAATATTTTACTTGGATTTATAATTCAAGCCCATTCATTGAGTTCTTGAGATGTTTGGCTCAGCCTGAACTGATCAAGCCAGGCTCATCCAATTCTGAGGTGGCTCAATGTAAATAGCTCAGCATATGGCTGTTTAGCATTCTTGTACTACTTGGAAAATCTTTTCATATATATAGTTAGAGGTACACAAACTACATCTACCAGCTTAATTAAAAACTCTGCCATCACAAATGAAATTTCACTGCTTTTTGAAAATTGTTATTACTGTTGATTTACAATTAATAAGGATACATTTTTAGGAATGAAAACTTATCTCTGACAGATATTTTCAGCAGGGATGGGTGGTACATAAGAACAAAGTAGAAGTTTCTCCATCCACACCAGATCTTGAACTCATTTTCTCTTATGTATTTCAAGTTAACATTGGTTAATGTGAGGTCAGTGTTCAGATTGTTTGATTATGTTTAATATTCAAGCTTTCTTTGTTTTTGGTTGTTTGCATTTTGTACCACCCTTTGGTGGAAAGGGTGCTAGAAATAAACATTATTATTATTATGTAAAAACAGCCGTTACAAACAGCAAACGAGATCACTATGCTGGATTTCGTATTGTATCACTAGTCGGGCACTTCCCAAGCACCTAGGACTGTGTGATGTATCGGCAAATTATGCAAGCAGACCCTAGTAAAATGACTTTTTGTAGCTGGCAGATGGATATTTTGTCAATGCCAATGGTTTTTAGGTACCCGCTGAGATCTTTTGGCACCACACTCAGTGTGCCGAGGATGACTGGGACCACTTTCACTGGTTTTTGCCAGAGTCGCTGAAGTTCAATTCTCAGGTCTTCGTATCTGGTGAGCTTCTCCAACTGTTTCTCCTCAATTCTGCTGTCACCTGAAATAGCAACATCGATGATCCACACATTCTCTCTCTCAACAATTGTAATATCAGGGGTGTCATTCTCCAATTTTAGGTCAGTCTGAAGCCTGAAGTCCCAAAGCAGTTTTGCTTGTGATCCCACCAGTTCTTTGCCACTGGCAGATGATACTTTTGGCACAAGTTCCAGTGGATCATTTGTGCTACAGCATTGTGTCTCTGCTTGTAATCAGTTTGTGCGATCTTGCAGCAGCTGAGTATACGGTCGATTGTTTCATCCACTTCTTTGCAGAGTTAGCACTTTGGATCTTATTGCTTGTTCTTGTGCTCTGTTTCATTTTTCAATGTTCCATTCGTAAGCCAAGACCAGGTCTTTTCCATGTCCACTTTGCCTTCGATTTTCTCCAAGAACTGTCCATGCAGTGCTTTATTGTGCCAGCTGTTCATTCGGCATTGAATTGCAGTTTTCCGGTACTGGTTCTTGGTTTGCTGCACTTTGAGAAGCTTCAATCAAAGCTGATTCTTTGCTTTCTGCCACTTAATCTGCTAATGCGTGCTTCTCTTCTTCCACTGTTTGCTTCACTTGCCTAGGTTTGTTGTCTGTAGGATGAATGACAGGGGGATCATAGTGATGATGAAAAGCAATGGGGACAATGAGTCCCCCCGGAAGATGCCCCTTTTGATGTTGATCAGTCCATAGCTTTCATTTCCAACAAAAAGCTCAGTCTTCCAGTGTTTCATTGGACTTTCTATAAATTTTGTGATGTTCTGACTGATCCCGATGGATTCCAGGCACTTTGTGTTCCAACCATCAAAAGCTTTTTTATAGTCGATCCAAGTCATACGTATGTGTGTTTTACGGTTTTTGCAGTTCTCCAGAATCATTTTGTAATCAGTAGCTGGTCTTTTGTGCCCCTGCTGCTCCGTTTCTTTCCTTTTTGCTCTACTGGCATGATGTTGTTGTGTTCAAGGTAGTCTTGAATCCTATCTGCGATTATGCTTGTCAGCAGCTTGAGCATAGTAGGCAGACAAGTTATTGGCCTGTAGTTTCCTGGGGTGGTTCCCTTTGCTGCATCTTTGGCCGTGTCTTCACGGCAACCTTATCTCGGATTCAAAATGTTTTGAATCCTCGGAGTCCAGACGGCAGTTTGGCTTAACACAATTTCCCCATGTTAAACCACCCCAAAGCGTGATGAATCTCAATCCTGATTTCAACAGGTCTCACTCCGGTTCATGCACTTGAAACGTTTCACATTTTTTACTGTGGGAACCCTTCTGTGTTAAGGGATGAGAGTTTCCCTCCCCCAATAGCTTGCTTCCAAAGCAAGATGTAAAAGCAGCAGCAGCCTGAATAGCAATCAAGCAATCCACTGTAGCAAACAAGCAATTCACACCTGATAACCATCTTGCTATTGAAAGTGCTGATCTTCTAAAAAGGGGAAAGAAACAAAAGCAGCTGCCGTTTGGAGAGATGTATGAATGTTTAGCTGTGACGAAAGGGGCTTGACTTGCCGCCGCTTCTGTGCACTCTGAGCAATTGGGAGAGGAGGGAAAAGAATCACTGGCTGGCTGCTGCCGATTTTTCTTCCATCCAGGCACCCAGCTAAGCTCCATGAAGGGGTCTGTTATGGGTGGTACGTTCACACCAGGAGGAAGAGGACAGGGCAGCCCCAAAAAGCGGCTTTTAAAAGGTAGCCACTTGAGTCCCCCCTTGAGTCACGTACGTCCTCAGAATCCGGATTGAACGCGATAAAGCTGAAAGTAATGGGAACAGGCAAATTTGCGTTTGCATCCGGTTCTGTTATTTCGGTTTAGGGAAAGCAAAATAAGGTTGCTGTGGGGATTTGCCCTTTCTGTATTAAGTATGTTTTGCCAGTTACTAGCCATTCACTGATGTTTCCTGTTTGCAGCATTTCATTAAACAGTTTGGCCATTTTTGCATGCAGGCTGATCAGGTAATTGAGCCAGAAGCCAAGCAACTGATCAGTGCCAGGGGATGTCCAGTTCTTCACTTTCTTCACTCTTTTCGTGACCATTTCAGGTGTTATTTCCAGCTGCCGCATTTTGTTCTTGGAGAATTCCTTCTCGAAATCCTTTATCCACCCAGCAGTTTTGTTGTATTCTTTTTCAGCCTCCCCAGAGATCTTTCCAGAAGTTGGTTGTTGCTTCTTTCTCTGGCTTTTCAGTTTTCTTGTCTACTTGCTCATGCAGGCTCTGGTAGAACTACCTCTGATTAGACTGGAACATTTGGTTCTGCCTGTACTGGATGGTTCTTGCTTCATATCTTTCGATTTTTCTGGCTGTAGCTGTTATCTTCTGTTTCATGATTTCTAAAGCTTTGTCAATTTTCCTTGTATTCAGCCAGTATTTTTTGATAAGATGTTCTTTAGTCTTCTCGTTCAGTTTTTGCTCCATTATTATTATTATTATTATTATTATTATTATTATTATTATTATTATTATTATTATTATTATTATTATTATTATTATTATTATTATTATTATTATTATTATTATTAATATAGTACAACAGTAACACACAGCAAACAAGATATTTATGCTGGTTTTGGTAATTGTTATCACTAATTGGGCCCTTCCAATTAATGATAATAATTTCTAAGTGTTCTGACTTCTGGTATCACTTCCTTTCAGGTGCTTTGCCTACTTTCCACAAGTTACAATAAACAGTAGCTATTACTGATTTCTGGAGATTTTTAAAAAATCACTTTAATACCCAATAGATTCTATTCAAAAGTGTGTTACCTCCACCTACATCCTGTTTGAAGATTTTCTGCTTCTGATCTAGGTGTGTCTTCTTTATTGGGGATGTAATCCATTTCTTGTCACTCTCCATGATATTCTCGCCAACTTACAGTGTGTTTTCTACATAAATTTGTGTGTTTGTTTATATAACTCTTCCCACCTTGTATCAAAAGGTCTCAGGGTGGGCTACAATAAAATCACTATAAATAGAGATACCATAGATTGATTAGTACTGTCTGCATGGGGAGGGAATACTGTTCTTCCAGTCAAGGTGAGAGTAAAGAAATGCATCTTCACCAAACATCTAAATGAATACAATGGGGGTAGCTGACCCACTTCAGAGGGAAGGCTATTCTATAGTCTGGGGTGCTTTCACTGAGAAAGCCCTTCCACATGTCCCCAGCCCCTTAACTGCTGAATGGGGCAGCAAAGCCAAGAGGAACCCACTGTCAGATTTCAGGGCACAGACAGGTCTACATGGGAGATGTTACTTTAGATATTTGTGGCCCAGGCTATTTAGTGGCTTATAAATTAATGTGAACACCTTGAAGTGGGCTCTCCTGAAAATAGGCAGCCAGTGAAGTTCTTTTAGGACCAACATGATATTCTTATCTGGTAATATCTTTTTAGGAGAAAAGAAAAAGAAAAAGTAACTTTAAGGGAAAGCTACAGAAGATTTATAGGAGCTGTTTTGCATCATCTGAACCTTTCAGGAAAAAGAGAAGAGAATGCAACACAGTGATACCAATTTAAATGTTCAGACTGAAAGTCCTCTAATGAAGCACTAATTCCACTGTCAGAAATACTTAAATATGAAAAAAGCCCAATGAAGAATTCTGTTTTGTAACATTTTGGTGATCCTAAAAAACAAGCATCACCTTACTTGCCAAGGTGTTTAGAAATCCTGTATATAAGGTCCAAATATCCAAACATTACAAAGACTATTTGTATAAAAGAAAATATCAGTCAAAGTACTTCAGGCTTGAAACAGGCAGCAATATTTGAAGATAGTTGAAGGAGTCATAGAGCTGGTATTTCCCATTGCTTTTGTGCTGCTGTCAGCTCAGCTAAATCAGGTTCAGCAGGCTGGAAGAACTAAGAAGAGCCACAGAGATGAGACTGATGCCCCTTTCCCTTCAAAAATTAATATCTGTAAAGGAAAGCTTACTAAAAATACTATCTTGTGTAGGAGGTGGGCTGGCTTTTTCCTCTAGTTCTTTCTTTCCTTTCTTTTTTAAAGAGCAATAGTTCTACAGAAATACGTGTTTTTTTTAAAGAAAGGAGAAGCAAAATCAGTTGAACAAAACAAAAGAAATTGATATACTTGCAATGCAATTTTAAAAAGATGTTCAGATCAAAAAAGGTGGTATTATCTGGGTGGCTAAAACAAATGGTCCTCCAGCATGAACACTACTCAGACTTTAAGTCCACTCTTCCTTTTCCCTTCATACATTTTTTCAGTTCAGGACTGGCAAATGTGACATTATCTTTTCAGCTCAGTGATGTCAAATTTTTGTGGAGCTTGCATAGGATTGCAGACTTATATTATCTTCCTTTCCATCAGCCCTACCTATTCTGATCTCCAGTACCACTTTCTTTTGGTGCCTCATCCTGAATTCCATCAGTCCCGATAGGTGTGCCAGCCATGGCTAAGGGTTACACACTGATGAGAAAAATCATTTCCAGAATGGTGTGTTCATACATTGGAAACAGAGGCGTACCCAGGGAAAGTCACAACAATAAAAATAATATATATAAACACAGATGTCCTAAAACATCTTTAAAATATAAATTGCCTCCTTCAATGGCAGGCAAACCTTTAGAGGAAACTAAGCATCAAAGGGCTCAGTGAAGAGGAATGTTTTAACCAAGCACTGAAAACCATATGATGAACGTTTTCTGTTCTCAGGTCTTCAGTCTCCTGCCTTGGTATGTCACTGTTCCCTTGTAATGCCCCAGAAGAAAATGTTTTCGATAGTAACATCAATACATCTGTATTCAGAACAGGAATGGACAGTGTACATGTATTTGCGTGTGGTGGTTAGATGCATTCCAAAAACTTATTTTATGAAGATGTTTTCTCTGTGTTGTGATTGTTATCTAGGCTCAGGATATTTTGTTTCCTCAGGCAAAGAAGAAAATGTGTTTTGCTGTGAAAAAGTCGACCCCCAAACTGGTTTAAGTAGCCTAGGGCAGCTCATAAGGTTCCATTAACAGAAGGGAAGGAGGGAAGATCCTGAATGGAGGCAAACAACTGGTTGTATGCACCTCTGTGATTCAGTAGTTAGAATCACACAACCACTAAATTATGTGTGTAGGGCTGAGATTTCCAAAGAACTCAAACTGCCTGCTGCTAACCTCCACTGCAGACCATCCCTTTCCCCTGACCCCATACTGCTTCATTCTCTTCTCCATCAACTGAGTTCATCATCCCTCCTTCTTTGTTAGCCTTTTTGCACTTTGGTAATCAGATCAGTCCCACATGCTCTGGCATGCTGCATCTGTATACCACAGTACTGCTTCTGTCCCAGAGTGGCCCAGTGTGCACAGCTGTCCTGATCATCTATAGCGTGAAGCAGTAAAAGCTGCTCTTTGGCTTTTCCAGGAGCATGTAGGGCACTCCTGATAAAGTCCCAGGTGCAGCATTCACACTGCTTCCTTGTGCGAACACTGTGTGTGCACATCATGACAAAGTCTTACATCAAAGGCTACTGAGCAAACTCATCAGCCATGGAATGAAAGGACAGGTTCTGTCCTGGATTTGTGACTGACTTAAGGGTAGGAAACAGAGTAGTATTAATGACCAATTCTCAGGGTGGAAAGAGCTAAAAAGTGGGGTCCCTCAAGGTTCAGTGTTGGGACCAATGCTTTTTAATTTATTCATCAATGATCTAGAAGAAGGGGTACATAGTAAAATAGCAAAGTTTGCTAATGATACTAAACCATTTAGGGTAGTAAAAACTGAAAGAGATTGCCAAGAGCTCCAGAGCGATCTCTTAGCATTGGGTGAGTGGGCAACCAAGTGGCAAATGTGCTCTAATCTTAACAAGTGCAAAGTAATGCACATTGAAGGCAAAAATCCAAATTATGTCTATAGACTGATGGGGTCTGAGCTTTCTGCAACACACGAGGAAAGGGATCTCAGAGTTCTGGTGGAGAGTTCAATGAAGGTGTCAACCCAGTGTACAGCAGTAGCAAAAAACAAACAAACAAAAACCTAATTCAGTGCTGGGAATAATTAGGAAGGGAATAGAAAACAAGTCAGCAAGTGTCATTTTGCCTCTTTATAAATCTATGGTGAGGCCACATTTGGAATATTGTGTACACCTCAAAAAGGATATTGTGGAACTGGAAGGGGTGCAGAAATGGGCAACCAGAATGATTAAGGGGCTGGAACACCTCCCTTACCAAACCAGGCTGCAACGTCTAGGCCTCTTCAGTCTGGAGCAATGGCGTTTAAGAGGGGACCTGATTGAAGTATATAAAATTATGCATGGTATAGAAAGGGTGGATAGAGATTTTTTTTTTCTCTATCACACAACAGTAGAACCAGGGGGCACTCTATGAAGCTGATGGGAAGGAGAGTCGGATCTGACAAGGGGAAGTATTTCTTCACCCAGAGGGTCATCAGTTTATAAAATTTGCTACCAGGTGGTAACAGCTACCAGCCTAGATGGCTTTAAGGTAATGTTAGACAAATGTATGGATGACAGAAGTATCAATGGCTACTAAAATGAATGCCTGGGTACATCTTTCAGACTGGGGGGGGGGGGGAACGGGGTGCTTCTGGGGCCATTTACTCTTCCTGCTGGCTCATCATCCTGCTGCCTCTTTTGTTCACCTGCTTGCTCATTTACAAAGTTGCTCACTCTTCTTCACTTCCTGTTCACATAGCTACTTTCAAAATCTTTCCAAAGTATGCAAATGCCTGAACAGCTGAAGTGGGGAAGATGAGGAAGCATGTAGGAGAAAGAGCCATCAGAAACAGGACCTGGAAGGACTAATTACCTGTTCAAGGGAATTTATCTTCTCAGTGAGCCATCTTACTCTGTTTTATGTTGTTTCTGCAGTTGCATGGCTCCAGCCTGGAACAATCCACCTGATCTTGAAAAAGGCCATCTGCACTGAGGTGACCTGTTGCAGGGCAGGTTTTGACACCCCAAATCTCACACAAGCTTTGGATCCTATCATGAGGCCTAGGGAAACCCATTTCCACCATCTGATGCACCAGTGATATCCCCCCCCCTTTGACTGCCCTACAGTAGTGTACACCTATCGGCATGTCACCCTGGGCTGGTCTAGAGATCCCTGGCCCCCTGATAAACTTATTTCTGGTATCTTGATCTAGGAGGTTGTTCTATGCTGTGTTCAGTGCAGATGCAACAGCTGACCTGGGAGCAAGCCTCCCTTTTCTGCCCCAGAGTGCAGAAGATTTTTTGTATCAAGTTGTTATGGCAACTCCACTTCTAAAAAGCACTCAGAAGTGGGCCACCTGATATATTGGATTGTTCCTAAGATAAGTGCAGCTGAGCCAGTTCTAGAGCCAGATTCATTATCTACAGCTAACTGGAATATTAAAGTTCTGCAGATGTTTGAATCATTTTAGCTAACCCAACAGATTTTAGATCTATAATGAACATGGGTTCTCAAATTAGTCATCTGGATCGATAGATTGATTTCTCATAGAAATCTATTAGTCACCTGGTGAAGCAGGATAAGAACTTCCTTTTTTGTTATACTTTTAGAACTCTATTACCCTCACTTCCCTCCCCACAAATTTTTCCAATTAAATGAACTGGAAGTATCTGCAGTATTATGTGGGTGTTTGTATTTTTCCCACTAGTGGCTCAGCATGCACTGTGTAACCAGAAGGTGGCAAGGAGAGGAAATGCTTTGATATACAGTTTAGAGAGATCCAAGGTGAAGTTCTAATCAGAACCTCAATTCTTCTTCACCTTCTTCCTTTTCAGCTGTGCAAGTCCATCACTGATTAATGGCACCTTGGCTTCTCAGAAAAGCTGATAATTTTATGGCCAGCTTTAGAAATAGATTTATTCATGTTCTGTCCTATTGAACCATTGGAAAATGTTTTCTTTCTTTATATAAAAAAAAGGAAATTATTTATTAAGGCTCTTTAGTGATCCTGCTGGGCTCCTCAGAGCTTAAAAGAGTAGAAAATTCTTGCAATCACTAATTAATTCAAAGTCTTCCCCCCCCCCCAAAACAGCTTTACTGAAAGATTACTTGCAACACTGCACCAATCCCAATTTCCTTTGCATTAGGATAACTTGGTTCAACTACACAGCAATTAACTGAAGTCTATCATTGGTCACCAGGAGAGTAGCCAACTTGAAGTCATTTGCTGTGTGTAGAAGGGACCTATTTTTTAAAAAAAATAATAACAAATTTGTGGTAGATCTTAACATTTCTCTTGTTTTTACAAATATATTAATAATAAAATTATCTGTGCACAAAAACATTTTTATAGAAGCAAACTAAATGTAAAGCACCAGTTACCAAATTAATGCCAACAAAACAAAAGCTTTGCTAAATTTAAGTGCTTTTTAGAAGTGGAGTTGCCATAACAACTTGATACAAAAAATCTTTTGGGGTAACTTTGTAGTGAAACCTATTGAAATGCAATAACCCTGCTCTTGTGTTCATTCTTGGTCCACATAGCAGATGCTATTTGTTGTAGAAAATTAAAACTTTATGAACAGCAAAACTACTTTTCCTGAAGTAAAAGAAACCTCTTAAATTTAAGTGTTTTTCTTCTTTCTACCTTCCCCCTCACTTTTTTTAAAAGCATAATTTGTCAGACATTAAAATAACAAAAGGTCTTTGAAAAAGGATTATGGCTTCTGATGTTTCGCCACTAGAATGGATTTACATTATGTCCTACTGATGTTGTAATCTTGAATTCTGAGGTAATGTTTTAGCCCTTTCTTTTCACATAAATAAAGATTTCAGTGATAGCACTCCATTTCTTCTAGGGAACAATCCTTTATTTTCAAACTCCTCATTTTCTCTTGCTTTAAACCATTTCATCAGAATAACACACAAATTGGATGCAGTTCTTTTATTAGGAGAAGAGTGAGAGTTAGAACATCAACCTATTTTGAACCAACTTCTAAGTAGATTTTGAATGGAACAGTTTGGTATTATTTATATACAGGGCCATTTGGTGGGGAGGGGGAATTACTACATTATTACTTAGAGATCCCTCCCCTTTTAAATATTCACATACACATTTTTTAGAGTTATGCCTTTTAGGGGATTTTCTGCCCCTGGTGTCAGAAGACAGAAAACAAAAGAGGTCTTTTCCTGAAATTCTGAACTATCAGCTACTGATTGTGGAACTTAAAGCCCCATGTTTACATGTTAAGTGGTTTGTTAATCAGATCAACTTCATTTCCCTTTGAAACCCAGTGGCATGGATTTTGACATATCTCTCTAGGCAGCATAAACTTAATTAGGTCTAAATCTCTTTTTAGATTTCCAAAAAAAGACTGTGTCCCTTTACAAAGAAAGGAGTGAAACAGTATTTTGTTTAAAATTACCGTGGGGAGGGAAATAAAAGTAACAACTGTATGCAAATGAAGAGCTGTTTATCAAACAGAGAACATGGAAGTCTTTCTTCATGTTCTTCTGTTCTGACTTATTTTGAAGGAAAGCTTCCTGTCAGCCACTTGCCAGACTAGTAGTTGAAAGTTATTTTCTTACATGCTTCCCCCTCTACCTGGGGAAGAGAAAAATTGAAGTTTATACACACCATGATATTGTTTCCCCATTGAGGGTAAAGCAAGAAGCAGCACATTTTTTGCTTCAGAGTGCCAGCTGGGTACAACTACCCCGTGCCATAAAGAAGGAAAATGGTTTCTTCAGAGTTTGCCAAAATTGAACATGGATCTTGATGTTCCATGTTTCCTTACTCCCTGTTAGGTCTTTTCCCTCATTAGCGCTCACAGTGACTTGGGTACCTTAATTACTCTATTGGTCTGTTTCACAGTCTGGAGAAGGAGAAGGGATATGTCTTGTTAAAAAATATTAGTCCAAGTTCAGCCTTGCTGTGAGGTTCTACAATTTTAGTATTTGCTTAACTTCAGAAAATAATAAGTTTAGCGTTCTGAAGTGCAATCAGGTAAAGCCACCAATTATTATTTTGATATAATTAACTATCAATGTATAACCAGAACACAGATGACTTAAAATATGAGAAAATATGCCAGATTGGTATCCATTTTGCATGAAATAAAAAAGTATTGGTCCACATTTAAAAATTTTCACATCACTCTTTCATAAACCTACAAGTGAACTCCAAGATGAGATACAAAAATATTTTTCACATAATTCCTATACCACAGAATTTCCTCACACTTGCTTACTGTTCACTTTGATACTGCAAACTGATAGGAGAAATTGACCAATGTGCTATTTTAGGTACTGCGAAAGTTTGCATGCTTTCACACATGTAAACATCATATCCTACTAGATGAACACGAATGAAGTACCAAACAGACACATACACCTATAAATATGTGCAGTCAGAAGATGTAAGACTATTTTTTAAAAAATCCATTCATTTATCAAATTTCCTCCCATGACAACCACAAATTTCAACTACCACCAACAGAGGGAAAAAGAGAGAGTGAATTCTAAGCGAATAAAATACTTGCTAAATATAGGGAATTATTGGTTCCAGACTACATCCAGGACTGGCATCAGATAACCTACAATAAAAATATCAGTTGGATGAATGGATGATGATAATATTATTGCAGTCTTTCATTACCTGGCCAATGCAGGGGAAGTGTGTGTGCGTTTGTGAGTGTACCCTTCGATTTTGTCTGGGGCTGTGGAAGGGATATCATTTTGCTGGCCTGGACAATACAAGTGGTGAGAAAAAAAATCTCTCAACCTTTGTATTATTTTATACCAATATACATGATGGATGTGTGTTTATGTGTGGGAGAGCACACCACACACATATGGTAACTATTAGAGTCATTGTTTAGCAATAATGTTGTCAGATCAATGTGAGCATCACTCAGATATTTCACACTGTTGTTTTGCCAAAGAAGAAAACCATAGTTATTTAAAAAACAGAGAATTGTGTTTCTGAGATATATTAAAAACTTAAGAATCCGAATGGAACCAATAGGCCATATGACTGAGCATCTTGCTTTTATATTGGCCAAGCCTGCATGCAAGGAAACACACCAATCAAATATACTGTTGAAAATACTCTAGGTTGTAGAGATCAAGCTATGTTTTCTTAGAGAGGCCTAGAAAGCTACATGAGACTACTAATATCTAATGACAGACACTGTCTAGCATTAGCTCTCGAGAGATTCTGAACTACAATTTTTCCCTATCTATCCCTAAAGAAGCCCAGATCTTGTGTATAATTATTTACCTATACCTTAAACGTAGGAAGTGTGTGAGCCCCTCCCCCTCCCAGATCCACGGTCCAGTGCTTTTATTTTTTTAAAAAAAAACTATTCGTGAGAAAGCTACATATTTCAAATGTTATGAGCTCTTATGTTTTCATACACAAGGGGGAGCTCTTTCCATGCCAATTTCTTCTGTGCAGGAGAGTGTTTTTCCAAGGCAATGATGACACAAGATGGGCATTCTACTGGCATTGACTCTAAATCACTTCTTGTAGTGTCTTCTAAAATCTTTAAATTTTATTAGCATTACTCAAACCTGTAAGGACGGAAGATGAATGGTACAATGACTGAATAGGAAAAAATGTATGACCTGTGAACAGTCAACTGGAAGGTACAGAGATGATAAATATGGTTAAAAAACAAACAAAAGCAATCCAAAGAGATAATAATCAAAGGGGATAGAGACAGGCAGTGGAATCCACAGCAGTAGCTGCTGGCATTCAGTGTGCCCTTGGTGTTTCATTCTACTTTCCATAAGCTGTACTAGCAGCAGATGTTGGGAGCTGTACTTCCAACATTAGTTTAGAAAGAGCCACAAGTAATAGACACGCTTAAAATCTGGAAGGATGCAATGTACAGTCATTACTAGAGTGTTTCAGCTAGGAAGCCAGATCTGAGATGGTGACTATGTAAGATAAGTTCCCTAAGCCAGCTGAGTCATCTTGACTGGAAAACTGCCATTTGCTTTCCTGTCACTGTTAGCAAAGGGCTGCTGAGTTGTTAGTCTAAGTTCTGCCATTTTCTGTATTCACAGAGAAAATAAAGCCCGAATCTCCATGACTGATTAGTCAGTTCATGCAGTCACCCATGCAGTGTGCAGCCGGAAAAGAGAAGAAACAGCATTTAGTTCAAAAAGCTGACAGTATGATTAGATCAAAAAACCACACTACTTCCAAAGGCGTCATATAACAGAAAATACACACAGAACAGAATATGTTTAATATTCTTAAAAACAAATTGAGCCAAGTAATAGTTACTAGGATTTTATTTGTGTGCGTGCTATTAGTGAAAGCTGCAGAATCTCTGGGCGTTTCACCACTTTCCTGTAACTCAGAACAGGATTGCTCGTGGTTTTATTCAGAGAGACCCCCATCACTGCTGATGTGTTCTGCCGGTACAGGGCTTTCTGATCTGGATTGTGGGTAGACTTTGATACTGAGGTTTATTGGCATACTGCTGGGGCCTCGTCCAGAACATAGAGGCATGCAGAAGGTACGTACTGCCATGTTCTTGCCATGTTCTGTTTACAGGGGATCAATTGCAGTAGCACACCTATTGCACCTCCAAAATAGATCCCCCAGAAGCTCCAAGGCTAGGAACTTTTGGTCCTGTTAATGCCTTGGAAGGTTGGCTGCAAGGCTTGTGCAAGCTTCCTAGCCGGTACAGGGGATGATCTATTGATAATAGTCACTGAAATATAAGAAAGCAAATATATACATTGCTTGTTGCTATGATGAAGCAGTGATGGAGAACCAAATTCATATAGTTCACTTGTAAATGGAAAGTACAAAATTCACACATCCTAAGCTACTATCCTGAAAAGTATCATCAAAAATCCACACCCCAAATTTTGCAAACAAATTTCTAACAAGACTTTCCTTAGGAAGACATACTTCTGGCAAAGAAGTCCACAAAATATATGCACTCATGAAAATAATAGTTGTAGTAATTAATGATGATGATGATGATAATGTAAATAAAAACAGTAAGGAAATTGCTTGCAAAACTGTATAAAATGAATATATAGGAAGATTATTTTTTAGATGATGTAAAAATGATCAGAACTGGATTGTAGGTTGGCAGACTTTTGTGAATTTTGTTTTTAAAAAATTGATTAATTATTATGTGGAAATATTTTGTACTGATGCTAAGGAAAGACTTATCTCATCTGTAAATCACGTATTCAGCATCTATAGTGCCAATATTGGATCCCTGGAATTTCCAAATATGGCTAGGAAAGATTTTTCTTTTGAATGCAAAGTGAGATAACATGCTGTTAATAAGTAAATAAATCTTTTTCAGAAAGTTGCTGCCTATCAAAGTAGAGCAATATGAAGAAATCAATTGTCTTGAGGCACTTCTTGGATTCCAACTCTCATATGTTCCAGGCAATATAGTAAATGGCCAGAGTTTTCTGTGGTTCAGATGTATTTCTGAGCTTGATAAATCTAAAAATACGATTTTGTATTAAAGATTATCCAAATGTATCTTGCTGTTGAGTGACATCCCACACTTTTGTTATGGAAAAGGCCTTCACTTTAAACTTTCTTCAGCCCATCCTCTGATCATAACACTCACACCTTTTTATTTCTATGCCTTTTATTTGTGGAATTTCCACTCTGGAAAGTCCAAATAGAGGGTGGAAAGTCCACAAATAAAATGGATAGATCTGAAAAGGTGTGAACATTGCAATCCAAAGATGGACTGAAGAAGGTTTAAAGTGAAGGTGTGACCACAGCCAAAGTTTCATGGAATCTTCTTTTCCCAGCTTATTTTCTAGAAACTGTGGAGTAGGGAGGAAAGGAGGAACGTATTTGGAAATGTTGGGCAACAATGCAGTATGATATCACATGCAGGGCGAGTTCCCATTCAAGGAATAAAACACAATATACATTGAGATTTACATCGGGATTTACATCGATATGTAAAATGCGTTAACAGGAAGCAAACAGCATTTGGCAATCGGGTTCTACCCCAATTTTGTGTCCCCGCTCTAAACACTTAAAACACTTCCAAAAAAGGATTGGGGAAGCGGCAACTCAAGCCCCGTTTGCCTGCTCTACCTCCACAGCCACCATCCCCAGCAGGGGTTCTCTCCAACGAAGCACCCTGGCTGGCTGGCTGACTCTGCTGCTGCTGCCACCTGCACACACACACACACACTTCAACATACACACATCTCCCAGTTACTGCAGCAGCTTTCCCTTTTTAAACGGCCAGAATTGCGCAGGATTGCTCTTCATAATCTTTAGGCTTCTGTGGGTGGTAAAGGAAACATTGTTATCAGGTGTGAAGTGGCTGAACTGTTACATCGAAACAGTAGTCTGTTGTTTAGGGGACTACTCTAGCGTTCCCACAGCACTAAGGAAGAAACGTTTTAAAAGCGAAAGCGACAAAAAACGCTTGAAAATTCTGGTGTTTATTTATTCCATTTTAAAGCTAAATAATCCTCAAAATACCCCTGAAACTGATTAGAAATGGGGATGATGAGGATCCAAACCGTTTTTAAACAGTTTTAAGTGGTAATGGGAACTCGCCCATAGTTTCTCCATTCTGCTCCCATGGAACTGGAGTCCTGGCTTATGAAGGTTTCTATTGCATCTCTGTGGCATTTACATTCCTCCCACTCATTTGGGATGGTGCCAGAGTGTCAGAGTCTTAAACAATCAAGTTCCCAGTAATATGTTCGCAATATAAAGGAATATAACAGATCATGCAAGGTTGTGCTTACACACACTTAGACTTAGCTTATGTGATTATGTATCTAATATGACAGGTACAAATGGGAGTGCATTCATGGGGCATTTTTCAACTATTACAGTCATCATGTAGATAAAAAGTACCTGACAACTCTTCATGATAGGCGAGACAGTAATTCTAAGTCTTCTTCTGTGTGTGCAGGGTTAATATTCTCAAAACTTTAATAATATATACTTATTTGGAATATGACAATTTTGCCTCCACTTTAGAAAAAGTTGGGCTGCTTGTGACTCAGACTTTTCCTTGTCACTGAACACTAGACCTTTTTAAACAACAGTAATCTTATGCGTGTTGTGTTTATTTTTGAAATGTCTTTTTATAACACTTTGACGTATAAAGAAATCAGTTTCATTAAAGATTGTTGGCTTCGTTTTTAATGGCTCCTCTCACTTTATCCACATCTATGCTGTTTCCTCCACCCCTTGAGATGTATGGCAGATTTATTGCTCCTAATTTTTAAACACCAAGTGTATCTAGTGTTCTTATTACTTCTAATTAATGTGAGAATAAAGCATCAAAGAGGGTATTTCTCCAATGAGTTGTTTTTGAAGAGTGACAAATTAATCCCCTTGGATATGGTGGAAGCCGGGAAAGATCTCCTCTCTGTTTTGTTTCCCTAATAAATTGCAGCAATTAGGTGTGTAAAACTCCAGGTCTTATTATTTTAGTACCTGTTCTACTGTCTTTGCGTATCTTAATATGAATGGCTTCAATATGAAATTGAAAAAAACCCTTCTTCAAGGTACGTAAAAGATTAAAGGTTGCTTTTTTTAAAAAAAGTACTTAATTACATGCATTATGTTCCCGATTGTTCCCTTAGGAGTGAGATCCATCCTCATATCTGTAGAAGTCAGGTTGTAAATAAGACTCAACTGCTAAGGCAACTAGCCACTGGGATACACTTAGGGTGTGTTTGTGACAGTTGTTCCCCTCCCCCACAATATATTCCAAAACATACTAGGAACAGCTGGCCAAACATGTACCTTTCAGGAGTGCCCTCCCAGTAATATGAAGCATTGTGAACTACAGCAACCCAAGCACACAAGAAATGCAGCCATTCCCAAAGATCAGGGGGTACCGTTTTATCATTTACAGTGACTACAGAGGTCACTTTTACCATACTAAACACAAAACAAGGCAGGATTCAGTCATCCAGCTGTGATGCAGCCTTATAACAAATGCAATGGTTAATCTAGTTTGGGGAGATTAAGCAATCCTTACCATTCTGCAGTTAGTCCTTGCCTGTACCAAATGCCAATTTCTTTATTTACACACAGTTGGGTTTGGTAGTTTGGTATGTAGGTCACAGAACGACCACCTATCATGTTAGCGTATATATCTGTTGATGGCTTCTGACATGGTTCACGAAAAGTGTCTTTGACCTCTCCTAGGCAGACAAAATGGTGCTAAGGAGGTGTCTGACAGGAATGTATCTATAGCTGTGCTTCAGGAAAGTCATAAACCTTTCCCCTGTGTTTCAGTGAAACTCTTTGCACCTGTGACTGATTGTGTTTGCTAAGCCCTTGCTCCCACCTTTCCGGCCCCCTCCACTGCCCTCACGGAGGCAGAAGTTGGGTAGACTGCCGAGCAAAACACTTATCACTTTATTTTCTCCTAGGAGCAAGAAGTGGGAAAACTTCATCTGGTAATCTGAACCCAGCTCTAAGTGCTAAAATGTTTACTGCTTTCAATCTGACTGGCAGGGCACTTGGAGCACAAGTGCTGATTGGAAGCCTGCTGACTCATGTTTGCCTCCAAGTTCTAGTTGCCACAGCCAGACGCCTGAAATGGTAGAATTTTAATTATCATAGGGAAAGGGATGGTTCTGCAGCTACTTCAGACAGTTTTCTATTAATGTTTGACAAGATCTCAGAGCAACTGAAATATGTTTAATGAGATTACAACATTAGATTGGGGTCTGAGGATTTTTGATCAAATTCCAGCTTGTCTAATTAATGCATTCCAGTGCCTACTTATCTAGATTCATAACAACAAATCATTTCAAGCTATCACCAGCAAGATGCGCCCTGCCTAGACAGTGGATAATGGATAAATGCATACATGTTTATGTTATTTTTGTGCAAAAAAACCACAAGTGCCTGTTGATAATGAATTGAAGGTTAAGTGACAATTTCTCTTCACAGCCACTCACGTCTTACACACTGTGAACTGAAAACTGGATTAACCTTTAATTACCCCCAATGACCCTGCAACCCTAAAACAACATTACAACTCCTACCCATATTATTTGCATATAACATTTAATGAGAGAAACACATGTTTGCATATTTGGTGCCACTAATATTACGCAGATGTGCCAGTTCTGTGCACTGTAGCAAGCAATGGTGAAAAGATTTTTTTTTAAAAAAATTAAAAATAACTTTCTGTCTCTGTCCTCCCTCCCTCCACTCATTAATCAGAATAATGTATAATGGAGAGATGCCATGTGATCTGGCTATCTACAAAAGAGTTATTATGACACCAATCTCACTTAGAAAACTAGGCTTATTTTTTATATTCTAGTCTGTATGCTTTCATTGCTAACTTGAACAGCACTCTTCCTCCACAATCTTGGCCTTCATCCTCTGTTGTAGATTATTGAACAGATTCCCAAAATAAATGTGCAATATAAAAGAGAGTGAAAGAGAGATCTTATTTTTTCTTTTCTTCCTCCTCTGAAATATCAGAGCTGATGCTGTAAAAGACACTGCTGTTTCCAAGAGGACTTTCTTCCAATCACAGTGATGCCATGAATTATGCAACATTTTTGCAAAGTTAAAGTCTAGCACTGAAATATAGGATAAGGAAAATAATGTTTCTGAGAAGGAGGAGGAGGAAGAGGAAGAGTAGTAGTAGGCTTTTCTACCCCACTTTTCTCACCCATTTAAGGGGACTCAAAGCACCTGACAAAGCTTTCTAATTTTTTCCCCCATAACAGACACTCTGAGAGGTAGATGGGGCTGTTGGAGCTCAGACTAGCCCAAGGCTTATTCCCAGATAAGAGTCCAGCTCCTTAACCACTAGACCAAACAGATTGAAGAGTATCTGTAAAAATGAGTCAGAAGCAAATTAGGAGTGACTGCATTAGGGTGACTGCACCATCAACTGATCCAGCCCTTAGTCCCTGTTCCCACTGGGACTTTATTAGGTGCCAAAAACGGTTTGAAAACTGTTTGTCCGCATTGAAAATTGGCTTCCTGCACTTTCAGGGGAGAAAATAATTTAAAAAGCATTTTAAAACCACCTTTTTAAAGGACTCTTGCTGTGCAGCGAGTGTTGTTGATCCCACAGTAAGGTAAACATGCAGTCCCAATCGTACAAAGTGGTGTCACAATGATCAATTGATCATCGTGGCTCAACCAGGGCTGCACATTCAATGTGCAGTATTAAACATGTCTGGATACAGCCTGAGTGGCCCCGAAGCTCTTGTAAGCTTTGAAGCTACACGCCTATGCCTCCGAGAAAAGGAACAAGTGTTCCTAGCTTCTGAGCCTATGTACACTGACTCCTCTGGTAGACCCAGAAGGCTGGAATCCTGTGGCATTCCAAGAAGATGAACAGAGGAAAGTCTCTCCTCTGGTCCTTGAATAATCTGATAAAAATGGTTTAAACTGTGGGTGACAATGCAAGGGGATTCCTCAGCCAACAAACTCTGTCCTGCATTTGCAAAGGGAGTGCGCCAATCTTGGGCTTGTCACAGTCAAAATAGCCATGATCTCCGTGTGCTTGTTAGGCAGTGAGAGTAGAGTGAGAGGAAATTATATCTGGGCTTGTCATACTGATGATGGAGTGATTCCTAACTAAGACTAGAAGCGGAAACCTAACCCTTTCTATAGGGCAAAATTTCATGTTAGGGCATGAAAGGGATAAATGGGCCAAAACTGGAATGATTACTCTGGACAACAGGTTTCAGAAGTTTTAGGCTCACTTCAGGAAGACAAAAAATAAGATGATCCTTAATTTTTATATTTTTACTTACCCCATCAACATTCTGGGACAGATGCATACATTATTAAATTATATGTTCTTAGGTTTAAATTTCATTATTCCAAAAATGTCACCAAGAAAATGAAGCTTGTCTCCATCTGGTAAGCAACAGGAGATGTATGATGATAGGAAGAGGAAAGAAACCAAAGACTTCTCTTCTCAAGATAATTAGACAAAATTGAAAATGAAGTGACTCAATTCATGCCAAGCACTTGTTTTTACACATATACAAGATCAGAAAATATTCTTCTCTTTTCCACCTTTACAGGCATAGTCTAGTTATAGGCCAGAGATCCACTTTTCTCTTATGTTCATTATACGTTTTTATTACTTCGAATAGCCATACAATGTGGTTCAAAAGCAGAAGAGAAACAAATTTAATGGTCATCCAGAAGATAAGCATTTGTATAAAATCCCCAGATGATTAGGTTTGCAGAAGCAAAATCAGTCTACTCAAAGCCATTGGCATTCCATGATATCAGTCCATTACCCTGGCTTGCGCAACCACTTTGGTGGAATAGGGGTGTGCACAAAGTCAATTTCCCCCATTTGATTGGATGTGAATCAAATAAGGTAATATTCAGC
This sequence comes from Aspidoscelis tigris stejnegeri, assembly GCA_023333525.1. NCBI lineage: Eukaryota > Metazoa > Chordata > Lepidosauria > Squamata > Teiidae > Aspidoscelis > Aspidoscelis tigris. Next base: position 67,264,724 of record JALMGA010000002.1, on the reverse strand, counting down.
TTCAATAGAACCCCTTTCCCTCGAATGTGGGGGGCTTTGGCTCCACATGTGAACATCCACTGAATGTTTGTGAATGGATGGAACTCCAATCCCTCCCTTTCCATCCCGCTTTGCCCCTGACTCACCTGCTGCTGTTACCTCTGCCATTTTTGTGCTCATCCACTGCTGACGTAGGCCTTCCGGAGTTGTGCATGAAATCACCCAGAAATCAGTGGATGACCATGAAAATGGCAGCAGAGGATGCGGCTACAGCCATATTTGGAGTAAGGGGGCACGGCCACAGGGATGTGAGGCCAGGGTGGGCAGATATGCCCTTCATTGAAGTTTCGATTAAGTTTCGACAAAGGCCAGATCTGTTCAATTTGTGAATAATGTGGGCTTACAAATGTAGCCATCTTTTGATTTATCTGGAAATGTCAAAATTCATACACATTCGTTCAATTTCAAATAGTGCAAATATTCATGCACATTCCTGTGATGGAAGCAGTGTCATTGGTCTGGATCCATTTCCTCCTGAAGGACTGCTCTTTTGTGGGTGGCCTACTCACATTTGATACTGCAACTTTCAGGTGCTGGCACAATGTCAATTGTTTTAAGCTCATGGTTTGACAATGGTGCTGCACACAGATGTCCTTTCCCAGCCACAGAAAAGACAGGAGGAGAATATAATTACGTATTTTGCAGACTCTTCAGGAACTAAGAAGGTCACATCTTTCTCCTGGACAATCCTGAAACTTGAATTGCCTGGATCAGGGCAAAGCAGACATGCCCAGGTTTGGACTCGATATCTATATTTGCTGCAGCCACTTGACTGATATTCCATGTTGAACTTCACTATGATCTGCAAGAGGCCATGCTCTGTGGAGTAGGGAGGGGCAAAAAATGTTCAAAAAAGATTCAAATATTCACATTTGTATCAAATACTGGCTGTATTTAAAGGGGGCCATTCATATGCAAAGCAAAAGCTTTTGTGTGCTCGTTCAAAACTTTGTTAGATTCATGACCGTGAATTTGTGGATTCGGAGCAGATTTGGAAGTGCAGCAGGTGGCGGCAAATCTTGATGAACATTCACTGAACATTCGAAGTGAATTCAAAAGCTAACACATTTGAAATAGCTCCATTCATACAAATGCAAATTTCCGTCCCATTTGCTTTGATGCGAAATGAATTGGGGGGGGGGGGATTTATGCACATCTGATACAAAGGGGCTGCATCCAGACTTGTTTACATTGCATTATCTGATAGGTACTGTGCACTTACCTTAATGCTAATCTAACTACACATGTTGCACAGTATAATCAAAATTTGAATTTTCCCTCCAGCCCTGGCAAAACAACGAGAAGAGCAGGATGAGAGCAGGAAGGGCAACTCAGATCTGATTGGCTGCCTCAACCCATGTGATGGCACATGCTGACTCAACTTTTGCAGCTTCTTTTCAAATTGGGACAGCCACTCATTGCAGCACAGTTAGTTCAAACTCTGCCTTCAATAAGCACAGCCTTTCCTTGCTTGTTCCTCTTTGTGCTTTGGCAGCCTTTGAAATCAGGCAGTCTTACCTCCCCCAAACCCACACTCTTTCTTGCTCTTATTAGATCTTACCTGTACACATGTCTGCTTCAGAGAACTTTCTGTTACATTGGAGTGAAGAAATAAAAAGGAAAGTAAAAGGGTTTTGAAGGGGAAGGACCCAGAGAAAGCAGAAAAGAATGCTCTGGCTGTTTGCCCTGATGTTCCTAGGTAAAGAGAGCAACATGGAGTGTTTTTCCACTGTTACTAGAAGTACCCATTAAGTACCCACCACATAGCCGGAGACTCAGGAGGGCAAAGACACCTTTAGCCAGGGATGAGCTTGAGATAGTTATTTCCTTTCCCTAGCCTACCTCTAAGGGATGTTATTAGAAATATGTACGGAAAACCTGCAGCAAAGAGAGTCTTCCCAAACAAACAAAACTTATAAGAACAGTTGTATGAGTTAAAATACTAATAAGAGTACTATATAGGACAAACAAAATGTAAATAGTTTTATTGTCATAAAAGTAATAAGATTAACATTTTTAAATGTCTATAAAATGTACTGTGGAACAATGCAAACTTCAAACTTCTGAGATTCCTGTACATCACTTTGGCCGCAGTTCCATGCAAGCTGTTTGGCTCTGATTGGGCTCACATTTGACCAGGGGCAGGACTGAGATAGAATGTTGCCTGTCCCCATGCCATTCACGGTAATGTGAGCTGGGTGCGGGCTGGGTGAAGATACAGCTGTCCCCATGCAAACCAGACCAAACCCTGGCACAGGGGAGCAGTGCCATCTCTTCTCTCCTCATTGGAAGCCAGATTGATGGCACCCCACCCCTGTGCTGCCCGATACAAATGCCGCATCCTCTCCCCTTAGCGGCACAGAGAAGCCAGGACTAAATGGCAAAAATAATAATTAAAAAACCCTAGCTGTTTGAGCAAAGCCACTATGAGGTTTGGCGGCACTTGAGCGGTTGAGCAGTTTTGCACACCTCCACTCCACCCAGAAACTGCGAGAACATCCAGTAAGTAGAAGGGAGAAAAATCAAGCCATTATCATGCCCACCTTGGTGATTGGGAAATGGGGGTGGAATATTTGCCGTGGAAAAGGGAGAAAAAATGAAGCTGTGATCCTGCCTGCCTTGGTGATCGTGGAAGGGGTGTGTGGAATACTTGTATAAAAGACTCTTTGGGGCGGCACAGGGCAGGAACAGCGAGGACAGGACATGAAACCCACCTCCCAATGACGTGAGTGCCAATCTCCTCCCCAAGTAGTCTGGGACCATCCCCATGCGCAGGCTTGGCTCACAAATCAATGCGTGCTGAGGGACCAAACTGTGACTGGAACAGTTTTTTCCAGTACCAAATTTGGTCCTGGTTTGGGCAATTTGGTCAATGGAAATTGGAATGAATCTAAAATGCATGGGGACACCCCTTCCCGAACCTGTTTTTGATTTGGACCAAAATGTGCATGGGGACAGGCCTTTTGAGTCCTTTAAAGGATGTTCAGAACATAAATGGCAAAAATAAATAAGTAAGTAAGTAAGTAAGTAAATAAATAAATAAAAATATTAGAAAAGATTGCATAAAGAATATTTCTGCATGGAACACACATAACAGGAGGCTTTAACTGGACCAAATAACATGAGTGACATTTTTGTTGCTCTTTTATTCTTTTTGAATGATCTTTTGTTGAAAAACAACTGATTTAAATATTTCTTTAATATCTCAATAGTTCCATCTAGGGGCTCAAAAATTGCTGAACCACATGTTTTCAACTGTATATTGTTTAACTGTTCACAAGAAATGATTATTTTTGTCTGCTTCCCTCTACATAAATAATCTGCATTTAAAGTTTTCAACATTAAATTTCAGCCATCTAGAACTACATAATACAGTAATGTTGTTCTAGAACTTCTAAATGGGAGTAAACAGCAATTGCATAGCTTCTATGAAGAGAAAGTTGACATATATACAATGAATGATATTTGCTCCTACGTATGCAAAATCTTATGGACAATCAATACTACTTTGTCCATACAAATCTGACTTAAGTACAGTAAGTACCTGAATCTGACCTAACCTCCTCCAGTTGGTTTATGATCCAGATATTACTTCCTTTTCTTTAAGAAATCATGACTGAATCCATGTTTGTGCAACTAATGAATTAATATTGCAAAGTTCTGATTTGTTGTTCAAAATGGGAATGTGATTTAATAATGCAATAAACAGTAGTATACACATTTTACAAGTGCTTATCTAAGATGGGAATTAAATCTATCTTTTTTCAAAGAAGTACATCCATGCTATTTTACTGTGACAAACACCAGGGATTTAACTGGAGGCTGCCTGCCATGGAATCCCACTTTAGTGCAAGGCCATTTTGTACCCCCATCGTAAATTAGCATTTTAAAAGTACTTTCAGCCTGCTGGGATGGATCATTCTGCTAATATGGGTAACACCATGGACTCCAATAATTAGTGTAAATTGCCTTTGAATAATACAGAGCTGGGAACAACTTTTTGAGCTTAATGCTCCTTGCAAGTACATGATGAAGAGTCCTTAATAGGTCTTGGAAAAACAACTAATACCTATAAATCAAAGAAGAAAAGCTGTTTTTGATGCATTTGTCTGGGAGTGTGAGTTTTAAACTAAATTGTTAACACTCCTCCCTGCTGTGGGTCATGGATTAGCTGGGATGGGAGTTTCTTAAAGGATCTTTCACACTGACCAGGGGAGGCAATGGGTTTCAAATACAAGTGTTTTCTTAACCCTAATCCTTACCTTCCTGACCAGCATTGCTCCAAATTTCTCTCTAATTAGGTAAAGAATTAGTTGGTGGATAAATGTGTAAGGAGGTGAGGATAAAGTGATTAGTTTAGTCAAGTGTATGATAGTGAAATTCTAGGTGCTATGGAATTAATTTCATATCTAATAACTTTTTCCTTCTTCTCCAAAAGCACTGGAGCAGTGTATGCTCTGAAGCAATAAGAATTTATCTTCTCTTAATCTTACAGCTATATATTCTCCTGGCAGAGTTTAAGCCTATTCCCCCATAGCTTTATCTCTAATGGTTAAGAGGCAGCCTTTCCCAATCTGCTTTCTTATGATACTGTATCTAAGCAGGGTCCATAAACGAAATCAAGATATATTGATCTTCAAGGACTACTACAAATTTAAAGAGGATGGCAGGGCGAGTGTGTATGTGTGTTTTACAAGATCTCTGACATAAATGTTGTTTTAAAGTAGACTCACAAAACACATTCATTCAAAAGCACTTGGAATGGTGAGTGGAGACTTTTGCTACTCATAACAATTAACTTACATGGTACCCCTCCCCCCATTTTCTCCTCCTTTGTGGCTGTCAAAAGGCTGTCACTGCAGCTGGATCCCCTGTAGCCATTCCTGGGATAGGAGGCATACCTTGTGTGCAGCTGGACAGGAAATGGCCGTAGAAGTTGGCCATTTTCTGTCCAGAGCTAAGATACACTGGGTGGAAAGCGGCCATGGTATAAATAGCAAGTGGGAAACGTAACTGTTTACTTCACTCTTCAAGCAGCTATTTTGCTGCTGACTACTGCTTGAGTGGACCTACCTGGTCCACTCTTGTCGGGCTGCCATGGACTGTGCCTGTTTTCAAAGATACAGGAATGGTAGGAGTGCAAACATACAAAGTTTGTTCTTGAAATGTTTCACATTATCCTGCTAGCTCCCAGATATTATCTAAATTTTAGTCCTGTATTGTTTCAGACAAGGAAATGTGGCAAATACCGTGTACCTATGCGTATACCAAAGCTTAGCTATCTAAATACTTTTGCTGAATTTTGTTTGTGCAATTGGGAAATCAACAGAATTTTCTGGCATGAATATACAGTATGGCTGTTAAACCATCAAACTGCGCTGCAGTAACACATGTGTCCACATATCAATAGACGGGATCATAACATCAAGTCTGTTGGTACAAACTATAGCCTGTGCAAGTGCATTGCTAGGATGAAGCAGGCCCCTGGCAAAGAAAGCAAGTTAGGCTTTCTATGGATAGACTAAGGTCACATTTCCATTTCAGCTCGCTCCCGTCAAAGCTTCTGGGTGAGTCACTTAGGGTGCGTCCCCATGCACATTTTGCTCCAAATGGAAATCAGGTTTGGGAAGGGGCATCCCCATGCATTTTAGATTTGGTCCAGTTTCTGCAGACCAAATTGCCCAAAACAAGACCAAATTTGGTATTGGAAAAAACAAGTCTCACCATGGTTTGATGTCCCATTACAAATTGCTTTGCAAGCTGTGCCTGTGCATGGGGATGGTCCTAAGCTATTTGGGCATGTCATTGGGAGGTAGGGTTTCATGTCCTGTGCTCGCCGTCCCTGCCCAGTGCATTGGAGATCACAACCGCTAAGATTTTTTGGCAATAAATGGTGTTAAAGCCAAAATGATGAAGGGGTCGAATGGGCTTCGCTGCCCCATGAGACTCTTTTATACAAGTATTCCACCCCCCTTTCCCGGTTGCCAAGGCGGGTGGGATAATGGCTTCATTTTTCTCCCTTTTCCACTTGCCAAGTGTTCTCACAGTTCCTGGGTGGAGCAGAGGTGTGCAAAACTGCTCAACTGCCACCAAACCTCGTAGCGGCTTTGCTCAAACAGCTAAGATTTTAAAATTATTATTTTTGCCGTTCAGTCCTGTCTTCTCTGTGCCACTAAGGGGTGTGTGTGTGGCACTTGCAGCGGGTGGCACAGGGGTGGGGTGGCATCAATCTGGCTTCCAAAGAGGAGTGAGGGGGTGGAGAGGAGATGGCACTGCTCCCCAGTGCCAGGGTTTGGCATGGTTTGCATGGGGATGGCTGTATCCACACCCAGCCTGCATCGAGCCCGTGTTACAGGGAATGGCATGTGGACAGGCAACATTCGATCTCAGTCCCACACCCAGGCAAATACGAGCCCAATTAGAGCCAAATGGATTGCATGGGGATGCAGGCTTGGTGCCCTAGGGGCCATCAAATGTATGTAAAGCTCAGTCTGTGATGAGTGGCACTGAACCTATGGCACCCTCCTCTACTTAAGGCTGTGATCAAACACAGCAAAAAAGGGCTTCTGAGGCACCTTTGTGGTGGCTTCAAGAGACTTCAAGGCGGGATTGTTCAAACACCAGTTTGCTCCTTTCCCTCTCCTACACATTCTGTACTAGAAAAGATAGATAAGAGAAGGCCACACATGAAGGTTGCACATTGTTTCTGAGGCGTCCTTTTTGGTATGTCTTAACAAAGCCTAAGAAGGGTGATGGCCTAAAACTAGGCACAGAGATCGGTGACAAATTTCTAATCCCAATGCTGGGCGTCCGTCCGTCTGTCCCTCCATCCATCTTATTCCACCCTATACTCAAAGGCCTTAGGGCAGTTTGTACTAAAACTGATGTAAAAAAGGCACAAAATTCAATATATTTAAAGTATATTTCTCATTTTTCTCCCACAATGCAGCAGGAAGTGTGGAAATGAAACACTTTCATCTGCAATCCAGTCACTATAGAGTAGAAATTTCGAGGATAAATTTAGTTTTTATTTCCTCCTTTAGGGTATTCCTTTGAATATTTACATATTTTGTGCACATTTGCTTTTAGATGATTGCACAGTTTTGTGGATGGCGTTGTTCTCTGTTGCCTTTTAGACTGAACTTTTCCACTAGCCAAGCAGAGATGTTAGAGGCAAACCAATGAAACGGCTTATAATATATTTAAAAAGGTATAATGTATTCCCATCATACTGCCATCAAGAAGGAACATTAAAATATACTGGGGAAGATAGGCTGGAGAATTTACACCTTGTACCTGGATTAAAATAGTCCAACAGGAACTTAGTTAGCAAGTTTCTCCTTGGAAGAAAAATGCCTGAACCCATCTATTTAAAATTTCATTTCCAAACATGAAGACAACGCTCAACCTAAACAAGGACACTTTTTAAGTTTATTCTTTTCTAAATTAGTAAAAAAGCAGAAATAATGAAAATTATTACACATAGCATTTTTTAAAAAATCAGTCATTTGTACCTTCTTTTTTTGTTCTGACTTCTCCAATGAACAAACGAATATTAAGCAAACACCATTAATTGCTATGTGGCAGTCCAAGATTGGGCAACTAAAATTCCATTACTGTATTTATGGTCAGGATCTGATATGATCAAATAATAGGTCTCCCACTAGAAGTGGATATGTGTCAGGGAGTAAACTTGATAATTGCAAGAATATAGCTTATGCAGTCAAATGGAATACCAAACTGGGGAGATTAACACTTCGGTTATATAATTACAAGTTCAAGGAGTTCAGCGTCTTATCATGCTATAGTAAGTATAGAATGTAGAAGTGATCCTCTTTAATTTGTAATTATTTAACTGAAATATAATGTCACCCAGTCTCATTCTTAAACTGCTGCATTGAAGACATTGGTATGCAGAATTCATGCACTAAGAAATAGTGGTACACTATCAGAGTAGGACATGTTTGATTATTCTTTAAAACCAACTAAGAGAAGTTAATCTCATTGAACTTTTTATTCAATAAAAGAGTTCGATGTTTCTAAGTCTAATAGGACTATAATGTTCATTAAATGGACTTCTTTACACCTTTAAATGGATTAACTGTACATCTTCCCTGTCTAATTATGCAAGTCATTCAAAATAGAACCACAGATAAAACTTATATAACCAGGACAACGCTGTTTCTAAGTACCATGAAGACAATATGGAGAGCAGGAGAGAGCAAAGGTCAATCTGTGCCATTTATAAGAATGTGAAAGAGTGTATTCAAATGGAACTTGGCAAACATGATTTAACAGTTAACACCTCATCTGTGACCAATAGTTTGAAACCTAAAGGAGTCAACAATAACATGGTGATCATGCTGGTTATCATTTTGACCACAGCTCAAGTTTTCCAGATCCTAGAGATGGCAAATGAGGTTCATGTACTGTTTTAGCTTGGCCCGGGTCTGCTGTGTTGGAATGTATATCATTCCTTTCTTGATTTTTCTAACATCTGATTAGAAATCTGGCAAATAAGATTGAGTTGCTCATTCAGAAATAAAGAAAGGCAGTCTGAATCTGAATTAAACCCATGATCTCCTTAGTACAGTAACACCTCAATTTGGAGCATGATCTCTGCAACACTTGAAGGATGTTCAGCATATCTCAAAGAATCTGAAAACAGGAAGGGAAAGTGCTGTTTCAAAAAAAAAAGCTAGTGTTTCCCATTGTGGCCTTCTTGGAAGCCATCAGATTGGCTTAGCCCAGAGGAGTAATGTTTTAGATCTCTGTAAAGAGTAATCTATCCATATTGCAGCCTGTTCAGTTGTAAGGAAAGGAAGGGAGTGATAGAAAGAAAGAGGAACAGATGATTCCAACCACATTAGATCTGGCTGTGCTAGTATATAAATCCAGATTAATTCACATACACCCAGCACTGATGAGATTAATCATTCAACATAAAAAAGTGATTTTTTTCAAGATTTAGACTCATTAGCAGCAATCCCTGAATTCATACTACTGTTTGGCAGACCTTTGGTAACAAGACACACTGAAGGCCTTTCCACAGATGATGAGGGCTGGGCTATGATGAGCCAGGCTACCAGTAGTGCATGACAAGGACCATCTGCAATCCTGGTCCAACTTTAGATACTTTAGACTCTGAAGTTGCTGACTAAGGACGTTTTGTCCAGGGACTGAGTGTCTTGGCCATGATATATTAGACCACAGTGAGCCACTGGCCAGGTATATTTGCTGGAACACTGTGTGGAGTCTGCTGGGCCAGTGTAAACGCGATCTGAGGCTACATCCAAATTGACTTTGAGATGCATATCCTGTCACAATGCCTTGTCTGGTGTGGCTGGAACAGACTATCGGGAGGTTTGCTAATGGAAGCCAAGAGGAACAGATTTCCTGCCCTTTCCCCTGCTTATGGATTATTCTTCTTTTACAAGCTTCACCCCAAAGAAGTCCTTTATGGGGCTGAATGGAGCCATCTCACTTGCATTTGCTTGCCCTGCTTTCTGATCTCTGGTTGGCATTCTGGGCTCAGAATTCGAACTGAATGAACAGAGATCAAATATGATGTGGTCGGATTCTACTTGTGCACCAGATATGAGCAATTCTCAGACATTTAGGTGGGGTTTACTTCTGTATTCGGCTTGGAAATAAGGGTGGTTGTTGTTTTGCTTTTTCTCCACTGGAGTAGGGGTGTTCATGGATGTATTTTTTGCATTCAAATTCGAGTTGAATCAAATATTCAAAAATTCAATTTGATTTGAATTTCAAAAATCCAGATATTTGAAAATCTGATTTGAATCCAGATTATTTGTATCAGAAATTTGTCCAAATGTGTAAATTCAAATTTTGAAAATCTGATTTGAATTCAAATGTTGACATTCAACAGATTCGAACTGGATTTTGAATTTTCGAAATCCATGCACATCCCTACACTGGAGGTGTGCTCCCACTTAATTATTTTAGTCCTGGGGCCTGCCATAGTCTGCATTAGCATTCGAACAGCAGGCCTCCATCCTGAGATCCATTCCAGAATAAGGCCAAGTGCAGAAAGGCCCCTTATCTCATAGTGATAAGGTCTTTTCACACTTGGCTTCCCGGGAAGCCTTGGACAAAACAGTGCCTATGATGACACTGATGCTCTGCACACATGCAGTTGTGTCTATTGTTGTTTGAGGTGCCTGTGTGCTTGCGTGGCACCTCAGACTACCCTGGAGCGCCGGCAAAGGTGCAGATAATCACCACTGGATGTGCCAGGTAAGCAATCAGTAAAGATTGGCAAAGGTGTGGAACACGATTTTGTGCTCCATGCCTATTGCATAACTAGGGAACTTCTGGGAGGGCAGGGGGCACATGGAGGCTGTAACAGCCTGCTCTAGGTGGGTCACCCAGAAGTTGCCTAGTTATGCACTAAGGGCTGTGGTGCAAAAAGACCTCAGGCAACAGCATTACCTGATGTGTCACATGGCACATCACACAGGTTTACTGCATGTCACATGATGCGTCAGCACATCACATGATACATTCTGTGCTGCTCCAGCAGTTCCAGGAAGAGGTGCAGAAGTAGCTTACCAGGGCCCAACTACCCCTACACTAGTGCAAATGTGGAGCATGTGGTCAGCTTCAAGATGCATGGAACCATTTCTGGAGCAGCAGAAACGGCTCTATGATGTGTGTATGGTGCAATCTGGGAACTGGCCACCCCTGCATTATGAAGATAAGAGCAAAAGGCCCCCATAATTTAAATCCTATTTCAGTGTAATGCATTTACCCATTGCATTCCTGTTTAACTCCATTCTGTACAATCAGATTATATAACAATTACTATAAAAACAAAATATTAGGCTAGTTAGCATCCCCTTCTCCAGTTCTTTAGAAAGTAAACAAGGGTGCAGGGACTGATATCCTGCCACCATGATCACACCCAAACACACTCATATTCCAGGTTGAGGTCTTCAAGCCTTCTTTATATTTTCAGTTTTCAATTAATTATCCAAAATGAGCCTTTGTGGATTCTTGCATTCTGGGACTACCTGCCTGTCTTTCATTCTCTCCTGTGGATACAGTATTTGAGGCTAGCAAAAAACAAACATCTGCATCCAGGCTTCTGCGCCTCTTGAGAGAATGTTAGGAGGGAGAAAATCCATTTTTGGGGTGTGTGCGCATGTGTGATATTTTTAAAATAAATATTTGCTTTGCTTTATAACATGAGGCTCTGTGTCTAAAGTACCCGTGGCAGGCATGTTAGTCAGTAGGAAAACCAGGTGGTGGCCAACAATTATTTACTTAAAGGCAGCTTGATTGCTGAAACATCCACCGCTCAGCCTGACAGTTTGATTTACCCACAAGGGCACTTTCCTGCCTCCCCATATCTCCTGTTCCTGCCAGCGGCTCTCTGCTTGCAGAGGCTGGGCTTCCCGAGCTCCTGGGGCCAGGAAAACAGTGTATTGATTTGTTCAATGAACCTTTGGAGATGCTGCTGCACTGATTTTCCTCTGTGTGCCAGCCAATTGTCAGGAAGACACAGAGAATGCCATGGCTAAACCTGTTTTTGTGACTTGGCCTGTGGTGTCTTTTTTAAGGACTCTTTTCTTTTTTTAAAATCCCTTCCCTGGAGTTGCAAAGGGAGTTGTGACTTCAAAAGCTTGTCAGGGGCTTCTTGATAGTCAGTCAGCATAGAACAAACAGTTACTACAACATCTTAGAGCAAATGGCTGTATCAAATCCAAATAAGTTGCAGACTCCCCCTCGTGCAATACCTCAGCTGAGGTAATTCCTTTTGACATTTTCTATGATCCCATTGATATACATGGCATAGGATGCCACTAGAGGTGTTATAAAAGCATTGACCTGAAAGACAAGGGTTGGTAAGAAGATATAAAATAATGGCACACAAGGGTATTAGGTAAATACTGGAAAAACAAAGCTGGGAAGTTTCAATGTGGCTTTTGACTTGAATTCAGCTGGTGATTTAGATATGGCCAAGTTCTTTCAGTCCCAAATCTACAAAAAGGAGAAAACTAGTACTGTATGTTGTTTATGTAAACATTTGAGCTAATATCTGTGAAGTGAGTTAAGGCACATGTTCAAAAAGCATCCTGAGTGTCTGCTAAGAATGACTGTTTAAGAAATATTTTTACTAATATCTAATTAAGCTGGACAATGGAAAGATGTGTTGTAATAAAATTTATTATATTAAGGGTATTTAGCAGTAAGATTTTCCCAGCTTATCAATATGTTTATTATTATGAATTAAATATGTTTTACACTAGACATTGAAAGTTACTATCAGATCTAGAAATGATATTTTAATTGCAACTGGGCAACCCAGTAAAATGGTCCTTGGAAATTCTTTGAAGCACAGTCTTTATAATTCTATATAATCTCTGGGATTCACCATGAGTTAATTTAGCAGCAGCATTGTAAGTGTAGTTGTCAAAATTGTACACAGGCAATAACATGTTCTGTCATATGAATAATGTTACATCCTTTAAATGACTGATCTTTCCTATGGATATTCAGGTTATAAAAATCTCATTCTAATACAACAGAAAGAGATTCTGATTTCAGTTGCCTTGTTACCTGTCTTGAAACCTAATTAGGAATCTTGATGTCTTGGAATGTGCTTGGAATGCTCAACCTTTTGTATTTGAGAGTCAACAGTTGCGTAGCATTGGACTTACCTAAGGCTGGATCTTCTCATGTGAAGTTCAGCTTTATTTATTTGTCAGAAATTAATCCATAGCATTTCTGATTGTGCTCTAATATTGGGTTTGGGTTTTTAATGCTCTGTGCAAGTAGCATTACTGTAACCAAAAAGGCGACTGAAGCATCTTTGGAATGCTGTCCAAATCAGACCTTGGAAAGGACAATATGTTAAAGAGCTTCTGAGTCCAAACCCAGGGTAAAAATGCTTTCACAGATTTCCCAGTAGGAAAAGTTACTGGTGCTTACTTTCTCCTCCTCAAGATCATTTGAATTCAAAGGGAAGGCTATTCCTGGGGCCTATTAGCCCTTAGCTGTCATCTAGAATGTACCACAGGATAGAGATAAGAGTTATCCACTTAGTTTCCTATCCGTTGGATGGGAAAAGTGCAAAACAGAGTAATGTGTACTAGCATTTGCATTTGGGAATGCTAGTACACATCAGCCTAATCCCCATGCATCCAGAAACTTACCATGGTCTGGGCACCTGTCTGATGGGTCATAGTGTGCTGTCACCTTGATTGTGGCACCCAGCACGATTGCACGTGCACTAGTGTTGTCGTCATGGCAACAATGATGCTCTGCACACATGCAATTGTGTTTGGGGTAATCTGAGGGGCCAGTGCGCTTCTGTGGCACCTCAGATGACCCCTCGCACCAGAAATGGTGTGTGTGAATGGTTGCTGGCTGGATGCATCAGGTAAGTTTCTGGTAAAGGTTAGTTTGCATACGGTGCACGATTTTGTGCACCACAGCTAGTTTGCAATAGGTTAACATCTGGACTTGCAGGGGACATTCTAGGTTGTAAACGCCTCCTACAAGTGCAGATGCACCTGCTCAGATGTTAACCTATTGCAAACTATGAGGCCAAGTATGAATTGGCCTCTGTTGTCTGCAGATTCTGACAGGCCTCATCTAGGATCTCCTATAGCCTGCACTACCATATGGACAGCAGGGTTCTGTTCCAGGATATATTCCAGAATGAAGCCACATGTAAGCAGGCCCCTAGATTGGGGATTACTACATTAAATACCCTATCCCATATCCCAACCTCTGTAACTACTGAAGGAGGGGTGCAATCAAGAGGTTCGTTCCTGCATACCTTAAGCCATGGGGAGGTCATTACAGGAGGTGTTAAGCCATTTGGAGACGTACAGGTTCAAGTTAACAACTCAAATTGGATTTGGCAGCAAATTGGCAACCAATGCAGCTCTTTTAAAACCAGCATGATGTGCATCTGGTCAGCAGTTCCAGTCAGCAGTTGCTAGTATTATAAGAATTAGGAGCATACCAGCAGGAAAGTGTACCAGATCCACACTAACATGTTGATGGGTTAAGCCCAGAAGCCGACTACATGGATGGAGTTATAATCAGGATTAGTGATACGTGCACAAAGGGCCATAGACTTCTTTCTAACAAATCAGGTACATCCATCAATTTATTTTTATTTATTTATTTATTTACATTTATATCCCGCCCCATACCCGAAGGTCTCTGGGTGGGTTACAACCTTCAAACAACAGATTAAAACAGAATATACATTAAAAAACTTTAAAAATTCAACAACTTTAAAACAATACACATTATGTTTAAAATGATAGTGTGTGGCCTGGGTGGGAAATATAATAAACTCAGCCAAAGGCCAGGGCAAAGAGGTGCGTCTTCACCACCCTCCTGAATATATATAAGGAAGGGGCAAGATGCACCTCAAGGGGGAGGCTATTCCATAGTCTAGGGGCCATCACAGAGAAGGCTCTCTCCCGGGTGCCCACCAACCTCACTACTGAAGGTGGTTGGACAACCAGGAGGGCCTCACCACTCGATCTTAAGGCACGGGCAGGTCGAAAATTTAGATTTTAATTTAGATTAATTTAGATTAACTCCTGCATCAAGTTAAAAAATACAATTCTTTTCTTGTATTTCAAAAGACTAGCCAGCAACTTGCAGTACCATTCAGGTGAAACAACGTTTACTTATATATTCTATTGGAAAGATTGCAGAATATGACCAAGATTACCCAGGTTCCTATCTCTAACCCTTCTACTACTTATTGCGACAGTCTCTTTATGCTCTTCTCTACTATTGGATAGACATTTAAAAGTATAAAACAAGAAATTGGCTGATATTTTTTGCTAATATGTTCTCTGCATTCCTATTGGTTAAGTTAACAGAGCTACTAGCATTCAATCTGTAGCTTTGAAAGAATTGTAGTCATGGAAAACAGCGTCTTCTTTCTAATTGCTTCTCTCTGAAGGTTTAAATTGTACAAGGATATCTTTTACATCATAAGCATAAGCATATCTTCCTTAATGAGTCATGTGATGTACAGCTTACAAACACCAGTTTCTAGTCCATGCAGCTGGAATGAGTGAGCTACCTCCTCTATTTTTATTGCACCAACTGCCGACTGTTGAAATAACATTGGCACTGCATTTGTAACTGATCTCAACAGAGATGTCAACTCAATTAATAATACATTAGACCTACCCATTGGATAATACAAGCTTAGAGTCGATGCTCAAGAGTCAAGTCTAGGCTTGTTGTCTGCTACCTGACAAGCCTGGAACAAGATTAATGCTAAATATAAGATAATTTAATTAACTCCTCCTTTCCCTGAAGGCATGCTCAAGTGGTTTGGATGCCCAGAGGCTATCTAGCAAATGCAATGAATATTTCACATGTAACATCACTCAGTGTTGTAGAAGATGCCAGAGATCTTACTTCCCCTTTTTAAACTTAAAACTTTCATTTCACCTCCTTCTCTGGAATATACCTGCATTTATCGAGAGACATGCATGTATTCTTTTTTAAAAAGAAATATTTCCCTGAAGCTCAGCTGGGATAAGTAAAGCAATATACACATAAAAACTTTCCCTTTTCTTCAATCTCAAGTGAAATGGAGCTCATCCAAATACTGGGATAATTAGGAGACAACAAGAATTGCCGGTTCTTTTTGAAAGGTGTCTATGTGGGAACATAGTCTGATTTTTGATAACTTGACTAGGTAATTTTCAGTCTCAAACAGTGATTTTGAAAATTATGGCCACAGTCATAAAAAAAAATTCCTCCTTCTCTCCGTACTTATCCTATGTCAGAAGAATCCTACCAATATGGAACTGAAATGGATAGGAACAAAAGTCCATATAGGTGTCGATTGGTTGCCAAAGGACCTAAGTCTGAGAAAGAATTAGGAGGATCTGCATTTGCTTTTAAAAAAAGAGAGAGGAAAGACAGAATGGCCTAGATAGCTCTGTATGTCTAACCCCAAGCCTCTTAGAACTTTATCTTTTGGTCACCACCAACTATCAGTTCTTTTCCAACTTAGCTAGTTTTTCACGTGTACATTCTTGCCAAAATAATTAACAGTTGAAAAGTTTCCTTTCAAAGCCGACTCCTCTTCCTTTTCAGGAGTGTATTTGTTTAAGGGAACTCGTGTATCTGACTTTATCTTCTTTAGAGATGTCACTGGTCACGATAACACTGAATTCATGAAGAACAAGGTTATCGATGATCATTAGTCATCAATATATTCTCCCTTCAGGAGCAGGGGGTGACAAATTAAAGGGGACTGTGTGGTTAAATAACTAAATAAATACAGCTGATTTTTTATTATGATTATAATGGCTCAGGAGAGGTGAAAGGCAATTTTTTTCCCTAGACTGATGGGGATTTAAAACAAAAACAAAAAAAACCTCTGTGTTTCTCACAGTGGAGAATCTACTAGAGATTAGTTCGTCTATACCAACCCACCACATGATTGCTGAGATTGGAACTTGCTACACTGGCTCCTTTTGTTATTTTCATGCCAGTGGCAGGTTCCCCAATGAATAATATGATCCTGTGCCAGCAGAAATTCCACCAAACCTGGCACATCAAGATACAATGGGAAAATGCCAAAGTGAGGAAACTAGTGCACTTCCTTACACCTGGATATCGCCTAACATGGCAATGGACATGCCTGCTGTGCCTGTCAGGATACCAACAGGATGCAGGTGTTTTGACCACATCTGGTAACTCCTGAAATTTTGCTTTGACTTGACTGCATCTCAATATTTAATGGACTGTTATACGGTCTGGATAGGGGTGAAAAGAGGCTCCCAGGTACAATATACCTTTGCATCCACTGTTCTACATCTCTCAATAAATAATTCCTACTGAAGGAAACAGAAAATTTAATTGCTTCCGTAATTGAGAGTTGGGTGAAATCCAAACATTGCATAAAACTTAAACTTATACCAGCCTTACCTTGACATTGTCAGACATTATTTGCTTAACCCAGGGCTTATCCATGACATGTGCTAATAATTCTCTTCTTTCTGACAGACTCCACAGAAAACCAAGAAAATGAGGTAAGCAGTTTGCTGGAGAACCTCATAGGCAGTGAAGATGTTGTAGATTAGCCACATCGTTATTGTGAAATAAATGTCCTTGGCTTTTCTCCTTAATGATGCTTTTTGGGTTTCCTTTGCCCTATCCTCTTTGGCTCATGCACTGCATGAATCATCACCTGTGGGAGCGAATATCTTAGGGCTGTTATGCTTCATATGATGCTCTGCAGAAACTTCTGTGAACTTTGGTGTGTGTACACCAAACTTAGAGTCTTCCTTCTTCTGTTCAGCCAGGGCAGCCACAAGGCCCAGAACAGACTGGATCTACTCCAGCCATAAACACCAATCCTGCTGAAGATGAGGTTGAGAACATCAGGACCAGCAGAATCAGCAAGATTCAGGTTCAGTCAGATATTTGTCCATCATCAGCCCTAAAAAATTAAGTTCAGGTTTGCACCATCTCTTCACTAATGTTACAATCATGGTAATCCACCATAGTGTTCAGCCCATAAAAGGAGCAGTCAGAGGTTAGATTTAAAGAAATACGGAGAGAATAATGTCTTGAATAATTGTGATTTCTGATTCACAGTGGGACAGAAGAATGGAGGTTATTTACTTTTGAAGTATTTGTAGTAAATTGCAGTAGAGATAGAAGAATTTTATACCTCTCTTGCTGCTGGCCAGGAAGCAGATGAGTTGCACTTGATCATGAACATTGATGCATCTGTAATACTACAGTTGGTCCCATCAACTGTCACAGATAGACCTAAGCCATCATGGATGAATAATTTACTTTAAATTAAGAGAACATGTCAATGAAGAACAATAATGTTCTTTTGGCATTATCTAAGGTTGCAACCACACAAAGAGAAAAAGGCATCAATGCATTTGCTTAGAGATGTTAGCATATTGTAGATAGTATTCCCAGTCCAGCTCACCTCTAATCCATGTTAGAAGCCAGAAATACAGTGTGGATTAAGGCACTAGCATGTTGATGGCACATCTGAGACACTCTTAAAAAACTAAACAAAACTACGGGTATATGTAGCTTAATCCAGAAAAGCCTTCTGTAGGTAAATATTATAACTGCAAACTGTGCTGTTCCTCTCTCCCACTCTCACGTTGGACTGAAGCTGGGTAACAGTGTAGATGTGTATAGACCTCCCCTTTACAATGGGGATGAGATTTTAGATGAGAGTCCATATGGAAAACCCTATTAAGTGCAGCAAGTGGTGGGCATGATGTACGGAACAATATGAACAATCTCTACAGTTGTGTCTGGACAGGGTGTAAAACTTGGGATTGTCACACACATCTACATCAATCCCAACATTGCCTCAGGGTATAGAGGTGAAACCGTGTGGCACTGCAGGAAAAAGATCAAAGCCAGGTCTCCTAATTTTTTGTGTGTTGGAAATGCCCACTGCACAAATGTGGGAGTGGTATTTGAATGTGGGCGTGGTACCACTGTGCAAGCGTGGTGGTAGGCACTTGCATAGTTCCAGGTATTTTTGTTGTCAGATTCCTTGCTGGAGCAAGCACAAAACAAGGTAAGGGTTCAGGAATGCCCCACAATAGATTTCACCCTGCCTTCTGGCAGGCATGATGAGAAGATGCTGCATTTTCTTCTTGTCATCTGGAGGCAGCCTAAGAAAATCTCCCTTTCTTCAATGTCCTGAAAAAATAAATAAATAAAAATCAGTCGAATATTGAAAAGTGCCCTGATGGAGTGGTAAACTCATTTGGCCCTCTTCATATTGTGCCAGATCACATGCCAAAATTCCCCTGGGGTCCATTCCAACATTTTGGGCCCCTAAACAGAATGGAACCCTGAACCGGTGGCATCATTGGCTTCTAGTTGGACCAGCCCTGTTTGTAAGCCCCTGTGCGCCTGCAGATATCATGTTGCAAGTTAGCTGGTTGTTATCCATGCCATTTTTGCTGTTTAATTCAGAATCATGACACTTTTTATCAAACAACAGGTCCTGCCAATAGATTTCATTTTACTTGACAGCAGTGATGGAAATGATTCCAATATAATGGCTGTAGTTGTGATACACTAAGGGAAGTTTCTAGGGATCTACTTTATTTCTGTTGCTTGAATGTGAGCTGGATGGTAAGAGTAAGGGAGGTTCCACCTTTCTGAACTACATGGTGTGCAATGATTTGGATGTATCCCAGCCCTCCAAAGGGCTATTCAGTACACATCAAACATCTGAAGTGTTACTGCATTACTCCTATCCAAACTGCAGAAATGGAAGAGCATCTCTAGTGCATTTCCCCCATTCTCTATGCACAGTAGCTTCACACCTTACAAATTCTGATTGCCCTTCTAAAAGTTCGAGGGTCTATTTCTCTTCCTTTGGAATGGACCATTTCAGATAGGAAATTCCCCCAGAGGCAGAAAGAAGAGTGAAGGCTTCAAGCCAATGTGTTGTCAGAAGTGTCCCTCTTACCTTGTGAAATTTTAGAACAAAGAGACACAGTCTCATTTTTTAAATGTTGAACATCAATGCAGTGTGTTTTGAACAGCATGGTACATTTTGAAGGGAAAGCTTATCATCTTTGCCCTAATTAGCTAGCTAATTTTTGTTCAGTCCTTTGAAAATTGAAAGCACTATATAAGGAGTAAGCAAGTATCCCGCATGTGTGTGTTTAAAACTTCTTCCATTTCCAATTGATATTTAAAAGAAAAATCCTACCCACTCTCTTATTAATTGCTTCTTTCTTTTTATTGAACAAATTCACAGGGACTGTAGAGGCATTTTAATAGTTCAACACCAGGAAGGTTTCACAAATGAGATTTAAATGCACCTAAGCTCATTTCTTTCATGCTTTTTGGCAATGTGAAGATTTGCTAATATGTAAGAAAACAGAGGAAAAAGCAAGTTTGCAGCTAAGACACAGGCTCCCACCACTGCCACAACCAATGTTTATTTAGTGCATTTATAATCCACACTTCTACAAGCAGCCCCAGCACAGATAACAAAGTAAATAAGGATACACACACACACACACACTTAAAATCCATAAAATCCGTCACATGGATTTTAACCAGGTACTGAAAAGTATAGAAGGAGTATGTTTGATAAAGCTGAATAAGGTTATTTCAGCAGTGCCTGGCATCCATTGTGGTGATGGTGGGAGGCAGAGGGCATTGCATCGAAAAATAATAATTAGAATAGGTAGAACTAAGACTGCCTTCTCATGCTTTTTTTTTTAATTTTCAAAGCTCAGAGATTGTTCAGAGATAATACTACTGTTACTACCCAAAGTGCATTAGAGGTGGTTTAGATGTGGGATAAATCTCTAAGATCCTTTTGAGATACTTTTTTGTTGTTGTTGTTGTTTTGTGTGTGTGTGTGTATGTGTGTGTGTGAATGTAAAGTTTCAGTACATGAGACATTCCAGATCTACACGTGTATGCAAACTCACATAATCCCACTATAGTATATTAGGAGTGTTTCCCATCTATGAGCCTGGAACACTCCAGCTGGAACTGTTCCATATGAGGAGATCCCTGATAGATGTTTGAAAAAGTTTACTAATATGCCTGACTGCCATTTGGGACTGCCTTGTTCAGTACACGCTCTGTCCATTGTGGGTGGAGTGTCTTGGCAAGGGCAGTCCCTTTCTGTTCTGCTCCAGAGTACAAAAGAGAGAAGCCTGGAAAAGGTCTGGGTCTTGTACTGTACTGAGATACTGGTAAGTGCAGAAAGGCCTTAGATCTATCTTAGCCACCCTTGAAGTGAAATATGCATAACTGAGAATGGTTATAAGCTCTGAAGTTGTAGGCGTGTGGGTAACTGAAACCAGACAGGCCCATATGTATGAATCACACTAATGGAAACACATTTGAGATAGCCATCCCTGGATTTTGCTGTGGACTCATTAGGTCGTGAAAGGAGTGCCCTAGGAACATCGTTTTTACTTGATATTTTGTAGCATAGAGATATGTGGGAGGAACATGTGGGGTTTCACAGGGATCAGTCTTGTCCCCCATGATCTTTAACATCTGGACTAAGTCAGCGGTAGCAGTCATCCAAACATTGAGAGTGAGCTGTCACCAGTACATAAAGGCAGACCAGTGCCTGGAAGGGTTAACAGGCTGGATTAATTGAACCAATGAATTGAAGTTTAATCTGGACAAACTGGAGGTACTGTGTGTTACAGGGCATCACATACAGAAAGTGAAGAGATAACGAAATGTAGCAGGAGTTGTACTCCAATGAAATGAATAAATGCAAAATATGGGAGTGCTGTTGGATTCTTCACTGTCCCTTGTCCATTTTCCGTTTTTAATTTGTATATTGCCTTTCCCAAATAAACTGTTCATAGTAGTTTACAACAAACAGAAAAAAACATACAATGGAAAATAATCCATTATAAAATTGCATGTAATTCAACACATTATAATTTTTCATACATTACCAAATAACACATAAGTTTACATGGATTTATAAATTTGGGGGATGGTGGGGCAGAAGCAGCAAACACCACTGCAGCAACCAGCTAGACCTTCATCTTCCCAGGAGCAAGCCAAGGGAAGCCACTTGAAGCTCAGGTGCCAACGGTAGCCAGGAGTACCTACTTACCCATCCAGCTGCTTCACCAACATTAGTCCTTCCTGGGTACAGATACCTTGACCACTATAACCCACGCTATGGTAACCTCCAAGCTGGATTAGTATAATGCAGTCTACATGGGGTTGGATTGAATTCAGCAGCTGGATTTACAGACACTATCTTGCCACTCTTGAAAGATCTGCACTGGTTGCTTATTGCAACTGGGCCCAAATCAAGGTAGTGACGCTAACATATAAAGTCCTAACTGACTTGGACCATAAATATTTGAGGAAGCACCTCCTCAAGTACAGAACAACAGAGGGGGCCTTCCTTTTAACCCCCCCTCTCATTTGTAAGAAGAGTGGTAAACGCTTGAGGAAGGACAGATTTCAATGAACTGGAAGAGACAGTAGAATGTATGGTGTTTTTGCACTTTGGCAAAAAGGCCGGTCCAGGAATGGTTCTACATGGAGCATATACACCATGCCAAGCTGCTTTTGTTCTGGACGTATCCAAATATAGTGGGATAAGTAAGTGAAATAACATGTTTTTGTAGGACAGGTGGCAGTCAGCTGTTGGAGAACAAACTTTGGTGTGGCTTTTCAATAGTATCTAGGTAACCACTGATGCAAAGGAACTGATGGAAGCCCCCCCCCCTTCCCATATACACATCATAACCTCCATTTCCGGCCACCCAAACCTGTACAGATCTTGATCTCAGAAGAAATAAGTTGTCCTGAGGAACATGGCTGGGGAGGGGTGTAAGGGCAAAGGAGGCTGAGTAGGAAATGATGGTAAAATAGACAGCAGGTAAAAGTTAGATATAGGGAAGCAAAGACTACTTCATGAAGCAGGCAAAACCTTGAAGCATCTTATCACTTGTACGGAGGAGTATCCGGCTGGCAGAGCAGCAGGACTGATAGCCCTAGGTCAGAATGCCAAAAGAATGTTGTGCAATGCATTCACTTGCAACCAGGAAATTAGTGCTCTATTGCTGATGGCTCACAGCTTGATTTATGGTGCCCGTCCACTGAAAAAGAAATCCTGTTATTGAAACAAGCACTAAATCACAGTTCATAAAGGAAGGGAGTGGGTCTTTGTGCACAGATGCATGTGCACAGATACACACACATGCTTTGGGGGGGGGAGGGTGCAAAAGGAATAACAGGAAGACCTTGAGGATAATGTGCATAGTTTCAGAAACACAACTGCTCCTTTTTTTGTGTGTGTGTGTGGGGGATTCAACTCTGTTTACTAGCACAGGCACTGAAAAGGATAATTTAAAAGAGACTTGGAAGTATGATGGAAGAACAATCAAAGGGAAAACCCTAGGCTTTTAATATAAACCATTATGGTAAGCTTAGGGTGAATTTCCACCTTCACCTCCCTGGGAAATTATCCCAGGGAAGTGAAGATCTAGAATGGATCAGGCATTTGTCCAGTCTACCAGAAATTTTTACCCAGCAGTTCACCAAGTGTAAGTGCAATCTCCCCTATCCTAGAGGCAATCACCTCACCATGGCAACAGCCATCCTCACCAGCTGTTGCTGTGGTGACTGGATGATGTAGTGCACAATTGTGGCTGTACTAGCTGCGCCTTAGCCATGGCTAGTATAGATGCGGAACACATTTTCATGCTCCACCATGGTCTGGCATGCACGGAGACACTTCTGGAGCAGGAGCAGCTTCACGTGGTGCATATGTTCCATGAGAATAATGGCCTTTTCGCCAAAGTGAGAGAAAGCCCTAAGATTCTGTAAGTGAAGTTACCACTACTTTAGATGTAGAATAGCCTGTGTGCACACATGCACACATACACATGCATGCACACACCTCCCTCCCTACCACAAAAGAGTACGGGCAGATGTGTGTTCAGAAGATCTTAAAAGGAAATACATTTTCTATATATGCTCTTACAATATAATTTCCTACTTAATGAGCAAACATTAAAGAAAGGGATTCAGAATCAGATGCCTTTAGCACACAAAACACAGTGACACAGAATTCTGAAATGGAAATTCAGTGATATAAAAAGGAGTGAAACTGTGTGAAAAAAGCATGAGAACCTGCCGAGCCTCTAGTCTTTGGAAACTTTTGATGATATGGTAGTGAATATTTGTAGTTCAGGACTGGAGTTCTGCATTGTCCAAGGTATCTGCACTAAATTGTCTCTCTGCAGACATTTTACTATCAGGTTAAGTAGCATCAGCTTAGAGAACTATAAGTTCTTCCCCACCCTTTTTGCTAATGGTATTAGTCATTTCCCTTCATTATTTGATCACTGCAAAAGCCATATTGTGAACATAATTTAATTTATTTATGATCTCATGGTGTGACAAAGCCATCAGGCTTGGCTATGTGCTATGTCACAGAGGGCAAATGAAGTCAGTACAACCCAGTTTGATAACAGCTGTGATTTTTAACAACTTGGAAGATTAAGGCCATGTAAGGCAAAAAATTCCTAAATAAGTAATCCCTTTTGTTCCTTTCTTGGCATTTCCCCCCACCATCATTATAATCACTTCTTGGCCTTTTGGCTAAGATCAAGTGCAGCATCTGATCTTATTAGTTTTAATGATGGAAGCATTTGTGAAAGTTGTATCCCTTTCATATTAGAGATTGTTCCTTGCTGCATCGTTCAGATATTACAATGCCAAATGTATGCTAGGATTTCTTTATTTCTTGAATTTACTTTGTTCCCCCCACCATGTAAAATGATTTAAAACGAAAACACAGAGAACCTACAGATTAAAGTTTCATTCCTTACAGCACTGAGAAATCAACTATATACCTTCCTGAAATAAGTGCCCCATACCCTGATATTGACCACAATAGGCCAAACCATATTTCAGATATGGAAGTCTACTGGAAAGTATGAACTGCAAATACTTTAAAGGTCCTTTCTGCTCTTATCTGTAGTTTGGGCAGTACTCCTCTTCTGTGTGTCTTATGTCTTATGTCTGGATGCTGGTGCAGACAGGAGGGTCCCTGGCCCTGCTAGCCATCACTAGTATGCTACATCTGCACAACTTTAGCTTATAAGGCTCTAAATGACTTGGGCCCCAAATATCTGAAGGAATGACTACTCCCATATCAACCTGCCCATGCTTTAAAATCTGGAGGGAAGCCCCTCTTGATTGTACCACCACCCTCAGCAGCAAAAGGGTGGGCATCTGGGGGAGGGCCCTCACAGTGATGACCACTACGCTATGGAATAATCTCCCCCTTGAGGTATGTCAATCACCTACACTGTACATGTTTAGGAAGGCAGTGAAGACACTCTTTGCCCTGGCCTTCAGTTAAATGCAGATACACTTTCCCTTCCCATTTGCAGACACTGGTGGGTTTTTTTTTAAATTCATACTGATATTGTTTTAATAATGTTTGATTTTAAATGTTGTTACCCACTCGGAGACCTCCAGGTATAGGGCGGGATAAAAATGCAAATAAATAAATAAATAAAATGGAACCTATTCTGGACCAGGAGGCCCTAAATAGTGCAGAATAGTCAGTACTGTGATATACCAAAATATTAAAGCCTTGGAAAAATCAATTTCAGTTGTGTGCCTTGTTGCTTCTCTGGGGAGTACTCTGACTGCCTCTAGACTTATTCCCGTGCAATTGAATATTCCACAATAAAGCATAGATATTCTGGAATATCCAAATTCAGCAGAATAAATAAATTGCCATAAGGCCACAGCTTATATACCTGGTTCTCCCTGTGAATTTCAGGGGCAGCGCATGGGCTGATCCAGAATAGATCGGGATCAAAGCCTGTCTGATCTGGATTTACAAACCCAGAACTGTACAGGTAAGTGCAGAAAGAGGGTGTGCTAACACATGCCTCCCAACAGCAACTTAAAAATGCAGATTGTACCTTTACTTTGCAGTAAAGGATCTCTGCAAGTAAAACAGATCATCCTCACAATACGCCAAAGCAGCAGGGAGGATTCTTCCATCCACATGGAAGTCCCTCCTTCTCTGATTGCCCTCACCCAAGAACCAGAAGGCCTAACACTAATGAGTTCTTGCACAGTTTACCCAAACACCCAGGAAAATGCAGAGGAAAGGAATACTCTGCAGCAAACAGTCACATAAGTAGTTTTTTTTTTGTGTTTTTACTCAGGAGCATCACGCTTTAATGAGTAAGTACTGCAGAGAATTCTAAAATCTATCCATCAGGTTAAAAGCTGCTCTACAGTACCCATGAATTTTTCATCCTGTCTGATCACGATCCAAGATAAAGTGTGGAGAGAGTCTCCCTTACTTCAGGTGCTGGTGGCCTGGTTGTGGACTGCACCAAGATTGAAGTGCAAACTGCTGAGGCAGGGTGGATCATCATGGCAATTACTGTGGCAACATCCAGCACAGCACTCAGAAGAGAGTCTGAATGCTGCTGACCAGGAGCTCAGTAGCTGCTCCTGGTCAAACTGTGGACAAGATTTTACTTGCCCACAGCTAGTGAAGGCCAGGAAAGCCACAGTGAGCTCAGGGACAGCAGCAGCAATGTGGCATGTGGATGGGCCAACCCAGGAATGGCTGGAACTGCTCCATAGGGCCCTAAGGCTCTTTGTTCTATAATGATACAATACAAGGCAACCCATGAAAAAAAACTACAACATACATAAACAGCTTCTTGTGGTGGGGCCTGATTTCAGGTGGGTCAAAATTATATTAGCCGAGCACAGTCGAATGCTAAGGTGCTTCGCATCACCTAATGTCACCCTGTTTGCACCAGCCAGTGGATCAACGGTACCTCCTTCTAGAGCAGATAATAAGTGATAGAAACAGGCACATCTAAGCTGAAAGCAATCTCCACCCTTTATACCTTTGAAACAGCTGCCCTGAATTCTAGCAGGTTTTCTAAAGCTGGAATGGAAACAAATCACCTTTTTTCCTTCCTTCCTTCTTTCTTTCTTTTTAAGAAAGCACTTCATTTGTTTGTGGCCTGGTATTCATTAGAATGGCAAGAGATGGGGGGGAGGGAACTGCAGACAGCTCAGTATCTCTCGTCCTCCAAGAAGACAAACTCAGTGCCTACAGTTGTTTTTATGGTTATAAAGCTAAGCAATGTTGTATCCGATCCCACTGAGGGGGCTATCAGTGCATAAGAACGCTGGGGCCCAAATGGGCCATTTTAAAACTGCCTTTCCAAAACAACCTTTAGCACTCAAACTAGAGGAGCTACTGTCATTAATTAGATTCCACATCGATGTGTCTGGCAGGAGAGCCTCCTGGGAAATAAAAGCAAACAAGACGATACTTGCCTGAACCAAGAGAGAGTTCACAGAATAGCTGGAAATCATCCCCATAAGTGGCTGTAATAACTTTAACTACGTATACTGAACAGTAAATACAAACTGGTCTGTGGAGTTGCAAAAAAATAATGAAGTAATTAGGTGAACTTTTATAAGCACCTGTGACACTGATTAGCAGAAGCTCAGGCTGATGTTTTGCAGGATGCGGCAATAAAGTGTTATGAAGCTCAGCAGCTCATGGTGCAGTTTTCAGCAGCAAGGCGAGAGAAGAGCATCCTTTCCGCCTCTTTTGCTCCTCAGAGCTGCTGTTCTAACAAATCGTGGATGTGGAGTGAGGGAATGAAGTGAGTCCAGTCGAGTTTGTTATTCTCCGCTGCCTTGTATAAACAGAGGTTTTCTAAATTGGATCAGCGTTCCAATCCATTAGGGTTAATGCAGTTTTAATTAGCAGCTGATTTGCAGCTGAGAAGAGATACCATTTCACCTCTCTCTCAGGTTTTTTTTTCCTTAAGAGAGGGAGAATGAGAGATTGAGAAAGAAAAAATGTAGGACTGCACAGAATTAAAGGAAATTAGAGCCTTTGGAGGAGTCCTAAAGGAACATTTGAAGTATAAAAGGATTTTTTCCCTTTCCTTTTCCCCTGTGTCAGTTTTCTTCCCTGTCATTTTTAACGGAAGAGAAAAGGCAATCAGTAAAGGAAGAAAAGCAATTGTCTTTGTTAGGGAGAGGTATCTTCCATAAAGTGTTGCTTAAAAACACTTGATATTTCTCTAGAGGTTCACTCCAAAAGCAGGTGCAGCTACCAAAGGGCCAGATCTGGTTTGCCCCTCCTGAGAATTAATGGCAGAAAGCCCAGTGACCTGATTTGGAGGCCCCCAAATCAGCTGCTGTGCTTGTGTTTCTTATCGCCTCTCACAAGCTTGGCAGTAATTGACAACTGTGCAAGGAAGGGCAGGAAGAGAGTCTAACTAGTCTACTACAGCAGATGTGTTGCATAGAAAACTTATCCTGTAGTAATTTTCCTCATTGCAAGGATTCAAGGCCAATGGCAATTTTTCCTTTCCCTTCCGCTCTCCATATGCACAGTCGAAGTTCTTTGCACATGGAACCTCTGCTTTTTATATATACACTACTAGATGTAAGCCATAGATTCCCCCTCTCCCAAGGAGTTAGGTGGAACAAGGCTCCAGTTAGAAGTCTGGTTTTGATTATGATTAACCATAAGCTGTTCTTGCACTCACCTGACATTTTTTGGAATCAGTGGGGCTGGAGCAACAAGGCCTTATTCTGAACATGTCAAGGGGTGGATGGGATCAGCGGCATCCATGACAGCAGTAGTCCATACTAGTTTGTGGGAGCTTTGTGGCTGCACTCCCAAACAAAACTTACTAGCCTCTGGGCTTCTAGTGGCCTTTTTGCATTTGGCACACAGATAGTTCCAGACAGATGATGGGAATGTGTCATCAGTACAACAATCCACCTGGAATAGTGTCTGAGGCCTCCTGCCCATTCTCAAGTCTTATCTGCCATGGACAGCTTAATAGCTGTCCACAAGCTGTCCTGTGCTACCTGGCATGGTACAGGAGCAGTACGAACCAGACACTTCCAGGTCTTGCGTCCCAATTGGTTTCCCCATCCTTGCATGGTGTACTCACTTTCCTCTTGCTCACATGCTTAAGCAATACTTTTTTCAAACAATAAATCTCGGGGGGTTGAGTGGCTTTCATTGATAGGTATTCAAATATAAAGAAAGCAGTTGCAAAAAGCAGTTGTCTACAAAACCAAGTTCATCAGATCAGTCACTAAATCACACGGTAACATACCAATTTATGCAATTTCAGGCAGTGCAGTTTCACTGTGGTGCAGCTGATAAATTTTGACCTTGCCTTAATTTAGAACTTCCACTGGTTTGCTACTGCACACTTTTCCTCCACTGATTTACATTGGGCTGACCTTCCCATCTGAAAGTAACATGAGCTGGCATTGGGTTCACTGGTCCACCTGACTTGGATGTGGAAATTGCCTCTGTAAGGACCACTACCCATCCATCTCAGATTCTTGCCAAGATGAAACTATGCCTACCTGCTTTCTTTCTTTTTTCTTCACAAATTCAGCTTTTTCTTGGCTGCCACCATAGACACGCCAACAGATAGCCTTCACTGTGGAAACTCTTATCTTTATCAGAGGCCTTGAATGCAGGAGTGGGATGTGGGGAAAGTGTTACTGAGAACCAGGGGATTATATCCTAGCATGTGCCACATCCTTTGTCACCGGTTATTGTCAATAAATGGAGGAACTTGCTATGAGCAGCTCTGACTTATGTTTCTGAGTTCTGGGTCCTGGGTGGTAATTCTGACAGTCCTCAATGCAGTTCAGTGAAGAAAAAGAAAACCTCAATTGACCTGTAATGGATTCACTTGCATTAGATCCTCAGTTGTACTTTGATTTATGCAGTTTCTGAAAGCATATTTTTGCTACTGCATGGGTGACAAATTTATTATTTATTTATTTGTATTTCTATCCCACCCTATACCCGAAGGTCTCAGGGTGGGTTACAATATTATATTAATCTTAGACAGGTCCCTGCCCTCAGGCTTACAATCTGAAGAGGCAAGAAACAAAAGGAGAATGGTGTGGGAGGGAACAGGGAACAGCAAAAAGCAAGCACTTGAGGTCTTCAGATCCAATTCTTCAGTTCATTTCTTATTGCTGGAATTTTCTTATTCTCTTTACTTTGAATTTTCTCTTCATTGATGACAAACCGGAAGATGGTAGACACGTGCTTTGTTAGTTGTGCCCGATTAAGTCACTATTCTGCAGTTTTCTTTCAAAATCCCATTGGATTTTGGCCTTGGATCAACCTGCACATATGAAAACTAGATGGACTTTCATGCAAGTCAGTAGTGCTTCGCTAGTAATAAACACTTAGGGTGCATCCCCATGCATGTTTTGCCCCAAATCGAAATTGGATTTGGGAGGGGCCATCCCTATGCATTTTTTATTTGGCCAAACCAGGACCAAATTTGGTCCTGGAAAGAACTGTTCTCGCTACAGTTTGGGGAATTTGGTCTGAGCCAAACCTGCTCATGGGGATGGCCCTGGTCTATTTGTGGAGGAGACTGGCTTGGTTTACTCCCTTTCCCATGGCAAGACCCCCCCCCCCCCATGCACGATGGCCAAGGCTGGCAGAGCAGAGGTTTTGTTTTACTCCCTTTTTCATGGCAAGAAACACCCCTCATGCATGATCGCCAAGGCTGGCAGAGCAGGAGGTGCACAAAACAGCTCAAGTGCATGGGGATAGCAAGATTCAGCTTCAGTCCCAAACCCAGCCACAAGTGAGCCAGTCCTCAAAAGAAAACACACACACCAAAACTTCACACAGGAAACATCTTAAAGGTGAACAAAAAGAAGATGGGGAATGAATCTAACTAAGGAAAGACAATGGGTTTGTTTCCAATTACTGGTATGATCTGGTAGAACACCATGATTTCCCTAACCCCCTGATTTGCATTCAAGGCATTTGCTCCATTTGCCCTACTTCTGTTTTTGGTATGACACCCCTAAATAAATTGATGCACAACTGTATCTGAAGGGCTACAGAATGATCCCCCCCCCCCTTGTAATCACAGAGATAAAGGCTTGGGAAACCTCAAATATTACAGGTTTGTTGAAGTATAATACAAATTCTGACTATTCTAAGCATCCTAGTCCTGAACTCCTGTCAGATTTTATAGCCTGGAAATAAAGACCTTCCTGGTCACTCATTGAAGAAAAGTGGCATATCAATTACACAAAGTGAGTAATCAGTTAAACCACTGTACTAAAAAATATCACAAAAAACATACAGTAGCTGCATATACTGTTTGGAATATAGTAGAAATGAGGAATTGTGGTGGCATAGAGTCAAAAACATCTGCAAGTGTTCCAAGCATTTCCTTAAGGAATATAAATTTCTGCATTGTTCTGTGAGAAATTACAGAATGCATTTGAATTTATTTGAAAGTGTGTTAAATAAAAATGAGAATAGCATAGGAATGCTTATAGAATCCCTCAGGTTGTTTGCACATATGGGCTCCTTTACAGATCTTTGCACAATTTATATAAGTATAACAACATAAGAAGTGCCACACTGGATCAGACCCATGGCCCATCTAGTCCAACAATCCATTCTCACAGTGGCCAATGAGCTGAGCAAGGAAGCCCACCAGCTGGACAAGAGCACACAGCTCATAGTTTCCTCTAGTTGCGGTCTTCCCAAGCTGACCTTCAGAGGCAAAGCACTCCTACGGTCTCAGAGATTACAGAAAATGTTCACTTAAAAAATGCCTTGCAAATGAATGCAATTTCTGGTTATCGAGAGGTTTCTAGGTCCATTGACTTGTTCTATAGTCTTATTCTCCTCATGTTTTGACAATAAGCCTTACAGGACGATATCATTTGCAGTGGGAGTGCACATTAATGGTAAATTTTCTGAAGGATTTTCTCTCATTGCTAATGAGCAAAAGAAAGCAGATACCACCAGCTCATTTAGGAGACATTATGGCTCACATTGATCCAGTAGTGATTGATCCAGTACATAGGGAGCATGACAGAAATTTTGCAGTATAACACATTGTATAGATTCCGAAAAGTCAGGTGTACTTTTTCTTCTTTAAGAATGTGAATCAACCTGCTAATCCTAAGGAGCATTCAGCAATTGGGAGTCTTGCAGCGATCAAAAACAAATCTTGGGCAAGAGGCAACTTCAAATTGCCTTGAAAAGGCAATTTTAGAAGGACTTGTAGGCTCATTGGGGCAACTGTAGTGCATAAAGAAAGGTCAGGCAACATCAAATAAAAATAAATTCCACATGTATAGATGAGGCCAGGAATTAACTTCTTGCCATGAACAGAAACCCAAACTCTCATGAAAATGATGGATAGGAGCGTCAGATCAGACAAGGGGAAATATTTCTTCACCTAGAGGGTCATCAGTCTATAGGATTCGTTGCCAGAAGAGGGAGTAAACAGCAAGCAGCCTAGATGGTTTAAAGAAGGGTTAGACAAATTCATGGGTGGCAGTTATATCGGTGGCTACTGGAATGGATGCCCATGTACATCCTCCAGGCTGGGGAGACAGGCAGGATGCCTCTAAAGGCCATTTGCTGGGATTCAAGAGCAGGAGAAAGTTTTGCCCTTGTTTTCTGGTTAAGGTGCCCAAAAGCAACTGGTGGGCCATTGTGTGAGACAGGATTAGATTGGCTGTGGCCCATTTCAGCAGGGCTCCTCTTGTGTTCTCATACTTTGTTCTTTTTCAGTGGTTCTCAGCCTGTGGGTTGTGACCCCTTTTGGGGTCAATCTACTCTTTCACAGGAGTCATTATGAAGTAGCAATGAAAATAATTTTATGGTTGGGGTTGGGGTTGGGGTTAGGTTGGGGGGTCGCCACAACATGAGGAACTGTATTAAAGGGTCGCGGCATTAGGAAGGTTGTGAACCACTGTTTTATATGAAAAGACACCTGTACCTTATTCCCAGTGGAAGAAATGGCAGCTTGTGGGGACAGGAAAATAGAGCAGGATCAGGCAAGAACTCTTCCAACCCCACCATGCTTATCCTAGCCCTGTCACAATTCAGAATCTGCCTCTAGCTGCTGCTGCTGATTTAAGAAGAAACTATACCGTGTATCTCATTCAATTAGAATTACGATTATATGATATACAGAAATGGATACCATGGCAGATGGCTGGAATGATTGCATAGTGCTGCAGTGCCCAACTGCAGTTGATGAGAACACCTGGAGGGGGGCAGATGAGCTTCCTTAGCTTGGCATGAACAGATGAACTAACATCAAATCTAGAGAAACCTGTTCAAGAGACACTCCTGTGAAACCAGATGGACCTTCTGGGTGAAGAGTCATGTTGTTCCCAAGTGTACAGGGACCATATTGTTCCCAACACTTTCACTGCTGATTTCCTGCACAGATTACCCTGAAGTTCCATAAACTCCCCAGGAGGTCCTGAAGCCAGGGCCTCTGAAGTCAACAAGACTCTTCTGTTCACTTGGTTGGGCCTCCAGCTTTGTTTTAAGGGACATTTGGTCCTAGTAAATAGACTCTAGGGTTGGGGCCATTAGGCAGTCTTAATGAATGAGACCTTTCTGTCCTGCCCATACAGTTTAATTAGCTTCCTGCAAGAGCTGTTTCTGTTTGGAAAACAAACTACATTTTCTCCTCCCCTTTCCGCTTCCCACCACTGTTGCAGACGTTCAGGCTCCTTGTTGTGTGTTTCCTCACACACACACCCAAACAAATGAATTAATTGCAATGGCTGCCAACCTACTAAATGCCCTTTAATCTGGAAGGGAATGTGGCATTTAACAAATTGGGCATGCTAGCATGGTGAGGGATGCTTAAGTTAAATGGTCAAATTATTTAAGGGTTACTCTGACATGAACTGTGAGAATTCCAGGAATTTAGACATTTTCAAATAGCAGAGGACTGTTACCCAATAACTGCATTCTAGCCATTAGCAGAATAAATTAAAGGGCTGAATCATATACACTGATTTTTATCTTGGATTCCTCCGGTTTCCTCTCTTGGAACCAGATTGGCAGCATCTGGTTCTAGGGATGTAAAGCCACAGAATCAGCCTATAGTTTCTTTGCACAATGCACAGAAGACTTTCAGTCTTGGAGCTTGCTTCCTATGTCTTCACCGGCTGCAGTTCTGATGTTTTTTTCCAGCCCTGTTATGTCCACTGAAGAGCTGTCTGCA
The DNA here is from genome assembly GCA_023333525.1 of Aspidoscelis tigris stejnegeri. Classification (NCBI taxonomy): domain Eukaryota; kingdom Metazoa; phylum Chordata; class Lepidosauria; order Squamata; family Teiidae; genus Aspidoscelis; species Aspidoscelis tigris. Next base: position 67,231,077 of record JALMGA010000002.1, on the reverse strand, counting down.
TGATAAAAGAATACAGCACTTCTCTGAAAGGTTTTTTTTTTTTTTTACTCTCCCATCTACACAGTTTCCCATAATACCACTAGATGGCGATTGACAACCATTTCTGGATGCTGCATTTGTAAGGCTTTCCCGTGCCAAGGTAAGCCTGAAGATGTTTCCTGCTTCCCTCCCAGTGAAACCTGTCTTCTCTTGTATTGTAATAGATCACTGCATTTAAATTTGAGTTGTGAATATAACACACTTTCCAGGATTATCGGAAGCAAAAGTGTCTCTCATGATATACCCAAGGAGAAGGCTGGCAAGGTATAGAATGTTCAAGCAAGAAGTTGATTATTCCTAAATGTTCTTATTTCCCACTGTTATCCACCCGTCCATTTTCCACTTCAGGCTTCTGCAGTTACAAAACCTTAAACACTGATTTAGAGAAATTGCTGATACTTGCAGCAAAGGTTGCAAAGGCTGGGGTAAAGACCGCTACCGCACAGTCACATGAAGAAGGAGGTCAGTCTACTTTGGATCCAAATTCAAACATGAAATTTATCTTATAGCTGGAACAGATTCAAATCCACAGCATGCACAAGCACAGAAGGAGAGGAAGGGAGTTTGACTTGTTTTGAACTTATTTTGAACTTGGGACTACCAAATTTTTAGGCTCATATCCTGCTCAGAATCTGTTGGGCAAAACAGGCTATTTGGCTGCTGTTTTCCAATGTCTTATGGCCTTAATTTTCTTTTTCTATGAAGAGGTGGGATGTAAAACAAGTTCACCATATGATAATGAGTTGTATTTTTTAAACTTTTCCTGATGAGATGTAAGTAAAAATAATCTGTGTCAAATCAACTGTCTTTACCCCCCCATTTTCCAACTTAGAAAGCATATTTCATTGTTTGTACTAAAATATTTATTTTAGTACAAACAATGATTGATACTTCAACATTAATACTGGCTAATGGCAACATTAATACCCATAGAAGAATCCCAAAGATCTCTTTTCTTTGGCTGCTTCCGCACAGGGGCAAATAAATGTGGGTCTACCTCATCTGGATTAATGAAAACTGGTTTAGAATAGAGGGGGATTTGTTAAAGACGGTTCCTAGTAGATGTGGATGTAGTGAATCTGGATTAGGCTAGATGTGGATGTAATATATGCAGTGCCTGGCCATCCGGTTTTACTGGATCTGGATCTCGGTGGATCCTTATCTAAGAGATACGGATCAACCTGCACCCCTTTTGTCCGCACACGCGTGGGAAGGGGCGCTAGCAGGGAACGGATTCTGCCCTCGCTGTGTGGATGCAGTAACACACATTTGCAGGGAGCAACTCGGAAAACCCCGTGATTGGCGCAGGCAGCTGTCACTCTATGCTAACTTCCGGCTGCCAGTGAGTGCGCTGCCAGTGGTCTGTGAAACGTGCAGGGGGGAGTGGCTGGCTGGTGCCAAGGTCCGCCCGGCACAGCCGTCACCATTCCTTCCCTGGAACGCGGTGGCGCCTCTGCCCGAAACGTACCAGCAAGCCCTCCGCAAAACGCAAGGAGCCCCTGGGGTGGGTCCCCAGGCCCAAGACAATTCTGTGCCGGCACTGGTCAAGGCCGGGTGACGAGGAGCTCGGCGACCAGTGAGGGGGATGGGCTTCATGGCGGAGCCGCGCCCGGCCCCTGCCTCCACTCTGCCGAAGTCGGCTCCGCCCCATGTTCCCTCAGTCAACATGACGACTTCCTGTTCCACCCCATGTGTTCTCTCCCTGTCCCGTATGCGGACCCAGGTCCGGCTAATCCAGTTTTCACCCGAAAACACCCATTAAGACCAGCTTGAATGTGGTGTGCAGTTAAACCCCATTTAGCACACATTAGAGACACATATGTGCGGACGCGCCTCACCAGAAGTTAAACAGGTCCGCCTGTGCGGACACGGGTTTCCCGAAGTGTGCTTAATGAGTGTCGCTGTGCGGACGCTCCTCACCGGAAGTGTGCTAAATAGGTACGTATGTGCAGATGCGCGTTTCTGAATGTGTACTTAATGGGTGTTAAAAGGCCTGTGCGGAAGCAGCCTTTCAGTACTACTTAATATTGATTTGGCCAGTAGCAAAGGAATCTACTTTTTTGATTCAAAGGAAAACATTATCCACTACATTTTTTAATTTATTTCTTTATATTAAAAAGGCCATAAATTATTGCATACTACTGATAAGTGAATTTTGTTTTCACAAATTATTCTGTTCCATATAATGCAGATTCATAATCTATGTTAATCTCAGCAGGATACCAGCTTTTTCAAAGAGTCATAAATGAAGTGGATATGAAATCCATTTCTACTGTGACTTTGATTGATAAATATAAACAGGGTGGGCTTGCACTTACCAGCCTAGTATGATATTGTACCCTTGTCCAGGTTGTACTCTAATTCTGAGTGTTAATATTTATTTGATTAATTTACTGCTTACCCATAGGTAAACATTATAAAACTAGAATCAGATTATTGAATACATTTAAGCATTAAAGCAGTGAAGGAGAGCAGCCAGTGACTTGCAGGTTGTGCTCACCAAACAACTACAATAGGGAGAGGAGTTTCAGACATGATATGGTACGGGGCAGAACTCTAGATTTGCTTTAACTATTCAGGTCTATCATCTCCTTAATCCAGAACTTATACAATTTCATCCAGAATTAATTTGGATGTGTGAGGTAAGGTGTGTTGCTAAGGCCTTAGTTAGTAGTGGGTATGCTGTGATCAGTGATATGTTTATTTGATTCCAAACATAGGAATTTCATTAAAGTTGGGTGTTGAAAAGGCTACCCTCAGATTCCAACTAAAATGTTTTAAAATGTACCATATATGTGTTGAGAGCTTTTTTGTTTTATAATCTTACTAAGGCACCATCTTCATGGGCAGTTATGATCAAACTAAGGTCAAATGGGGGGGGGGGGGAGACATCCACAAGAATGTGAAATGTGCCCTGAGATTAGAGTTGTCAAATGTGAACAACTCCTACTCTTTCCTCTTGTGTTCTACTTGCAGAGATGATCTGGGAGTGATTTCGAACCTAAAAGTACCCACAGCCTTTTGAAAGAAGTGCAAAGAAGGAGACAGTAGGATTGGTGGAAATTAACTTTTAGGTTTCACCCAGGGCACATCCCCATTATAAGCTTAATCAAGTTTCCTTAAACCTAAATAATAGAACCGGATGCAAACACAAATTTGCCTGTTCCCATTACTTTCAGCTTAATCGCGTTCGATCTGGATTCTGAGGATCGTACGTGGCATACGTGACTCAAGGGGGGACTCAAGTGGCTACTTTTTAAAAGACACTTTTTGGGGCTGCCCTGCCCTCTTTCTCCTGGCATGAATGCGCCACCCATAAGGGACCCCTTCAGGGAGCCTAGCTGGGTGGCTGGGTGGCTGCTGCTTGCCTGGATGGAAGAAAAATGGCAGTGGACAGCCAGCAATTCTTTCCCCTCCTCTCCTCATTGCTCAGGGCACGCAGCAGCAGCAGCAACTCAAGCCCCCTTCACAGCCACAACCTTTAAAACAGAACCTCCAACTGCTTTCCTCCCTCCCTTTCCCTTTCTAAAGGTCAGAACTTTCAGAATTGTGCAAATTTGCAACATTGTTATAAGGTGTGAAGTGGGTAGATCGCTACAGTGTAGCTTTAAGGAGTGGATTTTTATAGTGGCTGTTATGAGGAGTGGATTTTTTTCAATGAAATCACTATCTTTGGAAGCAAGCTATTGGGAGAGGGAAACCCTAAACACGGATTCTCATCCCTTAACACCGTACGGTCCCCACAGTAAAAAATGTAAAACGTTTCAAGTGCACAAACCAGAGTGAGACCTGATGAAATGAGGATTAAACATTTACAACGCTTTGGGGCGATTTAACATGCGGAAAGCGTGTTAAGCCAAACTGACGTGTGGTCTGCCAGGATTGAAAACGGTTTGAAATTGAAATAAGGTTGTAATGGGGATGTGGCCCCAGTGTGAATATTCTGGAAGCAGAACTGATTTCACTCACAAAACCATCTGGATAGATTAAATCCCTTAGCATTCTATTCAGTTATTTTTACTTGAGCTGCCTAGTTTGTTAGCAATCTAGCCAGCTAGTTTCAACCCTATTCAATGGCCTGTTTTCATGAGGAGCCAAATGCAGCACCATGAAGCTAAATAGCTAACAAATACCATGTCAGAGTGTTTTTTGTGGTGCTGATCAGTCATGTAGCATGGCTGTGCTGAAGCTGCTTGAGCACCAGTCTCACTCATTTGTAACCAGGAAAGAAAAAACATGTCAAAGATTGTGCCAACAGCACAAAACCCATGTAATTATGTAAAATTATTTCTTGCTCTTTATTCAAGATAAGATTGTCCATAGTTCTGCCTCATCATGTGGTTTACTGCTATGATGGTCAGGGTTTAATGTAAGTTAGTTAGAGAGTTTTAAAGTCAAAAGTTAGCTTACATTTAAAGTTTAAAGGCCATGGCTTACTGTGTTCAAAAGGGAGGGGATAAGCTAGCCCAGAGCCTGAACCAATTGGAGCCAGGTAACATTGTACCAGAGCATATAAAAGGACATGGAAGGAGAAGAGAAGGATTCTTTGTCTGGGTTAACTCACAGGCGGTGGGCAGGAAGGAACCAGGTGCTTTGGCTTGCCTATGTGGGAGCTGGAAAAGAGTCCTGATTTCTAAGTGAACTGTTAAAGAGGTGAAAGGGTTTCCATGTGAAGTGATTGTAGTTCAAAGTTTGATATTCCTGACGAAGATTGTAAGCAATAAAAGTTTATTCGCTGTTTCTGTAAAAGAGTGCCTGACTGAAGTCTGTCAGTGAAACTGGTATTAGTGGACTCAAGATAAATAGTCCTGTTCCTTTAAGTGTAAAAGGAGGAAGCCTAAAGGGGTGCTGGAAAATCCATTTTGTTTGGAAACAAAGAAGCAAAAAGGGGAGGGGGAGAGATTGTCATGGGGGTTTGCCAGCCAACACGGAACTGTACCCGTGCTAAAGGGTAGTGGGGAGTTGGGCAAGGCGGCGCCCTGACACTGCCAATAACTGGCCCAATGTTAGCCTGCGTACCTGATGAAAAATGTGAATCCATGTCTCTTTCATCTAGGTCTGTCACTTTATGGTCTCTGTTTTTTCAAGATCATGACTTTGCAATAATTGCTCTTGAATTCAGCCAAGAAAGAAAATAAAGGGGCTTTATGATCTGTAAAAAAATCAATAAATCAGTTTTCAAAGATACCAGAAAGAAGAGAAGGACTCAGTGGTTTTAAAAATGGAAGTTTCTTTCTTTCTTTCTTTCTTTCTTTCTTTCTTTCTTTCTTTCTTTTTAATCCTTAGCAGGGGTGGAGGATTGACAGAAAGAGCAGGAAAAGCTGTTTGGTTTTGTGCTGAAAAAGCAACCAGGATCCCAAGAGTTAGTAATACCCAAAGAGATGGAGGATGGAAAAATCAAAGTTAAGCCTGAGATGGGAAAATGATCCTGTGCTCAAACCAAAACTGCTTCAAGGTTTTTAATGATTTTCAGTTCAAATGTACCTTAGGTGGCCAAACCAAGAAATGATAAAAAAAAAAGATGGGAAAGCTCATGTGAACTGACTTCTTACATCAAAATTGGGGATGATGAGGACTCTGTCTCAGTGTTGTATTGCATTCATGTGCCTATATTTGTATAAGTCTCACTATGAGTATACCAGGATGATGAAAATCTGGAAACAACACTGTTTCAATATATTCATACTTTCCAGTGGAATTCTCCAATTTTATCTCTCTTTTATCTGAAACAGAAGCCAAAAATGTAGAAGATCTTCAAAGTAGCATAAGAGGTGCTATGACCAGAGGGGAAAGAAGAGTTGGCCACCAGTGCCACCAGTGACAACCAATTCTGATGCCAGAAGCTGAGGTCTTCTGGAGTGGGCTTGCTGAAAATGTCATGTGTCCAAGATGTTGAGTAACTAGACATTCATCATTTGATTTCTCTATAGTGGCATCTATGGGATAATCATCTATTTCATTTAAGGCAACAAAAATATTTTTATTTATAGCTATCATGAAACTAAGAGCCATAGGAACCTAGAGCCTTACAGTTATTTTTAGGGTGCTACCTGCTGCCATCTCAGGGCATCTGAACATTGCTGCCATCACTTCTTGTCAAACATTTTGTCAAACATTTCTGGCTAATGACAACAAGTAAAAAATGTTGAATGTTTCTGTTGGACATAGAAAGTGACCTGTTTCTTGTGCTTGCTAAAATGGGACCATGCAATATGGCCTGCTGATGTTGCGCTAAGGTAAGTGTGCATGGCTAGCAATGGCAAAGAATAGAAAGAGGTGTCTTTACAATGCTGTATGGAACACATATGCCAGGTTGTGCCATGTGGACCCTGAACTTTTTGAGTTTGTGCTACATCATAAGGTTGCAGGGACATATGGTTCCTGCACGTGTGATCCATTAGTGTATAGTTACAGAACCATAAGCTGCTGTGAGAACACAGACCTAGTCTTCATTTATATTTTGTGTACAGTATTACAACTGAATGAATTGTAATGCTGTTTTATGCATTTATATCTGACCGTCTTTGACTAAAGATCACATTTATTTAGCATTTGTAAATGTGATGTTTCGTCAGTTTTGTGTGAATTTTGTATCTTTAAACTTTTATATTTTTAAACTTTTGTCACATTTTAATTTCCCTTTTAAATGAAGTCCATTGCTATCATCAGAGTTTTTAATTTATTTTATTCAAAGAGAGACCAATTCGTTACTTTAACACTTAATGTTTTCAAAAGGAAAATTGTACCTCAGTGGCTATAAGATGCTTAAGCATGCATTCTTAAAGCTTTCTCCCCGCTATATGTGTGTGTGGGGGGGGGGGGAGAATCAAATTTTTAAAGATCTTCCTTTAGATTCTAGCTTGCGTTCTTTCTCTTGAAGTGAAAAGATGGCTCCTTAAAATTAAAATTCGGGCTGGAACTATTTTCTCTCCATCAGGCCTGGCTCCTTGTATTCTCACTGATAATTACAGGCCATTTGGGGAAAAAACTTTGGATGAGTTGTTATTGAGACAGACATTCCCTCCCATCTTGATTTGTAATGGACTTGCAGAAATTCACAGAGCATTTGGGATGTAGAATTTTAGAATGACATCACTTTATTAGGATTAGAGGACAGGTGCCTAGGTACTGCCTCCGGGGGAATTTCTACACTTGGCCCACAAGTCAGCTCCCAGTGCACTCTGAGATGGAGCATCTGAGGTTGAAGGAGCTGTTTGCAACTCAGAACCAGCTCCTTCCATGCAGAAGCCACTGGGAGTTGGTTATGTGTGGAACACGATTAAGTGTTCCACATGTGAACTTATATTTACTTTTCCCTGCTCTGGTGAGGCCCATCCATGCCTCTTCTGGGTGCTGGAGGGTCACCTGATGCACCACGCAAGGTGTACAAGATGACCTGGCAAGCAAGCACTGCTTCATTGTTGCCCTGGTGACAGCTGGTGCTGGGATCAGGACACAAGATGGTGGTGCTCAACACCTGTTCGCCCTTAAGGTAAGTCTGTGAATGCATGGGGCGGGGGATTGTGTGTATATTGTATTTATTTCTTTGTTATTTGTATTTGTATCCCACTCTATACCTGCAGGTCTTAGGGCAGGCAACAACATTTGAAATCAGACAACAGTATATATTAAAACAACAACAAAGTCTGTAAATTGGGAAGAGACAGTATATTCCCATTTAACCAAAGGCCAGGGCAAATAAGGGTGTCTTCACTTCCTTCCTAAACATATACAGTGAAGGAGCCTGATGTACCTCAAGGAGGAAGCTATTCCGTAGCCTGCCATCACTGAGAAGGCCCTCTCCTGGCTCCCACCCCTTTTACAATTGAGGGTGGTGGTACAACCAGGAGGGCCTCCCCTCCAAACTTAAGATATGGGCAGGTTGATATGGAAGAAGGCAAATGCCTAGTACACACATGTGGAACTTTACCCATGGACAGACAGCAAAGTGCAAATTTCCCCTAGGTTGGAGTGACAGGCAGGGAGTTGAGAGCAGGTAAAGGTTTTGCCTTCAGAAGTAATTGGTGGGCCACTGCGCAAGACAGGGTGCTGGACTAGATGGGCTGTGGTCCAATCCAGCAGGGCTTCTCTTATGTTCTGATGAACATCCAGAAGATACTTCTATAGTAATATCTTCTATCCACCAAACTAATCAAATACCTTCATTGTCCCCAAACATCACAGATAATTCATTCTTACCAGACTGTGCCCTCAGCCTTCAGATGAGAGATATACCGGGACACAAGATGCTGAAGTGACTTTGTCCATATCAAGAGTACAGGGTGAAAAGTGTAGAGCATGTCTTATCATTTTACAGAAATATTTAATCCAGGTTTCTATCACCAATATTCTATCAGTTGCCTGACAGAATATCCACCATTCATAGTTCTCTGCTCCTACCCGACTCAAATTCAACCTATACAAAAAAAATGCAGTTAATTTCTGTGCCAATGATATGGGAGAGCAACTGGAGGAGTAAATACTTCAGGAGGTGTGACAATGATTTAAAACCTTTATACAAATTTTATTTTGACCTTTATTTTAAACTATTCATAGCTTATTATTACATGGCTTGTTGTTTCTCAGTGCTCTTATTCTGTGAATTCTTCTTCTGGATCATAAAGAAAATATCAGAATTTATTTATTTATGGGTAAGCCATGCTGGCTGCTATGAAGGCCAGAATGCAAATATAAGTAAATAAATAGCTGAACCTCAGTTTCCTTTGAAAGTATAAGATGGACTGGGTGTTATTAAAGCATTCAAGTATATGCAAATTTGATAGGTAAATTAGCTAATATATTAAATGGATGTAATTAACTGGTCAACACTGTAAGTGTAATCACACCCAGAAGTAAGTTCCATGAAGCTCTTTGAAGTCTTTTGCTAGGTAAACATACAGAGGATAGCAGCCTACAAAGTTCTGCAGTATTAGAATGACTTTAATTTAATTGCAGAGATCTGTATTTAATTAATTAATTAATATTTTTATTTCATCCCATATGTGAAAATTTCAGAGAGGATCACAATAAAATCACTGTACAAACAGCTAGCACCTCTTTTCCATTCAAAATCATTGGCCTTTTCTTGACAAATTTGATAACTCCAGTAAAATATAAGGGGAAGCGGGATATATTTGCAGACAAAGCAATGATATAAACAAAACCTAATTGAACATGCTTCTCTTTATGCACTTTGTCAAAAAGCTGCTGTCCTTGGGTATAATAAATCTCAACTCATTCCTCTAATCTCAGGGCACAAACTGTGTTCAGTGAGTTGTGTTACTTCTTGTCTAAGAGCACTGATTAAAATTTGCCTTTCGGGCAACATTTTAAAAAAATAGAAAATGCAAAATAAAAATAAGTTATTAATCAGTCTAAAGGGCAACTTAAATAGAGAGCTGTCTTCTGTGTCACATTAAAAATGATAATGAGAAATATTTCATAAGGCAATATTTAAAAATGAAAGAAAGAAAGAAGGAAATATGTCATGCAGACTTCCCAATCAGTATCCTATCTACCTTGTAGCTTAATAGAAGCAAACTGTATTACAAGTTTTGAAGTTGGTTGCCATGGCTTTTTCTTGCCTGGGGAATACCTGCATTTCAACAGAAACCTACACAGAAAACAGGTGTTGGACTGTCAATTGCCTTGGGATAACAAGGATCTTGTCTTTACAAATATTTGCATCTTGGATGTAACAAAAAAATTAACCCAATGGAATACACTTCATTGAGGAGGGGGACTGAAATATACTATGACAAAGAGACGTTGCCATCTGAATATGTTTTGGAAAAACAGGGTTTTTTGATCTATACTTCATACAAAATAATATGCTACAGGCACAATAATAGTGCCTGCTACATAAAAAGTGACTGAACAAATGTGTAGCTTTTCTTATTCAAAGAAGTGACTTATTCCTATAAAGAGTATTATTTATTATACTATATTTCTAGCTGGTTAGGAAATAAATTTTTGGTGGCATGGATAATAAATCTTTTGTCATACCTTTATCATTTTTTAGCCTCAATGTGATAACATGACCATCTCTTACCAATGGGACTAGGGTACGCATGAATCCAACCCAAGTGTCAAAAGTGATTGGAAAACAACTGAGTGCTAAAGACTGTGTATTGTGGAAGTTAGAGGCATCCCTACAGATGGCTAGTACAGACCCATTTAGGTTTGTGAAGTGAAATGGACTGGAATTGCTGGTTGCCTTTGCAATATTCCCTGGCCCTCTTCCCAATTGCAGGTCCTAGACTGTTTGTAAATTACCATCTAACTTTTATATTTCATAGACTTCCTTTGTAGGTATCTGTACATTTAGCAAGTGGATTTGCCATATCATTCGTTTACTGATCTGTGATCCGAATCTTGTTGCAGAGAAGAATTAGGGACTCTCTGCACTAGCTGGTATTCCTTATCATAAAGTGCCCCAGGGGACTTCCATCCTGCATATTAGTGTGGAATACAGGGAGGCCCAACTCACTGCTGCAATGCTTTGTCCATGCATGATGGAACATGATCCAGATCAAGGAGCCCTTGATCTGGATCATGGGTAGACTTCAATATTGAGGTCCACCAGTGTAGTAGTCTGGCCTTGTCTGGAACACCGAAGTTCCACATCATCTCCATGTATTGTACTGGGAAGTGATACTTGATGCCCAGCAGGACAGCCATTCTTTTACCTATTGCTTCTGTAAGTTTATCATACCCAACATATAGGGCCTGTACAATGTAGTACTTTAAAGGAAACCCATCCCTATTTTCTAGGCAGGTACATATGAAGCCTGGCTCAAAGAGGAATGGGAGAAGCAGCAAGGGAAAGTGAAAGCCTTTCTGTTGACCCACAGAGCTCTTCCTTCCAGTTCACTGCAGACAAAGATGGAAACAGCTCAGCATTTTCAAGGTTTCTAGCCACCTTTTACAAGGCAGCCACACCTTGAAAATGCTGAGCTGTTTCTGTCTGGATAATCCGGGTGGACCTGTAGCCTTTGGGAGACCATTTATTAGCTTGAAAATTTCCAAGCACTTTGATTACACTCAGGCTGCGTTCCCATGCAATAATAAGTCTGCTGAAAATCTTCTTTTGCCACGGCACGGTCCCATGTATGGCTTTAATCCGGGTTTCCAGTGCTGCTAATGGGGAAAACCCGCTTTAAAAAAATACCTGTTTAAAGCAGTACTTTCTGGAAGATGTGGGTTTTCAGTGCAACATTTTCCATGGGATCGCTCCGTGGCAAAAGGGGTGGGGATTATCTCCCAGGTGGGAATTGCCGGCCGGAGAGATCATCTCTCTCTCTCTTTTGCCTGTCATCCAGCCAGCGATCTATGCAAACAGCGATCTAGGCAGGCATTTTCTCTTTGCTGTTTCTCTTTCCAATCCCAAAAAGAAACAGCAAAGATACAAGTGTAAAAGAGCTGGCTGGGTGGAGATCTTGTAAAGAGCGCCGGCTGCAGTCTTCACAAGCAGGGGAGACGAACAGAGAAGTTTTAAATTTTTCTTTTGGTCTTTTTGAAGGAAAGGATTGCAGGATCGCTGGCTGGGGGGGAGGCATTTCGGCAGCTGGAAATTCCTTCTGCCCGATCACCCAATGAAACAGCGAGGGGCAGGGAGAAAAAGATGCGGGTAAACAAAACACGCTTCCTTGGGGACGGTCCGTTCATTTTAAGTGCGTGTTTTGCTTACCCCCTTGGGAATGCTTAAATCTGGATTGAACCCGCTTTTCTTTAATCCACTTCAGTGAAGGGGCAATAGAGATACAAATTAGTACCATGGGAACGCACCCTCAGAGACCTTACAAAACTACTTTGTCCTTGTTTCAAGCCTGAGTGAGAATTATTACTAAAGAAGCAAATCAGATCCTGTCACCTCAAAACATATATAGAACAAAATCTCCATTCTTAGTTCAGGCAGTGATTGTGCTTCACAACAGAAGCAGCAGGAAATAAGACTGATTGGGCGCAGCCACAGAACTCAGGATTCTTGAAATGGAAAAAGCAGTGTTGGGGAACTCTGCTATGTATCTAAGATGTTTTCTGCACTTACCTGCTTTAGATCTGGATCAGTGGATCTGGGGCAGCACTAATGGTGCTCATCCAGCCCATGCCCTCCCCAGTTGTGAAGCTTATATGACCTTCACAGCCCACCCCTGCATGCTTCCAAAGGCTAGGAATAAGAGTTTCAGCCTTGGAAACCGAGGTGGTGGTTTTTGGTGACATGCTACAGTATATCGTGCCACTGAAAAGCGGCTTCCTGTAGGAATGTGCACAATTTACCCCCATTCACTTCACATTGAAGTGAGTGGGAGAGAAATCACATTCAGAGATACGATAAACTTACACTTCAAGGTAGGCTTCAAATTCAGTTTGAATTAGGGATGTGCACGAATGTTCTAAACATTCAAAATTTGATCAAATTCAATTGAATGTGAACATTTGAACTTGAATAGAATGTCCACAAATTCGAATTTATGTTCCAAAACATTCATTTGAATGATTCAAAACATTTGAATGTACAGATACATATCTGTATGCATTTGCATACGAAATGCATACAGATACGTATGACAGATAAGAATGATGTCTTCTTCTGTATCTTCAAGTATGAATGAACATTTCCTGTCCAGGCCTTAATAGACCATGCAGAAAATTGGGTAAATCAACTCTGTTGCTAACATCCCTCCACATTGAAGCAACCGGAGTAAATGAGGAAGAAAAACACCTTCAGAGTTTTTCTTTATGGCCAGAATAAAAATAGGTCAAAGTAGGTCACCTATGAGGGTGCATCTTTCTCTCTGAAATGTGCTGCAGGCTCCATGAGTTTGGAAACATGGGATTGTTCTGCGCATCGCTGGGCCATTCTGGGCTGTCTTTTTAGTCATACAGATGCAACCATAGAAGTGAAGAAGACCTTCATAGACCTTCTTTGGATCAACTGAAAAAATCCAGAACTGAAGGGAAAATTCTCCTAAGTGATTGGTTCCACTGTTAGACTGGTCTTGCTACTGCATACGAAACTCAAACAATATCTACCTTACTACTCAAACTGTTTATTATTTGTTTGTTTATTTTTCTTTCCTTTTTGTCTTATCTGTTTTTCATAAAAGGAGGGCCTTGTGTCCATCATAAAAGTTGAGACATTAATAGAAGAAAATAAAATTTGTCTATGCAATCAACATGACCTGTGTTTATCTTTACATTTAAGAAAATGTTCAGAGAAATTTATTCTTTGAGGTTAGGGTTAGGGGGCTAAGATCAAAATATGAAACCCATATTTAGCTACGTTTTACAATTTCCTGAATCCTGAAGAACTGATACATTGAATTTAATACAGTATATATTTATTCCAAAAGGATACTGGATTGTTCAGCCATGCAACCAATGAAAGCACTTGTACTTAATCACCATAAATTATCATGGAACATATATATAAACAGCACAGAAGAAGAAGAAAACACATATATCTATATAGCAAGGAGGCTGAAACTTTGAAGCATCTTAATATTCATTTGAATCACTTATGCGAGGTATACAGTCCCCAAATTTGTATCTTGCTGAAAATGTCTTCCCCAAGATACACAAAGTGCAAATTACAGCTCATTCTATATTCCATCCTATAACTGCAGTGGCATTGGGCAATTCTGCACTCGCCTCACTAAGACCACACTGAAGGGTTAAGCTGGTCTGGTATACTGGCCAGTGCAGAGTCTCCTATATATGGTGATATGCAATGGAAACATTTTTGTGTGGTGAAGTCAGCAACAGGAGGCTAGATCAGTGTGGGAAAGAGGATTAAACAAGGTTGTTTTTTTTAAATTTGTTTTTAATAAATATTAATAGTCTACAATGAATTATCATATAAGAACATCAGAGGAGCCCTACTGGATTTGGCCACAATCCATCTAGTCCAGCATCCTGTCTCATACAGTGACCCATCAATTCCTTATGGGCATTTCAGGGAGAAGACAAGGACAGAAACTTTGCCTGCTCACATTCCTTGCAAATGGCCTTTAGAAGCATCCCACCTGTCTCCCCAGCTTGAAGGAAGTATCTAAGCATCCTTTCTAGTAGTCATTGATACGTCTATATTCATGAATTTATCTAACCCTTTCTTAAAACTATCCAGGCTGGGTTGCTGTTGCCACCTATTGTGGCAGCAAATTTTATAGACCGATGACCTTCTGGGTGAAGAAGTATTTCTCCTTGTCTGATCTGACTCCTGCCCATTAGCTTCATAGACTGCCACTTGGTTCTAATCCCTGTCTTCTAGTTTCTATACTAGCTTTTCATGCAGTATTTTATAGGTTGTAGAGCATTTAGGATTTCTTAATTTGTTCTGTCTGTGAAGGTTCATGACAGTAGACAGGTAAGTTGTATAGACTGAGGACTTAGAAAGTTGGATGACTGATGCAGCAAACCATCATTCTTGTAAATGATTTGGGTGAACAGTATGTAAGCTTCCAGTTTACTGCCTTCACAGTCTTGATCCATATGCCATGCTTGTCAGGGACTTGACGTACTGTGAAACATAATATTTAAAGAGTAATGATAGATTTATGGGTAGCTTCACATATAAAATTAGAGCTTGAAATGTCCTGATTCTGTTTCTTCAGTCCTTTCATCACCATAGTGGGGGCCGAGAGGATGTCTAGCAATCTTGTGTACTTGTTCCAGCTACAAGTGTGTTATCCACTTACCTCCCAACCTTACAAACTTTGATGTTTGCCTGGTGAAAGTCAACTATTTCCTATGTCTTCAGTAATATGGGTGTCCAAGGGCAGCAAACAACCTCAGTGTCATTTTTCTTGCACTGAAGGAAGGATACTTCTGGAGATATTCTGTGTCTGGTGGATGGGCCACAGATCCAAAGGTGACACAGGCTTGTGAATTGTTGGACAATTCTTCCCTCAGTGTGGAAGGACTGAGAGGTAGAGGTGTGCAAGTTTAGGTCGGGATTCACAGGTTCAGATAGAATGATTTTTGTTTTCCAAATGGTTGAAAATCAAACCAGCCAACACCCACCCTGCCTGATTGATTCCAACCAAATCCAAGACTGACACAAATAGTCTGAATTGAATCATTCATGTTCGCTGGGTTTTGCCCTTTAAAAGGGGCTTTATTTTTCAATGCAAAACCTGGCTTTTTAATTTTTGAACAGGTTCAGTGTGCAGATCAAATCTGTGAAAAAGTTTCATTTGAACCAAACCAGTTGCTGTTCAATTTGAAGTGAACAGCAATTTTAAAGTTTCTGCACATCTCTACTGATAGATACTGGAAGAGGTCTGAGGCTGTGGTTGAAAGCTTCACTTTGATCCTATCAAACCATATTTTATCATTTGTGGATTGTAAAGGATTTGACAGAATTTTTTTTTAAAAAGCTTCCAGCTGGAGCCTTCTCCTTTTCGCCACTGTCTGATTAAAGTACTCTGTGAGCTACTGCTTATAAAAACAGAAGAATTATTTTCTAGGGCCAAGCAAAGATTGATCATGTCCCAAGAATGTAGATACTCATCAGCTGATCATGACTTTATGCATAGGAAAAGATCTGGGAAGATGGTTTTTTAAATAAGAGAGGGTGGGGTTTTAATATATATATAATTTAGTTAGAATGAATGACTATGGTGGTGGGCAAATGACCATTGGGCTGACAAACATCTGCTGACCTGTGTGTGAGGAACCTGTGCATGTATGGATCTCCATATACATTTTTTAAAAGTAGCAATTTATTTTATTTTATTTATTTATATTTATATCCTGCCCCATACCCAAGAGTCTCTGGGTGGCTCACAACATTTAAAAACTCATGTATAAAAACTGTATAAGACAATGCTAAAACCAGTATAAGGTTTAAAATCCAGCATAATGATAACATTAAAAAAAAGAAAGATATAAGAACAGTTTTAAAAAACAGTAGAGTGTGCAGTGGGGGAAGCGGAGGGAGCCTTTAACCAAAGGCCTGAGTGAAGAGGTATGTCTTCACCACCTTCCTGAACGTAAACAGAGAAGGGGCCTGACACACCTCCAAGGGGAGACCATTCCACAATCTGGGGGTCACTACTGAGAAGGCCCTCTCCCAGGTGCCCACTCGCCTAGCTACTGAAGGTAGAGGGATAACCAGAAGGGCCTCCCCTCCAGATCTTAAGAGACGGGCAGGTCCAGAAATGAGATCTTTCACGTGCTTATATTGTCTTCTGGCCTTCAAACTGGTGATGGACTACAGCTAAATAGTGAACAGTCTCTCTCAGACTGTGATTAGAGACAACAAAAAGAAAATTAAAATGTCTGAGGTACCCTTGAGGTGGCTTAGAGAAGGCTTTGAGGTTCGATTGTTCACACACCAGTCTGTCTCTTCCCCCTCTTCTGAGCACTCTCTTTTAGAAAAGTAGAGAAGGCTTGGAAATACAAGGACCACACACGATTGTCTCTGAGATGAATCTGAGGTGACCCTTTTGTTATGTCTGAACATGGGTCTTCATTATTTCCATGAAGGCTAGCAGACAGCCTGCTTGCAACCATGAACAACTAGTATCTACAACAATATTGAACTAGGGCCCTTTCTGCATGGAACCTTAATCCATGGGTGTTTTTCCACTGTCACTAGAAGTACCCATTAAGTACCCATTAATGGGTACATTAATGCCATTAATTACCCATTAATGGGTACTTAATGGGTACTTCTAGCGACAGTGGAAAAACACCCCATATTAAGGCTGTGCTAGTACACATCTGTGCCTCCATATCCACATATTAATATGGGTCATGGAGGTCCTACACACAAACACTGTCCACACCAGACAGAGATCCAGATTAAGGAGTCTACCAGAGGGTTAGTGCAGCCTGATCCAAAACATGAGGGGCAAGTGAAAACACACCTCCCATGTCTGGGAGTAGTGGGGATGGTTTTCAGTGGCATATCAGAGCATGTTGCCAAAAAACATGCCTCACAAGGCCCTGAGGCCAGGAATGTTTGTTCTAGGCCTTAGTAGCAGGGGCAGAGGCTAATATACCATGGGCAATCTGGATCAGCACCATAAGTGCAGACAGCACTAGTCCAGACCATGGAGTCACACATTCCTAATCAATGGGCTGGGCTAATCTGGACCTGCTGATCCGCATCTACTGCTGGTAAGTGCAGAGACGTCCTAGGAGGTTGGTTCAAATAAGGCAGTTTCCTGTGCTCCATTTACCCTAGTTAGCATAGTCTAGAAGTGGAACTTGCTCCCACAATCCTGTTCTCTTCACTCACTTTCTTTCAGCCCAAACTGAACATTTGACAAGCCTCTCTTTTCTCCAGATCAGACACAAGTCAAAGGATACACTATTGATTTGTAGTCAGTTAAAACTGTAGAGTGCTGGTTGGCTGATATTTGCAGTCTTAGAAGAGTAGGACAATCTTTTAGCAACAGCCCTAAGAAGTGTCACAGTCTGTTATTCCCCCAGCGCCATACTATGAACGTTAAATAAAAAAAAGCTGCATTCACTAATGATGATTAATTGCATTTTTCTCATATCTTCCTATCAATTAGCTCAGAATGTTCCTTTGTTTAAATAATTGTCTTTTGTAAATAAATGTGTAAACACTACTTAAAGCATATTTTTGGTCTAATGGCATTTATCTGAAAGTTAACAGATTCAAGATGTGATGTGCGTTTTAATTGATTGAATAAAATGTGATGTTGGGCACTAATTTTTACTGCAAGCACATTAGTGCTTCAATCAAATTATACATGGTTTAAAATAATAGGAGCCGGCATTAGAACAATCAGCTTCCTCATTGCATGTAGGCATTAAAGGAACAGTATGGATGCCACAGAGATATCAGCTTGGAAGGATAACTGATGCTACAAGTTTTTGGATGCTCAAAATTTTCACTGTTTTGTGTCTTCTGGTGATGTCAACTTTTAAAAGGATAATTTTTACAAGGATGGTGCTGCCCAACCTCAGTTTGTTATGATTGTATTAAATCTGGCTTATGATTAAATAGAGAGAAGGAGTTACAGATCTGAAATATTATGAAATATCTGTGAGCTCCTTTTCTCTCCTTTTTTTTTCTTTTTTGTGCCATAGTATAGCAGATTTTGCTGAGCTACTGCTGGTGCTGTGGTAATTCTCAACTGACATTTGACGTACCAGGCTGGAGAGACAAGCAGGATGCTTCTCTTATGTTCTTATGCACATGTACCCACATGTGGTCTGCTGGGAGGCCCTGCAGTCTTCCAGTGCCGGAAGGCCAAGGAAAGTATGAAGTACTTGAGAGTGGGCTGAGTAGGACTTCAGAGAACCCATGGCCAGCAGCAGCAGCCTGGTCCAACCAGTTAGACAGGTGATGATTGGGCTGAAGCAAGAAAGCAGCAGGATCGGGAAATGGGGGGGGGGCTGCAGATGTGAGTAGAGAGTTGGACACCAAAGGTACAATGGAAGAAGGTAGAGTTGGTGGCATGAAGGGAAGGAAGATCACAAATTGTCTCATTGAACTCAGCTTGCTGTTGGACAGGAGGTTTGAATTAAGAAAAGTTTACTTACTCCTTGCAGTATGTGGGCTGCTCTGCCATAGAAACATGGCATGATAACCTAAGGACTGCAACAAGTGAGATTGTAACTGGCTGTGAAAGCCTACATTCTACCAAGAATGTTTTAGTTCAATAGAAATTCTTGAGAACAGGAAATGTACACACTGAACTGGTTCTACAGGAATCCAGTTTGACACATCCCTACCAGAAAATTTAACATCATCTATCATCTTGGTGATTAGAAGAGAAGATTAATGTTCTTATCTTCTCAGCAGCCTGGGTCTTGTTTTCTACCTCCTCCACCCGTTGTCATGTACAGTAGTGTTCTAGATGTGGGCTCATCCAACCCCTGACAATGGCAACTAGTATATGATATATTTCCATCTTCCAGTTGATAGGAGTTGCAGTCCAGAAATATGCTGAAGATATGGTCCTAGTATCTCCTAACATCTAAGCATTTTTCCCCTCTGTGGAAATGAGGCTTCGAACATGGGATTTCTGCAAATGAAGAAAAGTGATAAAACACAATTTGCTTTCCTAATTAGCATGTACCAGATTTTATTTTAGCTACGTGTTTTCTGGAATTTGCAAAATTCACACTATGTCTAGATATTAATAAGGACAGCAATGAGGCTGGACCTTTTTAATTTTACTATACTGTAGAAGGAGAAAGGGGAAAAAACACAATAGAAGAAAGAAATAATGTAGGAAAAATATGTTTTACCCTATTTATGTCTCCCAGTCCCAAACTACAACATATCAGTGGAAATCTTGGATAAAACCCCTTCAAAAACTTCCCTGCTAGTTTACTGAACATGTCAGAATAGACATAGACTAAATAAAATAAAATTGGGACAATGTATCCAAATTTGTTCCAAACTTCAAATGCACTTCCGTGTTGCTAACTTCTGAACTAATTATCCTTTTTCAACTAAAACCTGCCGTAGCTTGTCAGCATGAAGTGCAATGCTCCATATACTTTTACATTTCGCAAAGATTTTCCTTTGATATTTGACAAGTTTCTCCTGTCATTTGGCCTTAAAGTAGCTTCAGAATTTTCTTGTGGACTAATGTGTGGGATCTCCAGGATGCCAGAAATTGCTCTATATGTAGACATTTTGCCCCTGGGACAACACTTGAGAATTAACACCTGTTAGCTAGACTGAACTGCTTATTATAATATAAATGTTAATTCCTGATACAGGTGTAGGAAATAAATAAATCCAGCTTAAGGATACCTCTGTCTTTTCTTTTTTTACTTAGTCTAAAATTGTAGCCTCCCAAAGCTCAAAGAGAATGCATATAAACTATCAACCCACCCACCCACCCATTTATCCATCTATTCACCCATCTGAAATGCTAAAAAAGATGCACATTCCACTGCTTTTAAACTTTTCAAATTACTGAAAGCAGCATTTTGAAACTTCATTATTATGTTTAGATTTAAACAATCAGCCCTGATGAAATCCTTGCTGTGTTTCTAATATGTCTTACCACAGGCACTTTCAAGTTGCAGATGACAAGTGCCTTGTGGCATATTTTTCCCACACTTGAAACTGTACATTAGAGAGATAAGTAAACTTCAAAGGGCTAAATAGCAAAGGGAGGGTTCTATATGGCCACACATAAAGTTACCATGCTTTTCCAAACCCCTTTAGTAGCCAGACAAGGTCACTGATCAGGGTAATTTGCAGGAAAAGTCAATTTCTCAAGTACCCAAAGCAGGTGTTGTGCCATTCCAGGACAATTTACTGAAACGAAATAGAGGAAGTTGAAAAAAGCAAAGGTCATGATTCACAGGAAGAAGTGAAGAAAGCAAATCCCTTCACTGTATTTTTAACTCTTTTTCAACCACAGAATATTTGCAAACTCAGGACTGTTTCCACTTTAAAGAAAATCACTCTTTTGTAACTTTAGGAGATATGTTTACAAGAAAGTGGTGTGGCTGAAGGATATCCCTTGAACTATGGAAAAGGTGAAGCAAAATTAAAGTAAAAAGCAAGAAGCCATGGAAGACATTTCTGTACCAAAACTGTGGCTCCATACTCTTTTTGTTAAGAATTTTGCAAGATTTATTTCTGTAACAGCAAAAGATACATTTTCTGTTTTTCTTTAAAAAAAGGAAGATGATCCATTTATTGAGCAATAACGGTGTATATATGTGCGTGTGTGTTTTCTGGCACATATACAGAGTAATTCTTCAATACAGCATTTCTTCAGGATGATTGCTCATTCCATAATAAGTAATATTAGATAAGTACAGTGTCCAGTTTTGGTAATGAGTGCTGAGTTTTCTGATCGTTGGACTAACGTAATCATTTTGTTTAGTTGATCTATGTTATTTCTTGGAAAAATACGGAGGTAAGTATGATTTCAAAATGTAATACAAGAAGAGATTAGGAAAGAGGACACTAAAATGAATCAAGAAATTGGGAAACAGCAAAGGAAAAAGCCAAGACCAGATTCCGACTGCATGGAAGTGAGTGCTCTATTGAAATCAAAGAGGTCCACAAAGCAAATATGGCCTGGACTCTCAGAAACTGTTAGCATTTACGTGTGTGGCATGGACCCAGGTGCTCTGTGATGCTCTGTCCACATGTCAGGCTGCCACCTCCATCCTGGAGTGTCTGAAAGCATCCTGGAAGTAAAAATATCTCCACAGCTTGACTGGGAGTATCTAGAACACTCCTGGTTGTACCTGCGTGCAGTGTTTGCATCCACTTACTGGTGCAAAAACTGTGGGGGGACAGGACAGCGTGGCTGGACCTGTGTACACACACAGCATTATAATCACCATGGCAATGACCAGGCATGCAATGGAAATTGCTATGGTGATTCAGATGGTTTGGGTAAGTTGGGGACTGTGCTGTTGCTCTTGATGCAAATACCAGCTCTGAACTTAAGTTTAGTGGGATGGTGTTGGTATTGTTTTACTGTTCCATGAAGTTAAGTGCAAACTGGCCCTCATACCTCCCAACAAAATTGAATTTTGCAAAATGCTGAACTGGAATGATTATGAAATTTTAAACTTTCAAAATCAAATTAATTATTCTAAAATAAAAAAAAGCACTTGGAAAAAATAAAGTGGTTGTGGGACCCTGATCTATAATATTTTTCCTAAAAATCACTCCTGCTCATTAGGAGCTGATTCTCGTGGGTATACCTGGAAGTACTAAGTGCAGATGTCTTGGGCTTCTTTAAATCTCAGATTGAAATGGCAGCACTTGGATGGGGTAGGGTTCTGGGTAAACTCCCAATTGCTCACTGCACTGTTCCTTATATTATTTAAGTTCTGTTTGCAGTACAGTACCTCCAAACATTTGTATTTTAATTGTGCCACTTCCTCATTTTTTCCCTATAATTACTTCCCAAAAGGTTTACATAAAAAGTTTTCATTGTCCTTTCCAAACAGGGTGTTTTGATTGCTGACATCCTCCCATGTGCATTTCTCATTCAGAAAACTCTTTCCCCTTTATAAATAGCTACATATATACATATGGTTCGCACATAGATATGATTAAGAAAGGAATATAAGGGCCTTCCTTCACTTACCTGTAAATTGGAACAGGATTCCTTATAGTCCTCCTCAGGGCTTCTTCTGACTATACATTAGTGTCAATCAAAGAGGCCCCATCCACTGCTGCTACGCTCCATCCACACAGGACAGAGAGTAATCCAGTTCAGGAGGCCCCTGATCTGGATCACTGGTAGATGTCAATATCGAGGTCTCTGTCAAACTAATAGGCCCTAATTCAGAACATGGTGATGGACCCTGTTGTGCTGCCAATATAGGTCCATTAGGGACTCTGAAGCTAGGAGCAATTGTTCTTAACCATCATAGCCTTCAGGAGCTGGCCCCAAAACTTATGCATGTTTTGGGGCTAAGGAGGTCTGTCTGGGACAGTGTTACCATGCAGATGAAGTTGTACCAGGCCACACCTTGCCATGATCTGAGCCAGAGGACCTTGCTGGTGCAGACCCACTGGTTGGGTCACAACAAGATCAATGCAGAAAATAGCTTTGTCAAATGGAAGAGATGCCCCCATCCATCCTCAAAGGAAGGCTTGTTGGAACATATCTCATTAACAGAAACAACTAGAGATGTTCACATTATTTGCTGTATTAAAAATTTGGTTGAACGTTCACTACATTCAAAGATTGACATTCAAATGTGAACCAAATAATTTTTATACACTCATTCGAAGCTTCTTTATATTTGTGAAGGTGGGAAGGTGGGAATGCAGCTGCACAGTCACATCTGCAGCAGATTCAAAGTGGACGATGCGTTCAGAGTGGATTTGTAGGGGATCTGTAGGGATCCACAGCTGCAACTGGCAGCAGGAATTCAAATCAGATTCAAACAGCACTCAAAGAACATTCATATCAAATTTGAATCCTACCACATTCAAAGGGGCTCTATTAGAATGAATGCAAGTTTCCTTGCATTCAATTCAATTCGCATTGAACATGAACAGCCCTAGAAACAACCCCAATTATGTATATATCAGGTCAGGAATTCACAATAATCCCTGTGCATAGTTTCCGATTTTATCATTCTGCCAACAAGAGACCTCAGCGCGCCCCCTTCAAAAAATCCAATTAGTTCAGTGATATCTTTACTTCACTTTTGTCTTCCACTCCTACTTTAGCAAAGTGTGGATACAACCACATTCCAAGTGCCTAAAACTCCAGCTGCTAATTTTATTTTGGCACACACCCTTTTCACTGAGATCAGTTACATCTGAAGACTGGAAACAATCTGGATAGTGAAAACCTATTATTTTTCCGACTAGTAAATCGGAAGATGAGTATGATGGACTTGGATTGATTAGTCAGACAAATAAACAAACAAAGTAAAACACACAAATAGAAGAGTCACCACACCTGCAAGAATGCTAGATATGTTAAAAGGGGTTGCATCCCTAGGCGAGTTAGGCTGGTTTACTTTTCATCACCAGTGACCACGTTACCCATGCAGCTGGTGACACTGCTTAGCCTCCAGCAAGGTCAGAGCATAGAGTAAAGTGCACAGAGGGAGAATTGTTCCTAGGTTAGAAGCAAAAACATGGTCAAATGAAAGTTAAATTGCAGCTGCATTTTGGTCGACTATAACTCTTTCTTTGCTGCTAGTACCCTCAGATTAAAAAATGATGCAAACTTTGCCTCAGTGAATTGTTAATCAATTGAATAGAAGTCCCTTCACAAGATCATGGCAGCCTTTCTGCAAATCCTGAATCATACTTTTCTGGGACCACAGTATGATTTTGAGTTTGGCTCCATATAATAATTTTAGTGTCTCATATCTTCTTGCTTCATCTTGCTGGAGTGACGCACACTTTACAGATTATATTTTCTATGCGATCTATTTGTTTGTCATCTTGAGCTCTTTCTGAAAAGGGCAAGATGCTAAAATTGACAGTTAAATATATAATTGAAAAAGAATTGACAGCCATATGTAAGTGATTCAAGTAAAACTCGCTGCTGGCAGGGAGGGGGAAAATATCCAGACCAAACCTAAAAGTCAAATCTGTAGCAGTTCAGGCTGAAACAACACAGGCGAGGTTTCCTTCTTAAATATAAGCTGTTTTTTTATAATGCTGCCTGTAGAATTTCTGGTTGCCATGCCTCTTAGACCTTCACATTCATAAGCCTTTCTAGGACTATACATTCTACATCTCATTCACATAGCATTTTATGGCTTCGTGGCTGCAAATATGGCCTGCTACTACATTTCTGAACCTGCAAAGGGCATGTCATCATTGCACAAACCAGCAAATTGGGAAGATGCACTGCTGAAAAGCAAGAAAAGTGCCTATCCATCTGTCCTTTCCTCATGTCCATATGAGAGCACAAATGGCAGGAATCTGTTAGCATATGACACACTTGTTGCAGGAGTGGACACCTGCCACTTTTTAGATGGCATCTGAGCACAGCCAGAGACTGAAATTTGTAGGATAAGATTCTTTAAAAAATACTGAACAAGGAGAATTACTCAGAACCCACGACCCATCTTTAGCTGTATGAAGATTGTGTAAGGCTGTGATCACACACACTGGGTGTGTCCAGACGTGTTATATATTGTGGAGGGAATGTGCAGTCTTAACTGTCCTGTCAGATACGACAATCAACCTTTCATCATCGTGCTGTGGTATACAATCAATACTGCACATTTACCTTAGTGCAGAAGAAAGAACTCTCCCTGTCCAGTATCTAGTTAGACTGGAGTATCATCTCAATGCAGGCAGTATGATAAGAAACAATAATGAGTGGCTGCTAAACAAGGAAGGGCAGCTCAAAACCTGATTGGCTGCCTCAACCCACATGATGGTGCACGCCGTCTAACTCTCATCATTCCAATGCCTCCTCAAAGAGGAAAGAACGGAGCTGACTTTTAAGTGGAGACAATAAGTTTTCCCTGCGCATGGAGTATACTGTGATTTTTCATCAAATTTCAAATTTGACAGCTTTAGTCTGGAGGCAACCACCATCTCTGAGGGAGCTGGAGGACAGCTGAAAGATGAATTCATTCCACTCTTCTCGTAGGCATACTGTACTAGAAAAGGTGGATTAGAGAAGGCCTGGGAACACAAGTTCCACACACTGTTATCTCTGAGGCACCACAGAACTGCCCCTTTTGTTTGACTGAACTTTGTAATAATGAATTTTATAGAAGAACAGTTCTGAAACATAGCAGGTTCTTGTATCCTACCACAAAATGATTACTGAGCAAATTAAGGCTATCTATTTGAAGGCTGGTGCATTTTAGAATTAATTGTGAAGTATATATAGTTATGCCAAGTCTCCCAAGTCCAAAACACCATTTTTTTATTTTGGAAATGAAAAGCTTTGCCCTAGTTATTCTTTTAAAGGGCATTTAATAAAGGCTCTGCTTACAAATGATAACCTGGGTTTAAAAAAACCATAGACATCATTGTTCATTTCTCCACTTTACTGACGTAATTTAATTACCATATAGACACAAACATTTGCTCCACTACAGGGCACTTCACATCTGTTAGAAAATGTGCTAGATTAGAGCATCTCGTTGGTGGAATTCAAACCACCTGGATATTTTAGCAACATCAATAAGAATTATTCTCTTTTTCCAAATCAGTAAATCCAAGCTATATTAAAAAGAATTAATTAATGAGTACCAGATAGACAAAACAAACATTTCACAATGAATCATTTTATCAAAGTGTTTATGTGATATCCTTCTCAGCTTATGTTTAGATGTCAAATTGTATTACCAAAACTAAACAATCTGCTCAAATGGTATCTTAATGCAATAAGTCTCAGTGTTATATGCACGTATTTTGGTGGTAAGAGTGATAAACAGTGGCAGAATGTTTTAATGACAGCAAGGCTTGAAAGAAAATATATATTTGGCTTTAAACACGCTGCTTTTAAATGTCACATTTTCTTAATTTTTGTATGAATACTTAGCATGGAAGAATCCTAAAATGAACATATAGGTCTGTTTTGCACCTTCATTAGTGCAAAGTACAGCAAAGAGCGGGCATGGATTGGGCGTCCCAAAGTCACCTGGCACTTCACTAAGTGCCTTGTAAGTGCCAATGGCCATGCACACCCACCATTGTTGTGGTGACTGGGCAACACAGTGTCCTACTGCATCTGTACCACCCCCATGCACCTTTTGCCTGGAAGCAGCATAAGGGGTGTGTGCCAGAGTGTACTGGCTGCATCCTAGATGCAGGTAGTATAGCGTTGGAGCACTTTTCAGTACTTTACCACTGTCTGGTCAGAGGATGGTCCAGCATGCTTGGATGCTCTGGGCAAGTGGTAAAGATGCTCCATGCAGGAGCATCCTGGGACCTCCCCTGTAAGCAAAGTGTGAAAAGGTCCACAGTTTTGACAGTAATTTTCTGCCAGACAAGGAAGGAAGGAAGGAAGGAAGGAAGGAAGGAAGGAAGGAAGGAAGGAAGGAAGGAAGGAAATGGCAATAATTTGCTTTCTGTGCCTCAGTCTACAAAAAGTGTACACAACCACATAAACATGTTATTAGACTGAACAAGTTTAGGCTGAAAGTATAGATATGTTTTTCTATTTACACTTGGATGCCAGGAAGCAAATATACTGCTACATTTTATTTTGTTTCATCAGCTGTGAGTAGGTTAAATATATGGCCCTCCTGGTTATCCCGCTGCCTTCAGTGGCTAGGCGGGTGGGCACCCGGGAGAGGGCCTTTTCAGTAGTGGCCCCCAGGTTGTGGAATGGCCTCCCCTTGGAGGTGCATCAGGCTCCTTCTCTGTTTATGTTCAGGAAGGCGGTGAAGACGCACCTCTTCACTGAGGCCTTTGGCTAAATGCTCTCTACGCTTCCCCCCTGCAAAAACTTTTTTTTTAAACTGCTTTTGTATCATTATCATTATGCTGGATTTTAAACTTTGTATGGGTTTTAGCATAGTCTGATACAGTTTTAATATGTTCATTTTTAACTGTTGTGAGCCACCCAGAGATCTTTGGGTATGGGGCGGGATATAAATATAAATAAATGAATAAATATAAACTTTCACCAGAATTTCAGTTCAAAGCCATGGGGCAGATTTGCAGTTCCCTTTCCTGTTTGAGGGATGGGAAGGTGAACTTGTCCATGCATATACTGGCATTCATACTCACTAATGCCAGTACATGTCACCCCTCTCCCCACAGGTCCAGACACCTATCTCCAGTGTGAGTGGGTGCTGCCATCTTTGTGTCCCATCCTGCAGGCAACCCTGACACACTACACCTCACATGCCACATTACATGATGTGACAGCTTACTTGCATGGTGCATCAGGTGATCCTCCACCACTCAGAAGAGGTGTAGATGGGCCTCTCCAGAGCTGGAAAAAGTCAAGTAAGTTCACATGTGGAGCATTTAACCATGCTCCACATGTAACTGACTCCAAGTGTGCTCCTGCATTGAAGGAGCTATTTTGAGTTACAAATGGCTCCTTCAAGTGCAGATGTTCTGTCAAGTGCGTGAAAACCAGCAAGTGGGCCAAATGCATTAACGGTTCTGGTTCCAGGCATGGTTAAACTTGAGGCATCTCTGTACTTAGCTTTCTGTCCATTGGACAGGAAAAGTGCAAAACAGACTAACTTGTACTAGTGTTCACACTTGGGAATGCTAGTACTTGGTAGCCTAACCATCACACGCCCAGACACTCACCTGTTTCCAGTAGCATGTCCAATCTCTGACAGGGTGCCACCATTTTGATTGCAGTACCCAGCATGATGGCACATGTGCCATCATCATCATGGCAACAACGACAATATGCACACATGCAATTGTGTTTGGGGTCATCTTAAGTGCCAATGCGCTTGAATATTTGTGCACCAATACAAATGTCCTCACATTCGTGGGGGTTGGGATTCGGTCAAATACAAGTTTTCCCACATTTGAATGTAGGAAATGGCTTGGTTCACACCCCTAGTACACACTCCTGAATATAGGCTAATGACCATATCCCTACCAGCTTTATCACTGGTCCACATTAAAGAGTCCAGAGGGCATTTTCTGCTTTTTAATGTGGATTAGAAGGAACATGGGAAGACTGGCTGCTATATGCCTCTAAGGCTGTGGTCACACCTTCACTTTAAATGCTTTCCAGTCCATCTTCAGGTCTAAAAATGCTCACACCTTTTCATTCCTGTCCATTTTACTTGTGGACTTTCCACCCTCCATTTAGGGTAAAATGAAGGTGTGACCATGGCCTAAGTTATTTTTGAGCTTTTTTCTTTAATGTAGATTAGCATCAATAAGAATTGGCTTGAGTAGATTATCTTGTATTGTGACTATCAAATATTTAAAAACTTAAAATATTTAAATGACTGTCACTGCCACTGAAGTTATGATGACCTTTCATACATTTTATATTTATTTTGCTAATCTGGGTTAGAGTAGTATATTAGAAAGTTTTATCTGTCAACTGGGGTAATACCAGGCTGACAAGCCATCACAAAAAATAAGCATGCTTAAAAGCTTCCTCAAGCTATATAATTAATTATTCTATTTAATTATTTACATAATAATTAAATCATCTCTCACAACAGAACAAATGAACAGTAAGGACAATGCCCATTACTCTTTATTTAAAAAGTTCTATAAAGCTGCTCTTTCATGGGAACTTGTAAGGATAACATATTTCTAAAATCATGTTGTATGAGAAAATGTTTAACTCTCTCTAGGGTTGTAACTTGAATGCAGGTAACTTAGGACCTTTCTGAAAGGAAGTTCATTAAGGGCCTCCCTTACACATGTTAGTGCAAAATATGGGAGTGCTAGCATGCTTCACCCACATAGGATAGAGCTTAATCCAGATCTAGAGTTACCTGATCTGGATGACCAGATCTCAATATCTAGGTCTACTGGCATATTAATAGGGTCTAACCTGGAAAATGGAGGCATGTAGGAGGTGTATTTCTCCATCTTCTGGTATATGGGGGGGTGATGTGTTTTGGTGGTGTGCCTTACTGTGCCACTGAAATGGGTTCCCAGGGCTTCAAGGCTAGGAAATTTCATTCCTAACCATCAGAGCCCTTGGAGGCCAGCTCTGAAGCTTGTTGCAAACTTTAGGGTCAGTGTCACTATGCAAACATTGCTGTTCCAGGCTGATCCTTGTCCTAATCAAAGTCAGAGGGCCTCACGTGATCCAGATCCACTAGTCCAGATAATGAAAAGTAAGAGAAAAAAGCCCCTAAGACTATGTGAATGTACTCCTGATCTGTAAAAAAAAATGGCCTTTTATACACACAGAGGGCTGGAACCTGAGATTAATTTCTCTAAATCTTAGAATCATGGAGTTGGAAGGGACCTCTAGGGTCATCAAGTCCAACCCCCTGCTCAATGCAGGATTTCCTAAACCATCCCAGACAGACATAGACCTAGTCTCTTCTCTATGTTTGGAACCCATTTGTATTACTAAGGCTTCTACATGACAGTTATGTCTCTGGAAACTTCCTCATAGCCATGAAAAAACAGTACTTTTTTTTTTCCTGGGGAAGGTTGCATCCCAGTGCTGGGGCTGAAGACATTCTGTGTTCATGGCCAACACCTCCTGGTCCGGCAGTCTTAATGTCCAACCATTTTAACACCGGACAGTGATTGGTAATAGATGTTTGTCCTTTTCTGTCTGACATTAAACCAATAGAAATCACTGCAGGTAAGTCACTCTTGATGCCACCTAAATGGCAGTGATAGAGGCTCACAAGGGCAAAACGTGCCTCATAGAGAGTTGATTATAGGGGCTTCCTGGTATGTTGCTTCCAAGGGTGGAGTAAGTTCCTCAGGGATTTTGTAGATGCAACCTTCAACTGCTTCAAACAGTAGCACCATTATTTATGTTAATACCCATAAAATCCATTAGGAGGTTGCCGTTGGGTAATGCTACCCACTATTCACAGTTGCAATTCACAGATATGATAGCTGTCAAACAGCACCTATTCATGCACATACTTGTACATTCATAATGCTCACTGCAGTGGTAATGTTTGAATTTCATAACAAGAAGTCACAGGTTTGAACACTCTGTCCTGTTTCGGCCTTCAGCATGACTGTACTGTAAGGACATTTTGTAAGCTTTTGAAACTATTCTGATCAACCACAATATTACATGTCCAAACACAGAATTAATTTCAGATTAAAAGACTATGTTAATTGCAATTTACTTTAAGAAGCTACCTTCAAAACTATTTTGCAATTGGCTTTTTGAAACAAACATTGGTTAAACTAACCACAATGTGTCAGATTTGGATGACCTGTTGTAAGACATCTGAACAGGAAGCAAAAGTTGCTGAAGAGATCATGTAAGAGTTGCAGCCTTACAGCCACTCCTGTACAATGGGTATCAAAGGAGATATTGTTCTGACTGGACTTCTTGTGACATTAAGAATGGGTGTCTGAAAACAATGAACAAAATAATGACATAGGGCGTCTTCACACTTAGCTTCATTAAATTCCACAACAGTGGATGGCGTTTGTACCATGAGCACTGACACCATCCCCAACTTAACTAAGACCACTCACAGTACAGACACTCCATTCCAAATAATTCAAATTGCTATAGCAATGGCTGCAACAGCTTCTGCCACATGCCTGTCCATTGGCTTGAGAGGTATTGTGCCTGTCTGTCCAACCTGGAGACAGTAAATAGGCAGCCACTTGGATTAGTGGTTGATCTTGACCAGTGCCTTTGTGTGCATGGTACTGGTTTGGTCCACAGAGAGTGCAGAAAAAATATGAAAGAAAGTTGCTTATGGTCATTAAGCTGTAAGGGGTCATTCATGCATGTAAATAATGTGATGCCATCATCTGCTTGTCATTCTCTTGTGAGTCACTCCCTCCGTACATAATACAGTAAATATAAAATGAAAGCAACATATCAAATAAAAAATCACTATCAAGTACCATGTATTTGTTTTTCTTTTTAAACAGGAAATCAGCAAAGCAACCAAGCCAGTACATGAGCAAGCATAAATGTCTGAACCATTAGTGCAAAGATCGTTGAGATTCTGGCTTTCCTGTCTGGAAAAATCTCTGCTTTCATTATAAGGAAAAGGACCATTAATTTGTATTGATAAGGCAATGAAAAAATAATAGAGATGGAAGTTGATCAAACAGTGCAAAGGATGTGGTTTTTACAGCTGATTAATTGGCCACAGCCTCAGCCCAACTCTTCTGTTTAAGATCCAAATATATTTTAAAGCATTGTTATCCCACCTCCTATTTTTTAAAACAAAATAGTTTATAGCAATATATAATGACAGAGAAATCTACTCGTATGTAATGTCCAGAATGCTACATGTACAATGTAGCTACATGTATGGCTTTCCTCCTAGCAGATAGATACCGCAGTAACACTAGTATACACATACACCCTTTGCGATAGTTTCGTTCCCAAATAATTAGAGATTAAAGGGGGAAAGAAGCCAAATGAAATCCTGTCTTATTAAAAATGTGCTGCCATTTCAGGCATTTATTCAAGTTTGCCCCTGTCTGAGCCATTCACAGAACAAATGGGTAAGTATTTTATTTGCAAGAGACACACAGACCGTGTCTTCACGGCAACCTTATGTCGGATTCAAAACGTTTTCAGTCCTCGGAGTCCACATGGCAGTTTGGCTTTTTTTTCTTTTTTTTTTCTTTTTTTTTTTAATTCCCCCTTGCCCGGCCGCCATCATCGCCGCCGCCTCAGGACACAGCAGCGGCACCGGCGGCGCCACAGGAGGTCGGACGAGGAGGAGGAGGAAGAGCCGGCGGCGGCACAACAATCCACACGGCAGTTTGGCTTAACACGCTTTCCCCATGTTAAATCACCCCAAAGTGTGGTGAATCTCAATCCTGATTTCAACAGGTCTCACTCCGGATCGTGTGCTTGAAACGTTTTACATTTTTTACTGTGTGGACAGTACCGTTTTAAGGGATGAGAATCCATGTTTAGGGTTTCCCTCTCCCAATAGCTTGCTTCCAAAGACAGTGATTTAAGTGTAAAAATCCACTTAACAGTGATCGCTACACTGTAGCAATGGAACCACTTCACACCTTGATGGTTGGAATAACAATGTTGCAATTTTGCACAATTCTAAAAGTTCTGACCTTTAGAAAGTGAAAGGGAGAAAAGCAGCTGAGGTTCTGTGTGAATGTTTAAAGGAAAGGGGCTTTACTTGCCGCTGCTGCTGTGTGCCCTGAGCAATGGGGAGAGGAGGGGAAAGAATTGCTGGCTGCCCGCTGCCATTTTTCCTCCATCCAGGCAAGCGGCAGCCACCCAGCCACCCAGCTAGGCTCCGTGAAGGGGTCCCTTATGGGTGGCACGTCCATGCCAGGAGGAAGAGGGCAGGGCAGCCCCGAAAAGCGGCTTTTAAAAAGTAGCCACTTGAGTACCCCCTTGAGTCACGTACCCCACTTAGGATCCTCAGAATCCGGATCAAACGCGATTAAGTTAAAAGTAATAGGAACAGGCAAATTTGAATTTGCATCCAGTTCTATTATTTCGGTTTAAGGAAACTGGATTAAGCTTTTAATGGTGATGCACCCACATTGTGAGCTGCTGCCGCTGCTGCTCGTGGTTCTTAGTGGCTATTTATTGCTTACAAGGCAACAGCAGTCCAAACTTTTAAGTGAAGAAAAACCAGCAAGAGGTTCGATGGCAAGAAGGAACAAGCTGAACTATTTCATAAGGAACTAAAACACATTTTGTACCGTTTGCCAAGCAAGCTATGAGTTAACTTCCATTTGACAAACCAGATGCATTTATTCTTAGAGGGTCAAAACATGAGGCCTTTTCACACTACAGCTAAGACAGCTGTAGAGCACTTTGGCTGGAATGCATGGAAGGCAGCTTCTTATTTGCATTGGCAGGTAAGGGATATATTTCTAATGCGTCCCTAACCTGCTTACATGCAAAAGGGGGAGCTGTCCCCTATGCATCCCAGCCTGAACAGCTGTGCCAGGACCCAGAAGTCCCACCTCTGGGGTGACATGATTGGCCGCCACTGCCACCACATCAGCCCCAGTCCAGGGGAGGGGAGGGTTCAAACCCAGAAGGCACAATGCCTCCCCACCCCTTGATCATGGCCCTGCGCCATCCTCTGTCTCTTCTCACCTCTCTGCAATATCACAGGGCTTGGATTGGATCGGAGAGAGGACACATGGACAAATCAAGGAGGGAGCTGGAGGAGGATGGGAGGGGGATTCCAGGCACTCCCCTTGATGCCATGGGGAGAGAGCGGCATAGGGCCATGATCCCTCGCTTTCCCCAGACCAATCTAGACCGGCACTTGCCAGCAGCCAGGTGTCACTGGATACATGCCGGCAGCAGCCAATCGCACCAGCCAGGAGGTGGGACTCCCACAGCCATCCAGGAAGAAGAGTGAATGCTCTCACCACTGGATGGCTCAGGTAAGCCCGGGGATGGGTTGGGATGGGTGTAGAGCATGATTTCAAATGCGAGTAGGCCGCCCTGGGACGGGCTGAAACAGAACCGGCCTCCAGCCAATGCGAATGCTCTGCCCCAGGGTGTCCTACTCGTGTTCCTCAGGTCCTAGTTCAAATAGGCCTCTGGTCTCATTACATTCATTACGTTCAAGATGTTTTTGAAGACCATTGCAATATATCAGAACTGAATGCGCTTGTGGCAAATTGAAGGCTGTGATTCATGGTCTGATGATGGTAGAGTAAGGCACAATATGAAGGAGGAAAAAAGCCAAACACATATGTACTAATAATCCACACATTGCCACTGGAATGTAGATATCATATGAAGCTTATTAAGTCAGATTTGCACATGCTAGCAGGATGATTTCAGGCTTACAACAAATGGTTCTAAATCTCTATATGGACTATACATTACATATCTGTGAATGTCATGGATTATGTAAGCTGTCATGTATATCCAAATATAGTGGAATAAGAAAATAA
This sequence comes from Aspidoscelis tigris stejnegeri, assembly GCA_023333525.1. Lineage (NCBI taxonomy): Eukaryota > Metazoa > Chordata > Lepidosauria > Squamata > Teiidae > Aspidoscelis > Aspidoscelis tigris. Next base: position 67,197,104 of record JALMGA010000002.1, on the reverse strand, counting down.
TGTCTGGATGCAGCCTTATTAGCCTCTAAAGCTCACTGGCATAAAGGACTGCCTTGAAAGATGCTGCTTTCTCTTAACCGGTGAAAGTGTCCAATCAAACACTCCTGCCACAGCTTCTCTATTATCTGACTACAGAGACCCTGCAAATATACTCATAAGCTACAATTTGGAGAGCTATGGGATGAACCAATGTAATTGTGACAGAGAAGTCATAAAAAAACCACACAACTAGAACTGACAAGTTGCTTTTAAAACAATAGGAGTCACTTGAATCAGTAAGACTAGATAGCCAGAATCCTGCCATCTGTTGGCTGCTGCTGCTGAGAATGACATGGGCAGACTTCTGAGATTTTCAAGTTCCTTCAACAAGTCTGTTTTAAGTTATCACCCTTTATTTATTGATACCAGTTTCTTTTAGAAGGGGTTCTTTCTAAAAGGAACTGTTTCCCAGTTACACCTTGGCTCTGCTCATCTACTCCGGCATTGTGTTGTCACTTAAAAGATTTTTGAAATTACACCAGCACTTGAATTTTGCAATGCTATTGCAAATTCAGCTATACTAAATGCCTTTGCAATGTGGTAGTGTCAGACAATATGGGAGAGATCCTATATCCACTTAGTCGGCATAATGAGAGGATAGAATCCACTGTTTATATTCTGCACAGAATTTGAAACTTAAGAAACCATAAATCACCACAGTTGTCTTCTTAACTTTTTTTTAAAAAAATCTTTTTTAAAAAAAGTCATTGAAGTTGAGAATAGTTGAGCTCACTTGATCATAATTTGGTTCGACAGAAAGCTGGTTGGCCTGCCAGTTTGTGGTTCATTATGGTGAGCTCCTATCTGTAATTTACTCCCAGCCACAATGGAAAAGGGAATATATCTTCCATGTGCATTGCATTACACAGGGTTACATGTCATGTGGTGGCATGACACACACTTTAGCTTTGCAGAGCCAGATAAAATGCAACACATTTTTTCAATGTAGTTTGCACTGAGAATGTGGTGGCATGTTTTTGATGGAACAAGTTTTTAAGTACTGAATCAGCAAGACTTAGGCAAGCCATTTGCAAGTTGCTGGTCCCACATTTCCAGAGGAAGGAATTCTGGGACCCTGGATGTCTGCACTGTGTCATTACATGGAGCTGCAGATGCTCAGAATTCTATAAGGTGTTCCTGATGTTCTTTGAAACTACAAGCTTCTAAGATTTACATAAATCAGGAGGATTGTTTGTTTGTTTGTATTTCTATCCTGCCCTATACACAAAGGTCTCAGGGTGGGTAACATTTAAAATCAAACATATATTAAAACAACAACAGTATATATTAAAACAATAACAGGGCCTGTAGAGTGGGAAGAGCCAAGCTATTTCCATTTAACCAAAGGCCAGGGCAAAGAGGTGCGCCCTTGCCACCTTCCTAAACATGTACAGGGAATTTGATTGATACACCTCAAGGGTGAGACTATTCCATAGCCTAGGGGCCATCACTGAGAAGGCCCTCTCCTAGGCGCCCACACCTTTTGCTGCTGATACAACCAGAAGGGGCTCCCCTCCACATTTTAAGGCACGGGCAGGTTGATATGGAAAGACCTGATTGTGCACCACTGGTTTTGTGGCTCCAGGACAGCTAATGGTGTGAAAGTTAGACTCACTATCAATTCTATGAAATGCAAATGAAATAAGTGACCTTGGCACAGATGGTGCAGTCATGTGTGGAAGACTTAATTATACTGGCATATGCATATGGAAACAATCTTCAAATTATAGGAAAGGGTTTTAGAACTCATCTAGCCTAAACCTCATTCAGTGCAGGCTCAGTAATGCAGGGTGCTCCAATGGCATCTCAGAATATATCCCAAGAGATTTGCACTTTGATAAAGGAGGAAGCCCAGGGGCACTCAGGTACCGAGCATCCACACAGCATGGAGCTGTTTCCATCTCAAAGTGACTCAGAGCGTGTGGAGCCACTCCCATTGCCCCCCCCCAAAAAAGAGAATTACAATAAAGGCATGTGCCATTGTGGCTAAAGCTAGTTGATCTAAAAAGGAGCAGTTTAACTGTGGCAAGGTTCCTTTAGCCACTTAGAAAGACTAGGTTTAGGTCAATATGTCATTATCATTAATTCAGATTTTTGTTTGAGTTTGGTTTTGGTCATTCAGTGTCTAACTGCTCCAGGCATTGACATAAGCTGCCTAACTCCACACCACAGTTTACAAGAAATAAGGATTTATCAATAAACATCACTAGCATATTGGTGACTTCCAAAGAGATTAATACGTTCCCCAATGGTCTTATACGGATATTAAATAATAAGAGGGATAGGATCGAACCTCAGGGAACTCTGCAGGGTAGTAACCATGGTTCTGAACATTCAGCTTGGTACTATGGCACAATGTAAAGCCTGACTGAAAGGAATTAAGAAAGGCTGTTTCGTTCAGAGCAGCTTAGAGGCTGTAACTGCCACACACATTTCCTTGCTTTTAATGTGGATTAGTGCTGGGATGGGAGCATTAGCTGCCACATGCTACCAACTCTAAGCTGTTCTTGAATCACTTTTTTAATGCATATAGTTACAGTTCTGATTATATCACCAGGAAAAGGAAGGTTTGTGGTTCCCAAGGGAACAACTAGCAAAGAACAAATGTCTTAAAAATGTCTTCCATCATTTCATCTGTTAGTTTTAGTGCTGTCTGCATTTGCAATCTGTGCATATCCTTTGTTAGAGGGAAGACAGGTGTGTGCCATAAGGCTTTGAAGGATGCTCTGTTGTGTCTAATATTGGAGAAAGATCCAGTTGCTGATCCAATTTCCATCTGAAGCTCTTCACATGGAATTGGGGGGGATGCCATCTTGGATTTTAGCTTTAAGCATCAAAGTCAATAAGATTAGTTTTGTATAAGATAGACTACAGCTAAGGAGAAATGGCTCTGACATTACGTCAGCTAATGTGGCTTAGAAGTTTCACTTCCTGGACCTTATGTGAGGAAGAGATGATAGTGCAGATCATACTATCTGTGTCTAGTGATTTAAAATAAAAAAATATTTTGATTTTGAAACTATCATGTTCAGTGATAAAGTGACCTGATGTTATAGGTCAGTTTTAAGAGTGACGCAAAACAAATTATAAGCTAGTAGATGTGTTTATTCACACATAAATGCTTTTAAAATATGAGCATCAGCACACACTTCTTGAACTTAGATATATGGTAAGATGTCCACACCCATTCTATCATCATTGTCTTAAACATAATCTTTATCATCGTAACTGTTACCTTTTAATTAAATCCTATTCTACTTTGAAAGATTCCAGGACTGCTTGCAACACAAATTAAAACCATTCTTCAAAAAGGTAGAGTCCTCACAATTCAATAGAGAAATCGATGCATCATGCATTATATTTCTGTCTAAGCATCCCTGTTGTGTTTATGTAATCCTATCTGAATATAGACACTTTGATACCTTTATTGAGAAGTAAAATCTCACTGGGGCATATTGCGAAGCAGAAAAATAACAGAAAGGGAATTGAAAACGTGCTAAGTGCAAGATGCTATTTATGATAATAGAAAATAATGTCAAAGTTTAGTCTAAGTATGGCATTGAAAATATTAACCAAGAATATCACTGAACATGGGGTGTGCTTTTTAAAAGTGTCACCGTGTGAATTAATAAAGATAAAATTAAAACACTTGTAGTGTTAAAAATCTTACATGTCCTCTCACAGGACTGAGACATACCACTCAAGAGGATTAGCTTCTGCAAGTTAGATAATCCTCACTGTTGGGATGGAATATATCTTAAATAAATTCTTGTAATATAAACTACATAGGCATTTCTCCAAAATTAAATTAGCAACCAAAAAGGGATGGATTCATTTAGATATGTTTTTAAAAGTTGATTTAGCTATCTCTTTTAAAAGACCTTTTAATAGTCTGGCCAGAGATTAAGGGAGCATTTTTTTTAATTATAATTGTTTAGGAAAAAAGGGTGAAAATTAGAAACTGAAACTTAGAAACACTACAACACAAGGCAATATTATTTGACTTTTCTGTTTATTAGTGATATTGATTCTCAGAATGGAAATATAATGAAAGACTATTACATAGAATTAAAGGAATCTTACCTATCATGTGTTTAATGATATAAGATTAGGTTTGGCAGAAGACTAAGAAATAGTGAATTGTTACTGAACAATCAGGGCGTTTTTTGCACTTCCCTTCCTGTCTGCTGGATTAGGAAAAGAGCATGATTTAGCACTCACACTTGGAGGGCTAATCAACTTTGGCAGTTCTCTCCCCTCCCAATCAAATACTTACTTTATTCAATTCTGGGCCCAGTCCTCTGTTGGGTGCTGCTATTTTGGCTGTGATGCCCTCCATGACTGCGTGTGTGTCAGCACTGTTACCCTGCTGGTGCTGATACTCTGCACACATGCAGTCGTGTCTATGGTTGCCTGAGGTGCCAGTGTGCTGGTGCCACACCTCAAACAATCCTGGACCACCAGAAGAGGTGTGAATGGTTGCGCTGCTGGACACTTGAGGTAGTTCTAGTAAACATTTGTTAACGAGTGGAGCACTGGATGGAGTCAGATCTGGGGTCAATTCACACTACAGCCAGTAGCCAACAATTAGGCAATGTCTGGGTAGGTGCAGGAGGTGTTTACATGCTATAAATGCCCTCTGCCTGCCCAGAAGTTGCCTAATTGCTGACTAGGTGTGGAACATGAAATCATGCAAGCATCCAGCTGGCAACCATTTGCACCTCTGTTGGCTGGGGAGGTCATTGGAGCTGCCATACAAATGCACTGGAAGCTCCACTGGCTTCCTGACACAATTGCAACTGCACAGAACATCAGCGTCATCATAGCAACGGCATTGACACAAGTGCAGTCACAGAGGCCGTTGCACACAAGATAACTGTGCCCAGAAGAGGACCAGGCAGAATTCAAAAACAGAGTAAATGTTTGATCAGGGGAGGGGGCTAGACTAACATTGACTAGTGATCACAAGTGACAGGGACAGGAAGGAAAGTGTATAAATAGCACAGGATCAAAAGTCCCTTAATCTGGTTCTCTAGTGAATCCATTTCATTTCAGCAAGGGAACCAAGGACCTTTTTCTGGAATGTGGAAGGCTTGCAGATGATGATGATGATGATGATGATGATGATTGTTATTATGTAAAACAACAGTTACACACAGCAAACAAGATCACTATGCTGGATTTCGTATTATATCACTAGTCGGGCACTTCCCGATGATGATGATGATGATGATGATGATGATGATGATGATGATGATGATGATTTCTACAGCGCTGTCCATGTACTCAGTGCTTTACAGATGCGAAACAATATATATATAAATATAAAAATATAAAAACCTGCCAAGGGCGAACAATCTAAAAACAATAATAGTAACAATAGTAGCAATTAGCAATTAACAAGAAGAACAAATAAGTAAAAAATACAAAAAGGATAAAACAACAATAGGCAGTATCTTGTTAAAATATCATCTACTCCTCTGTGTTCTGTGAAGATGATGCTGATCCAGCCTACACTTTCACTTGATCTGGATCAGGCCCACTAATTCCAGGCTCACTAATCTGGATCTAAGGCAGGTGAGTGGATAAAGGGCTATATATTTTGGGAGGTAATAAGTAATAAGTTACTCTTCCAGCCTTGAAAGCATGCTCTCAGGAAAGTGTTGGTTTCACTTGTAAAAATGCAGGCAATACTGTATATAGGCATACAATCTTAACAACATACAACAGGATTAATGCAGAGTAATCAGTACATTTTATATTACCTATTATTACTTGACAAGGGAAAAGGCAAGAGAGATGTTAAGGCTGAATAAGGTGTTTGCAGTAGATAAAGCTCCTTTGAGAATTTAAAAGGCTCATAGCTACACATAAACTTGCTGTTAAAAATCTGGAGTATGATTCATAAATGAATTGCAAGTGAATAAGTAGTCATTTCCAGGTACTTTAATCCCTTATGTAATACAGGAGCGTTGAATGACTGTGTAGGAGTTCTAGCATTCCCATCACTGAAAGGAAATTTGTCCGATCATGTATTGGACAAGCAAATATTTGTAGACAGTTGCTGTATCACCCTCCATAGGCTTTTGTTGAGGCTAAATTCAGGCAACTCCTCTGAACATGGACCAAATATACACCTTGCCATCACACCAAAATCCAGTGGTAATATATGTGGATAATGGTAGGTGTTAGAAGCCCCTCCTCCCACAGAAGGCCTCCTCATGAGCTTCCTTTGAACTCCAAGCAGCACTGGCAAATCCTCCTTTGACCTCATTTAGATCATGTTGTATTCCTGGCTTAAGCCTCTGAATCTACCTTGTCTTTTTTGGCCACTTCAGGACACTATTTGAATTCTTGAAATTTGGACCCAGAGCTTGGTAGAGTTCTCCAGGTAAAATATAGATGTTATTTCACTTCAGAATAATTTTATTTATTGTAATTTCCCCTCATGCTAGACTTTTTTGTGTTTATGGTGCTTTGTCCCAGGCCAGTGAGTTAAGACCAGCATGGTTTGTGTGCCACTAAATAGGCCCCCTAGTAGTCAGGAACGTGGAGGTGTCCTTTCTGTATATGTCTGTATTTCAGACTAGGCCATGCTGGTCCAACAGGAGATTTTGATCTTGAGGTCTGCTGGTGATCCAGATCTAGATTACTGCCTGTTCTATATGGGCAGGGCCTCACAGATCCATAATAAGGCATGGGCTGATGAGGCCCTGAAGGGGACCATGAGGCATCCTAATATGGAACAAAGGGAAGCGTAGAAAGGCCCAGTGTCTTGAATGATTCCTACAGAGTCAAGTTAAACAGGTCTAAGAGTGATGTAAGGATTGAGTGAGTGATTATCTGTAACATTCAGTCTATACACGCAGACTGAAATTGTAAATACTTTCGCAATATCCACACATTTAAAATCATTACAGAGAACATTAGCTGATCACAAACTGAGTATTGAATTGATTTTTCCTTATTAATCTTACTATTTGAATGCATTGGGAAGGAGCTATTATATTGTAAGGAGTAATACTGATGTTTCTAATAGGGATGTGCATGGATATTCGAAAATTCAAAAATCTGATTCAAATCTGTTGAATGTCGACATTCAAATTGGACTTTCAAAAATCTGAATTTAAACATTTGGATGAATTTCGGATTTTTGAAAATCTGATACAGATTTTCGAATACTTTGAATGAATAGATTCATATCTCATACATGAATGTGCATGAAAATTGTACATATTTGGGCATATAATGCGGGATAAAATGAGATGCATATGGGATAAATATATATTTGAACAAATTCATATATCAGATACAAATCTTATCAACATTCATATATCTGGATATGAATCCAATTTTTGAAAATCTGGATTTTTGAAATTTCAATCAAATTGAATTTTTGAATATTGGATTCAAATCGAATTCAAATGCAAAAAATACATTTGTGCACACCCCTAGTTTCTAAGCTGTTCAAATGTCTGCACCTTGCAATGCCCAATCTATCCCAAAGCACCAGGCAGTGTGATCACCTCTATACTAGAGGTGATTGCTTTGCTGTGGCAACAGCCATGTGTACCAGCTGGAGCCGTGGTGACCAGGTGATGCAGTGCACAACTACAGCTGCCTGTGCACATTCACCCCAGAAGAGGTGTGAATAACATGTGCAGGACTATAGCATCTTTTTAGTGTTCGCACATCTATCATGCCAGGATATGATATGGCATGCAGAGTTACTTCCAGCCCAGAAGCAGCTCTGTGCAGTGCAGATGCAGAACCTTGCCACTGGGCGAAGTGCAAAAAGGGCAATTGTGTCAGAACCTGTGGAAAATGACACAGTTATTAAAGCTGTCCTTCTGCTGCATGTCTATTCTGGCTGTGTGCCCATGCAAGCCATTTGGCTATGATTGGACATGCATGTGACCAGGCGTGAGACCAATATTGAACTGTGCCTGTCTCCATGCCATTCCCTCCAATGTGGGCTGGATGTGGGCTGGGTGGGGATACAGCCATCCCAATGCAAATGACACCAAAACCTGGCATGGGGGAGCAGGGCCATCTCTCTGCCCCCTCTCTCCTCATTGGAAGCCAGACTGATGTAACCCCACCCCTGTGCCACCTGTTGCAAATGCCACATCCCCCCCCCCTTAGTGGCACAGAGAAGCCAGGACTGAACAGCAAAACTAATAATTAAAAAAAACCAGCTGTTTGAGCAAAGCTGCTGCAAGGTTTGGTGGCAGTTGAGCAGTTGAGCACCTACGCTTTTCCCGGGAACCGTGAGAATACCCAGCAAACAGAAAATCAAGCCATTATCATGCCCACCTTGGCGATCGGGAAATGGGGGTGGAATATTTGCCATGTAAAAGGGAGTAAAATTAAGCCATTATCCTGCCTGCCTTGACAATCAGGAAATGGGAGATACTTGTATAAAAGAATATTGTGGGGCAGCAAAGGCCATTCGACCCCCTCCTAATTTCGGCTTTAACATCATTTACTCCCAAAAAATCTCAGCAGTTGCGATCTCCAATGCACAGGGCAGGAATGGCAAGCACAGGACATGAAGCCCCACTTCCCACTGATGCAAGTGCCAATCTTCTCCCCAAACAGCCCAGGATCATCCTCATGTGCCGGCTCTGCTCATGAAGCAATGTGTGCTGGGACACCAAACCATGATGAGAAGTGTTTTTTCCCAGTACCAAATCTGGTTTCTGCGGAAATCAGACCAAATCAAAAGTGCATGGGGATGACCCTTGTTGAACCTGATTTTGATTTGGACTAAAACATGCATGGGGATGCACCCTCTGTTAAAGAACCTTGCTTCTCTTACACCTGCATCATCATCATTCACAGAAGTTAGTTTGTGATATTCAGTCACTATTTAAATGTCTGTATATTCCAAAAGCTATGAGTCAAGCAGCGACACAGAGGAAGCTAGAAATGTTTAAACATTTCCCTTTCAGCAATTTCTGATGAAAACAAATAGCATCCACAGGTCTTCGATCAATAGGCAGGTGGGAAATGTAGGTATTTGGGAATTTCACTTTAAATTTTGCAAAACGAGACTTAAAAGACATGCTTTAGGAAAATATACATTCTCTGACACAATTTTTAAAAAGCTGTTTCAAGATGAAACAGAATGGAGCAGATTTGTGAATGAATGTAGTACATACAATAAGAGCAAAACTGCCATAGCTCGGGAATAGAGTGTGTTTGGTGGATATCAAAAAAGAGGGTTTTTTATTATTATTTTGGCTGGATATTGTGGATTTTGAAGTTTGTGTCTGATCTCTGACTGGTTGTAGCACAAGGCTTAATATATGAGTGCAAATATCCATTGGGCAATGCTCTGCTGCCTTCCTTCATGTCTAAGTGCACTGATCTACTGCTAAGCAATAACATGAGTGATTAGAGCAGCAAAAGGCACTGGTGATTCTAAGGTTCTTGGAGTCCTGACAAATGACGGGATTGATTTCTTTCAGCCATTGAACTAGCTCTCTGATGTTATTCCATCTTTTCTGCCATGTCATAAATATGATCCCAGTGGGAATTGAACTCCTTGGCATCCTGCTTTCAGTACCCTTGGGCATTCACACATTTCTGGATTCAGTCTCAACAGCCCTTGCTTCTTGGCAGAATAGTCATTGTACATACTGAGCCAAAACAGTTGTCAAAACCATTTCCTAAGCTTTGTCCAAAACTCATTCCCTCAAATTATCATATACTTTAAGAGAAGATAGTTTATCCAAAGTTGAACAACCTCCATAAGTAGTAAAAAGTGTGACACCTGGAGGTAAGGGAGCAACAGAAGAATCAGGATGCAAAGATGAAGTATGAGCAGATAAGTGGTACAGCTCAAGAGTCAAGACATGAAAACCAAAGGCTAGGAAACAAGAAGCTTTTCCATTGGCTTATTATTTCAGGCTTTTCCTTTTTCTTTAATTGTACCAAATCCTGACTGCTGCCACCCTCCCAAGTGTTGCCCTCACTCAGGCTGTGGGTACACTTCCAAACTTATGGCTTGTATGTAAATGGCTGTTTTCTGGCATGGCTCAGGTGTGACATTTGCATGGCTGTATGTTTCTATTTTAGTGCTTGATCTGTAGAGGAAAGTTGATGTTCACTGGGAGAGCTGATTATTGTCACAAGTGCCCACTGTTTGGTTGCTGTACAAGTGTAATACAGCTAGAGAGACGTGATTTAATCTTGAATTTTGGCCACATGATTCTCTTTCAGGATTACCTGAGGCCCCTTCCAGATTAGCAGATTAAATCTGCAGTTATTAAAAAATTCACAGTTTACCTGCTGTGAAGTGGGGATCTGGCATCCAGACTCCAGCAGCCCCCCAGCTTCTGAGGAGGAGGCTGCAAGAGTTTCTGTTGGTGCACAGATCACATGGGATGAGGCAGCCAATTGATCCCTGTTCTCACCGGCAGTTCTCACCATCCTGTACAGACTGGTGGGGAGCTTCAGATTTACTTGATGCTGTGGAGGGAGTATTCTCCAACCAGCATTAAGTAAATTTGCAGTAACGTCGCTATAATGCAACACCGCTATGAAGTATCAGCTATTGTGTATGACGGCTCAATCTTGGCTGCCCATTCCGATGTGCAGCATCAAGAAGTCTGGACACACCCAGATAACTTTTCATTCAGGGCACAAGTGAAGTCAGGTAGATCAGGAAGAATTCAGTCGGTTAGGAAGAGAGGCACATTATGGCCTGAATTTTTCATAGACTGCTTCATTCTGGCAATCAATTGTCCTTGTAACTTGGACCTGGATCAATAATCCATTCTCAACTGTCCTTGCTTTACACCTGGGCAAGAACTGTCTGATCCAGCATACTGGTTTGGCATAAGTCACACAATTCAACAGGATTTGAAGCTGATCTCGGTTAAATACTCAGATTCACTGTTAGTGTAACCACACAATGATTGAATGCCCAGGGTGATAAGGAGATGTTTGTCCTCGAGAAGAGTTGATAGTTGATAAAAAATGGATGTTGCAGAACAAAGAGGCATACATTGGTCTACTCAAATACAATTTTATCAAAGCCAGTTGTACTGGGAGGATGGTGTTCCTCTTTTCACAGAAGGATGTGATTTATTTTTTGGATGACTTGGAACAGTTTTTTAGCTATACCATTAGGTATGGGTAGGAGTTCCACACAGATCCTATACACTTCTCCTTCCTTCCTTCCTTCCTTCCTTCCTTCCTTCCTTCCTTCCTTCCTTCCTTCCTTCCTTCCTTCCTTCCTTCCTTCCTTCCTTCCTTCCTTCCTTCCTTCCTTCCTTCCTTCCTTCAAATTAACACCAAAGCATCTCCAAACAGCATGTTAAAAATGCAGAGTTTACCTTTACTGAAAAGTTAAGCCCTTCCAGAGGGAAAACGGTTCAGTTTGTCCCCACATGTTCAGATCCTGTTGCATCAGTGAGGATTCTTCTGTTCAGATGCTCAGGCTCTTTCTCCCTAATAGGTCTGCTGCTTTTGTGAGTTCTCACACAGTTTGACCATGTAAGTGCTTTCTCTCTCTTTTACTCCACAGGATCAAGTAATCCTGGGCAAGTACTGTGGAGTATTGTAAAACTGGTCTGACAGTTGAAAGCAGCTGCACGAGAGTTTTAATCCTGTCTGGATTCTGGGCACAGCCTAAATAGTCCTGGAAGAATCAGGACAGACAAAAGGAATTATTATTGGAAGCTCTATGTCATTGGCTGGGAGACTGGAGGATGCTCTAGATACTCAGATTTCTCTCATGAGTTTCCATGTGCCACCATGAGAGTTGCCTGCTGGACTAGAAAAGGTACAGTTCTAAACCATTTCTTATGATCTTGGATACAGTGGTGTTTTAATTATAGCTGGGTCATTTCTGCAGCTACTGGAAAGGCACGAGGTTGGGAATCCTTATGCAGAGGAAGGATTTTTCCCTCAAGATGAGGTGCACAATGCAACAAAAGAAGCAAAAGGTTTTGGCCTGAAGTTCACAGATACTCTATTTAGTCCATCAGCTGATGTGTCAAAATCATATGTCTTGTTAGAATCAAATTGTCCTTCAGCTTCTATAGCAGAGAACAACAATGAATATATTAATCTTAAAAGTAGCACCAGCACATAAGCATACAAAAAGACCTTCTTCCAGTGTAACACACATTGTGTAATACAAATAAACAGAAAATACACCTAATTCTCCTGTGGTATATAACTGCATCTGTGCTCAAACGTTAATCGCATGCTGCTACTTGCCTGCATGAATCTAATAAGTTTCTCACACAATTGTGAGATGGATGAGCGATCCCTTTTACTTGTAGAGAAAACATATCAAAGTAGAGAATCCCATTTTTCTTCCTTAATGGTGTTATTTCCATAAGATTGAGGCAGTGCAACTTTCATTTCTTAGCACTTGATGAACAATGGGCATGTGTGAATCCTGCATGCAGGTCTGTGTAAATCCTTCCAGGAAATAAAATGACAGTAGCTATAGGTGGATCAGCTGGAAAAAATCCCTACCAACCAATCCAACAAAAAGTCTCTCTCTCGTGGACTTCAGTAGAGAAATCTCTCTTTTTTAAGTAGATCAGCATGTTCTTCTCCTTAGTTTAAATTAGTGGTTAATCATGGGACTGGGGGACCCTGTCTCTTAGCAAATAAACGTTTATATATGCTTAAAGATATAGTCTTTAGATGTTATTGAGCATAAATTGACAGTCTAAAGTACACAGCTGCTTTGGAGCAGATTATGTGTACTTCCACACCTTTCCAAAAAAACAGTAACAGTTATAGGACTGATAGGTAACACAGAGGCTAAGCATTACCAGAAAGATCGTTACAATCAGTTGACTTCTCCAGATCAGGTTATTGAGTATTTTATAGTGACCTATATGCCTAATATAGACAAGATTTCCTGACCTCTTTCCTGTTTTCTTGCCCCTTAGTAAGATGGACCCTTTTCTGTAACTCTTACCCAGTTTCTTGTCTTAGTTAATTTTGCTATGCAAAATTGCACTCTGTTAAGAAAGGCAACAATGCAAAGTGGAAAATAGGGAATGCATCATCATGGAGGTGGATAATGATAATCATCATGTTTCTGTTCCATAGTTTTGTTTAATATCCTAATTAATTGTGGACATGCTGTTATTTTATAGAATGTTGTGACCCACCCTTGTTATACTTTGAGCTCAATATAACATGGATTTGAGCATCTCTCATGGCATGGCAACCCTATGTAGTAGAGGTGTCCCTATGACTTTGGCATAGGTATGAATTGGCTTTATATGTAGCATGCACAAGGATTGGACCAGGGTTCCCAAGGACCTTGAGGCCTCACAAATTCCACTTGGAAAACTCAAACCTTAGAGCAAAAAACACAATTCCTGTTTGGTGACTTTTCCTATTTGTACTTAAACAGGATGGGTATATGTTAAAGAACACTAGAAATAGCACCAAAACAGCCAGCCTGCCTGCCTGCCTGCCTGCCATCCCTCCTTCCTGTTCTTTCCTCACATACAACATACTGTACCTAGGCTTTGTGTGGCATCTACTAGAACCTGTAAATAAACCTTAATAGGACTTGAATGAGGCAACTCCTACAGTTAAGGTTTTAGCTTTTATCTCTGGTTCTTTAAACATTTTGGAGTCCTATAATATGAGACTCTGGCTATCAATAATAAAAAGAAGAAGCTATGTCTTCATAGCATACGTGTGAGGGTGGGTGCCTGATTTAGAGATAGGAAGCCTGTATTCCTCTAGATGCTGTTGGAGCCCTAAAACTATTGCTAACACTAAAGAATGCCTGGAATTACCCCAAAGCATTTGGAGATCATAGGTTCCTTAATTTTTTTGTAAACAGTGGAAAAGGGCTGTTAGTTTCAGGACCTATTTGTGGAATTCATGAAAGCACATGGCTGAGCCAAACAAGCTAACTTTCTGACAACTCATGTCCACATACACCCAAAGTACACAAAGGTGGTTTTTTGTGCACAGATAATGTCAAAACATTTTATTTTATATTCTATGGGTAATTCTGGATCAGCAAGTGTGCTAGGAATCTCCCTTCCACACAATGGTGTGTTCTAAGGGAGGTCCTGCTGGTGTCTGCCAGAGCCTGTACTAGCATGACAATGGGAGGCCCCTATTCTGGCATATAATCCAGTGCAGAAAGGCCTCTGGGTGAATCCCCACAGCAAGCTTATTTTGAATTCAAAACGTTTTCAATCCTCGCAGACCCCACGTCAGTTTGGCTTAACATGCTTTCCGCATGTTAAAAATCACCCCAAAGCGTTGTAAATGTTAATCCTCATTTCAACAGGTCTCACTCAGGTTCGTGCGCTTGAAACGTTTTACATTTTTTACTGTGGGAACCCTTCCGTGTTAAGGGATGAGAGTTTCCCTGTCCCAATAGCTTGCTTCCAAAGCTATCAGATTGAACGCGATTCTGGCTGAAAGTAATGGGATCAGGCAAATTCGCGTTTGCATCCGGTTCTGTTATTTCGGTTTGGGGAAACTGGATTAAGCTTCTAATGGGGAAGCTTAATCCCTCTGTTACATATCACCATTAACAGGGTTGAAGGCAGGGCCCCAGTTTTACCTGCCATGCATCCAGCATTTTCTGCTTTTGCCTATTTTAATAGGATTGCAGATAAGATTTTTTTTTTAAAAAAAGAAACAAAACGCCCTCTGTCTAAGAAGTAGGAATTTTCAAAGGGCTTTGTAGAAAATTATGGTTATATATACTGGCTTTGTTTGTTTTTGTTTTTCATGCTTCAGATTGTCTTTGAGTCCTTAAAATTCTCATGGGTGGGGTTTCTGTAAAAGAAAATGAAACATATGGAAGAAGAATTATGTGTGTCACAACTGCCAAAACGATTTTATGGACTAAAGTCCTAGAGAGAGAGTTATGTTCTTGGTAATCTTGAGGCTTAAACTCCAGAGAAGAAACTAGGGATCACACTTAAGATTTTCTTGAGCCCTCCCCCCCATAAGACTGATCAGAAGATATCTTTCTACTAGAGATTTAATTCCTTGCTTCATCTGACATTTGATTTGATGCTTCATCTCTGCACTCAAATAGTTGTATCCTTCTATCAACATTTGCACAAATCTAGCTCTGCAGAGCAACGGGGAAAAAATGACATACTAGTTCATTTAGTTAGTACTGTGTGCCACTATGTCTGATTCACATAGAATAACAGATAAATTCAAACTAATAATAAAATTTATTTGTTATCTTCTGATAATAATATGGTATGATATGATATAATAGGAAATTTGCATAGATCAGATTTCTAAATCTTCACAATGTAGAATCAATGCTGTTTCTGCGATCTTCTCATTGCAAAAAAGTGTTACTGAAAGAACTGATTCTGCATGCATGCTGTCTCAAGGTGCCTTTGAGGAGATGAAAGAAGTACATTGCCTCTTTGGTTTGGGACAGTTTTGGGTAAGGAGTTGCTAGAAATATGAAAATTAAATGATACTGTCAAACTATGATTCCCCCCCCCCAAAAAAAATCCCTCCCTTATCCAATGCCCCAGTACCACCCAGGAGATAATATGCAAGCAAAATGAACTGTCGAGGCAAAGGGGTATTGAAGATGGAAGGACTCCAAACATCTGGCCTGCAGAGATCAGAGGAACTAAAACAGCTCACCTGATTTCTGAAATTAGACCCATCCAGATGTGCCATCCTGGGGGATCTCGTTTTATTAGCATGGGCCTCAATTTGATTGTTGGCCTCTCTTTTATATAATTTCTTTTGTCAAAAAAATAGCACATGACACACTTAGTTTAAATACAAACTCACATTTATTCCTCACTCAACTCCACCCCACCCTGTTTCCCTGCTATAGAAAAGAAATCAGATAGCATGAATACTGGTCTCAGCATAGCATTGCATAAATATGGGCCTTTGGCTTTAAGCTTTTTTAATCATTTATCCATTATTTAATTTTGTATTTCATTCTTTACCTTCAGATTGTATAGTGTTTTGAGGACTAAAATCCAAACATACAATAAATAAATATATAAATAACATGGTGACTACTTCCAAACAAAAAGTAGCTTCTCCAGTGCAAAATGCACCCAATGCCCAATAATTTTCTCTGTGCTAATACAAAATATCACTAAAATTATCACAGCAAAATGCCTGGAAGGAAGTAATTATGGCCAAGGGCAATCTGAGGTGTCTTCAATAGTTAATTGTTACTGGATGTGGAGCCTTTGCTGATAACTGTTCCTGGAAGTTTACAATTTAGGATGAATATAAACATTCCTATAGTAGTGAATATCTGTACCTCGGGGGTCAGAGCACTACATTGCAGTTGCCTAAATGAGGCTCTAATCAGACACAGCAAATAAAAACATCTTTAAGGCACCTCAGAAAAATCTTCAAGGTGGGATTGTTCACAGACCAATCTGTCCCTCCCCCCTCATCTAAATATTCTGTCCTAGGAAAGGTGGATTAGAGAAGGTTTGGAGACTTGAGGGCCACACACTGTCTCTCTGAGACACCTCTGAGGTGTCCTTTTTCTTATGTCTGATCACGTCCTGAATCTTTTTTCTGCAGAATTTTTGCCACTAGACTGATGACACCCGGACAACACTTCCTAGCTTAGTGCTGAAATGTCTGCAGAACTCCTGTGATAAGCTTTCCTGTTCGGCCAAGCCTGTGGAGTAGGGATGGGCACAAATGGGCTTTTGGGCATTTGATTCATAACAAATCGAATGTTAAAAAATTCACATTTGTTTGAATAGATCCCCTTCAAATGTGGTAGGATTCTATTTGATATGAATGTATTTGTACAAATTTGTAAAAATATCTGATATGAATGCATACATATTGGATATATATCCTATAACAATGAATATGTATCGGATATGTATCCTATACGAACGCATACGTTTTGATACATATCCAATACATATCCCCAAATGTTTGAACTATTCATACAAATGTATTTGTATGAATGTTAATATTTGAATGCTGTAACATTCAATTTGTTTACAAATTCATACAGATAATGAACGTTATGAATATTTGCACATCCCTACTGTTGAGTAGCTCAGACAAAATGGACAGCACAGCTGAAAAGGTCGTCAGAAGGACAGAAGTCAAACATCTGTGGCAGCCATGTTTCCAGAAGAAAGCTCAAAGCAAGCTCTTGAAATCCCATTTCCTCGCCACTTTCCCCAAACCAATAATACCCCTTTCAAATTCCCATTTGACTTTTGCAATACCCAATAGCATGCAATAGCATCTGGCTTCAGACCAGGTAATCAATTTGCTTCATGTGAATTGACGGGTTAGACATTTACCTATTGATAATGTCTGTTCAGATTCATCTCCTGCCTTCCTGTCAGTTCCTTTTGCTCCTTTCCAGGGAGAAAGAAAAAGCCAGTGAACCATCTTGCCTTTGCTCAAGGCAAGCAAGAAGTAACTGAGCTCAAATTGAAAGCTTTGCACAGAACTGTGTATTTTTTCACTGTTGTTTTTCCTTATTAATTTTATCTTTTAATAACCGAAGCTGAATTTTCCTTTTATCTCCCAATAAACATTTTCCCCCTATTTCTATATGTTAGCCTTCTCTGTATTTGTGCTTTGCTATGCTTTAATTTGGGCTACTACAGATCTGGGTGAGCCAGCAACCTACTCCTAGGAGAAGGTCACATCCTCAATTTCCCTAAACTATAGGACCCTGCACAATACTACGATGAGCTACAGTTTCTGGATAGCTGAGTTTTGTTGCTGTTCTTAAGCTAAGCAAGCCCCAAAGATATGTCTTAGTCAAAGCAAATTTCATTTGCAGATTCAAATGCATAATGTGGGAGAAATATGTTGCAGTTTCACTCAGCTGTACAAACAGGATTACATGAGTAATCTTCAAGTACTATAAGGAAGAATCCTTTTAGCTTCCAATGAATTAGATACCAAGAACTACCAAATACACTTGCACATAGTGCTCCTGTTTCTAAGCTCAGCAGCTGCCAACTTGACCTGGCCCCATTTCATGTTGCAAATGACCTGTTCAAGTACCCTCTGAAGAAGAGGAGGACAGTTCGCTCTTCTACCCCGCTTTTCTCACACACTTCAGGGGACTCAAAGTGGCTTACAAAGCTTTTCTATTCTTTTCCTGACAACAGAACACCCTGTGAGGTAGGTGGGGCTTTGAGAGCTCAAAAGAGAGCTGTGACTAGCCCAAGGTCACCCAGCTGGTTTCATGGAGGAGGGCAGAATTAAACCCAGTATTCCCAGATAAGAGTCCGTATCCCTAACCATTAGACCAAACTGACTTGATTCAAATCCAATTTGAATCCCTGCTGCTAATCATGACTACAAATCCCCTACAAATCTCCTGTGAATCTGTTCTGAATGCATCAAATCTGCTCTGAATCCACTTCAAATCCACTTTGAATCTACTCTGGATCCATTGCAGATTTGACTGGGCAAGCCGCTTTCCTGCTTCCCCAGGTTCATAAATGTAACAAAGCTTCATATGAATATACAGGACTCAATTCACATTTGAATATCAATCTTTGAATGTAACAACATTCAATTTGAATTTGTAGAAATTTCAAATTTAACAAATATTCGTGCACATCCTTATTTCTGTGCTAGAACACAGGAGAAGAATGCTTATTTGAATCCCTTCAAGGCTTACAGCAACTAGAAACGTAGTGCATGACAGCAAGGAAGGTGATGCTACATTTCTCAAAAATGCTAGTCTTCTGTCTTTCAGAAAGTTTTAGATGTAGTAGCAAATTTGTTTCTGCTAACCGCCACAAAAGTTTGTGCCTCCCTCCTCTAGCCATGTATTGACCCACAAGCAGAACTATTGCTAAATCATTGCTATATTTGTCTGTCTCATAGGGCTTGACTTCAATTCTGCATTCATAATCACTGACAACCACATCCTACTTTAAAATTAGAAGTCAAGAGTAGACATTTTAGCCAATTCCCTAAAGACATTATGCACCTGCTTGCTACCATACAATCTAAATTTTAATTAGTGATTTGGCATAGTCTTGCTTTTTGAAACTAACAGTGCCTTTTATTTTTTCATTTAACAGTCCATCTTCCCTAGGGGAAGGAAGAAGGGAGTCATTTTCATACAAAGTAGAACAGTTTGGCAAATATAGGCTGCTACATTCCATTAATTCTGATAATTTGACATATTTTGATGCATTCGAAAGATAATCTGCCAAATATGCTGTAATTAGCCAGGCATATGCACTGTATCCTGAACTGATTGAGAAGCGATAGGAAATGAAGATACGGGAAGCCCTTTATAGTAAGCATGATATGGCACCAGACTGACATTCTTCTGCTGTCTGGTGCAACTTTGTTATGAGATTTTCTCTGGCCTGGAGACATGCAGAGGGTGCTTAGAGTTGCTGCAAAGAGAGATGTAAAGTTATGCAACAAGCAGAAAAAAAGAGGGAAAAATTGGCGTGTTTTGTCCTGTTTTGTTTAAAGAAGAGAGCAAGGGTGGAGAGCGTAGCATAGCCTTGGTGCAGCTCTTGTCTGTCTACCCATCCATCAGGCAAGAGTACAGTCACTGTGTGTTGTGATCTCTTTCTCAGACCATGTTGTTTTTAAAATGCTGTAAATTATAGCTTTTCTTCTGACTTGGCTGTGCTTTCCAGCAGCCAGTTCTGCACTATAAAGCGTGGCTGCCCCAGAAATGATAGTCTCACATCCAAAAGGGGAGACCAGAGGCATTTCCGCACTGCATCGCGTTCGAAACGGAACGCGTTCAGGCGGAAAGCTTAAGCCAGCTCCGGGCGCTTTCCCCGTTCACACACAGACGCGCCAGAACGCGTGTAAACGCGTTCCGGAGCGTCTGGGTGCGAATGCTCAAAGCGCCCGAAGCTGGCTTAGCCGGCAAACGCCGGCAAGGGGCGCGCAGACAGCCGCGGAGGCAGATCGACAATCAGCTGTTTGACAAACAGCTGATTGTCAAAGCCGCGCGGCGTCGGAGGCGCGCCCGCAGCCGTTCGGGAGATAGAAGCAGGCGCGAATGCTTCTCCTCCCGAACGGCTGCGGGCGGCTCGTCCGCGTTGGAACGCGTGTAGAGCAGTTTAAAGTGCTCTACATTTCGAACGCGGAAAAGACAGCTGCGGACACGTCGGAACGCAAGCCGCGCGCGGGCAATGCGGATGACGTGTCCACAGCTGTCTTTTCCGCGTTCCGTTCAGCCCCGTGCGAAAACGTCTCTGAATGATAAAGACATCAAGCATAAATGGGTAAGGTTCATTCATTCATTCATTCAGGCATTTCTTACCACTTTTTCATATAAAACTCTGAACAAAGTTTAATCTTAAATTTAAAAATAAGGTTAAAAATACTGTGCATAAAAACATGATTAAAAACTGAGTAGGGGTATGAAACAAATATTCATTCACACACAGAAAGGTTTTAGTAGGTTTCCAAAAGTAAGTGTTACACAAATATCTAAGGTGAGAACATCCTAGAGAGTTCATACAACCCCACTCTGAAGCTTGTACAAGCTTTGGAGCACCTAGACAACCCATTTCAGTGGAGGACACATGTCTTCTTGTGTTGGTTTACTCGTGAGTAGACTGCAGGATACCTTGGTAAAAAGGTCTACAATTGTGCTAATCTATGTGACTATTTTGGACCATGTAGACTGGGCTACATTCTACCCAGTGCAGAAGGAGTCTCCCAGCAGTGGGTGTGGCCTTGCAAGTCTGCACCACGGTATGGAAGAGAAAAGGTGTAGAACCTAGGCCTCATATTGTACTGGTTTACTGGTAAGTGTGGAAAGTCCCCAAGTCTTCTTGTAACTAATAAGGGCATTTCCTGCAGTGTAAATATATTGCTTATCCAGAAACTGGATGCACCTTACTGAAATTGTTCAATAAATAAAAACAGTCATGAAAAAAAAATCTGCTTTTCCTTAAGACACACATTTCTGTGGTGTCGTAGGAAATAGAGTTTCTACTTTAACTATTTTCCCTATTCCAATCCTTTTTCTTCTTGATTTTAATCAGAGATCCTGCTGCTACTTCCTCTAGGTATCCTTCCTGGGCTTTAATACTACTAGAGAAAAGAGACTTTTTAGCAGATACTGTATATATTTTCAAGCAGGCAACTTTTACTGAAATGGCATTAATTAAAAAGTGCAGGAGCACTAGTTTTCAATGAAAAATGTACAAAAGAAAGAAAAGACGGTTCATAGTGTCTACATATAACATATACAGGAAGCAGCCAACTGCTAAGTTAATTCTCTTGCACAGTTTATTTAGCAGAATGAAACCAGCGCTGTATCAAAATAGTCACTTCTTGACCTCCAGATTCAGTAATGCTTATTTATGAGAATGCTCTCCAAAAGCTTTGCTCGATCAACTGCCCAACAGGACTCCATGGGATGCATTAGCAAGGTAAACAGATGATTTACACAAATAAACTAGGTGAGTTCCATCCCAAAGGTTTTCTGTACCACTGGAATGCTCTGGATACAGGCAAGAAAGAAGAATGAGGTTTTTAAAACAAAATCAAACTGCAGGGGTTCTAACAATGAACTGACATAGCTGATTCAAGATTTGGATAGCTTGCAATCTTCAGTAAGAATTCTCTAGCTCTGTGTTTGCTGTCAAGTGTTAACTTGGCAAATGAGTCATTTTTAAATCCAGCTGCAGGCCTGCAAATATCAAGTGTCTGTGAACAAGCAACAGACTCCTTCTACTAGTTTGCAGTCAGATGGTTTCACTTAGGAACCAAAGGGTCAGGGGTCACAGCATGACCTCATCAAATTAGGCTCAACTGAGAGAAATGTTTAGCACAACAAAAGGAAGTAATCTGAAGTACATTAAATGCAAATGAAAGTGCCATGTGCAAGCTTCAAAAAACCTAACCAACCTTCAAATCCCACACCTGATACAAACAAACACTGTTAATGTAGCTGATGGCGAGATGAGGTTTCAGGTTTTGGCAAAGTTTTTAATGTTGTGATCTGCAATATCCTCATCAGGATGAACACTAATCTTAGTGGTATTCAGATGTTTACAATACCCTTTTATATTTTCCATTAATATCTGGAGGGACATGCTTTATATGGTGGAAGATTTTTGGCATCATGGCTGGACTTCCACATCATGGCTGGGAAAGGAGGGGTGGGGAAAGGGTTTATTCATTCCGGTCATGAATATTCTACAGAATATCCATGCTTGGATATGAATACCCCCACATCCATGGGGGATGGGGTATTTGGCCAGCACCAAATTTTTCCACATTCTTGTCAACTCGAATAGAATGTGGGAAAATGGCTCTGTGCATACCTCTAACACATACATGCATAGAGGCATAGCTAGAATGCAACAGGCTCCTAGCAAGAAAAAGGAGTGGGGGTTCTCAAGCCCCATTATCTGAGTCCAAAAACATACACAGAGTACTATAATAAATAAACACCAGGTTCAGCAGCAGCCAGTCAAATTCTTCACAAAAAATCCCTTTGCTTCCTGGATTTCTGGTAAAAAGATGGATTTGGACAATAGTAGTTATGCTCTCTCTCTCTATGTGTGTCATTTCCGTTACTTCCAATCTTTCTTCACTTTCTCTAGTTTTTTTCCTGTCCCATAATCCATACATTCATAATTAATAATTCATTCTTGTAGCAACTGTGGTTTCTTTGCAGGTCCTGCCCTAGAATATGCATTCTGTCCCAGAAATGCAGTGGCTAGCGCAGAATCCAGTAGTGGTTGTCCAGCCTTGTAAGGAAACAAATATTTCAAAGCTTGGCCGCTTAATTGTGCTGCCATTTCTAGAGCTTTGTGAAATGGCTTGTGTGGAAGACGTCTTTAAAATGAGGCCTGTTTTCCTTAGGCCAGTAGTCAACAATTAATGAACATCTGGTAAAGAGCATACATGCGCAGAGTAGGCTGTTACAGCCTCCCAGCATGCCCTCCCTCCCAAGAAATTCACCAATTGTTTACTTTACCAGTGTTAACTAAAAGCTTACCTGAAGCATCTAGTGGTGTGACCATTTGCTCTTCTTCCGGTTCCTTGGCTCCATCCATGCAGGCCAGCTGTGGTAGTGGCAGCTGTGATTGATGGCTTACCTCTGCCGTGACTGGACCACCAATCCCCGGGAGTGGCATCCGGTCATAGAGTTGTGAGAAGGGTGTTTGATCACAGGCACTAATGTGATTGGCGGCAACATGCCCCTGTGCTCAAACATACCACTCTGAAACAGCATCCAAGCATGCCATGGAATGGCCATTTGTGGCAGCGAGGTGGTGGAACTTCCAGCTTCAGACACAGCAGCTGGGCTGGTAAATGGGAGGACCATTCACACTTCTGGCTGGTAATGGATGCTTTGGAGAAGCTTTCCTCATCACAAATGTGAATGGTTCACCTTTACCAGAAGATTACCAGCCTTAGTTCACAGAAGCCTAATGAGGTAAGTGCAGAAAGGTCCTTGGTCTATCTCCGGAGTGCTCCCAGGTATGGATGTTTTTTTCTCTCTGCATTTTGGATAGCCAGACCAGACATACATTTTGAAACTTTTCTTCTTCAGTTTCCCCAAAATTATAATAAATGTACAGCTAATTTTCCAGATAAAGATTGAAAATGTTGCTTCCATCATTCAAGAAATAAATGATAGCAACCAGTCTGGATGGCTTTAAGAAAGGTGTATGAATAGCTACTAGAATGGATGCCTATAATGGGTTGGCGAGATATGCATGATGGCCACTTGAGGTTTTGCCTTTGTCCTCTGCTTGAGATGTGCAGAAGCAATTTATAGGCTACTGTGTGAGACAGGATGCTGGACTAGATGGGCTTCGGCCTGATCCAGCAGGGCTCCTTTTACATTCTTGCATTCTTATGCTCTGCTTTAGAATGTCTAAAAACAAGTAGTCAACCACTGTGCAAAATGGTCCAGCTGTTTTTAACATTTGAGGTCAGGGCTGAGAGAAGAGCAAGCACAAAGATAATCAGAGAATGGAAACAACAAAGTTTTGTTATGAAAGATGGACATAAATACATTTTTCCTGCAGACAAATAAAGGAAAGTGGGTATGACAGCCTCCTCCAGACATCTGAAAGGATATTACCAGAAAGAAGGTCATGACCTGCTTTCTGTTATCCCAGACTGCAGGGCAAGGAATAATGGACTCAAGTCACAACAAGAACTTCAGAAAGTCAATCGATCGATCAATTATCATTCTGTTAGGCTAATCTTTTCATTTCAACAGTGGAACTTTTACTTACAGAGATAGCAGCCTGTTCCTGATGGGGTGTGTTCACATGGAAATAGAGCAACCGTTTGCAGAGATATTTCAAACATTTCTGCTGCAAGGGATTATCTCTGTCCTTTTTAGCCAAATAATCTTATGGTACTGCAACTGGGTTAGTTAGAAACAATATTGATCTGACTACAGAGTGGTCTGTTTTCCAGATGCTCAGAACTTCACAAATGAAATCTAGAGATGGAACACTGCTAAAATGAAAGCCCTTCAGCCATGGATATAAATATGTGAATTCATAAACCCAGCTCTTCAAGCAAGATAGCATTCAGTCTTTTCATGGTGAGATCTACAACGACTTGGATTATACATAATGCTCAGGAAATTTGCTCAAATGTCAAGATGGTTCAGTATGTGTGTATCATTCTATGTCAGGCCAAATGATGTGTTTAACATAAACTGTGCACTGCAGATTGTTACAGTCTTTCTGGAAGGGATTCAGAGAATTTTATTGTCACTCAGAAGCTCATGCTGGGCCTGACATCAATAATATAATAGCAAGAAGCCATTTTAATAGGCATGTGTCAAGCTAGCACTGGAAATTCAGAGGAAAACCTATTCCTAAAAATCTAAACTATTGACTGAAAAAAAAACCAATAAGAGCAATAAATCAAACTGGAAGGAAAAAAAAAGTTATAAAAGATAAGATCAAAGAAAAGACAACCAGAGTCTTTAACTCTTTTGAGCATGCTTGCCCAACCTTGCTTAGTAAGCATTCAAAGCCAAGTCTTCCAGAAATTGATTCAGATATTGGCCATTTCTGCCCTTACCTTTGCTATTCAGGTACAGGGCAGACTGCCATGTACTGAGACAGCAATCTGTTCCAAACTGGGGTGGTTTGTTCCTGGTGCAGAACAAGGCCATTCATATTGGGATGACCTGTTCCATACCAGTCTCTGTGCTAATTGCAAAACTCATGCGAGCTTCAGACTCATCATGGGAGGAGGCACTAAATGCTCCAAAGATCAAGAAATTTTATTCCTGATCTTCAGAGCTCCCATGGAGGCCATTTTGATGGCCACTAAAATGGGTCACCTGTGGTATATAGGAACATGGAGACATGCCCATTTGCAACCTTTGTGGCCCAGTATACTACCTCCTAATACTCTGGTAGAGTACTCTGGTAGATAATGAGACTATTGTGTCTGAATTAAGTTATAACTTTGCTGGCCAGATCAAGAAATCATGTCTACCTTTTTAAAAATGCATAACAAGAATAACTTTCTGTCCATTGTTCTTTTAAAATCACATTCTAAACTGGTGTTATGATTGCTTAAGGCTTGTCACTGTCTCTGAGGGAGGCAGGAGTAGACACAAAAAGGAGCAGGTAACAAGAAATGCTTGAGAAGATTTAGACTACAACTCTCACATCTGGCTGCAAGATGCCTTGAACAATTTGTTGGACAATGGGGCTTGGTCCAAAGAGGTCACAGCAGGTTCATTGCACTGCCAAGAGTTGAGAGGGAGAGAGGGAGGGAAGGAGAGAGGGAGGGACAAACAGACAGACAGACGGAGGGAGGGAGGGAGAGTGGGTGAAAGGAAGGAAAAAGAAAAGTGTTTATCAGTAAAATATTCCCATAGCTTCTTTTTTATTATAAAAGGAAAAAATTGAATTGAATTTCTGATCATATAGAAAGACTGGCCTCATCCCCTATCATAGGGAAGCTAAGAAGATTTGAATTCAGGTCCTACAGTTGAGAGCAAGTTTCAATAATATCATTCAGAATTTTATTGGTGGATGGAGATGGAACTGACCTGCATCTCCGACAAGCCCAATCTGCCGCAATCTGTGGTGAAGCATGACAGGAGTTGAGCAATATCTGGAGTTAGACTGCCATGGTCTAGATAATATTGGACTATTGAATAAACTTTATTGATTAGTCGCTTGACCATATCAAGTATCAAGTATACAAAGATAAAACCATAGAAGAATAAAATCAGGTCTGTACATATGTTATAGTTACAAATCCTCATCACCCTTACAAGGCACTCCATTAGACTCAATGAAAAGTTTCCTGAGCCGGGCTGCCTTAAGCAAGTACAAAGCTACCTTATATGTTGCCTGAGCATTCTCTCCCTGCAAAAGGTAGTTCACTTTTTGCTCTGCATTCCAAAATGTCATATTTTGCAAAAGGGGATCCAAGCATGCTGTTCTTAACTGAGAGTACAAGGGGCAAGTAAACAAATTGTGTGAGAGGTTTTCAACCTCTGTTGCCCCACAGATGCACAGTCTATCTTGATAAGGTATCTGGAGGTATCTACCATACTTCATCATGGAGCCAGTCAATTCAAATCGTGCATAAGTGAGTTGCTGTCTCAACGGATGGGGCATCTTATAAACCAGGTATTTTTCAATTCGGAAAATAGATTTTGTACGTGCCAACCATTTTAGTGATTTTATGTTGCAGAGGTTTGCAATATCGTTTTGGGCACTGATGTCCTTTACTCGCTGCTTAAAGCGTTCTTTTGCTATCAGACTTGTATGCCCTAGTGTTTGCAGGGACATAATATTGGACTACTGTAGGTGAGGGCAAGCAACTCTTGCAGGACAGAGTTAAGCTACCGTATTTTCCGGCGTATAAGACGACTGGGTGTATAAGACGACCCACAACTTTCCAGTTAAAATATAGAGTTTGGGATATACTCGCCGTATAAGAAGATGACCCCTGGCGTATAAGATGACCCCTGACTTTTGGGAAGATTTTCCTGGGTTAAAAAGTAGTCTTATAAGCCAGAAAATACAGTAAACCTGCCAGCTTGACAACTGCTTCCTACTGTGGCTGACTCTTTTTGATCCTTTAGTGAATGTTGTAAACCACTCTGAGACCTTCAGGGAAGGCTAGGCATTGTAGAATGAATGAATGAATGAATGAATGAATGAATGAATGAATGAGAAACCTTAAAAAGAAAAAGGTGATCTGCTTCCCAGATAATGCCATGATGGGAGCCTGTGTTGCTGTCTGTCATTGCTAGGAATGACATTGCTGCTACTGGCTTGTTGTTGTTGTTGTTGTTTCACATGGCCTTTCCACACTGGCATGTATACCAGATCAGTGAGAGGCCTAGACTGCTTTTAGGTCGGTCATTGCATACTTTGGAATGGAACATAGGCCTTTGCAGACACAACTGCCTAAACTAGGATACTGGTAGACCTGTTTTAACAGGTCTGCCAGTAGTCCAGAAGCCTCTGGAATGGAGCAAGAACCCATGCAGAGAAGAACATGCATTCCTGTTCTGGTTTAGTAGGGAGACCCATTTCAGTGGAATACCAAATTGCACCAACTGAAATGCCCTCCCCCCCCCCCGGTACCCTTACAGCAGAATCCAAAACTTATGTGGGCTTCAGAATAGCATAGGACAGCATGGGGCCTGTCCCAGAACAGGCCATCCAAGTGCAGACAGCCTTGTTGAACCACCCCAGCTGGGAACTATTCCAAGAGGAGAAATTCCAGCTGGATCAGTCTAATCAGCACAGGTAAGAGAGGAAATGGCCTCAAAATATTCAGGGGATCCTACAGAAGAGGAAACTACTGATGTTAAAAAACAAAACAAAAACAAAATCTAGAACCTTTATTCAGAGAGCCAGGGATTCCTGGACCCTGTGCTATTCCTATTGCTTCTATGTGTATCACAATCAACCTTGGTGGAACCAGTGAGTACTCTATCAGAACACTTCCATGATGATTGTGGGAGATGACCAACTAAGGATCACTCTGATTTTCCCCCAACTACATTTCAGGACAATCAAAGGGAAGCTTACAGTTAAAGTCCTGCCACTTTCACTCCTCACCATTCTGGTGGTCCTAATCTACAGGCTACTGCTCTCAATATAAAGCCCTTACAATTTCTCCACCAAACAATCTAGTGTTCTAAACTCCTGTTTTTAATCAGAAGCTGATTAAAGACAGCTATGCAAGGCAAGGGGTGAAGGACTGCTTGTATTCAAAGCCAGAACTGGGATCCAGCTTGCTTCTGTGCCAGCTGTGGAAACCACTAATCCTGTGAGCAAGTCATGAGACTATTAAACAGAATAAGAGATTATTTAAAATAATTTCATTATTTTAACTGAAATGAGCAACATTCGTCTACTCATCCATATTATCAGTAAACATTCCAAAAGTTAAATTTCTTTCCTTTGACGTAGTAGAATGGACTAAAATAATTTCAGTGTGTATGTTATACTTACTGATTTTTGCATAGTAAAATAATAGTTGTGACCAGTTTGCAGATGAAAGTCCTCCAATGTACAACACACAATACACAAAAAGCAGTGAAATACAGTGCATGTAAGCAGTGGTCTGCCATGTTACTGAAGTCCACATTTTTTAAAAGTGTCTTCCCCACTCCACCCCCTACCCTCAAAAAGCACAAGCAAAACACAAGGTTTTCATTATTTTCACCATTCAATCCTACCTTTCTGGTTAATATGCTCAACTTCTTCGGTAGCTAGCTCTCCCCTGAACTCCTGTTTATGCCACTGCCATTTTAAAAGGCAACAAAATTACTTACGTCAGTTGTTTTAATTGCACAGATTTGATGGTAAGAACCATTGACACACTTTGCCTTATCTGGGGTTTGGATGAAGCTGAGTACTGATCACGGCATCTTGTTCCCTTCATGGCTCAGACATGTTTCCAATCCCAGAGCCATTTCTGTCAAACAGATCAGCCAATATGATTTCATGCAGACCCTCTTGCTTGGTGGAGCCACTATGGGTGCCTCCAGACATAAATTAAAATGTGGAGTTTACCTTTACTTCACAGTGAAGGAGTTCAGTAGGAAGAGTGGGTCATCTTCATATTCTCCTGATCCTCTGAAGCAGCAGGGAGGACAATTCTGACCAATATGAAGTTCATCCCACTCTGATACATCTGCATATTCTCGTGTGAGGGCAAATTCTCACAAAATCTAGTACTGTTCATTTGGATACCCAGAAAAATGCAAAGGGAAGAAAAACTTGCAGCCGATGCTTACATAGTTTTTTTGTTTTTGCTTTACTACAGAGCATTGGGCTTTACTTTACAGGAACTGTGAGGCATCATAAAATCTGTCTGACAGGTTGTCTGCTGCTCCACAGAACCTGCAAAACATGGACAAAGACCATGTTCCTGGCTTCATCTGCAGAAGACATGTAGATTTTTTAATGGATGCATCAGACATAAGATCTGTTCAGTCCTACTTTGACAACCAACAAAACTGAATGCATTGTTGGTATGTAATAGATGCATTTTAATTGGATTCCCTTAAAATCCTTTTTTTTCATAAGGATAAAAGTCACTTTCTCCAGTTCTATCATGTGTAGCTAAAGTGAGGAAAATCAATTATTCTTGTAACACCTTTCTTCCAATTGCTCCAACGCAACTAGTGTCCATGAATCAAAAGCTAAATCTTCACATTGGAAAGAGGAGCAACAGCAGCTGCTTTACAGGGTTCTGCTTCTTTGCTTATTGTAGGTAGGGCCAGACCAGGGCTATCACAGGCATTTAGGGACTAATGCCAACTATGGATATTTGCAACAACAAAAAGTGTGTGTTCGGTTTGCCATCAAATTGAACATTCATTCATTTGGTCTGATGGAGAACCAGTTAATTGAACAAGCAGTTGTTCATATTAGATTCTGAACTTGTTCAAAAACAAACAAAAAATACTATTTGTCCATTTAAAAAAACCCTTTTCAAAGGCAAAAAACATACCAGATATGCTTGTGTTCATGATCCAGAGACTGATTCTCTTTGAATGAATTTCCAGATATTCAAACAACTGGTCTGACACAATCACAAACATGAACTCTTCAGTTGAATTTTCAAACACCAGTCAAACTTTGCACATCACTGCTGCCAACTTTTGGGAAGATTTCAACTGCTACTAAGGCTGGCTCAGTGCCAGTGACATGGCTCTATGATTGCCTCCATAGTGGAGGTGATTTGCACCTCTCACCAGAACTTAGGAAAGCGCTAGCAAGCTTTGGGATCTGGCATCCCAAAGTGTGGATCCTGGATCTCCCCCATCTTCACTTCCCCAGGGCACTGTCCAGGGAATTGAAAGTGCAAAAATGCATTTTGATTGGCCAAGGAGGGTGCATTATTAAGTGGAACTGTGGAACTCTATTCCACAGTTAAGCCAGAAAAGCTCCCTAAAACAAATGAGGAGCAGTGGCTGAAGGAACTAATCACCTTCCACTTTCATCTCAGCCAACTGTCCCTGTGATTCCCCTGGTTTCCACTCTCTTATCCACCATTGCTTTCCTGCTCCCCTTATCTTTATTCTGGAGGGGAGGGAAACAGGAGAGAAGAAGGAGAAGGCTATACACCTCTCCAAAGTCTTCCATTAAAGGTGATGTCTGAGGGCCAGTATACATACACTCTAGAGGCTTCTGGATAGGATGAAGTTTCCAATGCTCTAGTAAGCTGCACTTCAGTAGAAGATAATTAGTACTGTCACTCACAGGGAAGAGGATCTAGAACGTGAAACATAATAGCTGAATTACATTTCCTTGGGCATACCAAGCAACTTTATTATGACTATACAATTAGTGTGCCAAGGCAGTGGTAGATCTAAGATTGGGACATTCCCAGAACTAGTCCCCAAAGGTCGCAAGCCTTGGTAGTGGGGAGGTGACACAAATCTTTCCTCGGTACGATGCAGGAGGCATTCAGCCTTGGGTGGAGTGCCTGCATGCACACACACATGCGGCTCAACTCTTGGTGTCCCTTGATAGGCAAGGATGTCCTAATGGACCTTGGCAACAATACCCAGAACTGTAGCAATCCTGCACACATTACACCTCTAAGGCAATGTTTTTTGTGCTGTGAGACAGATCTGTAGCATTAGATAGTGCTCACGCAAGATTACACCAAGAAGAGTAAATAAAAGGTGTCCATCCAACCTTGGTGGGATTTGATTGTTCTCAGTTTGCATCTCAATATCATGTCCAGTGACTAAAGGAACTTAGGATGATGAAGTCACACTCCATGAGACTGATCTGTAACATTAGATAGTGCCCACTCAAGATTACACCAGGAAGAGAAAATAAATGAGTCCATGCAACCTAGGTGGGGTTTGATTGTTCCCAGTATGCATCTCAATATCATGTCCATTGACCAAAGGAACTTAGGATGATGAAGTCACACTCCATGTTGCTTTCTGCATCCCAGCAAGCTCCAACAAGCCCCTTCACTTTATATGTTCAAGAGGGCTCTGAAGACACACTTCTTTGTCTTGGCCTTTGGGTAAATAAGGAAACTGCTTTTCCTCCCCAAGTTCAGACATTATTATTGTTTTAGTATGTTCATTTCACATGGCTTTTTAATGTAATGTTGTAACACATTATGAGACCTTTGGGTATCTGCCTCAATAAAAATCTATTGCGCGTGTGCACTCATGCGCATGCACACACAGGTAATTATTATTATAGAAATAATTTGGTGACAATAGCAAGATACAATGTGGATATCTCATTGATTTATAAATGTGCAGAGTAGTATTTCAGCTCAAAATAAATCAGAAATTATAGCATTCCTGGAACTGCACAAGGGGTGGGGGAAGCCAACCAACCAAAATAGATATAGTTGCTGCAAAGTTAAAAGGCAAATGGAGGAACAAGAGAAGCATTACTGTGGAACTATAGTAACATATTCTGGTGAACTCTCTTTTTTCCCTCACTAATATCTTCTAGTGACATTTTATTTAATAACACAAAAGGCTCAGATCTACTTTTAAATGTTCCCTCACAGTCCTGAGTGATGCAGTTTCATCACCTGAATTTATGGAAATATCAATCCAAATAATTTATGAGTTTTAATTTAAAGAACCTGTTTTTAATAAAAACCATTAAATCTTTTCTTCAACTACCGCACACGTTTAAGCATTTGTTTTTGATAAATTGTATTTGGTATTACAGTTGTTGGCCTTTTTCTTTGATTGTAGTAGACCTGTAAATGCTCTTTTAAAAGGTCAGAATGGAAACTTTTCCACTGGATTGTCATGCTAGTGAAGTTCTTCCTACAACCTGTTTACTACACGCCAGTTTGGAAAATCTAGGGAGAAAAGTAGGCTTTCTTTCTCCCTAATAACCACTGTAATAACTCTGTTTTTATTGCTGCCTGAAAACAATTTTAAAAGTATTGAATGAATATTAAAGATTTTGGAATCAAAAATTCTACAGCATGTTCAATAGCTTCACTGCATACTTCCTCTTCCAAAGCCTGACTTACTGTACCAAAAAGAATACTTAAACCTGCATGGCAAAGAGCTTCCTTATATATTCAACTCACCAGGGGTTCTGATTCAGCCTTCTGAGACAGTACCCTATTGCAGAAAGGTTGGACCTTTTCCGTACTAAGTTTGGTAGCAAAATGTTCCCCATAAGAAAAATTACCTCCGAGAACTCCTATGATGCAAAATAAATCTCATGCATTTTGTCAGCAGACTTGTGACCTTAAGCTGACAATGGAAAAGAGAGTGGCAGTGTTCCCACATACACAGAATTTGTAAAGACCACTGGGTTAGTTTAACTTATAACAGACCAGAGCAAATCCTTGGCTGATTTCAATACAAAGTTCCCTTCGGGTGCAAATCAGGCCCTTTCTGCACTTACTTGTTAATCCAGATCAAACAGCTGCTAAGAGCACATCATCTGCAAGACAATCAGGATCAAGAAACTGCTAAGAAGATGTTGTCTGCATGAGAGTAGAGTAGCTCCAGATCAGAACTGTGCTAAGTGCTCACTAATCCAGATTGCTGGTAGACCAGATAAATGTGATCTTCATCCATGTTAGCACTCCTTAGCCCACATTTGCTGCTCTGAAGCCCACTCAATTCAGATGCCCCTGTCTGTGGTCGATTCAGATCTAGTTAATACAGATTAGCCAACGTAAGTGCAGAAAGGGCCTATGAGTCAGAGGGCCTGAAGTGCATCCTGATGTGGTGGGTGCACATCCCATGTTTTCTATTAGCTGAATTGTCACTCAGACCTTAGTGCAAGCTCCACTGCTTAAAATGGCCCTTAGCACTATTCAGTCCATATCCCTGTGTCTAAGTTCATCAAAATGAAGATCTGGAAACATTTGATAATGCAGGGAGAGGTACAATTCTGCAGGTGGACCTATACCAAGGTTTGTCCTCTCACCATTTCAGCCAAATTCCAGCTCAGTAGCAGACCAAATGCATAGCACTGGTGGTGTCTCATGCACATGTTTTAAGCTTCTGTTAAAAGGTGACCTTGATCAGAAGACCAGGGGCAACTACACTGCAATGGGCCATTCCCAACTCAGAAATGGTCCTTCCTGTGCAGGAGCACACTGCGAGTGGACTACTACCACACATAGACTTACCCTGTCCAGTCACATCAATCTCCAGCTCTGCAGCGGCCCATCCGCAACTCTCTGGTTCACAGAGGGGCACGTGTCATACTATGCAAATGAGCTGATGGATCACATGACGTGCCGGCATCAGCACACATGTGCAGTGCATTGCCATCATCTAGGTGACAGTGCATGCACACTGGTGCCAGCATCCAGACACAAGATAGTGGCACCTGGACACACATCTGCACTACAAGTAAGTCTGTGGATGTATGAGGGGAGGGAACGGATGTACTAACATTTGCCAGTGCAAATGCTAGTACAGATGGGAAGCTTTTTCTACACATGTGCTAATCTCAGTAAACAATACTGAGTTGTGAACTGTCATGGAGAAGCAATGGAATAATGACATCCATAAAATCTTCAACAGATCAAATTACTTGATTGTGGCTGCATTCTTTTCTTTTTAAAAAATTGTTATTATTATTTTACAGTTTTTTAAAAATAATGTGCCTGAATTATAATTAAATGCTATACTGTATGTTTTTTTTAATAAAAATTAATAAAATGTTTAAAGGAACATTAATAATTTCATTTTGTTTTTTAGGATTAGTAATTAAGAGACTAAAGATCCTAAGTTCCAATTACTGGCTGCCAAAAAATTAATTTAAGTAGTGTAATTGACAACTCGCTTTAAGCTACATGCAATCTTGGCATTAAAAAATAGTCATAAGGGAAAATATCTCTCATTCTTTACTGAAGCAGAAACTGAAAACAGTGACCAAAATATACCTATTGCACAATAAATGTCACATTAGACAGAAGTTCAAAGATGGCTAAGCAGAAAGGATCTCAAGCATTTTCTTGAGCTTCAGTTCAGAAACTAGGGAGTGTGATCAGACATGGCTTTTTTCAGTCTCACCTTTAAGAAAAAGTGCCCCTTTCATAGCTGCACATTCAAATGCCGTTCAAGTAGTCCAAATGAATGAGTGCCCCCCAAACCTACATTATTTCCCCCCACTTTCCTCTTTGTTTGCCTCCAAGTCTGACAGCACTGAATGTTGTTCACTGATTGGCCTCTTGTCTGCCAGACTTTCCATGGTCCAGTTGGTTCATTGCCTGCAGCCATTTTACACAATGTGATTGGCTACATTTCCCATTTATGTGCCTACTTACCTCCCTGCCCAATCCAACTAAAAGAAAGAGTCTCCAGTGCCGTTAACCTGAATGAAAAAGAGGCACCATTTCTTTTGAATCAACAGTCTTATTCACCACAATTCCAGAACATGTTCCAGTCCAAGGGTCTTGCCATCTGCATGCTAGTGCAGAATATGGCTTCTTTGTCATGCTTCATCCACACTGGAAGAAGCTGCAACCCAGGATAGGGCACCATGGGCTTATCCCAGTTATGCTTTGGATCTCTTTAAAGAAGACCACTACCAGGACAACAGAGGACAGCATGACAGCATGCCCCCATTGGCAGAATACTGTGGGACAGGGTTTCCCAAACTGTGGGTCGGGACCCACCTCTAGGAAATTTAACCGTATTTGAAATAACTTTTTTGATGTAATTATTTAATTAAGTAATAAAAAAATTGTATTAAAACTTTGTTTGTTATTTGAAAAGTCCTTTATTCATATTGGTAACGGTTAAATTTCCTAGAGGTGGGTCCCGAGTTGGTAAACTTATATTAGATGGGTTGTAGCCCAGACAACTTTGGGAACCACTGCTGTGGGAGAACATTTTTGGCAGTGGCGGAAATGGCATATTATGGAAAGGCCCTACTGGAAATTTTTATTCTTAATCTTTGAAGCTTCAGTGCTGCCTCTTGGAGCTTTTCAGAGGTAGTGGCCAGGAGTGGAGAGGAACAGGATGCCTGAATACACACAAAGAGTTGCTAATCCTGGAACAGAGCATCCCAGACTAAAGGAGGCAAGTGCAGAAAGGGCTAGAAATCTTGATCAGGTTCCTAACTTAGCAAAATCATTTGTAGCTTCCACATAACAGCAGAGATGGCATAGTACTTGAAGATCACTTCTTCAGCAACCTCTGATCACCGTGCTGTCTATTGTTGCTTCTCCTGTGCCTGCCACTTCTCATTGGGAACAGTAAATAGGAGAACTGTTCATTATTTCCACTCAAGGCTTTCTGCAGGATGTAAGAAAAGTTGGGTACTTCTCTGTACTCTGAAAAACAAGGAGCGCTGAAAGACAGTAAGAATGGGCACTGTGCATAGAGAGTGATGGGAAATGCTGTCAGAGCTATTCCCAGTGCTATTCCCATACATAGCACAGGAAGTAGATCCTTCTGTCAGTCACCAACCCAGGAACAATCCAGTATTTTCTGATCAAGTCCTTTATGGAGAAGTACACGATCAGCATGAAAAGAAGTAACAGTAATCATACAGAGCAAAGAAATACCAGGGATATATTAATCATAGGGAGAGCTCCTAATGCTCCATGGTCCCCATCCTCATGATCCATGTTTCCATATATGGATAGGCAGGTGGAACCAGAAGCAGACAAAATTGCTGTTGGAGCTCTTTTCATCACTCTACTGTTATAACACTTCTTGCTGCAATAGGGACAACGGATGTGTAGCCACTGCATCATCAAATCAATCCCATAAAGTCGTTGTGGAAATAATGCCATTGTCATAAGGTAGTGAGGCAGAAACCCTGCTGTGGCATAGGCAGGAATCATGGAACAATGAGAATTCAGCTTAACAGGAGTTGTTGACCAATAATACCAAAGGTGGCAAAACCCTATGTAGCAGTCCAATACTAGAATCCAGACCACATCCATTTCTGGCTATGATCATCGATGAAGTATCATTTGAAGAAGATGCAATTTTGCACTCCTAATGGAAGCACTTTGGAGTGCTGCTCTGAAGAATGCTTCATCATTCCAAAACAGAGGCAAGGAGGTGTCCTGTTGTGTGGCAATTGTGGTGTACCTCCCAGGCATCTTCAAAGAAGCTACTTCACCCTAATAAATAAAGTCTCAGCCCCAGTCTCTTTCTCTTTCAAGCTTGTTTCAGTTCAGAGTTGGCTTTATGTGTGTGCACCCATTACGTTCCATAAGATCAGACTTTGTATGGTTTGAGCAGAATTGCAGCTGAAACTGTCTCACTCACTATTGACTGTACCTATTCTGATCCTTGCTCCCACTTCCTCTAAGCTGCTCTAACTTTCACCACTTGCAGCAACCACATTGCAGTTTGGAGTAGACCACATCAGTCAATCAGGAAGGTAACGTGAAGAGGCTAGATGTCATGTCTCTAGCTGACAAGATCCGGAGAGCAAACACAAGTGTTCGCACAGAGGAGTAGCAGCAGCCACAGTCAGCAACAGCAAAAGTCCAAATCAAATTACCTTGAGGGCTTTAGAGTTAAACGGATTGTCAAGAGAGTTCCAGGGCCAAAGATCAGAATGTTCAGTAGTAAATCAAGAAGCTTGGTCATGGAATGCCGGAGTTGTACCTTTCTGAGTGTTTGTCTGCAATAAAGCTATCAGAATATTCTGCCTTAAATAGGCGGGTCAGAGTCATGCCTCCTTCACCGCAGGTAACAGGTACAGATTCGAGTTGATTTACGTAGCTGTTCATGCTAATTTCTCAAACCAATCAGTGAAGGGCATTGCCTGGCGTACTCTGAGCCTGAGCTGCTGTCACTTGGAAATATAGGCTCAGCGTCCTCACTAGCTGCTTTTTGCAAGCATTTTTCATCTTGCCTGGCTGGGTGGCCTGCCTGAGCTTGGCTGGGCATTGCGACTATCCCTTCATCCTCAGAGGAATAAGCACTGATGACAAGGGACACTAGATGATGGGGGTTTTTTAAATGAAGTTGGTTGCTGTTTAGATGATTTTTTTTTTTTTTTTGCAATATACAACACACCCGCATGTTAACTTTCCGCAGTATTTCAATTACCTAAAAACAATAAAGGTGCTTAAATGCAATACAACACATTTTGTTGCACATTGTGGGGTCCTAGATTAGTCAGACTGGCCTGAAGATATGAGGTAGCTACAAGAATCAAATTAAGGAGATGCATTCCCTGTTTCATATGAAATGCAGAATTGGATGACATGTGAATATGCAAAAGGACGCAAGATACTGAACAATGAGGCAACAGAAAGCAAGTGAGAAGAGAAATGGCAAACAGCATTGTCATAGATAGGCACATTAAAAGGGAGCATTTGATTCCCTTAGACTCTTTCTAGCATCACAGAGACAACTTTCAAATACGTCTCAGTCTGTTCACTCAGCTGGCTATTAGAAGCCATGAAGCATAAGGAATAGTAATGCCCACATACATCTAGTTACAGTTCTTGGCAATTTCCTTCTCCAACAACACCCCCCACCCCCGGATGTTTGAGACTTAGCTGAGCTTTGTTCCAATAGCCTAGGGGAGATGAGACTTGCCCAATATATAAAACACACACATAGCAAATGCTTGAAAAATTGCAATGATATGCTCGTGTTGGCAGCTTGTGATGTACTGAAATGAAATGTACCTAGACAATGCAAGTTGACCCTTGGTGCTTACATTTGGCAAACACCCTTGTGAATCAACAAAGAGGCTAAACCAGGCAGACACCTTGCTGTTCTAGTGAATTTGAAAGATGTAACATTGCAGAGCCAGTGTGTGACTGAATAAACTTAGATTATATTAGCTGCTTCTGTAGCAGACTATGCAGAACACTGTTGCACTTCTAGGTTACATATGTCCACTATATTTTTAGTTCAGATTGCTGACCACATGAACCATCAATAAGCCATATGTGGAACTTCTATGTAGTGAACTCGTGAATATCAAGTCGCTAGCATATGAAGAGACTTTGGGTGTTTTTCCACCGCACTCCTTAGATCCAGATCTAAGAAGATCCAGATCTAAGGAATGGGTACATTCCTTAATTCGGATCTTGTAGATCTGGATTAAGGGAAGCACCCAATGTGTTTCCACAGGAGGTGTAGCACACATTAGCAATGGGTGCTAATCTCCCTGCTGTGGAAACACCTTTGCACCCATGTGGGGAATCCAGTCGACCCCCAAGAGGTCTGTCCGTCATCCCAGGAGTTTCAGGAGACGGGGGGGGGGTGCACTCTTTGAGTCCCTCCAAAGAGACCAGCACAGACTTCGAAGCCGCTCTGGAGTCCCTTCAGAACATCTCCAAAGTCAGCACAAGACAGCCCGGAGCACCTGCGATGTCAGCAGGAAATCGCTCTGGAGTGCCTCCGAAGTCTGTGGTGATCTTTGGAGAGACCGGAAGCGAGACTCCAAAGTCTTTGCCAATCGCTTTGGAGGGATTTTGGAGGGAAGTCTGCGTGGTCTGCACTAATAGCGAACAGACCACGTTGACTGCTCCAGAGCCTCTCCGAAGTGTTTGCTGATCTCTTCGGAGTGACTTCGGAGTCATTTCAGAATGATTTCAAAATTACTCCAAAATCACCTCGAAGCTGGGATTTGGGGGCTGCCCCCCATGAGTGCATCCCCTCCCCCTAGCCTCCTCTAGACCCCGTTGCCTGTTTCTCACGGAAACAGGCTCCCTTTAATCCGGATTTTCTGGCTGAAGACCCCATTGTAGACCCCATTAATGGGGTCTACAGAAAATCCGGATTAAAGGCTGAGATGTACGCATATGATCTGGATTTCCCCAGTGGCGGTGGAAACAAATGTATCCCAAATGGGTGCAATGGCGGAAATGGGGTAATCCGGCTCACACTCAAATGGGTCCTCAATGGGTGAAAAACTGTGTACTTTCTGACAGTGGAAAAACACCCTTTGTCAACCTTCAGAGCCAGTTTGATTTAATGGTTAGGGAGCCAGACTCATATCTGGGAATACCAGTTTTGATTCCACATTCCTTCATGAAGCCAGCTGGGTTACCTTGAGCTAATCACAGCTCTCTTCTCTCTGTGGGGAGAAGAATAGAAAGCTTTGTCAGCCGCTTTGAGTCCCCTCAAATGAGTGAGAAAAGCAGGGTAGAAAGCCAATTCTTCTTTTCTGAGAATCAGTTTCATCTTCAAGGAAAATATTTAATGGACGAAATATGTATCACCTGGTGATACAGAGACCAATGTAGTATACATCTAGGCTTCATAGATCTGCACTTTAATTCCAATCTACAAGGCCATACCCTTGCCTTTGTACTCTGTCTTCATTAGATAGACTGGGATCCAGATTAAGGAGGCCTTAATGCAGGTTGCTGTAGATTTGTTTAATTGGTTCTACAGGTGCACAAGTGCAGTCCAGTTCCAGAACACAGGGGACATGCAGAAGGCATTCCTCCTGTGTTTGGGACTACTGGGGGACACATTTCAGCAGCATGCCATAAGAACATAAGAGAAGCCCTGCTGGATTGGGCCACAGCCCATTTAGTCCAGCATCCTGTCTCACACAGTGGCCCACGAATTGCTTCTGGGCATCTCAAGCAGAAGACAAGGGCAAAACCTTTACTAGCTCTCGAATCCCAGAAAATGGCCTTTAGAGGCATCCTGCCTGCCTCCCCAGCCTGGAGGATGTACCTAGACATCAATTCTAGTAGCCACTGATACACTTGTCATCCATTAATTTTTCTAACTCTTTCTTGAAACTAGGCTGGCAGCTGTTACCACATCTTCTGGCAGCAAATTTCATAGACAGATGACCTTCTGGGTGAAGAAATACTTCCTCTTGTCTAATCGGATTCTCCTGACCATCGACATTATAGAGTGCTCCCTGGTTCTAGTGTTGTTTGATAGAGAAAATAAATTTTCTCTGTCCACCTTTTCTATGCCATGCATGATTTTATATACTTCAATCTTAAATGCTGTCTTTCCATATTGAAGAGATTGAGATATTTCAGTCTGATTTCATAAGGGAGCTTATCCTTTTCTGCACCTTTTCCAGTTCCACAATCCGTGGCTGATGAGTTTATTCAGTAGCTTTTCATGAGGGACTTAGTCAAGTGACTTCTGAAAATCCACCTTTATCCGTGTGCTTATTGACATGCTCTATCAAAAAGCACCTTCCAGAAGACCCAAGACTGGGAACTTTTGTTCCTACCCCTCAGAGGCATGGGGGTCCAGCCATATCAGCTTTGCAAGTGTGGCATTGGGTGATCCAGCCCACCCCTTCCTGTGATCAGGATCAGTGAGCCAGACTATTCCAGACCCACTGGATCCCAATCAAACACAGGTAAGTGCAGAAAGGGGCCAGGACATCTTGGCTCTCCACTATAGGGGGCCTGCCATAGTCTGCACCAGCATGCAGATGGCAGGCCACTATTCTGGGATATAATCTGGAATAAGACCCAGTGTAGAAAGGGCTTATGACTTCTGCTGCTTTGGAGTGTGTGTGCTTGCAGGGAAAGTTACCTGTTTAACAATATATCAGTTTGCTGTTTCTCTACTATTGTTGCTGCTCTTACAAAAACCTGGCTGAGAAGTTATATCATATTCAAGTACCCTAACAAGTCATCTACTATGGGCACGTTAAGCTGGAGAGAGAGATAGCTACACAGAGTAGAACAATTGTGTCACGGTTCCTTTTGGAATAGAAGATACACATTCATTCAATGTGTGCTATCCAATATGACCAGGGCCGATTTACAGAGCAACATGGTTCTGCATGGGAGGGCCACTTTGCTCCACTGCTGAAAAAGACATCTCCACATTTCCATTTTAGAGTCTTGAAAGCATGGCATTTCTGATGGTGATTCCGCCTGAAATGTGGCAACCCAGTTGAAAAGAGTCATTTGCCACTGCACAAATGGAGGCACAGCAGCAGTGGTCACCTTCTCAGACAGTTTCAGGCACACTCCTTTAGGAGACTTTGCAGCACTTAGCTTCACTTTTTGCATGCCAAACACAAATCATACTTATAGACATTTTAATTTTTATTAATTAAAATTAACCTGTAGTTTTCAAAGCTGCGGACTTGGAAATACTTTCTTCTGAAACAAATGGGAATAACTTCTGAAGATGTATAGGAATGGATGCAGTGACGATTTAGCAGAAGTTGGAGGGAAAACTTTCAAGGCAAATAATTAGAGGGCAGTAGATTTTGCAGTAAATATGAACTGTGAACTGATTCTTCAGAATGAAGTTACGTGGGATCTGATTTTCAGTTTCATGAAACTAAAACCACTATGGATGTTTGTGATGAATCTGGTTTCGTAGAGTTGGGACTGAAAGTCACAGAAAAATATACATGGAGAGAAATATCTAGTTTCTTTGAATCATGGTCTTCCATTTTCCATTAGCCTGCAAAAGGGTGGGCTGGGGTGGGGTGGGGGGGAATAGGCTCAATTGTGTTGTTATTGCTTGCAATTTCTCAGTGTGCAATGAAGTTAAAATTCAGTTAGAAAGAGTCTGCCTGACGCATCATTTGGGCTTTTGAAAACCAAAACAAAAACACAACTTTTCATAGAAGCTCATTGAAAAAGTCACCAAGTGTGAATCATCACATCTGCATCAAGTTATGAAAAAAGTAGGGCTTGTTAGCCCGCTGCTTTAAAACCAGAACACTTTTATCATTTCATATAATTGCTAACCCCTTATTCACTGTTCCACACTGAAGGGTTCTTTGCCTCCTAAGATCCCACTAATTGCTGACAGATTTGATTTCTCTGTGACAGCGGGAGTTCTGTTGCTGGCCTTTACATCAAGTAATTGCTTTATTTTTCTCCCTCTGCTCTCAAAAACGGAATCCCCCTCTCCCCCTGCTTGAACCTGCGTAATGACTTCTTTCTCTGTTATTAAATCCTTGCCATTTAAATCACATTTAGAGATGTTTTGAATAACTGATTCCAATTACTAAGGCTCTTACTAGGAAGCAGCTGAAAACGCAAGTCATTACTTGCCCGTAGCCAACCGGCTACACCTTGCGGGGAAATCTCTGGTGGACCGTATTGTATTTCTGCCCTGTAAGGTGCAATTTATACTCGCAGGAGGCTGGTATTCAACACATATACAGCTGCTGGAGTTCTGTTAACTTGTCATTTGTGCAAGAGAGAGATATTAGATGGGGTATTTATTTTATAAATAGTGTTATGCATTAAAGAAGTCACCTGATTCTTCCATGCATGTATCAATGAGGGTGCTTAAATAAAAGTGAAGCCCAGTTGACCCAAGAATGCAATTTATTTGATTGACTTTGTCAATGAATTTTGCCTAAGCCATAGGCCCTGGTCACATCACAACAGATTAGTCCATTTTAGGGCACAACGGGAACTGAGAACATTATTGGTTTAATCACACCCATCTCATTCACTTCATCTTTCTTTGTCCACACTGTTCAGTGTACCCTGGCCTAAGTCTGGTGACAGGGCACCTTTTTCCTTTCCATCCTTCTCTCCCCTTTGCCCTCTATGATAAGAACGCACTTTAAATTAAAATCACATTTGTTTCACTGTCAAAAAATCTGAAAATTCATTTCATTATTGAATTGTTAAATCAAAAATCTGGATTTTCACATTCATTTTTCAAACCTTTCCATGAACTTTTTTGTGACTATTTTCCTTTGAAAAAGTATTTCTTTTCTTTTTTTCACAACTAAAACACAGCAAAATGAATATTTGAATAGTTGGTTTCTGCTAACAGGAGACTAATTCATTTTGATTGAATTTTTGGATATTCAAAAAGCTGGATTTTCAGTTCAATGGATATATGTGGGAATCTGAAATATTTGATCAAATTTGTGAATGTGAATCTTATTTTGCATATCCGAACTCTGATTGGATGCTATTCTGTCAGACCAATTTTGGTTTCTTGAAGGAAGATAAGGACACTTTCCTCTGTTCCCATCCTCCTCATCTCTGCCTCTTTTTCCTTTTTCACTCCTTGCCCCATTTCACCTCGAGTTGAAATCAATAACAGTTGCACTAGCCATCTATTATCATTTCTCTCTACCTCTCTCAAACTTATGCAAACGCACACAGAGAGAAGGGCCAATTCATTTACAAAAAGTGACAAATGATTAGACGAAAATCAGAAATATTGTAATGTCAAGACAACTAGCCATGCAATAACATAAGAAATAGCTTTTTATACTAGGATGAGACCCAAGGCAAAATAAAAACAAAAAGTTGAGGTTGGAAGTAAAGGATAGAAATTTTTCAAAGAGAAAGCAATTAGATCAGAATGCTGTTGTGGTTAGTGAAGGAATGAAAAGATAGCCAAAAAATAAATAATAAAGAGACTTACGTCTTGTGATGCTTTGTAACCATGGGCTCAGGTTTTGCACATTTACACACTGCTGCAGATGCTCCAGTGCCTCCTAATCTGCCATGTCACCACTTGTGTTAGGACTCTGAATGCTTTCTGGCCTGCAGCCTTTTCTCCCACCTTCCTTCCCCACGGCAGGCTTAGGGAACAAAGGACCCACCATGGGCAAGGGAAGTAATGGGGGAGGCAGCAGTTCCTGAGTCAAAGGCTAGAACTTTTGTTGATGATGATATGCCACTTCTCCAACACTGGTGGCCTGGATCCTTCACTGCCACAGTCCAAACTTCAGTCCTGCCTCTGGTCAACACTGCCTCCATAGTGATTGGCATTGGGATTGCTCCACCAAAAGAAAAAAGAAAAAGAGTCAGACAATTTATGGAAGTTTTTAATTTTAATGGTAAACATCCAGATATCAAATTAGCCAAGAACAATACATGGAATTCTATGGGTGCTGTTGTGTTTGAGCCAGCAGTTGATATTTGCAAATAACATCTATAGCAGACACCTTAAAACACAACCGGAGATCTGGATTGAACAAGGCCCAGCTGTTTTGGAAATATTAGCAAAAATTCCTTGTCATTCCCTGCGAGAGTGAGAGAAGAGTGGAGCATGACCATCAATGATACAATTCTAAGGACAATGCATCTTTCATTTTCCTTCAGCAATCTGCAAGGGAAACAATGTTTTGTTTCAGTA
Source organism: Aspidoscelis tigris stejnegeri (assembly GCA_023333525.1). Lineage (NCBI taxonomy): Eukaryota > Metazoa > Chordata > Lepidosauria > Squamata > Teiidae > Aspidoscelis > Aspidoscelis tigris. Next base: position 67,152,610 of record JALMGA010000002.1, on the reverse strand, counting down.
AAATGTAAAACCGGGAAGCCTCTCATTTTTCTATAGCAGCGATGGCTAACCTTTTGAGCTCGGTGTGTCAAAATTCACAAGAAAACCTAGCTCAACTCGGGTGCTGTGTCACATCTAGAAATATCCATAATTTTGTGATAGTTGTAACTCTAATAAAAAAGTTATATTTTTGATATATGTATTTTATTAAAAGCAAAAACAAATAATTCTTTACATTAGTGACTTTTGTTGCTAAATCTTCAATTGAAAGTTGGTATTTCATACACTTCAAGAACAAGCAAGCACTACACACCCAGGTGCCAGGGTGACCATGTGTGTCACCCAAAAGGGCTTGGCGTGTCACTTGTGACACGCGTGTCATAGGTTGGCCATCACCGTTCTATGGGAAGGGCTGCAGAGATGGAGGTGCATGCTGGTTGGGCTATGCCTCCCCTGCATCTGTTTGAGGACACAGTCCCCTCACTCCCTCTGCTGCCATCCTCTAGCAATTTTAGGGACCATTTGTAGCATAACTGTGGTGTGGATTTCCACACCTCCACTTAGCAACACAACTTGATTGGGCAGATTTTTGCTCAGTTCCTCCAGTCAAATTCTGGCTTTCTGTTCTTTCTGTCTGTCTGCCATTGCCATTTGAAATCCTCACTAAAGCTACACTGTACCACTTGCTACATGAGTTGCCTACTTTTAACACTGAATTCTTCAAATCTGACTTTGTTTCTGCAAATGAAAATTGCTGCTTGGATATTTACTTTGCTCTCATAGAAACAGTTGTACCAATATTGACATCACTTACTTTTCCCTCCTGAAGATCAGATGCAGTGACATGTCTGTCAAACCAAAACATTAGTTCTAAAAATCCTTGTCTCTAGGATTATGCAGAGTGCCCAAGAACATATTGAAACAGCAGGTAGGCAAATATACTCTTGGCTTTGCAATGCAGTTTTTTACGCCTCAACAAGGGTCAGTATGAGACAGCATCATATATGAAAATGTTCAGAGTAGATTACATAATGAAAATTACTCAAGAATACAAAAAAGCTTCTCCAATTTGGATTGTGTGAATGGTATGTTTTTCATTAGCTAACGAAGATTATGAAAAAGCAATAAAGCTGCATGTAAACAAGTCCTGAACTGATAAAATGTGGTTATTAATATTTGTAATGATTAAGAGACGTTTGTGAAAGATTTGTGGTTGTGCCAGTTTGATTCTGCAAAGAGCAGTTTCTTTAAAATTTAAGGAAGTTGGAAATAATTGCTATGTCTGGTAATGATGCAACTGACTTTTTTTAAACAACAACAACAACAACCCTCTCTTGGTGATAAAAATGCAGTAAGGTAACTTATGGATAGGCCCTGAGTTTTTCTGCCTTGCCATATTGTAAAGCAACTTATTTACATGATCATATTAGGATTTGTGAGAAAAAGACTGAAGTGTGTATCCCTTTGTACAGTCCAGTATTGGGGAGGACCAAGAAATCTGCAATTTCCTTTCATACTAAAGCTATCTCCAGACAGCATGGGCAAATGCTAGTTCTTTAAGGAATGCTGCCTTTTCTCCAAAACATGGGGCATCAGACTAGTGTAGATTCCTTTGGCCGCATAAAACTTTCAGGAGTCCACCACATCCACACCTTTTCTTTTTTTTATGTGCAAGGTGGGTTTGTGGAAGTTCAGTCTGAAGCTGTCTCAAAGGAGTGCATGCCAATCCTTTGGCAACATGATGGTAAATTAAAGTGTGGCTTTTCTTGTACTATCATTATATCTGATAATAATAATAATAATAATAATAATAATAATAATAATAATAATAATAATAATAATAATAATAATAATAATAATAATAATAATAATAATAATAACAACAACAACAACATTTATTTCTAACATCCTTTTCACCAAAAGGCAGTACAGAAGTACAAAACAAAGTTTAAACATAAAATATAATAAGAAACCTTATTAGATAATCATTTAAAAATGTATAGAAAAGAACATGAGTATATAAGATTTTAAAATCCACCCTATTGACAGCTCAGAGATTCTAAAGATTCACTCTGGAGAATTGAAAAGAAAGGTCTTTAAGCAATTCCAGAAATGGTCTAAGTCTTCCTCTAGCCTGAGACCTAATGGGAGGGAATTCCAGAGCTGGGGAACCAGGTCTTGAAATGCCTGAAGTCTAGAAGTAATCAATTATGTCACTGGGACAACCAACAAGGCTTTATCTATTGATCTCAAATTCCTGGTCGGCATATACCAAATTTGTCTGGATGCCAGGTAATTTGGGATATTTAGTTCAAGGGTCTTGAAGATCACTACTGAAAATGTATATTGGGCTCTACCTCGAATCGGAGTCATTGGAGAGATCTACAATGGACAGAAATGTGTGTATGTTTTGATAGGTTAAGAATCACCCAAACAGCTGTATTTTGCAGTAATGTCAGTGGCAGTAGTGCCCTAACAGGGCATTGAGGCTGTTTCACTACTGGTTGCCATCATTTTCAAGATGTCTCAAGACTCCCTAAGCCTGAGTGGCTGAACAACACACTTGGATCTAGTCCCAAATCTATATTTCCAGTGAAGATGTGAGATTTGCTTGTACATTTCAGTGAGTGTCTCATTTCTTTGAACCTTCTACAGCAAGCAAGCTAACCAGAACACTTTCGTAAAACAATGCTTGCTTTAAACGAGACAATTTCATTTGACTGCTCCTTTCATAACAAGAGTCTGAACAAATGAAGTGACATTAAACCTAGTGCAAAATCATATCCGTCATTTCTTAGCATTTGAGTGTTTCACCAAATAGCTATAACTGTCTCAATACGCTACTTATCTTTTCCTGTGATGGACAGTTTTAAGAAAACACATTTGCAGATCCTTTAAAAGGAAAAAAAAAAAAGACAGATAGACAGAAAGAGGCATTTGAGGTTTATTTTTGCTTGCAGTAAGTCAGCTCATTAAAACAAATCCGTTATCCATTATTACTGTCATATCATTCTTGCTGAAGAAAAGAAGCATATGCAAAAGTCTTTGGTAAGCTGCGTTGTTTGGCAACATCATATACTATTGTGCTACATGTCTGCATGTACATCATGTACTATTTGCTCTCCAGGTCTCCATGTGTGCTGTACATTGGTATGCTGGGCTTAACAATGACTAGCAGAATCAATGATGTCAAAGTCTTAATCTTCAAGAGACGGATTATGCTGTTCAACACTGAATTATCTCCTGTAGTTATTACCCGGGTCAGGCATCAGATGGTACAGTAAATTGCAAAAGGAAGGCAGGTGCTTGATGGGAGAAGTAAAACAGCTCTCTTATTCCCACCTCCAGACTTTCTAGGAAACCCTATCCTTTGTTCTCCTCTTGAGTCAGCAACAGATTGTACCGATCTTTGTTTAAAAACACTGAACATGTGCATAGCCTATTCTTTAACTCAAGATGCCCTTTCCAAAGCATCTATCATTCCAGATCTTTACCCTGTCATTAGGCAGGTTGAAGAACTCAGTGTAATCATACAGGTACAGAGAGATTCAATGCACTTCTGCACCTGTGCAATGATTTGCCAACACACACTGACATGCATCGCAGCCCTACCCACAAAGAGCCTAAAACAGCCACCGCCACACGTTCAGAAAGCAGGAAGTTTCCTGCTTTCCTGGGACTCTGTGTGAATAAGGTAAAGGTGATGAGGAAAGCAGGGACAGGTAAAGCACCTGGCAGCTCTTGGCCTCTACTGCAGTTCACCAAAGCATGAACTGCACTGTGGCACAACCCCACTTTTATTACATTTTTAAACTGCCATATGTAGGAGTGTGCCATGTAGGCACCATGTAATATACACACTTCTATGTAGAACTTCTAGTGTTTTTAATGTCCCAAACAATTTAATCTCTAAGTACCCAAAGAAATCCATGTCAGCTTTGGAAACAGCATGGGGGGCTCTAAATGTGCTGAAGGCTACGAATAAAAGTTCTTGACCTTTGTTGCTCCTGGGGGTCTTAATTTTGGTGGTGCACCTTGTTGCACCACCAAAAAGCAGTCTTCTGATATAGTGGAACACAGAAGCATGTTGTAGGTATACCTCCATGGTCCAGTATACTACCCTTACCAGGCCAGTAGAGTAAACCAAGTTAGAGTGCTCTTTGGGGTGCCTGGGCTATGAACAGAGTGTTAGGAAGGGGACCCCACTCCATAATCTGAACTAGCATGCGGAAGGGAGGCCTGAAGATCCTTTCCTATCACAAGACAATGTGGCGTTAAAAAATCACTGACCTGACCTGTACATGATAAAGATGTGTTCAGAATGGTTTTTGTATCTTGTCTGATGTGATAACAAGACACAAATGCCTCAGCATGCTCTGGAACAGTTGGCTATTCCAATGCAATATGTGGAACATTATTCCACCTGGAGTGAACAAAGTGAGATTCTTTTGAATCACTTGTCTCTTATGGAGGTTCTAGGGAGTCCTCAGTGAGTTGAGTGGCTGCACATGATAGGCACTCTTGACCATCCAAAACATTAAAAATTGATGATTTTTTTAAAATCCTTATGATTAGCTCACCCCCTTCATGGTTGGAACATTCCAAACACTTCCTTCTGATTCTACCATGATCACACCATAGATTTTTATGGTGGCATTTCAGGTCATACAGGCACACTATATTGTTGAGCAGCTCTCCAAATTTTAAGATGAGCCAACTCAGAAGGAAATATTTTTTTCATTATTTGTTGAATATTATAGGCAATCAGTACAGATCTCAGAATATTATGTGTATTATTTCTGTTATCCAAAGTAAATGGAGAAGTAGGAGGTTCAGCTTTTAAAACCCATGACTGTAGGATGGGGTCCATCCAATGCCTTACTCATCCAAATTTATGGCTGGGGCGCTCAACATCTAACTTTAGCTAAGGGTCACAAACTTTTTCCCTGACCCTGAGTAAACTATAGGTATGATTTACAATGGCATTGTAATCCTCATTTTATTCATTAAGCACTGGCCAACAATACTCCAAAACTGTCAACTTCAGTTTTTTGTCTAAATTGAAATCCAATTGCTATCAAAATTTGGTTGTAAGGTTGGCAATATAAGCTTTTTAATTTTATTAGCAGGAACACAAGTAGCACTTAAAAATAAAAGGAATAATTCATAGATGGTTGAAATCCTTTTAAAAATAAAAGAAATAAAAAATGTGCCTTATTTTAAAAAAACCCACAACTTTGCCTGTTCTTCATTGCTCGGTAGGGTAGAAATACTTTTCTATGAACATAATCATGCTGCCATAATTTATTGCCCTTGGGTCTTGTTAATGTCAACTGACATGATAAAAATTTATCTGGCTTCTTGTTAAGAGAAAATTTGCAGTATTCATTATTGTTTATGACCTAAGCAGATTTTTCAATTCAATGCTTACTTTACACTAAGTATGTCTTTTGTGGCAATGCTCTAGTCATACCAATGGAAAAGTTAGATGGCATGGAAAATATGGAGATGAAGTACAAATAGTATTAACAAATAGCTTGCATAAATGATCTTTTGCTTGTTCATTTTGGGTATAAGCTAGTTATTTACAGGCACACTACATTCCAAGGAGGATGAGGAACAGAGATAGAACAACCTATTTTCATACAGTTCAGGGGCCTTTTGGTATCTGCCTTGTCTTGTTTCATACCAGGATTTCTGGTCCAGCACGGTCCACTGGTCCAGAACATCAGAAGTCATAGTTTGGAACAGCACTGTCTGCACATCAGCATTAATCTAGACCAGCCTCTGTATAGGCCCCAAAGCTTTCACAAGCTTCAGGTTCAGTCACAAAGGGCAAAAAAGGGCAACAAATGAAAGTTTCTAGCTTTTGAGCCATCAGGATCATAGAATCATAAGAGTTGGAAGGGACCTCTTGGGTCATCAAGTCCAACCCCATTGTAGTAAAATTTTGGTCTGCTACAGCAATGGGTCCTCCAGTATTTTCTGAGGAATGGAGACATGCCTTTTGCATGCTCTGTGATCCGGATCATCCTCAATGATTATGAAGAAGATGAAGAGTTGGTTTTTACACCCTGCTTTTCTCACCCATTTAAGGGGACTTAAAGCAGCTGACAAAGCTTTTTGCTCTTTTCCCCACAACAGTCACCGTGTGAGGTAGGTGAGGCTGTGAGAGTTCAGAATGAGGGCTGTGAGTAGACCAAGGATCGGTTTAATCATGTCTATCAGCGATCCAAGGATCATGCTCCATCTAAAGCAGACGGAATGTACCAGCAGTGGTTGGAGCCTCTCTGTTCCGCAGATGAGTCTCAGAGGAGGAATACTAGAAGGGTTCCTATTCCAGAACAAAGGAATACAGAAAGATCCTTATATTCAGCATCACTGAGGTCAAAAGTGATGGTGTGAGGCTTCCTTCACACATAGCAAAAATCAAACCAAAACAAAGGAAGCTCAAAAATGGCTTAAAGGTGATACTGCGTGGTAGGAGGTGTCTCCATCTCACTGCTAATGCTCATGAAATGCATTTCAGAAGTGCATTGCTGACCTTCACACATAGATTAGAGGCAGGGTGGTTACAGCGGTGTATTTCAGCTACCACTACTAAGCTGCTTTGGAACCACATTTTGTTTTGCTGGAGGGAATGCAGACTCTTGCCTTCTTTTGTGTACAGAATACTCTCTTCATTTAGCATGCACAGAAGGGTGTTTTTGAACATTTTTACTTTCCCAAGCCCAGTTCCAATATGTCCCAGCTTGACAGTAATCTCTTCATAAAGTTTCTCTAAGGCTATGTCTACACGCAAAGAATAATCCGCAAAAAGCTTCTTTTGCCTCGGAGTGTCTCCATGCAGAGCTTTACTCCAGGGTTCCAGAGCCACAAAGGAGGAAAATCCACGGCAGAAAACCCCCCATTTAAACAAGACTACCTCTGCACTTTTTGGAAGCCGCGGGTTTTCCTAGGAGCATGGAGACATTTTCTCCACATCTTCTTCCATATTCCACTGAATATTTAGGTATTTTTGATCCCTGCAGGAGAAATGGCTGTCAGAATCAGCTGCCTGTATTCAGCTCTTTCAGTGCCCAAGCAGAGAACTGCGAACTGTCACATTGTTTCACTTCGGAGGGGGAGAGAGATTTTGTGCTTGCTAACAGGGAAAGGTGATACTAATTATCATTATCATTACCACAGAGATTGTTTCTCAGCAAGCAAACACAGCCTCTGAAATGAAACAAGGGGTATTTTTCCATTGTCACTCAAAGTACCCATTAAGTACCCATTAATGGGTACGTAATGGCATTTTTGTACCCATTAATGGGTACTTAATGGGTACTTCTAGTGACAGTGGAAAAACACCCAAAGTTTCATTTTGCAGGTCTGGTTCTGCACTAATCAGCAGCCATTATGTGAATGCAGGCAGCTGAATTTGACAGCTGAAGGGAGCCTGCTTTCATTTTGCTTGTAACTATGTTGCAAGCATTAGTTCTGAAGAGAGTGAGCTGCTTTTAATATCTGCTTCTAACTCTTGGTAGCCAAGTAAACGACTGATCAGTGCTGTGTTCTGGAGGTTCAACTGAGGTGCTTGCCTGTCATTGCTGCAGCGGGTGGGGGTGGGGGTGGGGAGTAAAAGATGCAGGCTCACAAAAAGCAGCTTGCATGGAGACAAGAAAGTATGTTTTAAATCTGTGTTGCCCCAAACCACATGGGGATGCTTTATTTCGAATTACAACCCACATTTATAAAATCCAACACGAGAGAGAAGCAAAAGGAGACCATGGAGATGTGCCCTAAGATATCATAACAACATTCTAAATGATATTCATTCCTAGGTTTTCTCTTACTGTTTTTAAAAGGGTGATTTTTCCAAAATAGGTGGGTGGGAGAATCCTGAACATCTATCTTTATGACAGTGAAGGCAAAAAGTGACAAGAAGCATGAAGTAAGATTTCAAACCGTTTTATGACTAGCTCACATTATACTGATTTGCTTTAGTTCTTAATTCTTCAGATCAAACTTTTCAGCCATTCGGATTGGAAATAGGGTAAGACTTTACATTCTTCACCAGCAACTGAACAGAAAAAAAAGATGAAAACATGTTCCCTGCTGAGCTCTGGTTCTCATAAAAATATATCAGTTTAATAACTGCATCTAAAGAAAAACAGAATGGTCATATTAAAATGCTGCCAAATTTATAAACTTTGACAGTCCCACATACTGAGATGAACAGGCAAATTTATTTCATCTGAAATAAAATACATTTTCTCTGTTGCAGTTGCTGATATAGAAAAGTGCATACATCTGTCCCAAATTTCTTGGAAGGAATAAAATAGGTATCAGTTAATATGGTATCACTCCAGTCCTGCTCTGTCATACTCATACTGTCTTGAAATATATTTACAATTTCAGTGTAATCCAACTAGAACCAAAATCACATATTTTAGGTCGACAGCTACATTGCTAGGAAATTATTGCTCTCGATTTATTATGATATTTAATGTATAACTGAAGTTACTTTCATCAGTTATCATTTTGTTGCATAACATTCATATGGCTCTTGTTTTGCTGTCTGATCACCGATGATAATTCAGATAACAGCAGCATCAACATGAAAAGCTGTTATCGCACTAAATTCTTGTTGTAGAATTTACAGATATAAGTGAAGACATATGTCCATATGAACAAAAAGATAACCTTAAGGATTGGTGGGACTTTCTGCACTTCCTGATATCTCTTTTTCCACCCTAAAGGCTTTCTGTTAGTACAGTTTATGGGAGCTCCTGCCCACAGCTGGTACGCCCTGTCCTCACAATATGGAGTATAATTCAGATTGGGGTGGGGCTGATCTAAATTATCAGTAGTTCTTGACATCAAAGACTACCAATATACCAGTTTGACCTGGGGCCTTTCCGCACTTGGCCTTATTCTGGAGTATATCCTGGAATAAGTGCCTGCTGTCTGCATGCTAGTGCAGACAATGGCAGATGCCAGACAAACCTGCCCTAATTTCCATTAGCATGCAGACAACACACCCCTATCCTGAGATATATTCTAGAATGAACCCAAGTGCAGAAAGAGCCCCGGTGCAGAACATAAGAGGCATGCAAGCTAGCAACTTTGCTTTCTAGCAGCAAGTAGTTGAATGCATAATATATTCATAAGTGTTAGAGAAATAATGCTGTTTTGAAGTAATAAGAACCATGTCAAGAACAGTACTACATACTTTTGCTCACACTACATGATTTTGCTTATTTTTTTCTCACATACGTTTGGTCCCTGCTCACATAATTTCCCCCACATTCCTTTGCCCACAGCCCTCTTTTACACACACTTTAAGTTCCCCCCATTTTTTGGTCATGTATTTTAATGAATCATCCACCAGTGTTCTAAGATTAACCACATACCTTTAGAGATAATACATACATCTAGACATCTAAGTAGTCAAATGATGTTGACTTAATACCCAATGTGAAATATGGAATAACCTTGGACCTATATGTATGTGTGTGTGGTGCTTAAACTTGCTGAATAGGTACTTATTGCAAAACCATATTGAGAAGTGTGCAAGAGGGAGACATGACTGTATCAGGGGGGAATATCACAATGTGCAGTAAGAAACCATGGAGAGAGAAGTGCCATTATTATCTAACCAAGATAAGATATATTTTGGTGGTATATATCTTCTAATATATGCAAACGGTCTTTCAGTGGTTTCCCCATAGACACAGATGTATTTCAAACCCTGGTTATGAATGAAATCACAGCTTGCTCCCAGAAATGCAAGTCTTTCTGTGCTTGACAGGTGAATTTCTGGGTCTCCTCCCTCTAATGGATTTTGCTTTGGGGCCTGTTGGGGAGCTTTACATCTTCAATATTTTATTCTAGTGGATTGTGTTTCCTGACCCTTGGCACTCTTCACCAGGCACGCACTCCCAGAGCATCAGAAGAATAGCTAATAGGTGCTGTTGGTTGCCAATGAGATATGTTGCATGAACACAGCTTAATAAAAGGCAGTCAAATGTTTTAAATAAAACTAAAGAGGAAAGTACTGTCTTCAAGTCTCCTTTGCATGGCCAATTCCTGGAAAGAAAACAGCAATGAAAGCAAAACACTGAATTGTAATGCACTGAACAATACTGAGAAACTGGCAAATAGCCAAGAAGAGCTGGCCAAATAGAAAGTATTACATGACTTTTAACAGAGGCCTTCCTCCACTTGCTTGTGATCTGGAACAGGAGTCTGTGACAACTCGACCCCACTCCCCTCCTTGTGAACTCGTATTGACAGAGTAACGCAGTCGAAGAAGCAGCGGTCAAACCGTACAGACCCCCTGCCTGCCGATGGGGTGGTGCCTATATATGAACTAGACCCCCTCCCTTGCCCAGGTGTCCCACTTCAAAGGCTTACAGCTAAGCCTTCTCCCTGAAGCAGCAAAATAAACACTAGTGTAATATAACCCCAACTGTTTATTATTTACAAACAGATACTGTAGATCAGTGGTTCTCAACCTTCCTAATGCCTCGACCCCTTAATGGAGTTCCTCATGTTGTCAAGACCCCCAACCACGGGGGTACAGCAGCTGGGAAGTGGGAGGGAAGGGCGGCAGGAGACTTGTCGCGACCCCTCTGAAAGGGCAGTTCAACCCCCAAAGGGGTCCCGATCCCCAGGTTAGCGAAATAGAAAAGTTGCTCAATATTCCTTAAGTAGTCCAAAAGAACAAGTAATTGTACATAGGATTCTGCTTAGCTCTCCCCAAGCTAGTTCCACAAAAGTAAAATGAATAGAAAAAACCTCCAGCTCCTGAAGGTGTTTAGCTTGAAAGTCCTTCCTGAAATAAAGATCAAATCCCAGCAGAAAAGCTATCTGCTAACCAGGAGTCTACTTGCTCAAACCAGAGCCAAGAAACCCCTTTCAGGGTCCCTTTTTTCCCCAGTTATGCCCTGAAGTCTACCCTTAAGATAAGCCCCACCTTCCTTCTTTCCCCTTGCCCCACAAGCAGTGACCACAGAGGCCTAGAAGGCTGAAGAGTTCAGCAAACTCCCCCACTGACCAGTCCCCTGCAAAATCTGCCCAGCGAAAGACCCAGAGAGCTCTGCACCTCTGCTTTATATACAGTGAGATCCTGATGCTCTTATTGGCTGGATTTGGTGCTTACTGAGGAAACCCCTCCCTCCTGTCAGTCAATTTTGCACAGTCCCCGGGAAATGTTTCTGCCCTTTTCAGCTAACAGCCAATGCTTGCAAAGTGCCCGGGAAATATTTCCCACCCTTTTTGCAGCTTGCAGAAGATGTATGCAAAGGGCCTGGGAAACCTTCCATGCCCTTTTCAGCTTGCAAAAATGAATCCGTCACAGAGTCCATATAGTTGGCTTCTAGGCATCATCAGTCCACATGTTAATGTGGATCTGCAAGCCCCCCAGTTATCATTGGTACCTTCCATTCATGCTGGATGGAGGAGCATATAATTCCTGATCAGGAAAGCCCTGATTGGGATTACCAGTAGACCTTGAAATCAAGGTCTACCAGCACAGCAGGGTGGCTTAGTCTGGAACATGGAAGCATGCAAAGACACGCCTCTGTCTTCTGCACTACTGAAGGATCCATTTTGGTAGAGCACAAACGTGTGCCACAGAAATGGGTTCCTTTTGGAAAGCTTGGAGACTGTCCCAAAGCTTTAGTGAGTTTCAGGGCTGGGGCATGGGCTGCCCTGAATTCGTACAATCATGCAAAGAGCAGTGTTCTGGACCGTGCTTTTCCATGGCCTGAACTAGTGGGCCTAGCTGGTCCAGACCCACTGATTTGCACAACGGCAAGGTGAGTGCAGAAAGGTCCAGATGCAATGGTTCACAGAGGTTGTTGCAGGAAGGGGAAAGTTGGTTCTAACCAACAATTACTAGTCAGTCCTGTAATTCTATTTACTTTGAAATGTGCCTTTAAAATAGGCCCTGAGAAAAGAATAATTTTACTCCTTAAAATAGTGGCATACCCTACTGCAGGTAGCAACATGACTGCGGTAATGTAGCTCTTTCAGTGATTTTTTTCTTTTCTTTTTTTGTGTTAGCCTCTAACTCACTTAATTTTGTGTAGTTTAACACATTACAAGATTGTTCAGGACTGCCATAAATGATGTCAAACACCATCAGAAACCACTTCAAAAAATCATTGCCTGTAGCCAGATCAAAAGGTGAACACCTGGAAACTAGCAATGTTGAGAAAATAGAATAAATCATTTTTTCTCCTTTTCCTCCTGAAGATTTGTTAGTTTTTCTGTAAAGAATTTGAAAGGTTTATTTACAGCTTTCCAAATGACCCCTAATTTATTTAGAAGAAACAGAGACAGGCGAATCCATCTTCGCTACAAATCTACTACAGACACTAGGAGCCTTCTGTGTTTCCTTCTGAGCTGCTTTTATAAATATTGTGACAGATTTTCCTCACATCTTTTTAAGAAATATTTTGAGAAAGATTCTACAGTATTGCTTAAGCCAGTTGCCTAATGTCAGCCAGTTTGGTGTTGCTCCTTTGTTTGAAAAGATTATCCTCGTAAACACTTCAACATTTTATAGGCAGTTTAGTTAACCTTAGTATCATAAATAACTCAGACATCTGTTAGTTCCATCACATGTTGGCTGTATAATTAAGCCAGCCATGAGTACTTCTACTTTAGCAACATTATTACATTTAAAGAAAAGCTCAGTACAGTAAAATAAATTGTGTTTGCTATTAATCTAGATAATTATTATAACATTAATAATTATTAAGTTAAAAATGAACATCTAACATTAAAGGAGGAGGAAAAGAATGATGAACAATAATGCCATGAGCCAGTGAAGGTTATGAAATCATAATTGTTTGGCAGCAGGCATAGGCACAGATGGCTTCAGTTGGCTTATGTACCCATTTGTGCCCAGAATAAATTCAATTATAGGGCGCAATTGTGGACATAATAGATTCAATTATAGGGCCCAATTATGGACATAATAAATTCAGTTATAGGATAGTGGTCTGTCTATGTTTCCACAGACACACCATAGCCATTCTTCCCAGTACAGAAACTAGAACATAGTAGCTAGAATCTAGGAGTTCCTAGGTTCAAATTTCTTCTCTGATATGTAAGCTCATAACGGGACCTCAGTCAAGGAACAACCTCTCAGATTAATATACCTCACAATGCGCCTCTGGAGACAGTTTAAAGACCAGCATTTCCCCAGGGCTACAATGGGATTGCCAGAAGTACCCATGGCAATCCCAATGTACTCTCAAGATAGTGGACCAAAAAAAGCATAATAAAGACATGACAGAAAATCCAGCTCTGATGTTGGATTTCTCATCATGCCAGATTGCTTGCATTGACAGTCACTTCCTTATGGAATCACTGGTTTTGCCTAAAGACCCCAGATGTGGGAAGTGAATGGGGGGGAAAAACCAAAATAAATGGGGCAGGTTCTTCCTTCATCTGGGTACCTTTGCAACTGCAGTAATTCTGCAAAGAAATGACTGACAAGGTAAGAGGCCAGGGCTGTGATCATGCCCATTGTCCAAGTTGGCTTCTGGCTGTCTTCTACTCGCCTTGCTCAGATTTCTTTTTGCAGGGATTGTCCTTGGGGCAGGCTGTCCCTCCTCAAGGCAGCTTCTCCAGAGCCCCTTCCTTGCATCCGTTTCCACTTATGTCACCATGCCTAAGATGGCCCCCTTCCCCTGATGTCCTTTGTTCTGATACCAAGCTTGGGGACTCTGTCCATCATTTTTAAAAAAAATAGAATTCTACTTTGTGTTAGGAGGGGGAACGTATGGAGCAAGAGTAGAAATGATACAATTCTAAGGACAACGTAGCTTCCGATTTCCAATTTCCATCAGCAATCTGCAAGGGAAAGAAGGTTTCATTGCAATGAAAGAGACTGAGAAGTGAAAGCTCTTCAGCAGCTTGAGGGGAAATGGCAGCTTACGGCTTCTTATTTTTCTACCGGAATGGCTGCAGAGGTGGAGATGCATGCTGGCTGGGATATGCCTTAGCTACATCTGTCTGGGGGCACAGTCCCCTCACCCCAACAGAACACTGAGTTTTGCCTCAGCACTTCACAACTCCAAACACACCCCTTTGACAGAACTTTATCCTTTCAGAATGCAGGTGGTGCTGATGTGATCAGTTTCAGGTGGAGAAAGTGTAAAGGAGACTCAGAGAGATAACAGAAAAGGTGTGAGCATAGCAACCCAAACTGATGACAATCTGAGGACTGATTACTGGGGACTGGGTGTGGACAGGATTAGTATATCTTCAGTTAAGTTTCTTACCACGACAACCTAGATCAGCTAGGTGTGATCACGGCCCAGATTGGATCCAGGATTGTCTCCTGCCATTTGTGAGAATAAAATGGAGGAGAGGAGGTTGGGGTGCCCTGGAAAGAAATGTGGGACATATGTCATAAAGAAAATAATACAAAAAATGCTATGTGAAATTATTCATAATACTAATTTTGAATTGCAGTGTAAGTGCCTCCAATGAAATTGTGCAGGTTTAACTGAATCTATGCCATTTCAAGCTGCAAGAAACTGCCACATGCAATGTCTGAAAGAAAGCAGCGAGAGATGGTGCAAAACAATAAAGCAAAGTTGTCAGTAGCTAATGTCAGCATTGTCACTAATCTCTCTGCTCCACTCCTTGGCCTGCCCAACAGCTTTTGGGGGAAATGGGGTAATAGAGCAGCAAGCATCACTGCTTTTTCTTCAAAAGAACAACCAACATAGAAGATCGATGTGCTTTTTTTTTTTAAAGAGATTTCCCCAAGTATTTTAAAGGATCTTTAAATTACTCTTTCAAGCATTTGAGGTTGATTGTGTAATGTTAAATATGAGGCTTCAGACTCACCACTTATCTAAATCTGGTGTAAAACCATGGCCGTGTCTTCACGGCAACCTTATCTCAGATTCAAAATGTTTTGAATCCTCGGAGTCCAGATGGCAGTTTGGCTTAACACGATTTCCCCGTGTTAAACCACCCCAAAGTGTGATGAATCTCAATCCTGATTTCAACAGGTCTCACTCCAGTTCGTGTGCTTGAAACGTTTTACATTTTTTACTGTGGGAACCCTTCCGTGTTAAGGGATGAGAGTTTCCCTCCCCCAATAGCTTGCTTCCAAAGCAAGCTGTAAAAGCAGCAGCAGCCCGAATAGTAATCCAAGCGATCCACTGTAGCAAACAAGCAATTCACACCTGATAACCATCTTGCTATTGAAAGTGCTGACCTTCTAAAAAGGGAAAAGAAACAAAAGCAGCTGCCGTTTGGAGAGATGTATGAATGTTTAGCTGTGACGGACGAAAGGGGCTTGACTTGCCGCCGCTGCTGCGCGCCCTGAGCAATCGGGAGAGGAGGGAAAAGAATTGCTGCCTGCCTGGTG
Source organism: Aspidoscelis tigris stejnegeri (assembly GCA_023333525.1). Lineage (NCBI taxonomy): Eukaryota > Metazoa > Chordata > Lepidosauria > Squamata > Teiidae > Aspidoscelis > Aspidoscelis tigris. Next base: position 67,137,243 of record JALMGA010000002.1, on the reverse strand, counting down.
CCATTTTTCCTCCATCCAGGCAAGGCAGCCACCCAGCTAGGCTCCGTGAAGGGGTCTGTTATGGGTGGTGCGTTCATGCCAGAAGGAAGAGGACAGGGCAGCCCCGGAAAGTGGCTTTTAAAAGGTAGCCACTGGAGTCCCCCCTTGAGTCACGTACATCCTCAGAATCTGAATTGAACATGATTCTGGCTGAAAGTAATGGGAACAGGCAAATTCGCATTTGCATCCGGTTCTGTTATCTCGGTTTAGGGAAAGCGAAATAAGGTTGCCGTGAAGACACGGCCAATCTTTAAGATGCCAGTAGATTAACACATTTAGGAAGTGTAATAAAAGAGGTGCCTTAGAGAGACAGTTTGTGGCCCTTGTGTTCCCAGACTTTCTCTAATCCACTTTTTCTGGCACAGAATATTTAGGAGAACGTGGAGGGACAGACTGGTGTGTGAACAATCCCACCGCAAAGCCTTCTCTAAGCTGCCTTAGGTACTTTCCCCCCCTCCTTTGGGCTGTGTCTGTATATAGCCTTAGTGCACAAAAAATATAGAGGTATTTTGTATTTTTCAGACAGTTGCTAGAATTGGGCTTGTGGGATAAGTTTAGAAAAATAAAGAAAGATGACAGAGAATGAATGAAAACTTGAAGCCTGACTGAAATAGGCAATGAGGCAATGTTCACACCAACCTGTTTTTGTACTCTCACGTCCCAGTTCCCGAGTCTCAAATGCCCTGACTTCTGTTACCTGTTTGGTCCCCATTTGTCTTCTAGGTATCACTAATTCCTTCCATTTACTTGTTGTACACCTGTTATAACTGAACAGTGGCAGAATAATTCTTTAAGGTCACTTAACATGATCTCTTGTGGGAGCAGGCCGAAGAAAATAAGCCGAGCTGAGGGACTATTCATTCTCCACTGCTGAGATACTGAAAGACTTTTCAAGAAATCTAGCCTAGATTAGCCTTAGATGCAAACAGGCTACAATGGAGTTATACATACTCCACATCTACAGAGATATAAGTAAAAATACATAAATAAGAAACTGCTACATTATATGCTGATCACAGCCAAACAAGGCATTATACAAAGCTGGATGAATAAAGAAAACTTAATCATGATACCACGAATTAACAAAATTGGCAGCAGTATGTGAAATGATTATTCACTAGAAAATAGTAATGAATGGAATATCTAAAAATTGAAATGTTTACCTTGAAATATGGCCACCACTTATTAGAACTTACACATCAGAAATAAGGGAATTATACTACCAACACCAAGTATATCATTTTAAATTAAGTATTAAGTGTGATTCTTAGAATGAACAATGTAAGCAATGTGAGCTGACTTACAATCATTAGAATATGTTGCATGTTTAAAATGTTTACTTCCAGTGGTTCTAGTCACTTTCCCGTCCAAAACACTGTCTTATCTGATAACTGCCTCCCTGTATTAGCTGTTTTCCTTTCTAAAAAAGGGGAAACATCAAAATAAAAGGGTTTTCAGTCATGGTCTTTGTATAATAGCAGTAAATAAAGGCACCGTCCACATGAGTGCCTGGTGGCCTGGGCATGCATACATTTGGCATAATTCTAGTCAGTATGCCAGAACAGCAAGCATACTAGGAGACTGCTTTCCACACACTGTTGTGGTCTAAAGGAACCCCCAGGTGAGGAATGTGGCAAGATCCTTGATAGTCTGTTATACCAGCTAGGACAGAATTGCCCTTGGTTGCCCAGGGTTTGAATGTCCAGATATTGCCAGCCTCTAGTCACCTTTAGCTGCCAACGTCAGTGTTTCAACTAAAATGATGCCCAAGCTGCTTCCACTGGGAGAATTCACACCTGTCCTTTATGCAGATGTCCAAGACTGGTGATATGGTGACTGAAGGACTGAAGATCCTACTGTAAGTCTCTTCTGTGGATCCAAAATGGCCAACTTCTGGTGCTATTTCTAGGCAAGGTCATCTCTGCTATGAGTGGATGCTCCAGGAGCTGCAATAAGGTGCATGGTGACTAGATTTATCTCCAGAATCTGATGTCCCTTACTCCACTTCATTTGAATATTCCAGAATAAAGCATGGATACACCAGAATATCCAAATGAAGTAGGATAGTAAAGCAATGTCTGGATGCTGCCTAGTTATCACTTTGAACCCTTCCATATTATCTCTGAACCTCCTGCCCCTGATCCTGAGTACTCTCAGGCTCCATCTGGATGAGCCCAAAGATACTGGTATTAAAAACACAACTAGGATTACTTTTACTTTTTGATACTTGAAAGATCATGACTTTTCATTGGGAGATTAAAGAGAAATGCTGTCTTGCGTTCCTCCTCCATATCACCATAAACTTAATATTTTCCAATTGTTGAAGTACTTGTCCATTTACAGCATAACAGAAAACAAATGCTCTTAAAAAATACTTCAGACCTGTGCTTATGTTATGGTTGGAATCCTGACAGTGCTATAACCTTCCCAATAGAAGAACACTTCATGTGTAAAAGTAAATCCTGTCTTGGTATTTTCACAAATAACACATTCATTTCTTAGGATCTGAAGGACATTCAAAGGCATAACTGTATATGACAAACACACTTCCTAAACTTGTTTACAATACATACAGGTTAGTTTCTGCAGAGTTTAACAGAATTTATGTCTCTAGTATACTAATTACTCCAGGCATCATCTCTTTTCTGATATTCTAGTAATAAAAAAGTCTTCCAAACAAATGCACGACTTGTGATATATTTGTTGAATGTGAGAAAATCATGAATCTAATGTGCCTGTAGCCAAAATAAGTTCTAATGATATGGTACAAAGTTATTTATCTTGTATGTAGTCAGAACATTGGTCATTCTTGACGGCTAAATGTGATTGATAATGACTGTCCCAGTTTTTGAGACTGAAGAACTCTCCAGCTATATTGAGGATGCCATGGTTTGAACTTGAACAGTGTTTTTTCTTATGAAAATATGCGGTTAATCACTCAATTACAGAAGATGAACTGCTAGAGAAACTCATCCAGCAAATACTGTCAGAAGCTATTATATTGCCTTATATCATAAGCAGCTTTATGGGTCAAATCTCTTGAAAGCTGATAAAAAAACTGTATGAAATGTGTTTGTAATCAAATTATTTTGATCAGAGCTTCAGATGTACTGTATGTACTGAACCTGTCCATGTAGTCAGATGGGTGATTAAACAGTCAGTGAAAGTCATACTTCAGATGAATGATGTAGGGTGTTTTGGTAACCATAGGTTACAGGAAATTCCTCCCTTTAGAACCATGTAACAGTATGAAATGTGGCCTACCTACTATCAAGCGCCATTATCTGTGAACCATTAGGAAGTGTGTTTTTTATATCAGTGACAGACTGCACATATCAAAACGGGTCATGAAATTTCTGTAATTGTAATTGAATGGTAGTGAGAATTAGGCATTTTTGCTACAAACTAGTATAGACTTTGAAATTCCTATGGGAAGTAATTAATAATCCATGAAATATATCCATGAGAAAATAAAAATAAATCCGAAATAACTATACTGATAGTAAATAATTATAATGGTATCTGATTCAACACTGACACAAATCTATCTCCTAAACATTGTTTGTCTGAACCATGGTATAAACAAATCAAATCATAGCAGCCATTTGCAAACAGGGAGAATGCAGCTATTCAGAAAGGACAAATAACTTGGCAAAAGTTAAGCACCATGAACATCAGTAAAACTGTATTGTTAGTACTCGGGTTGTTGTTGGTTAATAGCGTAAGCTTTGTATTGGTTATATAGTTGGAAAGGTTAATTTAGTTAGTTGTTGTAATAAGATCTGCTTTGTAATGGAAATAATAAATAAAAAACTTTTTTCCTCCTATTTTTCTTCTTCATCTGAAGATCTCAGGATAGGTTACAAAATAGTACAGGGAAGGAATGAATATGCAAAAACACACAAATGTCTCCTGCAGCAAACACATAATAGTAAAAACTGCAGTGGGAGGGGGAAACCTAAATTTTAAAGAGTCATGAAAAAAATCCAAAATACAATACAAACGTACATTACAAAATGCTGTATTTAAAGATAAAATAACAAAAGAAGAGAATATAAGAACATAAGAGGAGCTCTGCTGGATCAGGCGACAGCCCATCTAGTCCAGCATCGTGTCCCATGCAGTGCACCACCAATTGCACCTGGGTCATCTCAAGGAGAAGACAAGGGCAAAGCCTTCAACTGATCTTGAATACCAGCAAATAGCCTTTAGAGGCATCCTGCCTCTCTCCCCAGCTTGGAGGATGTAGCTATGTATCCATTCTAGAAGGGGGATTGGGCTCTTCCTACATGAGTCACATCCAGACCAATAGAATCTTTGGGCCTTCAGTTCACACTTTCCAGTTTCTGCCCTCAGCCTACCAGGTTTGCAGGCTGCAGGGGGACAACACAAAACAGAAGGAAACTCAGGCAAGCACATGAAATGTCTCCCTAGCACAATCCTGTGTGTAATCAAACTTCTAGCTGTAGCAATTCTGTTGTTTTTCTTTAATACTCTTGAATTAACAATGTCTTTCTTCTATGTTCTTCATCCTCAAGCTCTCTCTAATTAAGGTGTGGCTAAGACAGCGGCCGAGGAATGACTGGCAGAAGGGTGTTATGGGACTGGTATTTATTTATTTATTTATTTATTTATTTATTTATTTATTTATTTATTTATTTATTTATTTATTTATTTATTTATTTATTTATTTATTTATTTACATTTCTATCCCACCCATACCCGAAGGTCTCTGGGCGGGTTGCAACAGGTAAAAATAAATTAAAGCAAAATACAAATAGAGAGCAGATACAGAATAAAATGAAATACAAATAAAACAAGATGCACACTTAAAAACATCTTAAGATTCAACAAATTTAAAACCGTGCACTCCGTAGTGCATTAAAATGATACCATTATAGCTGGGGAGGGAAAACAAATCCTTAACCAAAGGCCGAGGTAAACAGGTGTGTCTTTAAGGCCCTCCTAAATAAATATAAGGAGGGGGCATGGCGCACCTCGAGGGGGAGGCCATTCCACAATCTTGGGGCCACTGCAGAAAAAGCTCGCTCCCGGGTGCCCACCAGCCTCACTACTGAAGGTGGCTGGACAACCAGGAGGGCCTCATTATTAGATCTTAAGGCACGGGCAGGTTGGTATGGGAGAAGGCGTTCCTTTAGATATTTGGGGGCCCAAGTCATTTATTTGTTTGGTCTGGTGCCCTCTGTTGGTCGTTTGTGGCTTATGCAGCCAGAGGATAACTCATGGTATTCTGCTGGAGCCATCTGGGAACTGAACATTCCCCAAAGTGTACTCACTTACAGAGTTATATAGTGCCTTATATAATAGAGATCTAGTAACCCTTAAAGAGAAAATATTCACCTTAATTTAAACGATTTTGAGCCTAAATCAAGTTTAAAAAGTATAAGTGCTTTTACACACATACACACACACTTTCCTTCAATCTCAAATCACAAAAGTAAATTATGTAAAGGAAAAACTTTTAGAACTTCATTAGAATTACTGTCTTAAATATTACAACGTCCTCATGATCATTTTGTGCCAAATGACTGCAATTTCCAGATGTTGCAAATCCTGAATAACATTTTGAATGACAATGCAGATAAAGCTGTTTTGTTTAAAAATATTTCATGGGAGCAAGCATTAAATTTCAGTGCATTCCAACTCTGCATTTTTATAGAAAAAGGGGATAATCTGCTTCTTTTGGATAATACCACAATGTATCATACAGTCTTAATTTGTTTGCCAACTGTACTTAGTTAAAAAAAAAAACACTGTGCTTTTACATGTGTTATTGGTGACATTTTCTCTGATGCTTTTCAGACAGTGGAGATGGGAACCTCTTGTTGGATTCCAGCCCATGTCAACCACAGCCAGCATGTTGTAGGATTCTCAGATCTTAACCCAGCCAGCATGACCAATGGTCAGGGATTAGAGGGATTAGAGCAATCCAACAACATCTGGTGGGTCACTGGCTCCCTATCCCCACTATACAGTGTCCAGTTACTTAGGTACAAATCTTAAGATCAAACATGAATATCTACCTCCCGCATATGAGGGGTAAAATGACTTCTATCAACAATCCATGTCTATGTTCAGACAATACAACTGTATTAAACAATACAATCAGATTTAATGTAAAGCCCTCAGAAGCTTTCATTTCATATATTTTATCTGTAAATATACAGAAGAGGCTGTGAGGTTAAGAAAGTTAGTTAGTTTTAAGCAGCCACTAAGACTTCCCTTACTGTGAAATAAAACCACAGTGCTACAATAGTATGTGAATTAACTTTCAAAAGTGGCATTTTTAATGCTGATCCTGCCCTCAAAGGCACTTATTCTTCTTTGCAACTTTCCTAGATGCCCACTGTTTCTGGAGGAAAAAACAAGAAAGTCATCCTGGGCTTGGCTTTCATGCGAGCATGGAAAGAGAGTTGTCATCTTTGTGCTGATAGGTTCCTGTCGCTGCTGTTGCCATCGCTGTTTAAGGCTTCTCTTGTAATGAAATGAGTTAAGTATTTTTTTTCAAAAAAGATATAATAAAAAAATTCCCCTTAAAACAAGATCAGTCAACTCATAAATCTCAGACATTCAATATCCATCCTCTCTCTTTTACTGCATTTCAAATAAAATTGAAAGGCAGCATTCATGAGGTAATTTCATCTGTTGGTTTCTGTACCAATCCTGACAGGAAACAGAAACAGTCAAGAAAGGAGTAAAATTTTGACTGCAAAATAAAGCACCTCTCGGGTGGCTTAGAGAAGGCTTTGAGGTGAGATTGTTCACACATCAGTCTGCCCTTCCCCCTCTCATGAACTTTCTGTGCCACCTCACAAAGTTGAGGAAAATATTTTGGCCTATTGAAATTCTGAATGGTCCTTAGGTTATAGGGTGGGAAGCAAGCAAGCAAGCAAATAAATGATGTGGATAAGTCAGAAACAGCATATTCTAATACTCTGCTTGCCTTCTTTGTGTGCTACCACCTATTTTCACCTTTTGAAGATGCCACACAATAATCCAGAGAGAAGCTATGTCCACATTTTGGGCCTTTCTGCACCTGCTAGTGTTCTGCACCAGTATGTACACTAAGGGTCTCCCTTCTGCACATTAGTGTGAAGTATATAGGAGGCCCTGCTCACCATTGGTACACTCTGTCTGCACTGGTTATACTGTAATAATCAATTCCAAGAACTATTCGTGTATCAGCTTGGCCCAGTATGGATCACAGAGGCATGCAGATTGCAGAAGGCACACCTCTATTATCCAGTCTACTGGAGAACCCATTTCAGTGGCACACAAAAGTATGCCACTGAAATAGGTTCTCTGGGGTCTCTAAGACTAGGAGCTTCTTTTTCTAACCATTGGAGCCCACAGAGGTCAGTCCCAAAGCTTGTGTGAGCTTTAGAGCAGGGGCTGATTTGCACTACCATTGCCATGTAGATGGTGCTGTTTCAGACTTTGCCATGGTCAGAACTGGTGTCCCTCATTGGTCCAGACCCATTGATCCAGATCATGGCCAGGTAAATGCAGAAAGACCCTTCATTCTGAAACCAGTCCAAAGGCATCCTGGGTGCAGGACTGTAATGTCCACACACATGGGTTGGGTACATGAGCCATCAGGATCATCATAGTCTGCCACATAGTGTGCCCTTCCACATGCATTGCTTGGATGAGAATTGTGAGATTATCATGTCTTCACTTCCATAACCATGCAAGCACCTTCTGAAGTTTACGAGCCTCTAAACATTGTAGCGGCTTTGGTTAGCTTTTTAGCTGGCAAACAGCTACTGAAGTTTGCCAGACTATGACAGGCAAGCAGCTTCTGAAGTTTGACAGCTAAAAAGTTAACCAAAGCCACTACAATGTTTAGAGACAGTTTAGCAGAGGAGCACTTCTCTGCTAAATTGCCTCTAAACTTTGTAGCAGCTTTGGTTAGCTTTTTCGCTGGCAAACTTCAGAAGCTGCTTGCCAGGGATCGGGGATCGGGAGTGGAATAAGGGTTGCGAGAAGAGGCTCGTGGGACAGCAAGGGTCAGATGACACCCCTCATCGCTGCATCTTTACCCGTCGAGCTAGGGCATTTGCCTGGCGATCAGATCACAGAGAGGGGACGGAGAGAAAACGATGCTGTTTCCCTGAGCAGGGGTTTAGCGTGGTTTTCATGGGGACAGGCATATTCAACTTGAGCCTGTGCTTTCGTCAGTCACATGGGGACAGGTCAATTCAAACTCGGCTCCATATTTGGAATAAATTTTATCCAATTCAGACTAAATGGAGTGCATGGGCACGTGGCCTTGTAGTGTAAGTTTTACTAAATTAAAATGGAATTATCTCAGTACAGGCTTGCTGTGTTAAACATACATTAGCAATTAAAAAATAATAGATTTGTTCAGGCACTCCATGAATTTGACACATGATTTCATGTTTTTGTAACTTTATTATTTTTTCTCTTTGAAAGGTTTTCATTTGTCTTAATGAGAGTTGGATGTGATAAATAATAAGAATGCAGATTAATATTTCATACCACACTCAGTATGGCTGATCTATTATTGCATAATAAATAGATGTTTTAAATGTTTGCTCCTAGAGGTCTTTCCCTGAACTTAAGAATAAGTTATCTAAACAAGGGGGGGGGGAGATTTATAGTTATGAAGAGGCCTATATGTCAAGCAAAGTTTTATGATATGTTCCATAATAAATTAACAATAAATGGATACAGGTGACTGTGGAATTTATGGCTTTTAATGTTTTAATGCTCTCCTAAAGAGGAAAGAATACTATTATTGAGGTCTAAGAGAGTAATACAAGAATACCATCTACAAATTGTCAAATTATATCCTTGTTAGGTAGTGGAGCTTGTAGCAGAGGAAAGGAGCAAAAAAGAGTACAGAAAGTATCAAACTACTAAGGATGGAAGAAGAACCATGATTTGCAGTGGTCTTTCAATAAGCATTTTTCAGATAATCTGTGCCCAATCTGCCAAGAACGTCCCTGGAGGATTTTAGTCTGGAAAGGCCACCTAAAGGGAAAGAGAGGCAAAGTCTTTTGCCCTTCAGAGGGCCTGTTTGTATTTGCTGGCCTGGTTTAAAAGACAGTATTATATCTAGGGCAGTGCACGAATGCAATTTTCAGCATTTGATTTGATTCATATCAAATATTGGAATGTCCAAATTTCTACAAATAGAGAAAAAAAATGAATGTATTAAAATACAAACCGATTCAAATAGATTTGTATCTGTTCTACGAATATTCGATATGTATTTGATGATATGAATGTTGACAACATTCGTATGTATACATACGCATCTATAGGCATCCCATTTTTATCTTGTTTTCATCTCGTACGTATCCGTACAGATGCGTACGGATATGACTAAGATGCGTACTGATACGTATGTAATGTGTGCGTATCCGTACACACATGAATGTCTGAATTATTCGTACAAATGATTCAAAATATTTGTTTGAATATTAAAAAATGAATTTCTGGATATTTGATCTGAATTTCCGAATTAGACCAAATTCGACAGAGTAATGAATATTTTGAATATTCTTGCACATCCCTAACTATATCTGGGCATTAAAGGATTCATTACAGTGGCAGCAATTTCCATCACAAGTGCTAAGCCTGCCCTCTACCTGGCCAGCAGTGCTTGGGGTGTGAACAGCCAGCCCAGGGCTGGCCAGATTGCCAAAGCAATGTCCAAGGCAACATCTGGTACAAGATCAGAGCTTACTATAGTGATGTGGATACTGTACACGACTGAGCAGCCAGTTGTAGAACCATGTGCACACTTCTACAAGCAATCCTAGTAAATGTTATCGGCTTCTTTTTAGTCTCTCCAGGGAACCCCATGAAGTTGCTGTCGCTCCCCAGTGTGGATGGAGCACTCCATTGCACAGTGCAAACAGGCCCAAATACAGAGATTTAAGCAAAGTTTATGAAGTGGTCCTTTCTGAACTGGGTTTGAGAACCACTGCCTACCCATGTTTAGCTCTCACCAAAGTGGAGTCCTGTTTGTTTGCATCTCTGCTTGATCCAACTTTCCCATGGATGCCTCCTTAGTGTTATCATGTCTTTCTCACATCACAGTGGTCTTGAAAGGGGGGAGGGAGGCTCCATGGAAACCTGTTGTACTTATGCCTTTTGTCTTCTTCTCTCAGCCTAATCAATGGAAGAAACTGTTGCAGTCCTGTGTATGTCTGACATTCTTGCCTAGCTTTGGGTTCTAGGTTGCTGTTAGATGATCTTGAAATAGATACCTGCTGTCCAACTAGTAGCTAGATATATCCTGGAACAAGGTCTAGTGCAGAAAGGGCCTTCAATAGTAACATATTAAAACTGAGTGTAGCTGTAGGTCTTTGGACAAGAAAAAGAAGGGATAAGGCTGCACTGAACTATTTCTCATGATGAAGGCTGAAACGTGCATCATCCCTCCTAAGACACATTTCAATCTGGCTTCAGGCCCAGTTATGGCACGGAAACCACCTTGGTCACCCTGGTCAATGATCTCCTCCAGGAGAAAGACAGGAGAATGCTACCCTGCTGGTTCTCCTGGACCTCTCAGCAGCTTTAGATACCATTGACCACGGTATCCTTCTGGAGAGGCTACGGAGTTTAGAAGCTGGAGGCAGTGCTTGGCATTGGTTCCGCTCCTATCTCCAGAGCCAATTTCAGATAGTAGTTGTGGGAGATATTGATTCAACACCCTGGAACTCACTTGTGGGGTTCCCCAGGGGTCAATCTTATCTCCCATGTTATTTAATAGCTATACGAAGCCGCTGGGAGAAGTCATCAGATGATACCCAGCTCTATCTCTCTGTACCATCTGAATCAGGAGAGGCAATTGAAGTGCTTGACAGGTGCTTGGAGGTGGTACTGGGCTGGATGGGGGGGGGCAATAAATTGAAGCTGAATCCAGACAAGACAGAGGTGCTGTGTGTCACAGGCTCTTGGGTCCATGTAGTTGGGAGATACCCTGTCCTTGATGGGGTTGCAATACCCTGGAAGGGACAGGTGTGTAACTTGGGGGTACTCCTGGACTCTGCGCTAACACTTGAAGCTCAGGTGGAGGCCATGGCCAGGAGTTGGTGCTTCAACGTAAATCTTTTTTGGACAGAGATGACTTGGCTACAGTTATCCATGCTCTGGTAACCTCCAGGTTGGACTATTGTAATGTACTCTACATGGGGCTGGCCTCGAAAACGGTTCGGAAGTTGCAGCTAGTGCAAAATACAGCTGCCAGACTGCTGACCAGGACAGCTAGCTGGATGCATATCACACCGGTCTTGAAAGAATTGCATTGGCTGCCAATTCATTACCAAGCCCAATTCAGGGTGATAACCCTGACTTACAAAGCCCTAAATGACTTGGGCCCCAAATATCTAAAGGAATGCCTTCTTCCATATAGACCTGCCGGTGTCTTAAGATCTGAAGGGGAGGCCCTCCTGGTTGTCCCACCATCTTCAGCAGCTAGGCAGGTGGGCACCTGGTAGAGGGCCTTCTCAGTAGTGGCCCCCAAGCTATGGAATGGTCTCCCCCTGGAGGTGCATCAGGCCCCTTCTCTGTTTGTGTTCAGGAAGGCCATGAAGATGTACCTCTTCACTAAGGCCTTTGGTTAAATATTGCTTAGGTTTCCTCCACTGCAAACGCTACTGTTTTAACCGTTTTTGCATTGTTTTTATCATGTTTGTTTTTAAACGTTGTATTGGTTATTATTATTTTTATATAGTTTTTGATATGTTGGATTTTAAAGGTTGTTACCCGCCCGGAGACCATCGGGTACTGGGCGGGATATAAATATAAATAAATATAAATGAGACCAAAGTGGCTAAATATTTCAACAAATGTTTCACCTCTTCATTTGTCTTAGGAACTAACACCCAGAGATCCAGTGGGCATAATGCAAGTGTATACAAATCCCTCTAAATTGATGCACTGTTGTTGAGATGGTGCCTAGTGACTGTATCAACAAATGTTCACCATCTTGAATGTCTTTAGTAATAACTTGTAGCCCTTCCAAGGACATTGTATCCAGTTCATCCATCTTGTCTGTTGTCTTTCTGTTCTTTTGTTTCCCTCAGCCTTGCCAAACATAATGATGACTTGCTGCATTCTAAACCATTGGAAGATGCACAGTTAAGCACATCTGGCATTCTCTGTGAAAGCCAAAAAAATAAAATGGGATTTGTTCTGTTTTCCTGAATGTCAATTAAAAGTTTTATTTATTTTTCCTTAACTTAGTTCTGCTTCTGTGTCTGATGTTAAGTTCTTTAGTTTACCTTTTAATTTGACCTGTCAACTTACACAGAATAAACTTTATTTAAAAAATGGTTCAATGTTGCCTGGAAGCACTAATGGGCTGGATGTGGACCAAATAAATTGAAAATGAAACCAGACAAAGTTAGGAAGCAGCCAACTCTAGATGGTGCTTCTCTGCCCCAGAATGTACAGGTGCATAATGTGTGAGTACTTGTGGACTTAGTACTGTCAGTTGAAGCTCAGATGGCAATAGTGGCCAGAACTGCTTGCTTATTTCCAATTCGAATCAGTTCACAGTCTTCAAACATTGGGCCTTCCTGCACTTACATATAATCCATATAACAAACCTTTGTAGTTGGTTTCAGGGCTTTCCACAACTTATTGTAGATCAGCATTTGATGGAGCATAATTCTGATCAAAAGGCCCTTTGATCTGGGGGATCACTGGTAGGCTTCAATATCAAGGTCTACTAGCACATCAGCTGGTCCTAGTCCAGTTCTATTTTCTGGACTACTGGGAGACCCATTTCATTGGTGCAACAAAGCAGCTCTGAAGCTAGGAAATTTCATTGCTAGCCTTTTGGAACCTTCAGAGACCACCCCTGATGGTCTGGACCAGTGCCACTGTGCAGATGACACTGTTCTGCGTACCACACCAGTAGGCTTTGCTGTTCTAGACCTACTGGCCCATAACAAGGCATGTGAGTGCAGATAGGCCCATTGGTGGACAAAGACAACTTGTTGGTGGTGATTCAGAGTGTAAGTCTATACTGCTGTAAGATCCTCTTCATGGGATATTCTTGAAAATGGTACAGGAGGTGGACCTGGTAGAAAATGTAGCAGCTACTATAGAAAGATTTACACCAGCTTCCTATTTGTTACCCATAAAACTCTTAATGGCTTGGGACTGAGTTATCTAGAGAGCATACCTGCCCAAGTGCTAAGGTCTACAAAAGATACCTTTTCTTCGTGACTTCCAGACTTAGAATAGCCTCCCTGCTTAAGTAAAACATCTTGCATATGTTGTCCTGCAGTTTGGGTGATAGATTTTGTTTGAATTGTTGTTGTTGTTTTAATGGTTTATGTGGCCCATTCTGAGTTCTCCAGGTGAAAAGTGTAACACTAACATATAGTACATACATACAGTACATAGATACGTAGATACATGCATACAATTCTATTAAACATGTGTGTCTCCATGCTCCAAATATTGGGAGGTGAACGTGAGTTCGCCTCGGGAGAGTCCCCATGCAAAGCCCTAATTCAGGCTACATGAGGGGCAAAAAGCAAAAACCCAGAGCAAGAAAAAAAACCCTTTCTAACTGTTCTCACCCCGAATTAGGGGGCAAGAATGGATAATCAAGGGGGGGGCATGGGGACGCGCTCCTGAGTTATTGCCAATCGATCACAGCATTAGCGGGAGGGTTTTTGCTGTCCCTGCCACTAATGCTGTGATCGCAACTGTTCCCCCCCCCTTGCTTGACAGTGCAATCGCCTAGGTAAGGGCTTGATTTACCCCAAACAACCACCTGCAGCTTCCCTGCAGTCAGCTGAGCAGCTAACAGATGGGTATAGGGGCTGTTAAGCGCACTAGCAGAGCTCCGGTAAATTAATTAAAACAGCCGCAGTTGCTTCTTCTGCCGTGGCTGTTTTAATTATTTTACCGGAGCTCTGCTCGTGCACTTGACAGCCCCTATACCTCAGTGCAGCTTGATCTGGGTTAAATCAAGCCCTTACCTAGGTGATTGCACCGTCAGGCAAGGGGGGAGGGGTGGAGAAAACCGCAGCACCCCGATGCAGAGATTTACTGCAGTTTTAATGGGAATGGGCAGGTTCAGCTTGAACCTACTCTGTTCTCCATTGCCTTGGGGAGTCCTTAATGCGAACTACAATTATCATTAAGACTGCCCCGAATCCACACTGAGGTATTCCCAGCCCATGGGGATGCACCCATAGAGTTTCTGTAATTGACGGAAAGCACTTACATGACATTGCCACCAAATTTCTTTCGGATATTGCAATGTACATTTGTGACTATATCCATGGCAGATGTAACCTAAATGTAGATACTGCAGAAGATCCTCAAGCTGTACCAATGACATTTATACACCACTTAGCTATTGTCAGGAGCACTGAGTATGCTCTGAAGTAGTACAAGACTGGTTGCAGCATCCTCTATTATATATAAATCTAATATATTTCTATCAGGTTATCATGATGATAAAACAGAACGGAATGGAAACGTGGTGTGCAGGGCAAATAGTCAGAAAAATGAAATACAACCAATGGGTGGTCAAAGGAAAAGGATGGTCAAGAAAGACATAAGTGGCACAAAGAAGAATAATAGAATCATAGAGTTGGAAGGAATTTCCAGGGTCATCAAGCCCAACCCCCCACTCAGTGCAGGATTTCCTAAATCATCCCAGAAAGATGTAGGTCCAACCTCTGCTTGAAGGAGAGTGAAGGAGAGCTAACCATCTCCCGTGGCAACCTATTCCATTTACTAATTGCCCTCACCGTCAGGAAGTTTTTCCTATTATATAATCTGCACTGACTCCCTTGAAGTTTCATCCTGTTGTTTCTAGTCCTCCCATCTTGTACAAGTGAGAATAGGGACAATCCCTCTGCACTGTGACAGCCCTTCAGATATTTGAAAACTGTGGTCATGTCTCCTCTCAGTCTTCTCTTCTGTAGGCTAAACATTCCTAGATCCTTCAACCATTCCTCATAGTACATGCTTTCCAGACCACTAACCATTTCAGTAGCCCTCCTTTGGACTTGCTCTGGTTGGTCAATGTCTTTTTTAAACTGGAGCGCCCAGAACTGGACACAGCATTCTAGATGAGATCTGACCAAGGTAAAGAGGAATATTACTTCTCGTGATCTAGACTCAATACTCCTCTTGATTCATCCTAGGATGACATTTATCTTTTTTGCTGCTGCGTCACATTGTTGACTCATGTTCATCCTGTGATCAACCAGTACACCCAGATCCTTTTCACTTGTGCTACTAATCCCATTCTGTATTAATTTTTACCATCTTTCTTACAAAGATGTAGGACTTTGCATTTGTCCCTATTAAATATCATCCAGTTAATTTCAGCCCACTGTTCAAGCTTATATAGATCTTTTTGAATCCTCTCCTTCTCCTCCCTAATGTTAGATGGATAAAAAGCAAAGATTCCTTGGAAAAGCCAGTTGCCCTTCTCTTTATACATTTACAGGCAACAAGCCACACTGAAGATGCAAGCAAGACACGCTGAAAGTGGGCTTCAGGATGCCTGGAAAAGGACATTACTTTTATGATAGTATAAATCCAATCCATTATCATTGTGTTTGCACATTAACACATAAGTACAAAAATCAGGTGCTTTAAAAGGTTGCTTATAATACCATTATGGCAGTTAACAGCTAAAAGGAACCACATGCTATTAGAGCCCTCTGCCTAACAGGAAGAGACATTTATTTCAAATTCTTCTCGAAGCCTGGTTTCTAAAGCTAATAACTCACAGTGTTAATCTATTTGATCTACTGGACTGATGTGCTCCAAAGGTCAAAGGGCATGCCTTCTTCTGTTTGTGTAGTTCCAAACACTGTTTCTGCCTCTCTGCACACAATAATAAGAATGATTATTAGTATGTTGCTACAGACTGCAGAGAAATCATATGCAAGTACTATAAGTACTGGTTTTAGCTGGCTCTCTATGGGCTCTTAGCACATCTGATCATTCGCCTTGTTGTTTTCTGGAACTAAAACTCTATTGCACCTGAAACTGTGATCAATCACAATCTCTGTTCTGATTATTTTATTTTTTAAATGATTCTACTTAACTAACAATTTCACATTCTGTTCTTGTGTAACAGCCAAAATTTTTAGGGCTGAATTTAAGAAAAAAGTTAAGAAATGATGGGATACAATCCTGAGTAAGATCACCAACAGCTTCCATGGGGATTATATAATATGCAAACACCTCTTTTCTCATTCCTAAACTGCTCGGGATAAGGACTACAGGCAGTTATTACTACTTATGAAGAAA
This sequence comes from Aspidoscelis tigris stejnegeri, assembly GCA_023333525.1. Classification (NCBI taxonomy): domain Eukaryota; kingdom Metazoa; phylum Chordata; class Lepidosauria; order Squamata; family Teiidae; genus Aspidoscelis; species Aspidoscelis tigris. The sequence continues at coordinate 67,120,908 of JALMGA010000002.1, read as the reverse complement.
GAGGATGCAATTCCACAGCCATTCCTCTTGATTGCTGCCATTCTATCCTAACCAATCCCTTTTGCCAGGGCTACTGCCTTCTTTGAAAATGAATAGACCAACAGGAACTGCAAGTCTATTACTTTATAATAATAGACCTTATGCAAGATGAAATTCCTGAATAAGGATGTCTGCATGCAGTAGTGTAGCCAAGGAGAGCTTCACTGTAGGAACTGGGCAGGTCTTATGGGATTCTTGATATATCCAGGTCTTAAACCTTAAACCTGGCCTGAAAACAAATTTTTGGAGAAAGTGCAAACTTGAGCAAATGGGTCATGTGCTTGTAGGTAGATAGCTGTATTCAAGAACCTAGCCGTTGTGCTATGCACAAGCTGTAAGTTCTACTCCAACATCTTTAGGAACAGCCTCCTACCAAGCAAATTATAATTATATGCCATTGTATAATTCAGTTTCCTGACATAATTACTTAGTTATCCTGTTACAGCTGGGTTGTAGGCACCACTCTTGAATGAACTATAGATATAAAGTGGCAAGGTGAACCAAAAGTCAGGACCAAAGGCTATCAAAGCACTCAGGAGGATATCAAAAGGCACACAAACAAGTCAGAATCAGAATTTCTCACCCATTTAAGGAGACTCAACGTGGCTGACAAAGCTTTCTATTCTTCTTCCCACAAGAGAACAACCTGTGAGGTACGTGGGGCTGTGAGAGTTCAGAAGAAAGCTGTGACTAGCCCAAGGTCACCCAGCTGGCTTTGTGGAGGAGTCCAGTATTCCCAGATAAGAGTCCGGCTCCCTAACCACTAGATCAAACTGACTCACTGAAGAGAACTGAAGAGAAAAACCAAAGCTGAAATAAAAATTCAAATTTAAGAACATGACAGAGCTTAGTGAGACTCTTGGGTCAAACACGGCTTGCCAGGAAGAGGAAAGATTCACTGAATAACCTGAGTAAATATGTTGACTAACTTATAAATAAGATATTTATCTGGTTTTTAGTATAGTCTATACTGAGGGATGGAAAACAATCTAGGATTCTTAACTGAAAAACAGAAAAAGATTGGTATTTTGAGCAACTTAATTGAATACAATGATCACTCTTCCAGTTGTTTGGGTTGGTAAAATGATTATAGAACTATGAAAACTAATTATGCAGACATATGTATTAAATGCAAAATCCATCAATATGTTTACAGATCTGATTACTCTAACTCTAAAACAGCCAAAATATTATTTCAAATAATGAAAGTTGTCTGAAAAATATTTGTTTTCCAGCACAACAAGACATGTCACTGCAATGGGTTCAGAGAGTCTTCAGATCTTTCAGAGCCCCCTACACCAGCTCCAAAGCTTCCACAAGCTCCTGAGCCAGTGAGTGGGTTGGAATGGAACAGACTGTCTCAGTATGGATTGTCTTGTTTCACACCAGGAGTCATTCAGCCTTGTAGAGTCTGGTCTACTGGGTCTTCTGGTCTACTGAAGGGAAGTGGGGAATGGCCCTGCAATTCAGGGAATTGAATTTTCCAACTATCCCTATACTTTAAAAAGCTAATTATTGATGTTTTGTTGATTTATACCACCACAAACAGCAGTGAACATGAATCAGCACAGAACAAATATTTTAAAAATGGGAGGGGGAGGATGTGGAGAAAAGATTTGCATATCATTTGTCTCATTTGAATTTGCAGAGATTTCTGTTTTTGGGTTCCACATAAATCACAAGCTAAGAAGGGATGTATTTCCTCTGTTTTCGCACACAAGTGAAACAGGTCACGGATGCGGATTGGCTACTTTCCTGCTTAACTTTCCTTTGTATTTGGTTGCAGTTGACTGACCATCTACAAGTAGGGAGCCCGGCCTATTAGCTGATAAGGTGGTAACGTTGAAATTTTTAAAATGGGAATAAAGCTCCATTTCCTTTTTTAACATTCTCTCCCATCAGCCTCTTGGAAGCAGAAAGAGCTCATTTTGTTGTGGTTAGATTCTTTTCAAGGTGTGAAATTGCTATGCGCCAACAACAAAGGGAAATATTTCTTTTAATACTGCATTTTCATTCCACTTGAAACAGTATTTTTCACTGGCACCATGCCAAGTAAACTGAGGGAAAAAACCAGGGAATATGACAATAATATCAGTAACAATTTAACAATAATAATAATTTTGTCAATAATAATAGTAATAATAATCCTGGACTAACAACAGCTTAACTGGTGGGACACCATTTGTATTAGATCACAAGGACGAGCATCAAAAATCGAGGCAATAGTTTTGAAACAACAATCAGCAGTGAAAAGTTTACTTCTAATATAAACCAGACAGTCCAAAATAATTTGTGGTTTGCTTAATTCTTACCGCTCATCTTGTGTTCTTTTGAGTAAGTTAAACCCACATAACATCTCCAGCTGGTTTTGATTTTCATTCTGGATCTTTAGTAAGCTGAAAACTCTAGACAGTGTCAAGGGTGGGTGAGGGGAGAGAGAAGTAAATAGAAGTGTTTTATAGGGTAGGTGTACTTGGAGAGGGAAAAAAAGATAACACATTAGAATAAATTACTCTTATGTCTTTATCTTCATATATTTGAGCAAACATCAATTGCTTGCAGGCCATGTGAAAAGAATGCCTTTAAAATCCATGGCAAGTGTGCCCCCCACACAAAATCATTATTGTAACAAAACCAGCTGTGCGTAATAGAAAGCAAATGATTTATAATGTTACTTAAGACACTACTTTATTTTACATTATCATAAAAAGAACAGAACTGAGAATTTGCATGACAAACACAGGGACCTAGCAAATTCCAAATCAAGTATGTGTGAGAGAGGGAAGGAGAGGGAAGGAGGAGGGAAGAATAGGTATCGTTAAGAAGATGGATTGTTAAGTATTAAATCGAGTACATCCAGAAAGTTTAGTTGCACTGGTTGAAACTCCAATGAAGCAAAAACAACCACTGGAATATTCATTTTATTTATTTATTATTTATATTTCTATCCTGCCCTATACCCGAAGGTCTCAGGGCGGGTAACAACCCAGTATATATTAAAAACAATATGGTTCAGAAAATTTACTGTTATAACAAGGAGGGTCTAGTCATATGAAAATGTATTTTAGAACATGATTTGACTGTAAACCTGAATACAGTGCTGACCCAAGGCATCAGCCAAAATGTATGAGCTGTGCAGAGTTCACCACAACTAAAAATGCCAAATTAAGTAATATAGCTGATAGTGAAACAAAAAAAAAGTGAACTGCATCAATCCTCTATCCTGCAAAACGTCTGGATTATGAGAAGACACAAATGATATACTTCTGTTTCATGGGAAATTGAATCCTTTGTAAACAATGCCTCCTTTTAAACCCTTAAGCACTCTGTGTTCCACTCACATAGAAGATGATCCACACTCTTTGGCTCTCACCTTCTTTATTGGGGGCACTCATAGGCTGTCACATTTTGTACATAGCTGAAAATTTTAAAAACCAAATACAGTTTCTTCATGTAAAGCCAATACAACTAGCATAACCCAAGGAAAAGAATTTGTTCCATGGACTAAAATGACTTGGAATATAAAATGATCCAGATTTAAAAACACACACCAAAAAAACCAAAACCCTTTTAATCTGCCTTTTTCCACAATGCAAATTAATAAACAACAACAACCACAACGAGCCACTTTGCTGGGATCTGCTCGCATCATTCACCGATACATCACTCAGTCATAGGCATTTGGGAAGGGCCTGACTACAAAGGGCTTTAGATAGGGAACAGGATTTGTTGCAAAACTATTTATTATATTAATGCAATATTTGTCCTGTATGCTAAATGAAATATTATTGAATAAAATGTATTTATTTACAGAATAAATAAATTAATCTGTCTTTCCCAAGGCTGCCTCCTTCTCCTCCTGTATCTTTCTTTGCAAAGGAGAAGTGTTTTTACAGTTTAATGGTATACATTTTAAAACAAGTGAACTGTCAAAATGTTAAGTAGGACAAGTATGCTTTACATTAGAGTCCTTCTCATACACTAGACTAGTGTGGTTCTCCTTGCACCAAAGTGTTTAGGGAGAGTAACTCAGGCCCCAGGACATGGGAAAATTATCTGCGGGTACAATCAGATAGGACTTTTAAAAATAATGTCTTGAAGAATAAGTGTCTCATCCCCAGATGCATGCAAAAAAGTCTTCCAAATGGTTGTCTCAAATATGACTCAGACCTACCTTACACTGCAGCCTGTCTGTGCATCCAAGTCACACTACCTAACCTACTCATTCATTGGCCACTGACTGAGAAATCATTATCTCTTTGGTTATGCAGTTTCCTGCCCAAAATCTGAGATACCCTTAGAATTATAATTTCCTATCTGAGAAAGGGATGGACATTCAGAGGCTTCAGAATGAAGTAGGACAATTAAAGTTTTTTTATATCTGTCCCTAGAGCCTCAACCATGTGTGATCATGCTGAGGCCCTGGTCACATCTTCACTTTAAACCTTCTTCAGTCCATCTTCAGATCTGAGTGCTCACACCTGAGTAGTAACACCAGGAAAGTAGGGATGTGCACGAATATTCGTAGACATTTGAAATAAGATCAAATGTGCTGAATTTTAACATTCAAACTCAAATAGGATGTCCTGAAATTTGAATGTAAACATTCAAATTGAATTTCAAATCTATTTGTTTGAATTATTTGGACATTCATATGTGTACAGGTTTGTACACTATCGTACTTGAAGATCCGCATCTTTCCCGCATCCGTACACATTTATACGGATCCATACGGGATGAAAATGGGTTGCATATGGGATAACTACAGGATGCATATGGATGTTTATGGATGTGGAGAAGATGCGTATGTGCACATGCAAATGTTGTTGACATTTCTATGTGCAGATTCAAATAAAAAATTCAAAGAAATAGATTCAAATTTGGTAAATACAAACTGAATCTTATTAAATTCAAATTTAAAAGATTTGAAATGAATCAGATTTTTGGGTATTTTATTCAATTTGAATAGAACGTCAAAAAAAGTCTGTGCACATCTCTAAAGGATAATCCAAATGGAAGATAAAAAATTCACAAACAATTGGGCAAGAAATGAAAAGGTTTGAGCAGTCAGATCTGAAGATGGACTCAAAAAGGTTGAGAGTCAGGCAGTAGGATTGACTACAAAGTTGCTATCTCATGTCCTAAGCCTTTGTCATTTCAGTGCATCACATTGATATGCACTGAGATGACCAAAAGGGTCACCTGTGTACAGAGGCTGACTTGCAAAGATGCCACTGGTCGGTGGCAAAGGAGTGGGCAAACCACTTCAACCAAGCCAGGACAACAAAGGTACTCATCTCAGCTGCCTTAGCACTAGAAGTGGTTCTGCCATATTTATCACAAAGAACCTGAGAGAGAGGTGTGCCAAGAGATGTTTCTCTTTTGTTGAGTTCTATTCTATTGAACTATTTCATTCGACTAACACAAATTTTGCCTGGGTGTAAGGATAAGGCTCAGATACTTGTAATTATACGATTCTATAAATATATCCGTATATTCCGGCATATAAGACAACTGGGCGTATAAGATGACTCCAACTTTTCCAGTTAAAATATAGTTTGGGATATACTCGCCGTATAAGAAGACAACACCCAGCATATAAGATGACCCCCAACTTTTGTGAAGATTTTCCTGTGTTAAAAAGTAGTCTTATACGCCAGAATATGCTGTAGTTACTCTTTTGACAAGGATTGCTTTAATGATTGATATGGTATCAAAAGAAAGAAGGTTACATACAAAAGTTAGATCATGTCTAGTACTGGGTGTAGGGTTTGCATTTCATTTTAATTGTTGAAGTAAAACTATTACTTCTATTTTGTAGACATTTTACACAGCAATAAAAGTCAAGTTAGATAGTGAGTATAAGACTCTGACACAAAGTGTGATAGAGGTAGACCAGACAGAGGTATGTGTTTCTGTGACAAGGCGATGGAGTTCTTAAAAAAATAAATAAAAAGTTTAAAATAGCAATGCTCAAATTCTAAAGAGAACTCTCTCTCTGTGTGTGCTTTATCACACGATATAACCCACACTGAAACTATCAATCTATGTAGGAAGAAACTTACTGCAGCCAAAAAAACTATTCCCATTCTCACTTCTGCCTTTCCATCCATCTGAAACAGAGATGTCCATAAAGAATGTAAAGCAAAGGAAAACATGCTAAATATAACACTTGTGGACTCATCTATACGTATGCTTTGTAGGGAAAGTATTACACAATATTGGTCACCTGTGTTTCTCAGCAAGTAGCACAATCTGCATGTGATGATAAGGACTGTATCACACTCACAATTCAGGCGACATGTCCCAGTTCTGATTGGGCAACAGTCCGTTTTGAAGGGATGTATCTACGTATCTTAACTCCTGTGCAGTATTAAGTTTCCACAGGTTAGTGCAAACACAGTCCATCTTCTTTGTCATACTTGTATCTCATATAAATAATACTACATAAAGCATTTTCTTCCTTTCAATGGGGAATCATATTTCTACATGCAGAAAATGCAATTATTCTCATAGATCAGAACCACAATGCTTCATCTATAGAGGACAAAGGGAAAATAGAGGACAAGCAAAAATAAAACTGTGCAAACTGAAGCTGAATTTATACGATCAAGGAATTTATTTAATTTATTTGTACACCACTCCCCCCCCAAAAGAAATTGCTCAAGTGATTTGAAAAGGTGCTAGGAAAAAAAGGGATCAGCATCCCTTAACTAAAACTCTGCAATATACTCAAAATATTATGAGATGCATTTTTAAATGGGAATACATTGACAATAAGCATCAAATCTAGATGACAAAATTTATTTCATGCCAAACATACTATGGATGCTAACAAGATGAAATAGTTGGCTCCAGTAACCTGAACAAGTACTGTGTAAAGTACTTCTCATGATTAACTACTAGTGTAAAGTGCCACTCATTTCACTGATTTGTAGTGATTTTAGTCATAATAAGGCATCCTGCCAGCAATGTATATTTGCTAAACGTACTCCTTTATCATGTTTCAAACACAGTTCGAAAGAATAAATAGCTTCTAATATTGCCTTTTAAATCACACATTCTAGTGAAGGGCCAGATTTTTCTGTCTCGCCTGGAATCCTATTAAATTCATCACTGATTGTTCAGTAGAAATCCTCAGTTTTCATGAAAATATGAATGACAACAGAATTTTGTCCTAATATAGCAGTTTATTGCCCTATATTTTCCAGTTCATTCTCCAATTATTCTGCCTGAAACTTGCATTCATATAATGGGAAGAGATCCAAAACTAGTTTCCAGTATTTTTGTAACACTTGTGAGAGCCAAAGTAAACTTTGAAAATTCCCATGGTCTTTCCAATCATTCTTGATTGGGAGGTCACAAAAATGATCAAGAAACTTGGAATGAATGGTGTACTGGTTCATCCTTATTCTTGCCAAAAAAAAAAAAAAATTGCATGCAGATGGACCATGCTTTCCATTTTATGCACAAATTTATTATAATAAACAGTATAATAAATTGCAGCGTTCTGATACCAGTTGATAGATACGTACCCCAAATACGCTTTTTAAAATCACAATCCAATTAAAACCAGTAACATTTGATTTTTTAAAAAGTGCTGCCACAGTTGCTTTCAAAAATATAAGATAATAAATGCCCAACTGGATTTGACCCATATGTCCATCTAGTCCAGGAATTGTCTCTCACAGAGGTCACCTAGCTGCACAGGGAAGTTTTCCAGCGAGACATGAGCATGAACCTTGCTCTGCTTTGAAAATTAAAGTCATCCTCTTCCCAAGCACCATTTATCTTGTGACTACCATTAGCACCAAGTTATTCTAAGAGTCTATTAAGAAAAATGGGGTTTCTTACTTTTGACACACTAGGCAACCGTTCCTTATCTATCCCCAAAACAGAGGATTCAAAGGGATGAAAAGAAGAGCCCTAGTATGACTGTCATTCCTGTACTTTTCTTGCTCTTCCAAAGAGAGGGAAATTGAGTGAGCAGAGTATCCTTACCCCTCACTCACCCTCCCAAGTTAAATGGTTCTTGGGGTTGTGCAATAGATATTTTTTCTCTATCCACCTTTTCCATATTCTGCATGATTATATATCATTCATTCATTCCCATTTTCTTTGCATACTGCCTTTCCAAAAGAAAATTTGCCCAAGGCAGTTTACAGCAAACAGAAAAGATACAACGCAAAATAATACATCAAAACATTGTGATAAATATGTACATTACCACACGCCGCACAAGACAATAAATGACAGAATAAACCAAACCTTAAATAAGATAGGACAAAAGTTAAATAACAGACCATCGTTCCCTCTGTCCACATCAGATACTGCCACAATCTTTAAGACCCAGGGAGGAAGGCAGGATGGCAGTTTTCTCCATGCTGGTTATGTTATAAAAATATGTCTAATGCTTGTTGGAAATGTGGAAAATATGAAGTGACTTTTCATTTTATGTAGTGGCCTTGTGAAAAAAGCAAAGAAATTTTGGTCACAGTTACTGTACATATACTTATACAAAGGATTTTGAAGACTGATATTCAAATAAAACTGGAACTCTTTTTATTGGGTTTAATAGATTCAGCACTAGAAAATATATATGGGACTACTGTATGCTTGGGAATGGAAGAACCCAGTAATAGTTATAAGGAAGATCAGGTCACCAAGAGCCCGCAGGAACCCGGGCAAGGGATGGGAGCAGCCTGCCCGCCCCTGGATGAAATTTGACCCAATGATGGCAGGCCTTGGAGGAGCGTCCTGCCCCCACACCGGCCTTTTTGGGCTAGGCCACACGGAGATGGATTCCCCTTTCACACCTAGGCAGGAGGGACCGGGTCCCCACACATTCCTTACCTACCTAGATGCAAAAGGGGAATCCGTCCCCACGTGTCCTAGCTGGCTGTAATGTAAAAGGCCTATAGATTCTGAAGAATATGAGTTCTTCCCTGTTTAGTATGCCATGGGTTGGCTTTGGCACTCAGGCAGTATTGTCTTGACATATGGTATTAAAAGCCACCATTAATCATAGTTTCTTTCTCTTTTATTCCCAATGTGCTGAAAGTTTCAAGGCTCCCCCCATTCCAGAACATTGTTGCTTCTATCCTTGTTTGTAGTTTGAGGAAAGTGGGAAATCGGAAACCAAGCCTAAATTCATACATTATATGGAACTTTAATTGGAATTCAAGAAACAGAGTGGATAGAGTTTTTTTTCCAAATAAAAGTTAATCCTCACCATTTTAATAGGAGACTCATAGGTCTGGTCCTAGATTTTAAGATGTTTTGAAAGCTGTCTGCAGAACTACAGCTAAATTTGTCAATTGTTTTTTCACAATAAAGCTGGGACTAGTTTAAGTTCCCTTGTGTTTCTATCTCCTTTATATTCTATAAACAGTCTGTGAATTAGAAAGGACTAATCCCATTGCTTCATTTGGTTGCTTAGGAGATCCTTACCAAACTGACACCATCATAGCAGTCCTTACATTTTGCCTCTTCAAATTCATAAGGTTAAGCTAGCAACTTTCAGTCCCTAAACTCAAGATCAGCTCAGCTGTGCAGAAGACAGGTTAGAGGTTTCTTGTCTCAGAGAAAGTGGTTTAAAGATTTCAAAACATAATTTGAAACAAAGACCCTTCTTCTAAAATGTACTAATAAAACATATAAATCTGCATGCAAATTTATATGTGATTTAGAAATACATTTTTATGTAATATAATCTAAATTGATCCCTGGCTGGTTGAAAGAGATTAACAGATGGCTTGAATATAGCCCTATGTCTTTTGATTATGCCCATATTAGAGGAGGGTGAAGCTAAAGCGCATTGAAGTTATTGGATATCTCCAGTGGAGATATTTTAATGGCAGTTGGATCAGCTCTTGGTGATGATGTGCCAGGAATCACCCTCTTTTCCAAACTGGAGCTCCTTTGAAAAGATAATGAACTCCAGGTTCGAGGCAGAAAAAATCAGACTGAAATTATGATCTTTCAGCTGAATACTACATTTAAAATAATTTCACATGATTTCACGTGGAGTGTCTCTCTCTCTCTTAGTGCATGCATATGTTTGTGCATGTGTCTCTAGTCTTGAATCCCACCTGTGCACATACCATAGCAATTACTGTTTAAAGCAATCACACATAAATGTGTGGATGTCTGATGTGTTCTCCAATGCAGCATTTTTCCATGCATAAAATACGGTATGTGGGCTTTTTCTATTTACAAATTTCTTAGGTCATTTTCCTAGGATGTACCAAGAATTGAATGAACTGTGTCCTTATTATAAGCACTAGGTCTTATGGAAGAACTTGTAGCCTTCCATTCCAGAAATCTTGCTATTAGGACTAGAAGACCAGAATACTGACTACGGTCTTTACAGCTTGGTCAGTGTCAGCAGAATTGCACAGATGCAAGTGGAGCAGGTAGAAGCCTGAGGATATGATGGAGGGATGGCAAAGGCAAGTTGCAAAGGATGAGAGGACTAGGAGGAGCACAGGTGGAAATCAAACCCATGGACTAGCCATCGAATTTCCCTCAAATTCAATTCTTCCTTTTCAGACAGAACTCCTAAATCATTAAGCTTCCTAGTTCATCTAGAACTGGCTCTTCTAGAACTAGATTTTCACATCCCTAGGTATAAAAGCAGCCTTTGATGATGCAAAGGGTATCTTTTGTCCTTGAATTTATTTATTTATTTACATTTCTATACCCGAGGGTCTCGGGGTGAGTAATAACATTTAAAATCAGACATATTAAAAGAAAACAGTATATAATAAAACAATAATGTCTACAACGGGGGGAAATTATAACTACTTTTAGTCAAAGGCCAGAGCTAAGTTCTGCTATACATGTGGCTACTGTAGAAGAAAGAGGAAGTATTTTCACAGCGTAAATTTTGCATTTTCCTTGTTAACATAGTTAATACACACAAGGATCACTTTTCCAACATTAAGAAAAAATCTTGGTAGATCCATTAAAGTGAAAAAGGAAGTCATTTGGGCTTCATGCAGCAAAAAGAGAAACAAAAAAACCTTAATGAAGAAAGCAGACATCTACTTAAATGTATTGGTGTTAGTGAAGTGCCTCCCAGGGAAGTGAGCATGTGACTGGTATATACTGTTACATAGACATATACAATATAATATTGTGTAATTATTTTTCTTGTTTGTTTTTAAATAAAGTCTTTTTATTTTAATACTAAGTTTTCATTTCTTTTGGTTGATCAAAAACCATAATTCTATATAACCTAAATGATTCTTACGACTTGAAGCCCTGAATTCCTGGAGCACACATCAGCGTTGGACAAGGTATACTTTTTTCAACAAGGTAAAGCACACAGTAGGCATGCATGTGATTTCTAAGTAATAGTTACAGTGTTTGGTCTCAGAAAGTCAGTTATAGTTGTTAGGCTACCAGCCCCCTTTTTCTACACACAGTCAAACATCCAGATCTTTGAGATGGGGTCCTCCTGGAAATCCGGATCTTGAAGATGCCTGAAGACCTTAATGTCGACACCTTTAATCAGGTCCACATGAAATCCAGATTTAAGGGCCTGAAGTACCCATTAAATCCAGATTTCCCCTGCCCTTGTGGGGACAGGGTCTTACAGATGGGGCCACCAATGGGGTGCAGGTGAGGACAGGGCCTTCCTGATTGGTACCAGTTAGGTACTAGTTGGGTTCCTAATGGGGTCTTAGAAGGGTTCTAGTGTGCTACTAATGTGCTAGTAATGTGGCTCCTTATATCAGTTCTTCTATCACTTCTGAAGGTGCCAAAGACTTAGTGGTTCTGTTGTTCCTTCCATGTTACATGAGTCAGAAGGTGGAGCGACTGATCCATAAGGCCATAGCCAGCTGCTCCTCACCACGCTCAGAGCTTGAGTCCACCTCCCCCCCCTTCGTGCACCTTTCAACTCACAGGTGATAATGTGTACATAATCCACCATCTTTATTTTATTTTTTAAAATACTATTTTGTCATCATCTAATGCTGAGCATATTTACTTGGAAACACATTCAGCTAAAGCACATGCTTAAGAAATGAAAATACAGTCACATAAATAAAAATTAAATCCTTCTGTGGGTTTCATGCAGTTCAACTGATGAAATGTCTATATCAACGTATCTATCTTGGTCCTTTGGCTTCTCTAGGGCTGTGATCCCACTTGAGTTACTTAAAGTTGAATTAACAAAAATGGATGCGAACATGCATTATGCGTGTTCCCATTTTATTGTTAATTCTGCTTTAAAAAGCAGAGCATGGCGGCAGTGTGACAGCAGCAGCAGCAGCTGGGAGGGAGGGACTTGCTCACACACCAACTTGCGTTCCTCCTCCCCATGTCCCTGAAGCACCATGGCTGCTCAGCACTGGCAGCAGCGCAGCCTGAAAGGCCAGGAAGGTAAGGTGCTGGCAGCCACTGCAATGGCGGGCAGGTGAGGCCACAGAGGCAGCCAAGGCAGCACAATGGCCTCTGCCACAATGTCAGGTGGGCAAGGCAGTGGCAGCTGCCACAATGGCAGCTGAGGCTGCAGCCACGGCCGCAATGGCAGGCAGGCAGGCAAAGCAGAGGCAGAGGCCAAAATGTCAGGTGGGTGGGTGAGGCATGGGCATGTTATACTGTGCTTGTACTGTTCTCAAAGCAAAAATAAAGCATGTTACCAACAAAAACGGTAGTGAGAGTTGTTTGAACGAGTGTTTTTTTAATGTGTTTTTTTTTTCAAATTTACTCCTCTGAAAGTGCAGGAAGCCACTTTTCAATGCAGACAAAGAATTCTGAAAACATTTTCAACATGCAAAAAAGTCCCAGTGGGAACGCAGCCTAGCAGTGGGGATAATAGCATCAGATGTAACAAAATTCAAAAACTTACTTAGATGTGTGGACCTGTCAGAGGTTGCCTCAAGTCGTGGGCTAAAACTCACAGTTCTCCGAGAAGTATATTGGGAATGCCACACATAATATATCATTCCCAGTAATATTAAGGGTCCGTATAGAACGCATTCTCTGATTCTGTACTTGCATGTTACCGTGGATCAGGAAGCCCCCACTGGTCTGGCTATCAGACAGACCAGCAGCCCTGATCTGCAACCCAGGAGGCATATTCTGGAACTACCAGGGGTGCTTTTTATCAGCATGCTAAATCACCCCCCCCCACACACACACACACATACACACACATGCATTGAAGCTAAGAACTTTCATTCCTAGCCCTCATGTGAGCTTCAAGGCCATGTGGTGTAGGCAATCTGGATTAGCCCCATCACTAGACAGCACTGATCCTGTCTACTCCTTCCTGAAATCCAGGACAGTATGGCCAGGCTAGATTTTGTCCTGGCCAGTATACTGGACCAGGAAGCATATTGGGAGTCTCTCTTCCAGATACTTGTGTGGTTTAAGGGGTGCCCTCCCTGGAGACTCCTGGCAGGCATACTGGTCTGGTATACTGGCTAGTACAGATTCGCCCAAAATCTTTTGTCATATTGATACCAAGACTTCGCATATTGACAAGCAATTAAGACAATTATTTCTTGAGAGACTTTTAATTTCTTTTCTCAATTCTCTGATTGTCTTTTTTTAAAAAAAACCTTATTTCCTTTTTTACTGCTTCACATTTTTGTATTGATCTTTCTACAGCCCAACACAGCTGACAGTCTTGAAAATATACAAACATTTCCTGAGAATATATTCTACTTTCTCTTCAACACAGCAGGGACATCTTCTCCTACGACGGAGCCTACTGGGGCACCTGCAAGTATGTAATAAAACAAAGTTTGCTGTTTCCATACTGCTGTGTTTGCTCAGAAACACAGTCATACAGATTTAACTAAAAGTATAAATTTAAATTTATAAGCCAGAGCATGTTCTTGTAACACTGCATCAGCCCCTTTAACACTCTGACAAAGTTACCAAATAAGTTCCACTATAGTCTATGAACTATGTCTTTTAAATTCCTTTGAGGCTACTTTGTGACAAAAATCTGGTCTTATATATAAATTTTAAAAAGTAAATGATGTTCCATAATTTGTCTTATTAATTTGACCTGTCTTCTATAATGAGTTCTTAACAAAAGATGTGACTTGGCCTGAGGTGTTTTAATGAAGAGCAGGACAGAAAGGTTTTCAAACAAAATAAATGTGTTTATATGCCACCAACATCTGTCTTAAAAGGGAGTTTATTCCACATAATCCCTTTAATACACCAAATGATAGAGATGAACAGAATGGTTAAACCCAGGAGAGAGACCTGGTCCCCCCCCCCCATCATTCTCTATTGAGAAATTTTCAATAACTTCAGGGAGTGTATAGTAGAGAGTGGTAAAAACGTACAGTCAGTGCTGAAAAATTGTGCAGCCGAGCTTGGTTTGCATTCCAAAGAAGAGAGAAAAAATGTGTACTGTAACAAGGTGTCAAGACTGAATTATTGAGTTTAGTGGCGTTCCACGTTTGCTACATGCTGGAGTATCAACCTGGCAATTTCATCTACACGCTACTGGTTGTTGTACTTGAGACAATGTAAGGTGCTGTGCATGTATGAGGTACTCAGGAGTTTGAGTTTTTCCAATCAACCACATAAGTTCAGACACTTTCTTTGAGCAACTTCTCACATAAGCCTATCACTATGAAAATTACAGATTACTGTACACTTGTGGTGTTTTCTGTCAGGAACTTTCTCTTTTCCCCAAAGTGACAAAGGAGAATTCAGAAAGCTATCATCATTTTCATTTACAATTAAGTGGTACTCCAATACAAAAATCCATAAATCACTTTAGGATCTACCCTGCTTAAATAAATAAATAAGGGAACACTTAAATCACACACCATCAGAGTGGCCAGATGAGGCTAAAGTCACCCAGGCTATAAGACACAGCTGGTTCTTTTGGGTAAGGTTGTATGTAGGGATAATTAGTCTGGCTGATTACCAGATCTCGATGAACAAAAGATTCAAGTTGAAAATCTTTACTGATATAAGTTATGTAATTTGTTGATAACAAAATGTTGTATCAACAGTCAATGGAAAGCAAAATCACCAAGCAAATGAAGTCTGGATTCCAGATCCCTGACAATCCAAGTAAAAAACTGAAATCACAGGCGGATCCAATTTGCATGAATTTCATCATGGCAATTCATAAAGGAACTCAATAAAGTGTATGGCTCACCTGCCTGTATGTATTCCCGACAACATGTGGGCATGCTCCTACTGAGATAGTGGATGCTGTCCTGGGGGATGTCCTCACAGACCTGAATCAAGCCATCAGGGAGCTCCTGGACGGCATTGGATGCACCAATACATAATGTCTTAGAGAGGTTCTAAGTTGGATTCAGATCTGGGAAATTTGGGGGCGAGTCAGTGCCATTAATGTCTTCATTATCTAGGAACTTTCTACACACACTTGACTATATGAGCCTGGGCATGACCTTACATCACGAGGAACTCAGGACCCATTGCACCTGTGTATCTTTTGACAGGGGATCTTTTACTAACAAAATGTTAAGCTCAGTGGTGGCTAGCACCCATTATATAGGCTGGACAGAAGGCAAAAGAAAATTATATTGAGAAGCATGGAATTTACCCTATTTAGCAAATTGTGAAACACACATGCTGGAAAAAGGCCTGGCATCTGAACTACTGCTACTACTATGTAGGATATTTTGCCCAGAAGTTAAATTAACCCCACTGAGCTATAGGACTTCTCCGTTGACTTCCTAGTAAGATGACGCCCAAATGAAGCAAATCCATCAGAAGTCATCTTGGACTCATATGTACTGTATATAAACCTGATAAGAAGGCAAAATAATTCAGTGTAGGACTCAAAGGGTTTTTTCCCATTGTCACTAGAAGTACTCATTAAGTACCCATTAAGTAGCCCAAAGGCTACTTTTTTTAACATGTGAGATGAAAAGGTTTCAAAAACGCCAGTTTCTTGTCATTCCTCAGCTGTCGCCGCAGAGAAAGTGAAACGAAAATTTATGAGTCCAAACACGGGTTGTGGTCACACCTAAGATTTAATCCAGCTTCAGTCCACTTTCAAAGCGAGAGAACTCGTCAGCAAAGCAACCAGTAACTTTCTTTCTACGCTATCTATTCCGAAGGTGAATTTTCTGAGTTATTTCGCGCCGAGAGAAAACAGTCTGCCACTTTGCTGATGCGTACTCCCGCTCTGGGAGCGGACTGAAGCCGGATTAAACCTCGAGCGCGGCCACAGCCGGGGAGCCCACCGTCCTATCCGCGGGCAACGGTCGAGGCAGGGCGTGTCAACTTCAAACGCCTCCGTCCCCCGCGCGCACGCGGCACGTTCGTGGCACTGAGGCGACGCGCGCAGGGCGCCCCGCCGGTGACTTCCACAGAGACGCGACGCTTCCCTTTCCAGCTCCCCTCCCCACACCACCCGCCATCCGGCGTCCGCCCGCCCGCCCTTTCGGGAAGAAGGGAGGCGGCGGCGGCGGCCGCGTGAACCCTGCCCTCCGCCCTCTGACCGCTTAGGGGAGGAGGAGGAAGAAAGGCGGCGGCGGCGGCGGCGTCTCTCTCCCGGCGGGCGGGAGCACCGGCCCTGCAATATGGGGCAAGGCGGAAGGGGCGGCAGCGGCGAGGGCAGCTTCAGGGAGTGGCGACGGCGGCCGTCAGCACCCGCGCGGCGGCTCTGAGCGTGAAGGGCGGCGACGGGGATCGGATCCACCCTGGCTGTGGGCTCGCTCGCTGCTTTGCACTAGGCCCCGCGGCAGAAGGCCGCCGCCGCCGCGCTGCTTCCTTCGCTTTACTCTCCTCCCGCCCTTCCTCTTAGCGCCGCAGCGTGGGCGGGAAGTCGGCGGCTTGCCTCCCCCTCTTCCCAGCCTCCCTCCTAGTTTCAGCTGTGTGTGTTAGCGAGTCGGCCGGAGAGAATGTAAGAGGGGAGGGAGGCCTGGCGGTGTCCCGCTTGGGGTGGGGGGCGCAGATCCCCTTCAGGAGCAGAACCCTGTCCCTGAGGCGCGGAATGCCGGCAGCGTGTAAAGCGGGGCGCTTCTGTCTGTTCCTGGCTGGTCGCCTCAGAGAGAGGGAGCCTAGAGGTTGCTGGTGTTGCTAGGGGAGAGTGCAAAGCTTCACTTCCAGGAGGGGGTTCACTGTGGTTTGGAGCCCGTGGTCCCACTCACTGCGCCCATTGCGCCCCCCATGAAACGCGTAGGAGCGAGGAGGAGCAGGATGGTGCCCGAAGTTACCGCTAGGCTGGGTGCGAGAAGGAAAAAATAAACGTGAAGGGCCTTCAAGGGGATCCAGTGTTGCTAGACCGACAGAAACCTGGCCCACATGTGCTGATCGAGGAAATAGTTGGTTCTAATGCGTGTGTGCACGTACACACAAACAAACACACTCTGTATGCAAGGTTTTGGTGGTTCATCTCACTACAAAGTGTACCCGCTTAGGTGGGAACTTACCTTCGGTGCTGCTTGAGCTCTTCTGATTGATACTATGTTGGCAGATCAAACCCAGAAGTGGTTCCCAACTCACGTGCAGGTCACCGTTCTTCAGGCTAGAAACCTGAAGCCAAAGGGCAAAAGTGGCACAAATGATACCTACACTATTATACAGCTGGGAAAGGAGAAGTATTCCACTTCGGTGGCGGAGAAGACGTTGGAGCCGGTATGGAAGGAAGAGGCCTCATTTGAGTTGCCTGGATTGCTCATGGAAGGGAATTCAGAGAAGTACATCCTCTACCTGATAGTCATGCACAGGTCTCTTGTCGGGCTGGACAAGTTTCTGGGACAAGTAGCAATAAATCTGAATAGTATCTTTGAGGACAAGCTGAGAAGAAAAACTGAGTAAGTGCCATTTGCTTCTATAGGTAAAGGTACCCTTAAGTCAAGCTTAGTTCCTGGTGAATTCATGCAGATATTCATATAGTTTTGGTAATAGTCAGAAGTGATTGGTCCTTCTCCTCTTTTGTTGAGATGTGACAATTGGACCTGAAGCCATGCTTTAAAGTTTACCATTGTACTCTACAATTTATCTGAATGTCACATCATGCTAGCTTCAAGCAGAACAGTGTTAACGGGCGTATAAGTGTTCATGTTTATGCATTGAATTTTCAACCTTTTAGAATTTTGAAACTTTCCTTGCAACTTTCTGTAGTCCATCCTTGCGCTGTAAATTGCCCAGGATGGTTTGAAATAACGTAAGAACAGTATGAAGTAAAGCACTTTAAGGGCAATAAGACAGTAATGCACTATGATCAAGCAGTGTTACAAAAGGATTAGGAAATTTCTGTTTTGTAACTCACTCACGAAGGAATCACCAGCAAGACTATCCCTGCCAGAGGCATTGTTCATTGTTAATGTGTGGTTAGGTATTACACCTTTCTAAATGGTAAAGGCCTACTAGTGACTTGCAAGTCTAGGATTCAGTAAGGCGATTGTGGTGTAAAATGAAAACCACAGGCGTTTTGGTTCTGACTTGTTGAGTAGAAACCAATACAGATAGTTACTCTTTTCTGAATATATTATAAAGCCTATAAGCACGAGAACATCAATTTTAAGAAACTCTTTAATTCTAAAACTGACCCTTTAAGTGAACTTCTTTGATGTGTAAGTGCTTTATACCAGATATATTTAATGGTTCCCATGGTTCTCTGGTTCTAGCCATATTGGGTAGTTCTCATGGGGACTGGAATATCAATGAAAATACAGTTCCAATGGTTCTCTGGTGCTAGCCATATTGGCTAGTTCTCATGGGAACTGGAATTTCACAGGTTTCCAGCTCCCCTTGATATTTTCATTTTTCTAATGTCAGGTATCAAGTCTGTTAATCTATAATGCACTGTATGGATGTATGAAGCATAACTATTGTGCTCTTGCTTAAAAATGAAGAATTTAGGCTGCATTCAGACATTGGTTACATTTTCCACTATATTTCGATATTCCAGAATAAAGCATGGATATTTTGGATATCCAAATACATAGTGTAATAAATCTGGATACAGCCTTAATTTTCTCATTTCTAATAGCAGACACTATTTGAATATAGAAACTATTTGTGCACATTGTGTTGTGTCCTGTGAGCTTTAGCGAGATGCTATAATAGGAATTTTGTATTGAAATGAAATTTGTTATTTGAAACGTTAATGTGAAAGCAGTTTCAAGAGTCTTGTTACAGTTCACTGAATACAAAGTATTGGAATGATAAATACATGAAATATTTAGGAAATCATGAAACAATGTATAATAAAATAAATAATGGATATGAAAAATGATCCTGTTAGAGGAAAATGATTTATGTATTGCGGTGTTTAAAGAAGATGGAGTGGCAATATCATATTCTTTTGCCACCCTGAAAATAGAGAGTTGCATAAGTTTTATAAAATTCTCCTAAAATCAGCCTATGTCCAATTTTTTATTTTCTAAATATCCCTTGGCAAATTGTGGTGTGTGTTATGTGCCAGCACATCTTTTGTGGCACAGAAAACAGTAGTTTCATTTTGACAACTTAGTGCATAAGACATCTTTCTTTGATGCACTTACAAGATGTTTTTGATGTTGAAATTGAATACAGCTGTTTTTTACAGTTGTGTACACCATACTGAGCATCCCACTTACCTCTATATGTAAGGGACACGATAGTTCAGTTTTATGCTTCTTCCTTCATAGTGTGCTTGGATTTAGTGCACAGGTTTTGAGTTAGCATAGTTTTTCATGCTGTCCAAAGTGGAAAACAGTAATTAGAAGGTCTGCAAAATTATAGGTACCTAAAGTCTTTTTGAGTTAGTTTAGTAACCCCATTTTGCCAGAATTAGAAGGTATTCTGCTTTGGATATAAAAGGAATAAGCAAGTTTCTTGAGAGGCTTGCTGTTTCTGGACATCCACTGCAGTGTAGAGGAATTATCAGCTGTGCCTTACCCATATTCTGAATGTGTGTTACAGTGATGAAACAGAGTAGGTCTTTGTAGTGTCTTTCATTAATGTAGTTTCTATAAAACAGGATTTCTGTGGCAGATGGGTAGGAGTTCCCCAACAGAAAAATCAAAGTAGAAATAATTAAAGATAGAAACCTTTAATTACTTAAAGATAAAAACCTGTACAGTTATTCCTCATTATTCATGGTTTTAGTAACCACACGTTTTGATTATTCACAGCAGAGAAAATCTATGGACTCTTAAGACTTGATTATTCACAAATTGAAACTTGGTATATATTTGATCAAATCTTTCAACATTAGTCACCCCAGAGACCTGTGTCGCTTCTTTGCCACCCTTTAGTATCAACTCCCCGCATACTTCTTTTCCAGCTCAGTTGTTTTTCCCTTCTTCTAAATTGTTTTTGTTGTCCCAGCAGTTGTTCAGTCTTCTCTGGTCTCCCTGTTTCTCCTTCATTGCTTGACTTTGGTCACTTCCTGACCCTACCTCCCCATCCTCACAAGCCTATTATATTTGTCATCTTCATCAACTCTCAAGCATCAAAGGTACCCCACCCACCCCATTTCTATAGTTCTGATCTCTTATTTCTGCACTGATGTCATTATGTATTGCTCACCACAGTAGTTTGGTTTTGGTGATCCTTGAGTCCTGCCAGAGACCTTATGGTACTGATGAGACAGTTTGACAAATAAGTGAGTTTCATGACCTGTAGAGGCATTAGAATCTAAAGTGAAACTCCCTTTAGGTTTGCCCAACTTCCTGTATGTGCAGTGACTTAATATTTATTTATTTAAAAAATAAATAATAAATAATATGTGCAGATTCCATCTTCATGAGGTTTTCAGAAAACCAAAACTTAGCAGGTAATGCGGACTGGGAGAAGGTAGGTTCCCTTCCCCCTCCACAGGGCTGGAAAAGAATATCTGTCATGATAATCAATATCATTTGAAATAACATTTGAAACTTTTAGTGAAATACATTCTGAAAATAATTGGTGTCTTTTGTAACCTGGAAGGAGCTATGTAAGGCATGAAAATCTTAGAAAACTCATGGAAAATAGTCAACGCAGTGATTATGTTGTTGTGAGTAGTAAAATGTTGACTATAGTTATCAGGAATACAGAGAAGATATGAAAAAATGTCCTGTGCTCAGAGCAGTTCAGGAAAATTGTTCTTGATTGTTTAGAAGTATAATGATCTAGGTAGGTGATGCCTTGCATTTTAAAATTTAAGCGCTAATATATTGTGTTGGATTCATGGAGCTTGTAAGCAGTTACAACAGTTAGGGAAATACAAAAGGTAATTTTAGGTTTCTACAGATAACTAAAGATCTGTAGTTATATATCTGTTTAGACCTAAAGCAAAACAGTTAATTTTGATTTTTTTTTTCAAACTTGCTTATAAATTTAAATATAGTTATATTTTCTTGCTTTCAGATTCATTTAGCAGACTGTGAGCATAATATCCAATTTCTAACATTAGTATAACATTGACAATGCTTTGGTTGGGTTAAAGGAGATCTAAGTATTTGATGAAGTATCTTTATTGGTAATATTTTTAGTGTTTTTTAATACATTTAATAGCTTCCTCTAACTGCAGCTGTGCATATGGTTCTGCAACAGACAGACTTTGGAGTCACTAGAGTATTACAAAAAAGATATTTAATATTCTGCACAATGCTGAACCTTGTCAGCAATTCCCCTGTGAGTGTTTTTTCTTGTAAGAATAATGAAGGCTACCAGCAGATCTAGATTCCTAGAAAAGCTTCAGTGCATGCAACATGGAAGGTTTATGTATATATCATGGAGAAGTGCATTTGATAGCCTGCTGTGGTTTTAACCATGTATTAGGCCACAAACTAATTGCCTTTTTAACTTGATTGGGGGTTGACCAAAACAAAAAGCACATGCCTTTAAAAATAACCTGAGTGGTAAAGTAGTGTTTTGAGAGGACCTCCTTTGTTATAAACCATATTTTAATATCTTCATCCTGGCACAAGATTTAAGAAACTGAAACAATAGCCAATATAGCTTGGCACATAAATATTTTTATTCCAAAATATCTTTCCTTTCATGAGTGTGAAAAATCATTAGCTGTTTGAAAGGAAAAGGAGAGGTTATTGGAACTGCTTGTTCAGATTTGGAACAGGTGCTAGTCTTCCAGGCTTCATTTACAGTCTTGGTGTAATACTAGGGATACCCTATATAGCCTTTCTGCTGATGCGATATTGAGTGTGGCAATATGTGCTGGCATAAGGCATGTTCACTAGTTTCTTTCAGGAGAGAAATCTTTGTTTTCAGTTGACTAGATAGAGTTAAGCAGGAAGCAGGGAGGTACTATATGTGCTTGGTGATCAGAGAATGGCTATAGTCCGTTTGATCTCTTAACTAAAGAGTTCTTTGTTTTGCTTTAAACAAACAAGTGGTTATCTAAAAGATAAAATACTCAAGTGGTACAGCTTTAGGCCAGATTATAGGGAACTTGAGTTAAATTAGTAATCTAGTATACTCTCTGGACTCTCTGGTACATTATCTGTATTGGAAAATCGTCAAATACCTATATAAGCATTAGGCAGACCAGGCCAGGAGATTTGCCTTTGCCACTTAGTCAGAGGCTGGGTATGGCATAATTCTTTACCTTGTTCTGTTTGCTCTTTTTCCTTTTCCCTCCCACTGTGGTCAGTGTGAAGAACTTAAGAGCCAGTATAGTTGAAACCCATTTTTTAAAAATATTCCTGAGGAAATACAGTATTCCTGACAAACCCCATTTTAGCCCCTGTCACTAGGAATACACTGTGATGGCAAATTTGTACCCACTGGGCTCATATGTATTGGAAGGAACCAGTAGCATTATATGTGAGTGATTCCCTTGGAAAGTTTCTTTGTCTGATGGCATAACAACTCTTAATGCCACTTCCTATAGGAGTTCAGTTGGCCTTTGGAAGGTTTTAGGATAGCTCCCAAAAGAGAACAGCAATTCTATCATTTCCATTTTGCAGAGAAAGACCGCTAATGAAAATGCCACCCATGTCTTCTATTTTTCCTGTTATGAAATGCTTGTAAATGTTTTTGTTAAATACATTTTTTCTTCTCTGTGGAAATATTTGCTTGCAAACCTTTTTTGAAAAGTAAAGCAAGCCTTTTTGAAAAAGATCCACTAAGATTTTGTTAACAATAGTGGGGTTTTTTTGAAAAAAATCCAATACTTGTGGGAAAATATTAATAGGGGATTTAAAAAAAGAAACATGATCCATACCACTGTGTTTTTCAAAGGCGATGTTTACACACAAATTATTGTTTGTGATTCTGAAGTACTCTTCAGAATTTTAGCAAAAGCTAGGTAGATGTCTTTTTTCTGAAAAAGTTCCCAGATTCAGACCTTGACTGCTTTTATTTTTTAAAAGTGGATCAAATATTTGAAAGCCTTGTGTAAGCAGTGCTGGTTTAAATGGGCAGATGATTCAAAGTGACTTGATATATTTTTGTCCAGCTTTACTTGAAGTAGGCTAATACTTGAAAGACATTTTTAGAATCAGAAGTAGTATATACAAGAACCAAATGAACTGTTCCTGTAGTTCATAGCAGAAAATGATATGAATCTTGGAAATGAATCTAATAATAAGTAGCTGTATCGCTAAGCTGGTGGTCACTTATAAAAGTAAAGATCCTTTAAGTTGTGCTTGATTCCTGATGACTATGGAGATTCCCTGGGAATAACCAAAATAAGTGGTTTGTCATTTTCAGGGAGATATGAAGGATTGAATCTGGGAATTTTTGCATGCAAAGCAGATGTTGTATCTTAAAATGATGGGTTTTTTATGTTTACCTTAAAAATTGAAAATTCTGTTTATCTTTTCAACCAAGACTGTTGAATTTCTTTAGGTTGTACTTACTATAGTTTGACTCATATTTTGAACAAGTAATACATTTTGTGCTAATCATTTTCTTTTCTTGCCCACTCAAGTAGCCTAACATCCACTTCAAGTGGAGTGAATGTGGTTACTTAAGGATACCTTAAATGGTGTGAAACCACACCATTTCAGGGAGGCTATTTAGTTCTCCCTGTAGATACAGCCTAAGTAAATGCTTATTAATGTCAAGATAGTTTGCAGTGTAAGTTATTAATCAGTCAGTGGTGGTAGTGAAACTTACTAGTTGCCAGCTCTTGATAATTAAACCTAGCATATAAAAAAGTTCTGTAAAACAAATTAAAATCAATTTATATTACCTGTAAAGAGGTGCCAAGATCCCGTACTTTAGCCTTATGTTTCATGTTAATCTTTATATATTCATCATAAAGAATTAGTTATCACTTTAACAATATTTATCTTCCAATCTCTAATTGAAAATATATGCAAATACAGTATGTTCGCCTTGACATTTTAAAAAATGTACCTTATTCGTAACTTACGCACAGCTTTTACAAAGATTTAGACTATGAAATGTTGCTTTTTTAAAACGATTACAAAACAAGTTTTTGTTATTCTTATGAAATTCAGTGTGTGATAAATACTTATTGAAAAGTGACCTTGGTTGAATTTACATTGGCTTCCTTTTAAGTATGTGTGTTTTGAGATTGCAGCCTTATGTACTTTTTATTGTTTTATTTGTTCCATAATTTAACTGCTTTGAATGCTAAAAATGTTATACATAGGGAGTAATATTTGTTGTAGCATTCTACTTTTAACATCTTTTTTAAAGCTTTGACCTCTAGAAACCATAGAATTATTTTACTCTTTTTTGGCAGATGCCTCTGTTATACAGGAAATATATATAAAACATATCCCAAACCATGGGTATTTATAGATTTTAAAAAATTATGTACTTGAGTAACTTTTACAAGTAGAGTTAAGTGAGGATAAAATAAGTACTGTAAATAAAATGGGTTGTGGCTTCAATAGGATTTTTGATGCAACTGTATTAAATTTACCGTGTGGTGTGTTCTATTTAAGGTGGTTTAGCCTAGAATCTAAACAAGGGAAAAGAACGAAAGACAGAGGAGAAATAAAGGTCAATATTCAGTTTATGAGGAATAATATGACAGCAAGTATGTTTGACCTCTCAATGAAGGACAAAACTAAATCTCCTTTTGCTAAACTGAAGGACAAAATGAAGGGTCGCAAGGCAGATGGAACATTTTTGGATACATCCTCCGCCATCATTCCAAGTAGTCATGTGCCAGAAACAAACAGCGTAACATCCCTCAGCGATATGCAATTAAAATCAAAACCAAAAAAGCTTTTCCTATTGGGACCTCAGCGACTATCTTCAGCTCATTCAATGTCTGATTTAACTGGGCCACAGGTGACTTCAGAAAAAATTAAATCAGGCACAGTTGGCAACACATACCTCTTCAGACATCACCTTGAGTCTGTTGGTTCTGTGGATGAAAGTGGTAAGTGAAAAACGTTTGATGTGAGAAATGTTTACAGACTCTGGCTTGTTGTTCCTAACCTGGAACATCTGCGTTCTTACTGTGGCTAGTGAAGATTGCATAGGAGTAATACAGTGAGCAGCGGAATGTGCTTTCACAAACTCTGTTTCAGGTGGTGTACCACCAGATGTTAAGCACTTTGGTTTATAACAAAATAACTGATTCTGTTAAAATGCCTGGAGAATTAAAAAGAATTGGGAATCTCAAAACATTTCATTCTGTATGATTCTGAGTGTATTCTGATGCTAGTATACTATAATTCAATTTTGTGATGCTTGTGCTCTCTAAGGATAGTACAGTGGTGGTGGTTAGGGGCACTTAGTTGATATGCCTGGTTATTCTCTTACAGCTTCAAAACAGAGTAATCCTACAGAAGATAGTGAGGATAACTGTACTCTGTGAATTGAGAACAGTATATTAGCTTTCTAGGGTAAGACTGAAGAATCCCAGGTTAGGATTCATAGTCAACCATGGGTGTTTTTCCATTAATGGGTACTTCTAGTGACAGTGGGAAAACACCCCATAACATTAACTGAAGACTAAGACTGCTAAGGCTTTCTTTTTTCCCCATAAGCTACCGGTGCTTCTTCAATAATCATTTGGAAGTGTATTTGGAAAGGCAATATATAGATAAATCAATTAACAGTTTGGTCTGCAAGGATAAAAATCAGCAAAAGCTTCCATATTAATGAGTTGACAGTACCAGGCAGTTGTTTCTCTACATTTCTCTATGTAGGAGGATCAGAAAAAAGCACAACTTCCAGAATCCCTAGAATATTTCATAATACGGAATAAAGAACTGTTTAAACTTCTGGTAACAACATAGCTTAAGTGAGCTGCATCTGCTTTTCTGTATTTTGTAGCAGTGTTCCAGGGTTAATTTTATAGAATCTTGACAAGAAATATTAGCATATGCAAATTATTTCATGCAGGAGTTAAGTACATGACTCTTTTTGTGGAACTGTTGGCCCAAATATGGGCAGTACAAATTCAAAAAGTAGTAATTGGTTACAGATTTTAAAAGACAGATCTGGATAACCTGCAGACCTCTAGATACTACTATGGCCTCCCAGTCAGGAATGATGGGGATTTGGACCACAGTAGTATTTAAAGGGTCTCTGTTTCTTATCCCTACACTAAAAATTAGCCATGTAAGTAATTTTTATGTATCCCCAAGCCTGTTATCATTTCTTAATCATATACTCATGGTTTGCAGGACATCTGAAGTCTCCACACAGACGGACATTAAGTGCGGATACAGCAAAATCAAATCAGCCTAGCAGCTCAGTTGATGATTCTGCTTTTGGAGCACGAAACGACCCTTTTACAAGTGTGAGTGCTTCATTGCCTCAAAAATTTGCCACACTGCCAAGGCAGAAGAACCCATTTGAAGAAAGCTCAGTATCTTGGGACCAAAACGTAAGCTTGTTTTCAAAGCCCACTGAAATAAAGAAAGACAATAAGAAAGAGAAGAAAGAGAAAGTTACTCTTTTTGAAAGAGTGACTGGGAAAAAAGACAGTAAGCGGTCTGATAGACTTAGTAATGGAGGATCAGATGGCTTCACAGACTTGAAATCACCTGGTGCTCTTGGTGAAAATCATCAGGACAGTTTTGATTTTGACTCAACAAATCCCTTTACAACAAGCTTCAAACCAGCAAGAGCACAGCCATCTTCTAGGTGAGTATTGTTCGTTTTAGATATATCTTTCTATTACATGATTACATGATAACAGCTTGAGCTAAAATGTTTGTGCTATATTCCCTCATGTCTCTGCCTTAGTAATATTAAAGTTAATTGCAAAAGGATGTTGTTACACTATAAAGGAACAAATGAAAGTGTTACTCAAGACGCTTCTTCTCTTCCTTCCTTCAGCACCAAATGTGACTGTATTCCTTACATAGAAAGGCCAATTCCAATTGGATAGAATTTTGTGAGTAACAAAGGGGCATGTCCTGCCTGTCTGTTTCTCTGATATCCCCCCGCCCCGACACACTCATTGTGCTTTAAAATTGAAATGAGATGTCCTATTATCTGTGTTGCTATACATGTGTTACCAGCTTGAACACTGACTATGGGATATTGTATGGTCATTGTCCATGAAAACACTCCTGCCCAGCTCGTGCACTTTAAAATAAAATGGTACGATGAAGTCCTTAGGGATCGTGCATTCTCTCCAGCTGGTCATTTGGAGGCTCTGGGTGCTTCTTCCTCTGCACTTTCTTCCATGCCACTAGATGGCTCTGCTCTGGACCCATATATAGCCCTGCACCACATGACCCTGCCCCATTATGTTGAGCGAACAAATCTGCCACTCTTGTTTGTAACACAAAACACATAATTAGGTTTCCTGGGTGGGTTCAAATGACGGGCTGGAGAGAATGTACGATCCCTAAGGACTTCGTTGTACCATTCTCCACTGGCCCTTTCATTTGGAGGCTCCTCTTACCTCCTGGGCGGGAGGAAAAAAACCAGCCCCCATAGGCCGCCCCCCGAGTCCCCAGACCTTACCACCTCTGAACTTGGCGGCTGTAGGACTCGATGGCCAAATGAAGCAGCTTCCTCCTGGAATCTGTCCGACCTATAATGCCTTGTAAAGGTGGATGGAGAACTCCAGGGAGCTACCTTGCAGATCTCTTCTATTGACCCCCCACCACCACCACTAAATGCAGTGCTTGTGGCTTGTGACCTCATGGAATGTGCCATAACCAGCCCCAGCGGCTCCAAATACCACTCCTTATAACACAGGATGATACAGGCGTTGATCCAGGATGCAATCACTTTCACCAAAGCCTTGTAGCCGTGACGCACCAGTGCAAAATAGATGAACATACTGGATGTCTTCCTCCAGGCCGCAGTACAGTCCAGATACACTTGTACTGCCCGCCTCATGTCAAGGGAGCTCCAGTCCCACTCAACGTCGCCCAAATCAGGTTGTTCCAAGGTTGGAAGGAAAGTCTGCAACTCTATGAAAGACCAAATTTACCTTTGTCCTGAAGGAAGGGTCAAGCTGCGATACCACACCCTCCAGAGTAAACTTACAGAGTGAGTCCTCCACCGACAAGGCTGCTAGTTCTGAAACCCTCCAAGCAGAAGAGATGGCAACTGAAAAGGCAACTTTATATGAAAGCAATTTTAATTAAGTAACATCCAAAGGTTTGAACGGATCCTATTGTAACACTTCTAAAACAACATGCAAATCCCAAGTGAGGTATTTGTGAACAGTGGGCAGAGCTGTAGCTTTGACTTCCCCCCAAAAACGTTTAACCAGAGGGTCCTCTGACACCATGACTTTCCCTGCAAACTCCAAACAGCAGAAATGGCTGAGACATGATTGCGTAAAGTGTTCAGTTTTAGCCCTTTGGCCAACCCCACTTGCAAAAAGTCCACCACCTGAGCTGGGGAAGATTCTCTCGGGGATACTTCATTACGCTGGCACCAATCCCAAAAAGTCTTCCAGGCCACATTGTAGATCCTGTGGGTGGAATCTCTATGAGAGGCTATAATAGTTTCAGTGGCGTTTCTCGCCAGTCCAATGTGTTGTAAGTACCTCAGTTGACATTCCACACCGTCAGTGACAGTCAAGACAGGTTGGGATGGTTCAATCCCTGTTGAGACAATAGAACCTCCCGCATCAGCAGTTTCCTGGGCAGCTCCTGGGACATGTTGACCAGAAGAGGAAACCAAGGCCTCTTCAGCCAAAAGAGGGCCACCAGCAGAACTCGTGCCTCCCAGGACCTGATCAGCTGAGCCACCCTTCCCAGAAGGGGCAAGGGAGGGAACGCGTAGAGAATCCCTTCTGGCCAGTTGGCCAAGAGGGCATCCACCGCCCAGGCTCCCTGAGTCCATTGTCGGGAGATGAACTTCTCCACCTGGGTGTTGTCTGGAGTAGCGAACAAATCCACTATCAGTCGGCCCCAAGCCATGGAAATCTTCCTGAAAACCTTCGGGCTCAATTTCCTCTCTGACTGAGCTTGTCCGCTAACACATTGTTCTCTCCCTGCACATGATGATGGGGAACACAGATTAACCCCTGCCTACTGAAATAGCTGATCAGTCAACACCATAAGAGCCCATGACTTTGTCCTCCTTTGTCTGTTGATATGCACTTTAGTGGTAAAGTTATATTTTGCCACCAAAACAGGTCCTCCCTTGACTAAGGTTGCAAAACATTGCAATGCCCTCCAAACCGCCATGAGCTCCAACCAGTTGGTTGAGTGGCACAAACCCAAGTAGCACCACACGATCTTTAAAAAGTATCTTGGTTGCTGCCAAGCAGGAATTTCATATGAGTTCTAAAACTGGTTTGGAAGAAGGGCTTCTTTGCTGGCTGCTATCACATTACCAGCTGAGTTAGGGCTGATTCATACAAAGATCCCAACAAATATAATATGTGTGCTGATGTGGATTTCTGAACAGAGCACATTTCCCAGCTTCCTTCCACCAGATGGATGGGTCCTTGCACAGATTTTAAAAAATTACTTTTAGTGTTTACATTGTGATTTTTAAAATATTTCTTAAGAAAATTTAAACACAGAGGGGGAGTCTTAAGAATATGAGGGCAGAATATAAATTCTAGAAATGCTTTTTAAAAAAGGGGCTTTTTGTGCTTTCTGTAGAATACTATAAGAAGAACAGATAGCCAAGCCATATTAAATACTATCTGCTATTTGTAACTGTCTTATTCTTTCTCCTTGTTCCTAAGCTGTAATTTCTGATCTACTTTCATTCAATTTGTTGGCAAGCCCATAATTTGGTATGGTTTGCTATAAAGGCTTTGAATGTGTTGGCAATGAAGCTTCTTAAACTATGGATCTTAATTAATCAACTGTCTGCCTGTAACTAAAGACAGTAAATGTAGCTCACTGCATTTCAGGGACCATTACAAACTGATATGTATCCACTTTTGAAACCATATTAACTCAGTTTTAGTTTTAATAGTAGTAATCTTGGGCTGTAGATGAGGAATGACCAGTTGTTGCTGTTTTTATCTCCTCATTTCTTCCCATTGACCATACTACAAAAACTGATGGCAGCTGTTGCTCAGAAACATCTGGAGGGCTATGTACTTGTAATAATTAGCCTCTGAGCATTGGGAAAATTCATCCTTTTACATTTGGTGTTTATTGCTATAACTTGCCCTGAGACATTTGGGTAAAAATGCAAATAAATAAAATAGTTATAAGCTTTGTAGTGTTTTTATAGCCATCAGCCTCTTCAAACTATATCCTATATTATTTTATTAGAATTAACTTTGTACCTGTCTCTATGGGTGTTTTTCCACTGTCACTAGAAGTTACCCATTAAGTACCCATTAATGGGTACTTCTAGTGACAGTGGGAAAACACCCTATGGCTCAGCCTGAGCACAAGAAAAAGATGTACCTTTTCAGAACACAAATGCTAGGCTGATTAAATAGATTGTGTCTTGATTGGATCTCTTAAAGTATTCAAAAATATATCACAAGAACCCCTTCTCTTTGGATTTTTAAGATTACAGATTCAATCTTTGCTGAACTGATACTGTTCAGTGGATTCACTCCCTCCATGTCCCATGCTCCTAAATATTGTGTTCCCAGTCAAGGGCTCCTCATATTCATCTGAGGCTGAATTCTTAATCACTAGTGGCAGCCAGGCACTATTCTTAACTAACCTGTGTTAAAGGTAGTGTCAGTTGTCCTTTAGTGACATTTTTTATTCCAGTTCCCAAATTTAGAAGCTTTCATTTGAAGATTGTTTGCTTTCGTTTGTCTAATTACATGCATTCCTAATAGCTCTCAAGGGGTTAATCTATAGCTGTCTCTCATGGTAGTCTTGTTCAGTGAACCTGAGGACAAATGCAAACTTAAATGAAAAAGTCTTTCAGAAAAAAGACTAGACCCTTGTGCAACATTTCTGTAAAAATTGTTTGTTTTTTGAAGCAACACTACAGTAGACTAATACACTGATGTGAAAATTTCTCAATTTACAGCACTTGACAGGTGCTAAAAGAAAAGCATCTTTAATTTTAATGTGTTGTTAGGCCCTCTTTAGAGGGATTGTGCAAGTTATTAACAAGGTCCTCTGAGACAGGAGATGGGTAATTAACAAGACCTACAGAAAGAGAGTTTGGGTAATTAACAAGCTCTTAGGCACTGGACACAGGGTAACAAATAGTCCAGTAGTTAAAGGCGACAGGTTGTTACTAGCATGATCAAATGCCAGATTTGAGAATGTGAATAGATAGGTGTCTCAGTAAGGTGTCTAATTAGTATTTTTTATTATATATAAACTCCTCAGATTACACATCTGCAGTATAACAGTCACGGTAACAGCAATACAACCCTCCCCCATCTGCAGTGAGCCCCCCTTTAAGATTGAAATTTCATTTTAAAATTGGCAATAATTGTAGTGCCCTTTACAAAGATTACAGGAGAGACAAGAAAAAATGAAAATGATTTATTAGGAAAATAGCTTTTTAATGAGGTAAATTATATTTGAATGAGGGGAGGAACCCATAAATCACTCTTGAAGAATGGCTTGAGCTAAGTATGCCCAAGTTTAGTATTCTTGGTTCTAAAATAAGGGTCAGGATCTGCCCCCAAAGCTTAGCCCTTTGTTGCAGGATGAGATTAGTAATAATTCATCATCTTTCTGAGATAAGCAAACAAAAGTGGTATCTTAGAGATGTAAGAAATTGATGCATTTTCTTGCTATAGATTTTGAGCTAAAATGGTCCTGTAGTTGAGCAGTCACCCTGATGGACATAGGAATTTGGGTGGAGTTGACATTGTAAAGTTTCATTAAATTTATATTCCAGGAAATAAGATAAGGTGTATGTGGTCTTCCATATCTTCTTTGACTTCATTTTGAATCAACACAGAAGTATGTAGTTGTAGTTCAGCTACACCTGGTGGACCCCAGAGGTGAAAAAGTTGTGTAGAACTGAATAATACCTAATAAAGAAAATAAAACATTTTGCACTTGATAGGTACTAAAAGAATACGTTATTATTGATGTTTGCTTCTTGATACAACTTTGGGTGAGATATGGGGAAAAAAGGCCTTCTGAAATATTGTTTACAGTGATGATAAGATGCTTTTTATTTATTGTAAACTTAGCTGTTTTGCTGCAAGTTCTTAGTATTTCCTTTTACTGTTAATAGTATGAAGTTAGAAACATGCAGGTAGTGTAGAAGCATTTTGAATGACTTGTGTCTAACAGAGCACAGATCTGCAGTGAGCCAGATGAGGATTTCCTTACTTTATGAGATATTAAAAATAGTGCAGAGGAAAGAGGATAAGAACTAGAAGAGGTTCCAGTTAAAAAAGGATAGAAAAGAATGTATTACTGTGGATCCTTCTTCTTGTTAAGGCACTGTTCCTGGAAAATACCACTGAGGCAACTCAGGCCAGCACTTTTCAGAAGGTCTCCATCGGTGGGGAAAAATGCTGTGGGTTCTGCGCCTGCAGTACTCCCAACGACCGAGAGGGGAAGAATTATAAAGACTGCCTCTTCCCCTCCCTCCTCAGTTGTTGCTCGGTCGTTCTACCAACGGCTTCCTGGTAGCTCCGGCGAGCTACTTTCGTTTTCCCCCACGTGGGAAAAGTTTGTTTTTTGCCTTGCTCGGCTGGGTTTTTATGGCTTTGTGCCCCAGCCGAGTGAAACTGATTTTTTCTGGAGAGCTGCCAGAGGGCCTCTACGAGTGGATTGCCCATCCCTCCAGGGTTGCCCAGGCACAAGAGGCTGCCTCTGGAGTTTCTCTGCCGGCCTGGGAGTGCAGCGGGAGGCGCAGCTCCGCATCTTCAAGAGCCGCAGTGGCTCAAACGGACGTGGTTCAGGTCCTCGCTGCCCCGGAGGTCCCCGCGGTGTCAGGGCTCATTCCCGCCTCCCCCCTTGGGGTGCGCCAGGCGGAGGCAGCTCCTAGCCCTCCCGGGTACCCCCCGAGAGAGGAGACCCCTGGCTGTTTTATCGGAACGGAGCTGTAGAGCACAGGTGAGTTACCGGGACGGGAAATGGCTACCCCCACGGACCTGGTCCCTGAACTCTCTAGTCCTGCGGGACCCCCAGGATCAGCCCCGCCCAGGGAGCAGCCTCTGACCAGGGCTCAGGCCTTACAGCTAAGCTGGTTCAGGAGGCCCTAGAGTGCTTCCACTGGGCTAGAAAAAAGAGAAGAGTGAGGAAGCGCCAGAGGCGGTCCCCCTCCTCCTCCTCCTCCACTAGCTCCAGCTCATCTCGCTCCAGACGTAAAAGGAGCAAGAAGAAGAAGCAGGTCCTCACGCAGCTCACATTCTTCAGTGTCCACCCTAGCGGCTGCGGGCGCAACAGGGGCCACCCCGGCCCAAGCAGATGCTGCAGACACCCCGTGGCTCTTGACCCAGCCCAACCTCAGGGCGCTGGAGGGAGAGGAAGGAGAGATACTGGACCTCTCCGAGCCGGGGGGGGGGGCTCGGACTCGGATGAGGGCGGCTCTCGTTCCCGCCAGCCATGGCTGGGATCCCTGGAGGATTTTCCTTCCCTCCTAGATGCTCTTATGAGTATGTTTGATATCAAAGCCTCAGAGGAGGCCTCTTCTGAACTGGAGAAGGAGACACAAGTCATGATGATGCCCCCCCTCCAAGGGGAGGACACTCCGTGTTCCCAAGACGTTTTATAATCTCATTTTGGGGGAGTGGTCTTCTCCTTGCTCCATGAAACAACTGCCCCAGGTCCCCCGGAAGCTGTTTGGGACCTCAGATCCAGCTGCTACCTTTTGGGCCCCTCCTGCAGCTGACCCACCCTTGTTAGCACTGGTCTCTAACCACGTTTTTCCGAGGGAGGGGGAGCTCAAAGAGCCACTGGACCGCAAGACAGAAGCGGTGCTCAGACGTTCCTTTGAAGCAGACATTTTGGCCTTTCGGGTGGCGACGAATTCGGTCCTTTTCGCGCACATGGCCCTGCGCTGGACCGATGAGATGATCTCGGATCCAGCTGTTCTGAAGAACACCAGGTCGCAGATTCGGGAAATTCGCAAGGTCCTAGCCCTCTGCGCGGATGCCTCCATTGATATCCTGCAACTGGTCGTGAGATCTTCAGGGGCCACTACAGCAGCGAGACGCTTACTCTGGCTCTGTCACTGGAATGTGGACTACAGCTCTAAGATACAACTAGCCTCCCTCCCGTTCCTGGGCACGAATCTCTTTGGAGACGAGGCCCTGAAACATGTCCTTGTGGGCTCTCAGGACAAAAAGAAGCTGTTGGCAACCACACCTGTCTCAGCGGGTAATAGCAAGAATAAGGATAAGTGTCAATCTAGACGCTCATTCTTCCGCAAGCAGGGCCCTCCTCTGTTCCAGAATAGATACGCAGGAGGATCTTCCACTTTCAAACCTAAGGAGAAACCCAAGGGCTCTTGGCCCCGCTCCAGCCAGGGAACCAAGCCACCCTTTAAGAGTCCCTTTTGAGGCACCAAGCCTGGGACCTCAGCCACCTAACGCTGCCTCAGCCCCGGTGGGGTGGGGGCGCCTCCTCCTATTTGCCCCGGTATGGCAACAGGAGATCTTGGATCCGTGGGTCCTGCAGGTGGTCTCACAGGGCTGCTCCATTGAATTTAAGTCTAGACCACCCCCCAGATGTGTTGTTTCTTCTCTCTCCCGTGACCCCTGCCGCAGAGCCCTGGTGAAGGCAGAGTTAGCATGCCTTCTAGACCTGCACGCTATTGAGCCAGTTCCGGAACACCAAAGGGGCACAGGGGTTTATTCCATTCTCTTTTTTGTTAAGAAAAAGGGTGGCTCCTTGAGGGCCATTCTTGATCTCAAGTTTGTCAATAAATTTGTTCGGAAACAAAGGTTTCGTATGGAATCGCTTGCCTCGATTCGCCAACAGGTGTTCCCCGGAGACGCGCTAGCCAGTCTGGACTTGGAAAATGCTTATTACCATTTGGCCATCCACCCTGCGTTCAGGGCGTATCTGAGGTTCCGAATTGGACGTCAGGACTTCCAGTTCCGCGTCTTGCCGTTCGGAATTTCCTGTGCGCCGCGCGTTTTCTCCAAAACGCTCAGAGCAATTATGGCCATTCTGCGTCTCCAAGGGGTGGCGGCCTATTCCTATTTGGATGACGTCCTTATCAGGGGGCGGTCCTCAGCAGAGACACGGGACCATGTGCAGATAGCCTTGGCTACCTTTTCTAAATTTGGATTTCTGGTTAATGTCCCTAAGAGTTCTCTCGCCCCGAGTTTCAAGCTTGTCCACCTGGGGGCCTTGTTTGACATGGCTAGGGATAACATCTCTCCCTCGTCTGAGAGGGTGCAGGCCCTGGTTTCGTTGGCCACGAGGGTGGCCCACTCGCCCAGGGTGGACCTCCGGGAGCTAGCCTCCCTGTTGGGTAAAATGATTTCGTGCATTGACATATGCCCTTGGGCCAGAATACATTCCAGATACCTACAATGGTTCCTTCTGCCTTTTGCGTATGACATAGCTTGGGGGAGGAGTCTTTTGCTCTCCCTTCCTAGAGTAGTCAGAGACTCTCTGGATTGGTGGACCTGCTCCTCTACAGGCTCTAGGGGTGTCCGGATAAGTGACCCAGACAGGGTCCTAGTCACCATGGATGCCAGTCTGGCTGGCTGGCGGGGACACTGTTTGGGCCGCACTGCCCAGGGTACTTGGGGACCTGAGGACTTCAAGAGACAAATTAACTGGCTTGAGCTTAAAGCCATTTTTCTATCTCTGCAAGCGTTCCTGCCCCTCCTTCGGGGGAGGCATGTTCAGGTGGCCATGGATAATACGACGGCGAAAGCACACCTGAACAGGCAGGGAGGTACCAGATCCTGGGGTCTGATGCAATTGTCTTTCGAGCTGTTTGAGTGGGCCGAGTCTCATCTTTTCTCTCGGCTATTCATATTCAGGGGGATCTCAGTTGGCTAGCAGACAGTCTTTCGAGAGTCTCCCTGCCTCCGACGGAATGGCAACTGAATCCAGAGGTGTTTCATCTGTTGGTCTGCAGATGGGGTCTACCGGTTCTGGACTTATTCGCCACGGGTCTGAACTGCCAGGTGCTGGCATTCATGGCACGGTTCTGGGAGAGAGGAGCGTTGGCAGGGGATGCTCTGACCTCCCCCTGGCCGGAGGGCCTCCTCTATGCTTTCCCTCCCCTTCCGTTGTTAGGGTCCTGTCTCTGCAAGATCAGGGTAGAGGGAGTACAAGTAATTCTGATCGCACCATGGTGGCCCAGGAGGGCTTGGTTTCCCCTCTTACTATCTATGTTGATAGGGCCACCTCTCCGGCTTCCCCAGAGAGAGGACCACCTCCTGCAGGGGACAATTTGCCAGCCGGATACCTCCTGGCTGGCCTTGACAGCATGGCCACTCAGCGGGAGTTCTTACGGGGGATGGGTCTGGATGACCCTACCATAGACACCATGCTGGCCTCCAGGCGTCCCTCTACCACCCGCCTGTATGATATCTCGTGGAAGGCCTTTGTTCGGTGGGCTAGGGTGATGGGAGTAGATCCACGTGCCCCCTCCCCACTGCAGGTAGTGAGATTTCTCCAGGCAGGGCTGGCTAGGGGGTTCAGATGTAACACCTTGCAGAGGCAAGCTTTTGCCATTGCAGCTGTGTTTGAATTGAGTTCTACACCCCACCTGATGAGGGAGCCGGTGGTCCGTAGGTCCGTAGGGGTCCAAAGCTACTTCGCCACCGGTGGTTCACCGGTATCCCTCTTGGGACTTACATCTGGTGCTGGGGGCATTGACAGGGGCCCCTTTCGAGCCCCTCTCTACAGCTCCGCTGAGGTTATTAGCCTTCAAGGTGGCGTTCCTTGTGGCTATAACCTCGGCCAGATGGATATCAGAACTAGCTGCGCTGTCCTGTGTCAAACCCTTTTGTGTCTTCACTCCGGACACTAAATCCCTCCTTCCGCCCGAAGGTGGATTCTTTGTTCCATAGGGAACAAGAGATCCACCTCCCTTCGCTTTGTCCTAAGCCGGTTCACTGGCTAGAGAAGGAGTGGCACATGCTAGATGTGTGGAGAGCTCTGAAGACCTATCTGGTGCGGACTCAGGAAGCACGTAAGACTTCCTCACTGTTTGTGGGGTACTCACCTAGCAACTTGGGAGGGAAGGCCTCGGCCAGAGTGATAGGGTCCTGGCTTCGGGCCTGCATCTCGATGGCGTACCAGGCTAAAGACTTGACACCTCCAGCACACATTATGGCTCACTCGACTAGAGTGGCGGCGACTTCTGCAGCCCTGGGGCGAGAGGCTTCGATTGCCGAGATTTGCCGGGCGGCCACGTGGAAGTCCCCCTCGACCTTCACCCAGCATTATAAGCTGGACGCTTACTGGTCTGCCGAGGCGGCTTTTGGTCCTGCAAGCAGTGGTTCCCTGTACAGTAGGCTGGAAGGGCTGTGCTGGGAGATGGCACACCTCAGGGTGCAGATGGTGGGGTGTGGTGGATACTTCCTTCCCGCCCGGAGGGGTGGGGAGCTTTGGTATGTCCCACAGCATTTTTCCCCACCGATGGAGACCTTCCGAGAATGGAACGTTGTCTCTTACCTGAACGTTCATTCTGGAAGGGCTCCTAGGTGCCCCCCCCCCCCCCGGAAGTATTAATCATGTTTGGTTTTCGTTCCTCCAGGTTGCGCAGGGGTCCTCAGCCGTCGGTCAGTAGATCTTCCTCGCAACAACTGGGGAGGGAGGGGAAGAGGCAGTCTATAATTCTTCCCCTCTCGGTCGTTGGGAGTACTGCAGGCGCAGAACCCACAGCATTTTTCCCCACCTAGGAGCCCTTCCAGAATGAACGTTCAGGTAAGAGACAACGTTCCATTCCCTTCTCGTCCCCCACACAGCAACGCAGGAGGGAAGCAAACTGCTGAGCACCACAATTGCCTGCCATCTCTGGTAAGGCTTTGTTCCAAAAGCACCCTCCCACTGGCGTCCTGCTTTGTATGTCTGGGTCTCAGACTCCCTTAAAGCGGCAGACTGACTCTGGTATAAAACAAACACTCAAAGTTTATTGTTACAGAAGGAAAAAATAAAGAAGCAAGTTTGCAGTTTAGCTTAAATGTCCTTTGGTTGCTTGAAAAGAAAGAAGTTGCAAATAGTAAACTGTCCCGTTCCTTTCATAAGCCCAACTGTAAGCCAACAGTCCTCAATAAGCACTACAGTAAGCTCAATAGTCCTTAGACCAGTGGTTCTCAACCTTCCTAATGCGACCCCTTAATGGAGTTCCTCATGTTGTGGAGACCCCCAACCACGGGGGCGGATCAGCTGGGAGGTGGAAGGGAAGGGCGGTGGGAGACTCATCGCCACCCCTCTGAAAGGGTAGTTCGACCCCAAAGGGGTCCTGACCCCCAGGTTGAGAACCACTGCCTTAGTCCCTCTCTTTCAGTAGGCTAAGCCCCCAAAATAATAAAGACTGCCCTGCAGTGGTCCTGTCCTATTTCCCTGGGCTCTGCTCCGCTCTGTCTCTGAGTGGAGACACACACACTCTGCACGGCACCCCCAATCTTATAAGAGGAGAGACCTTCCTCTTCTCTTCCCCTCAACACCAGAGGAGAAGCCTACACACAGGCAGCTTGGAGTAGCACTCCCTGATCCCCCTCTAACCAAAGACGAGAGACAAGAATAATGGAGAGCTGCCAGCTCTTATAGTCCATGATCCATCTCTTCCAGTTGGTCCATTTTGGTGGGCTGGCATGGCTTCCTCCAATGCTCCACTCAGGGTGTCACTCATGGAGCCTGGTAAGCCCACGAAACTGCCGCTCTGCTGCTGCCTTCCTGGCATGCACACCACAACCACTTAATGAGAATCTATTTTATGAGAGAAATAGACTTCAGTGTTAAAGGAATCAAGGCTAAGAGTTTCAATGACTTGTTGATCATCCCTGTTCAAAATTAAATTGACTTGAGTGGGGAAGGGCTCCTAGTGCAGGTCAATGGAGGAAAGGAATTTCCAACAAAAGGTACATAGTGCAGCCCCCTTAGGGAGCATTTCCCATGGAAGAAATGCCAGAACACACGAATGCAATACCACACAGGCGCCAGGTGAGATGTATCAGTGCTCACGCACGCACACCCCAGAAAAGGGTTTTTCACTGGCTGCAGTAAAGAACGCAGAGATGTCAGATATATTTTCGGAAAGGATTCTTCCATATACTGCAGTGTTGAAAACACAGTTGCTAGCCTCTCCACATGAAGGCAGAAAACTTCCATAAGTTTCCTTAATGCCACCTACCTGCCACACTGAAGCAGAAAGCAGTCAGAACCCACCAAAGAGACAAAGTAACCCACAGAACACACAGGTATCCATTTCCCCTCCACACATCCACACCTCACATTCAAAAGCATTCAAAGCACACAAAAGCAATTGCACTCAAAACTCACTAAAACCTTGCCAAAACTCACCAAAATGCAGAAATCCACTCAGAAATTTTTTTAAGCCATGCCAAGCACTTTCCTCACTATATAAAGAAGAGTGTGAAAACGATTGCTGGACTAAGAATAAAGTCTCAGCATGCTGCAGAGTTCACCTCTGACCTCAAGACTTTCGGCAGCAAAATGTTCAGTAAAGAATCACTGAATTGCTTAAAGAGGCATTGTCACAATTTTTTAGATGTGTAACAGCAAATTTATGTTAGAGGAATTTTCTTCATAGGAGGATCTAGGGTACGTGCATTATGTCTTCTTTAGCTCTTCTAAACTGAATTTAAACTGTATTCACACTACTATTTAAAAACAACAGGAAAAAAGGAGTGCATAGCTAGTAACAGCTAGCATTTATGAAAGGCTTAATTCTTTTCTGTTTTAAAATTCTTTTTATTTATTTTCTTTGAAGAAGAGGAATGGTGCTTTTATTTGACGTGCTATGACTTCAGAGGATCTAGTGCAGTCAGGCATCAGTATGACTTGCTTTAGATTAATGTTCAGTGTTAGGATGGTGCTTAAAAGATACTGTTAGCATGTATTGTCCATGGCTGCTATAGCCTAAATACTTGTCATGTATTTGACCCCTCTTATATTAATTCTTCCTTTGCTGGAATCAGACAATTACAGTTTTGGTACCTTTTTGCCGATTTCTAGAGATGTTCAGACATTCACTAATCCTTGAATGATGTTAGGAATGGTCGTCATTCAGAGTGTTACTCATTCCTTCTGTTCCTGTTCATCGTCATGAGCTAAAAATGAGGAAAAAATGAGCTAGCATTACTGCTAAAAAATGTTCAGCAGAAATCCTGGGGGGATACTGAACAAGGAATGTGTATTTCTGTCTTCAGAAAGTAAAGATGAGTTAGTCTGATGTGAATACCTGGAAAGATCAATTTGTCAGATGTCAGTAGCTGATGTCAAGAACTGGGCATAAGATTGTTGATCACTAAGCACTTCTCAGAAACATTTAGGTAAAGAATCAAGTCTTGATATATTAGGTTACCTTTCTGTTGTTGAAATGCTTTACTGAGGCCCAGATATTGATTGATTGTAGGATTTCTCTGTTGTCCTTTGAAGTGTTCAGAATAAATGAGTAATACACTAAAACTATGAGAATAATCAATAAAATTTAATAGAATAACCAATAAAATATACTTTGTATTGACTTACAAAGTCTCCATGATTTTCTGATATGAAGAATATTTAAAAATCCAGATAGTAATGCTACTGAATATCGAGCAGGTTTGAAAATCGTACTAAACCTGTTATAAACATTCTTCATTAAACTGGAAATAAATTTTACATGAAGTGCAACAGAATTTGGTCCTGGGACCAGATCAAAATGAATGATTTTACTATCTAGATGCGTCAGCATTTGAAATTATCTTGATAGTATAGAAAACTAGGCTGAAAATAACAGAGTGAAATTAAACAGAAGAATGCAAAATCTTCCCCTGGAAAATAACCATTACAACCACAGATTAAAAACAGAATATACATTAAAAGCACTTCAAAAATTCGACAAATATAAAACAATATACTCCATGTTTAAAATGATTGTGTCTGTGCTGGAGGGGAAATAGAATCACCTCAGCCAAAGGCCAGGCGAAAGAGGTACGTCTTTACCGCCCTCCTAAACATATATAAGGAAGGGGCATGACGCACCTTGAGGGGGAGGCTATTCCATAGTCTGGGGGCCACCACCAAAAAGGCTGTCTCCCGGGTGCTCACAGCCTCACTACTGAAGGCGGTGGGACAGCCAGGAGGGCCTCACCACTAGATCTTAAGGCACAGGCAGGTCAGTATGGGAGAAGGTGTTCCTTTAGATATTTGGGGCCCAAGTCATTTAGGAAATGGAAATGGAAAACACCTGGCCTGGCAATAGTATCGGAAAAAGGAATCTGGTATTGAGATCGTCAATGTGACACACCTGTCACCATACCTTAGTAAATAATTGTTAAGTTGCCTTTTGTACAGTGGACAAGGATACATTAGTACTGGTTCACATGAGGAGGCAGAGTAGGGGTGAGACAGCTGGTTGGCTTTGCATTGAACTGTATTTTGATCCATACCCTTCTGTACTCAGTTCATTGCAAGCCAGGGTCCCTTCCTCCACCCATTATCAAACCAGCATTGATCTACATGTGCCTTTTCTTGAGGTAGTTGTGTAAATGATAGTGCTGATTTTTGTCCCAGTTCCTGTAGAAAGAACTTATTGGAGCACTGCAAAACATGAACATTTTTCTTCTGGAACTCATTTTGCTGCTGAGTGGATCTTCCTGGTTGCTGCCTTTGTCGCTGCCTTTGTGGCTCACTCCAAACCTAAAAACATTTCCTGGGTTTGAATAGCCCTGGCAGGCAACATCGGAGCAGGGGAATAATTTTTGCACCTCCAGGGGAGGAAGCAGCTGGCTTGCACATAGTATCATGCTGTGTGTAGAGCTCTGCAAGCATAGTGGTGACCTTCTAGTTAAGAGTACAGTATTGCTGGGAGAATCTGGGGCAGATTCTAATAAAAAGGATCAGGGACTAGAAATCTAAGTCTTAGGAGGAAAAGAGCAAGGTAACTATGTATCTAGGGCTGTCTTCAGATATACAGAGTAAGTTTGTATATGATCAATTTCAGGTACCTGAGATACTGTCACAGACAAGAAGACACTCAGCACCAAACAAATTGTGCTTACAATATATTTTTGATCTCAGTTCAGGGTAACAATTGAGGAGAGCTTCATATGGATAATAACACTTTTGGACAGGATCATGCAGAGCACAAGGACTACAATACTGTAGTTAATTTCTGCACAACGAAATCTCTGCAAGGTTGAGTCGTTTTTTAAAACAGTTTTTATACTGCCTTTCACCAAAGTCTCAGCATGGTAAACAAAATAAAATTATAGAAAATCTAGAAAACTTCATAAAACAATGGTAAAAAAGGGGGGGAGGGAAGAGAAAATCTTCCATGAAAATCAAGCAAACATTGAAGCTGAACCAGAATTCCATATTGATCACTAAATGTCTGAGTGAACAAATTAACAAAGAGCTTCAAAATGGTGCAGTTATTACTAACGTAAACCAGTCAGTATGTTACATATAAGTACCAGTAGAACAGCAAACATTAACCTACTGGAAGTTCATAAATATGCATACGTAATGCACACTAATAACTGAAAAATTACAACTGCTCATAAGTAACTCACTTCTTGCTACCTCTTGTTGTAACGATACAAGTAATTCTTAAATCAACAGGGTAGTATTTAGTAAATCTGCCAACTTGCAGTGTGAAATGATAATGCAAGTTGTCCTTACTTTTAGCATATATTTTGGATTAGTTATACTTTCTTAAAAGAAGAAGAGTTGGCTTTTCTATCCTGCATTTTTCACCCATTTAAAGGGAACTCAAAGCATCTAACAAAGCTTCTGTTCTT
The DNA here is from genome assembly GCA_023333525.1 of Aspidoscelis tigris stejnegeri. Taxonomy (NCBI): domain Eukaryota; kingdom Metazoa; phylum Chordata; class Lepidosauria; order Squamata; family Teiidae; genus Aspidoscelis; species Aspidoscelis tigris. The sequence continues at coordinate 67,077,767 of JALMGA010000002.1, read as the reverse complement.
CTCCCCACAACAGAATACCCTGTGAGGTAGGTGGAGCTGTAAGAGCTCAGAAGAGAGCTGTGACTAGCCCAAGGTCAGCCTGCTGGGTTCTTGGAGAAATTCAGAATCACACCCGGTATTCCCAGATAAGAGTCTGGTTCCTTAACCACTAGACCAAACTGGCTCATCAAAAGTATAGGTTCCATAAAATTCTGAGTAAAGATTATTGCTAATTTAAAGATCTTCTAGAGAAAAAAAATAGGATAGTCTTGAATATATCAGCCACTCTTCACCACAAAAGAAATAATAAAAATACCAATATATTGGATTCTAGCATATTGTAATTTTCCCCCTGAATAATGGAAAATAGAAGCAAAGCAGACTTAATTGATATCTTATATTGTAATTGGTTTTGGCAGGTTATGTTTTGAAATTTTCTTGTCCTACTTACTATGTTTTTAAAGTTATCTCCATTTTGTTTATCTTAATGCTTTCTTGTGCCTAACAGTTTCAACTTAACATTATTTGTCTCACTTGTGAATTTCCATGCTTCTGCATGTTGATAAGATCGACTGTTCAAACTTTGCTGTTTTAAAGTGTCAGGCGTTAACTAATACCTGTTGTTGACAGCTCAGGTGTTTTTAAAGTATCAGAGGCCTTAAGATTTGCACTGTGTTTGTCTTGGGACATATTTTTTTTCTTCCTTATGTTTGTAAAGCTTGATATTATTTACATTTTTTATGATTTGCCAAGCCTGTTATTTTAGTTAAAGGGAAAAAATCTTCCCATAAGTTCAAGAGTTCAGAATTATTACTTCATATAATCAGTTTCACCCAACCCACCTTGATTTCACATGCTATCCCTTAACATCAGATTTATTCCTAATTGTTCTTTCAGTTATACATACAAACATTAATGTCCCACTCCCCATCAAACTTTGTAGACATAAATGTTGTATGCTTATTGCACAGAGACCTTCCTGTGGTAAAGGTATCTTGCCTGCTAATAAAGCAAATATCTCTTATAGTACGATATTTCTCTCTGTAGCAGCTTGTGTGATCTCACAGTCTGCCACAGAAAGTTGAGGGTCTTGTTGAGCAATCTTGAGGACTGCAAAGGGAAAAAAAGAATATTTACTGCATGAGGATTATCCATATAACATTAGCTATTAGTTTTAAGAGTTGTAGATAAATAAATATTACAGTAGTAAAGTGTTGCATGATTCCATGAAGTCCAAAAAATTCAACTGGAAGGAGGAGTTTCTTAAAAAGTGGGAAACTGTTTTGTTCAAACTGAACACATTTTGGTATAAGATACTATGTCCAGTAAAATCTCTGTTCATTCAGATTTTCTCCACAGATTTCAGGTTTCCCTTTACAGTCTTCTTAATTTATAAATGGCACAACTCCCTGAAGATAAGTGGGGGGGGGGGACAAAGAATGTAGGAGAAGAAATAAGTTTCATCATCTTGCAATGGCAGTGTGCCTTCCTCTCTAAATTGATAACAGAATATTCGTTTTGCCCAAGGGACATGAAGAAAGAGGAGTTGCAAGGATTCTATGTCACCTCCTTTTGGTGGTCCTACCTTACATCAGCTACTTGCCTGATGGGGAGTAAATTTGCATCATGTAGGCCCCATTCCTATTACAAGCTTAAAACGGTTTTCCTAAACCAAAATAAAAGAACTGGATGCAAGCACAAATTTGCCTGATCCCATTGCTTTCAACTTTAATTACGTTTGATCCCGATTCTGAAAGCGCTTGAATACCTTATTTGGGAAAGCGTATCTTTTTCTCCCTGCCCATTGCCAGTCATGGTGCCCGCCCCCTCTCTCTGATTGGGGTTCCTCCTGCCACAAAATTTTTGACGTGACAAGGGTGGGGAGTTCCTAGAGTGCTATTGGGGGAGGGAAACCCTAAACACGCATTCTCATCCCACTAAAACGGTACCATTCCCACAGTAAGAAATGTAAACCATTTAAAATGCAAGAACAGGAGTGTGACCTGTTGAAATGAGTGTTTTATTTACAACGCTTTGGGGCGATTTAACGTGCGGAAAGCGTGTTAAGCCAACCTGACGTGGGGACTGTGAGGATTGAAACCGTTTCCAAACCGTTTTAAGTTTGTAATGGGAACAGGCTGGTAATGTTTAGTTGTATAAGCCATTCTGCCTTCCATTCAGCCATATAAGCCAAGTTTGGGAAAGGCTGAGGAAGAAATGCAAATAAAAACTGGTAATGTACAAAAGAAATAATATCCACCTGCTCTTCCAGCAGAAGTGATGAGTCCAGTGCCCCACCCCGCATGTGGACCTGCTCTTTCAGGGACAGAAAAATCAAGAGGCACAGTTGTCAAGTATAACTGAAATTTTCCTGAGCATCTGTCAGCTTCAAGTTTTTTCAAACTTGTTTCCTGGATCAAGACATAAGTATGAAGATTTGGAGTGTAACTAGAAATGAGTTAATGAAGCAGCTTGATAATGTTGTTTCCCCAGAGCCTGCTCACTAAGCTTACTCATGGGGAAGAAGGGATGGAGAAAGAACTGATGGTTTCAATAAATATAGTCCAGAGAAAGAAGGTTTAAAAGACTTTAAAAAGCAACAGAAACTAGCCAAAAGCAAACAAAAATATGGCTAGAAGAGCCAGCAGCGAAAACAGAATGAACATGAAAAAAGATCACAAAACTAATTAAAAAAAAACACTTTGAAAAGTTACCACAAAGATTGATGAAACTCTTTGAAAATCCAGTATGCACACCTTATACAATTTTTCAATTGTAAGTACAAGATTTCAGTCAGGAATATCATTAAGACAGAGGTAGAAAAATATTGTTGAATTCAATGCTTTCATAGCAAATAGGTTTATGTGGCATAAGAAATGTGACATTTCAGTCCTTTACACTGTCTACTTTGCCATTCCCTAGGTCTGTCCCACAGCTAACCTTATTGAGCGTATCTCTTTTAAGGCAAAGCAGGTCTTCTTTACAACAGAATTGGGATCTTGTTTTAAACAAAGAGAACTTTTGCTTCATGTTTAGGCTGATAGGAAAAAATGCTTTCTGCATTTTGAGACTGAAAGTTGTGTAAGTTATTTTATTATTGCTGTTGCACAATTAGTAGCAGTTCAGAGATAGTGGGAATTATATCACGGGGGATATTTGAAGTGCTAAAACATAACTTAAGGGTCTTATATTTAGTGTGGATCCTGTAAATTATCTGATACATACTCTGAATGTAGTAAAAATAATTTACAATTTAATGTTTGCTAATTTTTAAGAAACTATGTCTCCCTAAATAAGTGTGTATGGATTCTGTATAGGTTCTTGTGTACTATGTATTCTTAATTTTTTTTTTCTTTGATAATTAAGGAGGGCATTTTTCATTTCTGTCTTTGAAACATAGGGCAGACCTTGTTTTGATGGGAGTTAACGAACATCTAAAAGAGGTCCAATGGTCATAATAAAAGAAAAATAGTGTCATATGAATTTTTCAGTAAGCACATTGCTATGGTTTATAAGTCCTGACTTTCTTGACACAGAATAGGCATCAGAGGATTTATGCAGCATTTAAGGCCACATTTTGCACATCCATATTGGAAGAGTGCAGAAAGGTCAATATAGCAAGTGTGAATAGCTGTCTATATTTTAGAACAGTCCTTTCCTCTGACTATTGAACCTGTGTTTGAGCTGTGTATGAGTGTCCATGGAGACACAATTAGAAATGTATTTGCCCTTGCACCAAGTAAGGACTCTCATCCAGTACCAGGTCAGGGGAAAACTGTGTTTCTTCATACTCCTACTTGATATTTAACAGCAGCACTAATGTCCGGTTGTTTATTTGACAACAGTCAAGTTGGAAGCTGGAGGACAAGGCCATAGCCATTTTGTTAGATGCTCGTTCAGATAGGACATCTGTTTCCATTGCCCCCTTTTTTTCCTTAAGCAGCTACCAGCTGTTGAATATATATGGTTTTCAATAGTATGTTTATTGCTAGTATACTTTCTTCCTTCTTGCTGATAACAAAGTTTTCCATTATATATGGTTGTTTGGGGATGGGGGATAGAAGCCTACAGCTGGGAATATTTTTAGGGTTTTTTAAAACTCCTTGAAATATATTAGTAGTATATATTTATTGTATAATGTATTTTTGTTTTTCCATAGTATCTCTCTGAATCCTACAAACATTGAAGACCTCAGAAAAACAGTGGTAAGTCATCATGCTTGACAGATATTACATATGTTGAGAGAATATTCCTTTCTAAGAGATTTTGCTGATGTCACAAATATTTACTTGGCTGAGTACAGAATGTCAGTATAAGAATTGCCTTGTTGGATTTTACTGGGGTCCATCTATCCCAGAATTTTATGTTTAATAATGCACAGCCAAGTGCCTTTGAGAAACTCACAAGGGGAGTTTCCTGTTGCTGTTTGTACCTAGTTTTTCTACTAGAAAAACTTTCTGAACAGTTTTGTATTCCAAAGGTTATTTTTTAATCAAGTTAACTATTTATGTAGAATGGCATTTATCACTTCAGGAATACTATCTTCATGAGGCATCACAGAGATTTCTGTGATTTATTTGATTCTATTCTATTTTATGTTTTGAAAGTTGGATATTTGTAATGTGGCTGTGCTTGTAATTGCAGGGTTTATGTCAGGCTAGCAAAGAATAACCACAAGACTCTTTCTTTAAAAAGATGAACAGTGATTTATTTCAGCTCAGCGTTTGGACATTTCTTGTTGGGAGCAACTTGGAACAGAAAGCCCAGCATATTTATATATTTCATAGCTGGGCGGGGTTTGGCCCTTAACCAGTGAACGATAACTATTTTTCAAAACCAGTTTAAACTTGGAGTCAAAACTTTCCAACAGAAATGTATCACTTGACCTCAGCAGGGAGGGGGAGTCAACTGTCAGTTCCAAAACAACAGGCAGCCATTATATACATATATACAGAATCCCATACAAATATTATGGCAGGCAGCTAGCCCTGCCTGACAGTTTATGCCATTGAACAAATGTGCTCTCGGAATGTTACCTTTACATTGATGTAGTTTTTCAGTTGTGTTTTTACTTCATTTTTTTAAAAAAATTCTTTGTAAATCTTTTGCTTCCTTAATAAAGATTAATACAAAAAATAAATATTCTTTAAATTTCTTCCATAAAATGTTCTAAATGTAACTTGTTTTCCACTTTATTATGTATGGTATACCATTTATTTTTGTCAGGGGGTAACTGGTTGCCCCCCCTGTGGTAATAAATCTCCATCAGCGTTCCATTCCATTCGCAGAGTCGCGCCTTGGTTCGTGCTGGAAACACAAAGTCCTGCTTTCCTGCTTTCCCGGAAAAGCAATTCCCCTCTCTGTGTCTTGGCTCCAAGGCTGTCAGCTTCAGCTGTCGCTGTCCAAGGTGCTGAAGGGCCTGGCTTCCCGATCTGGATCTCCGATCCTGCTGAGGCTTGGCCCCTCCTTCTCCCCCTTCGCCAGTGTAAACAAAGAGTCAGGGACGCCGTAACTTCTCCGAAGAGGTTTATTGCATAGCAAGTTACATTCTCCTTCCGTCTCCCGACCAGCTAGGCAAGGCAAAGCAAAGGCACAGCCGTGCCCAGTTTTATACCTTTCCACTATCTGAGTTGGAGTGTCATATCCTGGCATTTCGCAAGTGTTACACAGTCTTACACAACTCTTCCACAATCCCTGTGATGTTGTCATCAGTCTTAGGAGAACTGGTGATGTGTTTGCACACCTCACCTTATGATGCAATTCCAGGAGTCTCCTGACTAGATACTAAGTTAACTCCTGGTTATCTATTCTACTTCTTTTTGCACACATCACTACATTTTCCTTCCACTGGCTTTTTAGCCTTGACAATCCCCTCCAAAATGTATTGATGTGTGCAGCTATAATATTTGAACTATGCCACACAGCACTCCAGCTCTTGTCCTGGATTACTAACTCTCTTTCCTTGGTCCTCTTTAGGTACCTTAGGATCATTCACCTTTCTGCTGTCTCTATCCCCGTGTTTCTGGGTTTCATCTGGCATTTCCTGCCTCTTGAATACCCACTTGCCTCCTGCTATCACTATGCAAGTGTTTGCAGTCTGTGTCCCAAACCAATCTGGGGGCTCTCTAACTCTCTGAGTTCTCCTTGGTAGGATTACCTGTGTCCTTCCTTTTCCATCTCCACTATCTGACCTAGGCTGTGTTTGTGTTTGTTCATTTGCAGAAGTGTTAGTCTCACTATCTGTAGAACCTTCTTGCTTTAGTGCCCCTCCATTTCCAGCATCTGTGGCACTCTGCCCTAGCTTGAGAAAAAACTCCTTATTAATGTGGAGTCTTTCCCTGCTGGAATATCTCTCAAAGTTGGCACTCCTGGACAGTAAGATTTCTCCATGACTTGAACAAAATCTATAGCTGTTACCAGAATACTCCACAAACATTAACCTTTTCCAGAAATTTGCAGGTTCATATACATTATATACATTTGCATATTGCCCACAACCTCTTATACATACAAGGTTTGATGGTCTACCATACAGCATATGATAAAGCATTTCCTTTACAAAAGAATTCCAAACACGGTTAGCAACATGATTAACAGTCAATATTGCCCCTCCCCACCTTTTCTGTGTTGTTTGAGTTCTTTCTGCCATTAGTATCATATACAGATACTTTGTATGTTGATCCACAATGGCTATAAAATACTGATTCTTGCCCATAGTCTTTGCTAAAGGGCCAGCCAATTTTGTCTGCACAGTCCGAAACAATCTTTCTGTCGTGCGTTTGCTAGACTTGGCCACAGGAAAAACCTCAGGCTTTACCTTGCGAACTGAACAATCCCAACGGTTTGAACAAATTTTCAGCTGAAATCTTGGACACACTCCCACTAGTTTCCTCACACTTGTGAAGCTCACATGTCCCATGACTGTGCGGTAATAATGGGCGCAATCCCCGTGCAACGGCACATTACTAGCTAGCGCGCATTCAAGCCCGTAAGTCATCACATACACTTTGTTTCCCTTGACTGCCCTAGCACAAACTCCATCATTTATGCTAACAGTACAATCATTCCCCTTGAAACACAAAGCATAATTACTGTTTATTAGCTCAGATTCCCTGATTAAACAGTCTTGCAATTCCGAAACACACAATACATTTGAAAAATCCTTTCCAAAACATGGTATTTTCCCAGTTTCCATTGCAGATACCCGCCCCCCCGATGCACCTTTTGCATTAGGAGGCATCTTCTCTTTCAGGAGCTTTTCACAATTGGCCATGTGAAAACTTGCCCCCAAGTCCAACACCCAACTAGGGCTTGCAGCCACACAGGCTATAGACTCACAGTTCTTTACAACCCCTCTGTTGCTTGCAGCACACCTGGGTTCCTTCTTCTTGGCTCTTTCCTCAGCCAACTTTCTCCAGTCCTTCATGAGATGATCCTTTCCACCACCGTGGAAGCATTTCCTCCCTCTGGACACAAATGCTTTCTCAGGCTCAAAATCATTGAAAGTCTCGATTGAGTGGGTTTGAGTCACCCCTGTTTCCTGTCTCTGGAGTTTTGCCTCGTAGTCCTTACGCTGGCTTTCCTCCAAGACTCGTGATGCCACCATCTTTGCAGCCAGCTGCCTCTGGTCAACACACTGTAGGCTCCACAGGATATTTTCAAACTCATCAGTCAAACTTTCTAACAGGACAAATGTCTTTTGCACTGGGGGGCTTTCGACTCCCCATGTTGCAACTTGCAAATCTGCCACAATCTCCAGACTCGTTCTCTGGTAAGCGCCGCTTCAGTGTAAACACACCATACAGAAAAGTTCGTCTCATCCAGTGTCAGAAAACGTGCAGCTTCCACCTCTCAAGCAGTGCACTTTCCTCCCTCCTTCTTCTGTCAAACGTGACAAAGAACAGACACACAAAACAGACAATCAGACAGCCGTCCGATTCTCTTTTCACTCAGCCTTTCGGCACTCACAGTCAGTTGAACTTTCCAGCACGCGCGGGGTTAACGCTCTGGGCCCATAACCCTTGTCAGGGGGTAACTGGTTGCCCCCCCTGTGGTAATAAATCTCCATCAGCGTTCCATTCCATTCGCAGAGTCGCGCCTTGGTTCGTGCTGGAAACACAAAGTCCTGCTTTCCTGCTTTCCCGGAAAAGCAATTCCCCTCTCTGTGTCTTGGCTCCAAGGCTGTCAGCTTCAGCTGTCGCTGTCCAAGGTGCTGAAGGGCCTGGCTTCCCGATCTGGATCTCCGATCCTGCTGAGGCTTGGCCCCTCCTTCTCCCCCTTCGCCAGTGTAAACAAAGAGTCAGGGACGCCGTAACTTCTCCGAAGAGGTTTATTGCATAGCAAGTTACATTCTCCTTCCGTCTCCCGACCAGCTAGGCAAGGCAAAGCAAAGGCACAGCCGTGCCCAGTTTTATACCTTTCCACTATCTGAGTTGGAGTGTCATATCCTGGCATTTCGCAAGTGTTACACAGTCTTACACAACTCTTCCACAATCCCTGTGATGTTGTCATCAGTCTTAGGAGAACTGGTGATGTGTTTGCACACCTCACCTTATGATGCAATTCCAGGAGTCTCCTGACTAGATACTAAGTTAACTCCTGGTTATCTATTCTACTTCTTTTTGCACACATCACTACATTTTCCTTCCACTGGCTTTTTAGCCTTGACAATTTTGACCAAAGGTTCTCCTATTGTAGGTGAGTTATTTATCTTTTTATTTATTATTTATATTTATATTCTGCCCTATACCCGAACAGGGCGGGTAACAACTTCTAAAATCCAATACATTAAAACAATAAACAATCTATATTAAAACAATGGTGTCTATAAATAACTACTGTTGTGTTCTTGCAAACACATTCCCATATTTTATGAACAACTGTTGTTGTTTCTTATGCCTCTTCCTGCACTCGCACAAACATTTTTCTTAAATAAGCTTTTCTTATAATAGAGAGATCTAACATAATTGCGTTAACTGGTCTTCTTCAGCAGTGATATCCTTTTTAGTTGCATGGCTTGATACAAAGCAGTACTGCACCACATCTATGTGTATATGTAAATGTGTGTGTGTGTGTGTCTATACACACAGACACACACATATATAGGGTGGCATGATGAATATTACATCAGCTTCTTCATTGGACTTTTATTCTGTTTGTTCAGTGGAATATTTATTCGAAACAACCGCTTTAGTTGAAAAGAATGAACCATTCTTTCACAAATCCAAATCCTTTAAATCTCTATGAGATGTATTAGGAGGGTTAACCAAAGTGAGGGTACTAAGTTGATGGGTAAATACAGCAGGCTTGCAAAAACAAATTTAAAAAAAGGAATGTTCATAATGAATCAAAACCCTCTCAAAGGTTAGATCTGTTTTCTTTTGAAATATTTGTCAGATCCTAAACAGTCAGAAGGTAACCCATATGTTGGAAACTTTACAAATAGAACGTAATATATCTAAATTCAGTTAGAAGAGAGCTACTTTAGGCCTAGTGATAAGTAGGTTTTTTTGTTTTTAAATTAAGTTACTCTTTTTCTAGTCATATTTATATGCAGCAATTTATGAACACATTGGGGGAAAAAACCTACTGGGTTTGCTGATCATTATCTGCACTTGAAATGTATACACACTGAGGATTTCCAATGTTATTTCAATGCAAGTGAACTTTTACATGTGTTTGGCTGAACGTAAAAGAACGTCTTTTCTGTTCTTCAAAATGAGAACTTTATAATTCAATGGAATGATGTCTAAATTTATAATTAAAAATGCAGTTTATCCACTCCATTAAAGAAGTTAACATTAATAAGATCATTTTGGGGGGTAATTTGTAATGAAATTACTAAATCTATAAGTATCTAGCTTTGAACGTAGTCCTCTTGATTTTGAATGTTGTTGCGTACCAGTCTTAGGCAGCCATAGACATAATTTTCTGTAGATTTGCATGATTGACAATGAAACATTTTTATTGGCTCCTCTGGCTTTTTAATAATATCAGTCAGATAAAAAGTTAACTAGGACTATAGGTTGTGTTATATTTTTAAAGCAGCAAGAAGTTTTACTTAAAGACATTATAGGTGATAACCTAACACAGTTTTTGTCTTTTCCTTTTCCTTGATAAATGATTATATATGCTACCTGAGCAGTGAAACCCAGCACATTTTATGTGAGATACAATTAGAGTGTGGAATGTTTTTCTATAGTAAGTCAGAAACACAACTGGTGTAAAATTCAAATCTTACAAGATTACTCTTTTAAGTATTAAGTAATTTAAATAGTATTTCTTCAAAGAATTATTTCTTTTCCTCTCTTCAAAGTAGTGGTTGGTAATTAAGTTTATATGCCTTGTGTTCTGGTGGTGCCAACACCTGTCTCTGAATGAACAGTTTTTAAACAGGAGCAGTAGCCAGTTGAAAGGGCAGTGAGAGCTCTTTAAAGCCTAATTAAGAACTGCAGGCAAGTAGGACGAGAGATGTGAAAGTAGCTCAAATGATATTCCCAAAGCAAAATTCCTCATTAGAACAATAAGGAGATGATTAAAGAATGCCAAGTTGTCGTTTAATCTCTTCCTTTCCCAGTACTTGTAACTGTTTATAGCCAGATAATATTTGGTCATCAAGGTTTTCTCTACATGTTTACATATTTTAAAATCTTATCTTATTCATGTGTTTTGTATAAAACCTATATTTTAGGAAAATAAAAGCAGAGTATTTATCTTCCAGTTAGAGTTGTCCCTAGTCAAGGAACACGTTCCCATTTTATTCTGAGTACTGCAATGATACTGTTTTCAATAGCTACAGAATTTGTGTACGTGAGCTGTTTTGCTTGAAATACGTATATGGACTACAGAGCATCTTAAACACAGGACCATCTGGAATATAATTTTTAATCAAAAATGCTGTAATTACTTGCCAGTTCTTTTACACATTATAGATGATTCATAGGGTTGGTTTTTTAAAATTTGTTTTTGATTTCAAACTTTTTTATTTACTGTTTATTTTAAATACAGCAGGTTATAGTGTCTATGACCATCCATATGTTCCTATAGAACAACTCTCATCATTTTGATCTGTTGGATAGAGCATCAAAATTCAGTGACCTTCATGAGATTCCTCATGCCTAGTATAAACACATTTGTTTCTTGATGTGGTTTCCTTTATAATAATGGAAGACAAGTATAAATAATTAACCATAACACTCAGTTGGTTGATGTGTTATAGATTTTTTAAAATTCCATTTGGCAATTTTTCCCAGTTACACATGATATGTCTCTTGAGGTATTCAGCAATATAATTAATGCAAGTACTACAGTTAACTGCAGTTAAGTTCAGATGTTGGCTAAGTCTTATAAGTGAGCTAGTTTGGTCTAGTGCTTAGGGAGCTGGACTCTTATCTGGGAATACCAGGTTTGATTCTGTACTTCCCTATGAAGTCAGTTGGGTGACCTTGGGCTAGTCACAGCTCTCTTCTGAGCTCTCACAGCCCCATGTACTTCACAGGGTGTTCTGTTGTGAGGAAAAGAATAGAAAGCTTTATTAGCTGCTTTGAGTCCCCTTAAATGGGCGAGAAAAGTGGGGTAGAAAAGCCAACTCTTCTTCTTATAACATTTATTAGTTAATTAGCTCAGCCTTTCTGATTAACCTTACATCAACTTTACTACCTGCATACTCCAATGATATGATAGATACCTAACTATAGAGATAGCTCAGATGAAAGGAGTGGGGCTGAATTACTGGGATGCTTTTTGTATAGTGGCCTTCCTATCGAGGCCATCAGTGTCTATCTATTTTACTGATAGTGTTTCTGTTTATAATAATAACTTATCCAATTGGAGGAGGAAGGATTTTTCTTTTCCCGTTTCTTACTGTTTTATGCCTCAAAAAAAAAAGTATTATATCTGAACAGGTTTGCGTAGGGATGTTCAGTTCATCTCATAAGTGTTCCAAATTTTGTAACTTTATTTCTTATATAATTACACAGTTTAGGTTGTTAACTAAGACAAATCTCAAGCACTGCGTTCATTTAGATTTTCTTTACATATTTTATTCCAGTGAGAAGTATTCTCTCTCCATTTCAGCTTTTTAAAAATGTTCATACTCTCTCCCCCTCTTTTATTTGAGAGTGTATGCTATTAAATTCAGTGGTATTATTTTTAAATTGATATGTATAGGATTCCAGTTCTGTCTCAATATCCCTGCAGGTCAGTTTTAATAAAGCCATACATTCTAGCCAAGTGCTGCGTTACAGTTCTACTATATTTCTTACTTTGTTCAAAATTTAAAACATTGCAGCACATATTAAGCAATCTGGAAGAAGAACACAAGCAAGCTGATCCATAAACTATTTAGTCCCATTGAAACCTGCTTAAATCCAAATGCTCTGATTTTTGTATCACAGCCATGGGAGGACTAGAATGGGTAATTAGACAAACAAGGCTTAAGAAGCTACATAAATCCTTGGCTGCATTCCTAAAGGTTGATTTGTGAAAGAAAGGCAGTTCAAACAGTAGTTTTTAGACATTCCTTGGTTACACAATTCCTTTCTCCACATTCCCATAGGCAAATAGAGTCGTAGCAAGGAGGAATATGTACTCCTTTTCTAGCCATAGGATTAGGACAAGACATCAAAGTTGAAGAAGAAATACATAGTACACAGCCATTCTAGCTAGAGACTATTATGATTCTTTGCGCTTAACATTCATTACATGTATATTTTTTCCATATAATTTCTTGAGTCTTTTTATTTTTCCTCTTTTCTGAGGACAATGTCTATTTCTGCACTTTTCCAGTACTATAAACTGTTTCTGATTACTGATAATTTGAACAGCACACTGCATTCTATAGATTTTTTCTTTTTCACAACAGTGACATGTTTAAGCATTTTTTTATTATTATATTGCCCATCGTAACCTCAAAGTCTGCCAGTTTGGACCCCACTGGAGTATATGAAATTAGTATGCTTTGCTCAGATGAGCATTACTTACAGTGGATGGTATTTGTTCTTTAGTTTAATTAATCAGCATATAGACCAACTACAGTTCATTGTGGATGTTGTTTTCTTATCATTCTGAATAACCTGGTGTTGGTAAATGTAGCCTATCCATTATTTGCTGTATTTCTAGGAAGTTTACAAACAAGTTTATAAAAGCAAGATCTGAATATAGGTCCTTGAGGAATCTCACTTGTTGTATTACTCTACTATCAGAAATATCTGGTTATTTCTGCTGATAAAGCTTAATTGTAGAATGTCTGGTCTGTTCAGTTTTTAGACCTTACTGATAAATTTAGCCTTTTACATTTTTAATGCCATGATTTATTATGGGCCTTTTTGTGAAATATCCAGTTTCAAATGGCAGAAAATTGTATTTGTCCATATTCATATTTTTATTACTATTTGTGGTCATTACAGATAAATCACCGCACCAAATAGGCCTTCCATGACAGCAGACAATATCTCAGAATTCAGTGTTTCTCAAAGGAGACAGTTCACTCACTGAGCCGTATGTTATTGAGTGATCAATGGTACTTGTTATTTAAATATAGAAAGTGATAGATGCACACATATCTTAAAATAGTGCCTGAATTCATTAAAAAGCAAAAGTGCAGAAGAATTATCTCACTGTTGGGAAGCAACCAAGAAATGTTTTTGAACCCACATCTATTATCCGTTTTAATCGTTTTGGATTCTTTTCAAATATAGTCTGATTCCCTTGCAGCATCTTCTGCCAGGAAAGTGGGAAGTTTTCCAGAGAAATGTTCACTTAATAATGCTGTACTGTGGGTCCCAGATGGAAGCCTGTTTCCCTTAGATCTCAATTACAATCTGCTCCTGCTTTTGTAATAGACCAACAATGAGAGCTGGAAAAGTTGGTGTATTGTAAATTCCGTTGTATTTATATTTTAATGCAACTTCATTTTCCCCTTGTTTCTTTTCTTACTGAAGTGATGCCAGAAGTAATCAAGAAAATCATTACAGTGGTTGTAGTATTCTTCTGAGACCGTCATAACTTATTAAATTATATTGTATATAAGTTAAGGTTTACCATTTGGAAATTATCTTAAGGTTAATATTGCATAACAGATTTAAAACGAGAGAGAAGTGTCAATATTACTTTTTAAAAAATGACTAAATGACGTAGAAATGTACTGATATAATCATAAACCATGCTATACTGTAATGTCAGGGTATTTTACATAGAAAGTCAAAACAATATAAAAATCATAGCAGTAAAAAATAATATCTCTTCAGAGACCATAAGTCAGATTAAACAAGTATATTTTTACTAGGCCTCAGAAGATGTTTAATGCCAATAACTGGTATACTTTTGCAAGAAGATTGTTCTGTAAGCTGGAGGCCATGACTAAGAAGGCTCTCCATTTCGATTCCATTCCATTAATCTTCTTAAGCCATAAGATCATGAGGTGTTCCCATGTTGTGTAAACTTCTTGAGACCCCCATACACACAGGTCCTCCATTTTGTCTGGATTCAGTTTCACTTTGTTGGACTTCATCCCATGACTGGTTCAGAAGCTGGACTGCCTCACTTGGTTCAGCTGTGCCCACAATTCCTAAGCTCCATAGACAGGCCAGGAGGATACTGTTGAGAAAAAAATAGTCAGTTACAATATTTACCTAGCACAAACTATTCCATTTGAATCTTCCATACTTATATAAACCTAAAATAGCATTCATGTTTCCAAGTTAGCAGAGATTCCAAGGATTGCACAAAGATTACATGGAATAGCTGCAATTTGTGTGAATACTTCATGGTGAATAGGTCTTAGATAATTCATAGAAACAATTTTGGTATCTCTCATATGGCTTATGGCTTAAATATTACACCATATTGTATAATATAAATAAAGTATAAGATAAAAAGTCAACATTAGTGCATTTTATTTCTCTTTTCACTTTATTTTAATAACAATGATTTGAGATTCTACTACAGCAAGCTAATCACTAATTCATGAAGTTAGTATCTTGTAATTATTAATAAGGTTTTGTTAGTGTAAGAGTTGCAGCAGATGACTACCAGCAATATTATTGTATAAAATTCCATGAGTGTTTATAGGAGTTATATTGGGTATGCTTCTTGTTAGATCTTTAGCACTTGTAAAGCCAAGTGGACATATTAATGGTTTGTTTGAGGTCAGTAATACAAGTGGCTTTCCTCTGTTCCTCTTATTTGGTTGTACTGCATGATCCTAATCATAATATGTTCATATGCAATGCACTATTGGAAGGAGAGAATTATTTTTTCTAATATTTGTACCTGAATAGAAAATTATCTTTGTCTCAGACCGTGCTCCTGTTTTTTATTCTTTCTTTTAGGTACTGTATTGTTATTATAATGCTTCAAATCATGTAATTTAACTTTATATATATATGTATATTTATTCTAGGATGGAAATCCTTTTGATGCTGCAGCAGGTTACCGTAATCTTACACATGAAGAGGTATTACAAGAACTAGTGAAAAATAAAGAACAACTTAAGAAGAAAGATACCCATATTCGTGAGCTTGAAGATTACATTGATAATCTTCTTGTACGAGTAATGGAAGAAACTCCCAGCATTCTCCGAGTGCCATATGAACCTTCTCGACGAGCTGGCAAATTTTCAAAGAGTTAAGACAATGCCAACACTCAGTAGTGTTTCTTTAATAGACTGGACTGCTTATTGCAATGTTTAAATATTTTAATTATCAGTAGATACATGATGAAGAAGAATTTGACTCCACATACCTTTTGGTGTTGCCAAACTTAGCAGTCTGTGCATAAGCATCATAGGTTTTCCAAAAGTAAAACTTAAGTTCTCTTTGCTGTTTAACATTCCTTTTAATGTTTACTGAAGGTATCGTAAAAAAAATGCTACAGTTAACTTGTACACCACTATATAGCTACAATTGGAAACTCGTACTTGAATATTTTGCACTTCATTCAGCCTCTTTGATGTCACAGCATGCTGTCAGAATAAATGCACACAAACAGGATGTGTTTTGCAGCTCTAAACATGAAGGAAAATGTGATAATGTAAGATTTTATTGTTAGCATTTCATGACTAAGAATTGCCAAAGCAAGCTTAACAAAGAGGCAATGTCATACAGTGTTTGTGCAAAGGACGTTGACAGTGTTGGTTCTGGAATGGAATAGTCTGTAACAGTTAGAAAGACTACTTTTTAATTTGATTTTTGTTTTTGTTTTGTAAATAACCTGCTGCCTAAGTGATTTATCCTGGCCTGATAGCGTCTTAATGTGATTTATGCAGTGAGGTAACTTGCAAAGGATTAAAAGTTTCCAAAAGCTTGGATGTCATAATTAAATGGTCCTCAGAAAAGAAAGAACAAATGAAAGACTTTGAGTTTTCAGAATGGCAGGTATCAAGTTATTAAAAATGTTATTGATGTATTAGAATATAGGTGTAGTACAGTGCAGGATACAACTTGAATGAGTAAACAGTTGCTGAATAGTGTTGAATTAATACCTCATTTGCTTCAATTTTATATGAATTAAGAAAAGATAGACAAGCATAGTGTTTTAAGCAATTCAGAAGTACATGTATACATCTTTTCATGGATGTTCAACTGGAGATAGGAAGTGGAAATTATATGCTTATCCTTATTTATCTAAAAATTGCTTCTTAAAAAACATTGGAAGGTTATTCTGTGTCAAAACCAAATACTGTCTTTCAGTTAGAGTGGTAAATGTGTTTGGTTAAGCATGTCTCTAGGTGAAATTCAGGTTCAGTGCTGAGTCTGTTTCAGAGTGACAGAATACCGTTTAAATGGAAAATGCTGCCATGAAGAGGAATAAGTTTAATGTACCAATAATCAAAAAGTTTGTTCTAGAATTTTATTTGTAAGAAACTTAAGCATTATGTTAGTGTAGACTGGAAAAAAGGTTCAAATTTAAAGTGCATAGGATGTAGAAAGAGTAAAGGTGAAATAGTAAACAAGTCAAAAACTTTTTCCCATAGCAAAACACTTTTGGAACTAAAATGCAGAAGGAAAGTGTGTTATCAGAATGTGGTGAAGAGGGCAGTCAGGTATTAAATACTGTTAGCATGATACCATTCTAATACCCATTTTGCTTTAGTGTGTGATCTATGTCATCAGAGTAATGATCTACGACCATTATCCAAAGCTCTTCTTCTTACCCAGCCCAGGATAGAAGAAGATGGGTGATTTGAGAGAATTCAGAAGGGTTCAAATTACCAAAAGTGATCTGACCCTGGATCTGCTGTAAAGTGCCAACCCCCAGCCAGTCCTATAAAACTGTGTCTCAGGCTTTATCCCACTGCTTCTAGTGGAATTTGGGTGAAGTAGCCTGGCTGCCTTCACCATTCAAGTTGTGATGGAGGAATCCATTTCTGTATTATCCCTCCAGACTCAGATTGTTCTCTGTAACTGTTTAGTATACTGAAGAAATGAAAAAAAAATGTAGATTTTTTTCTTAATTCAGGTCTGTATATTTTCATTTTGTTCCATCATGGTTGAGCGACACAGGATACATTATAAGCTATTTTTCATGTTCTTCAAGTGAACATTTATAATTTGAATATGTTTCATTTATACTAGAATGAATTTTGAACATTTATCATTTGTTTCATATGTTTGCATATGTTTCACAGTCCTATAGTTATTTACTTCTACTCATGATTTTGGAAAATCTTGGGTCACTACTGTTTAATTTGAACTTTGATTGTATGTGAACAATTGTCATCTTTGATAGAAGAACGTTTGCTGCAGAATTTTAAGTCCACAGTGTTACAGACATTTCATTTCTACTACCTTTAATGCTTCATGTTAAAGCTTTGTTGAAATTTTAAAACATGGTTCCAATTTATATATCTGTAAGGGATCCATTTATTATGATTATTCTAATAGTAAAATCCAAAAATCAGAAGAATAACAAGTGTTAGTAGGAAATGCTAGTCTTGTTCTTACTATGTCCAGTCAGGACCTGATTCACTACAAACTGGGTCCCACTTCAAAAGGAGGAAAAAGAGGCTTTTCATTATGTCACATCCCTGCCTTTTCAGTCCATGGTCCCAGTTCTCAGCTACCACTAGTGTAAAGTAATATCCAAGATGATCTTTTATGCCATGAGAAGAATTTTTTTCCCTGTAAAACACTCCAAATCTGCTTCAAGGACATGCCACTACGGTGTGCATGAGAGATGGGATTAGAATGTGTGATCCCATGAAGAGCAATATTTCCTGTTGCAGAATATGCAGTATTTATAAGAAACTAAGGCCAATTCTAATCAGTATATAAAACTGAGGATCAGAAGTATCCAAATGCTGCTGTATATTCTCTGAGTGGTCTCTTGAAATTGCAGGTAACTTGGTCTGAGTAAATGAGCAAGGGACTACCTGTGTAGGTATGTTGTTCTAGAAGTAATAAGTCAGTTCCAACTCCAGTGGAAATTGGAGGCCAGCTATGCTACAGGGCGAGAATAGGTCAGCAGCGTTCAAGGCATCTGTGGCCTGAGTGAAGTCTTGGTGAAATCACACTCCAGAACCAATGTACTTTCAGATTCTGTGGTCTGTATATGGTTCTTATAAAATGCAGCTTCAAAGAACATTCTACAAAATAACTTGTTTAGTTGCTTTAGGACCTTTAATATCCATCTTTTTTCATGTCACACAGTGTACAACTCCCAGGTAGACAATATTGAGAAAACCCACATTTTGGTGAAAACTAGTGAATCTTATGAAAAGCTAGTATGAAGGATTTGTTGGTACTACATGCTTTATTTTGTTACAAATTAATCTGTCCAATAGCACAATGATTAATATTTCTTTATAGAATGTATGAAGGTTTCTAAATATGAGGTAATAGCATAAGAATATCAGAAAGAACATTATATTATTTTTTGCTGCTGTATTTCTACTGTTTATGTTGAGCTTTATTGCCACTTACTGATGAATGTAGAATTATCCGTAGATTGTATGTAGCTAGATCAGTTGTTTGCTGTAAATCAAGGGCTAATTGTAATGTTCCAGTTAAAAAAATCTTGCCTTGTATTTAAGAAGTTTAGGAATGGGGTCATATTCTCCAGCATTTTAGTGAAACATTATACCCATACCTCAAGCTCTTCTTAATTAGAAAGGAATCATATGTCTTAAAATATACTTATTGCTGCACTATTATAAAATAGTCTAAAGGCCTTCCCACAAGTTGATTTCCATGTATCCCTTGTAGTAGAACTGAAAATGTGTGTGCTTCAAAGTAGGTTTGATGTCTTGCTCTCACAAAGAGGAACTGATAAAAGCTTATAGTACTTTCAGGTGAATGCTGTCAGTTCTGTTAATATACTTTTCTTAAGGAGTTTTGAGGGCCAAAGCATAAAGAGCAAATTGTGCAGAACCATAATTTGCATTCCCATGGTCTCCATTTCTGTGTGTCCAAACTATTCAATCTTGGTACAGTTATTAGCAGTATTTAATATGCAACAGTTATTGCACTTTAATTAAAAGATTTGCAGATTGATTTCTGTTAAGTACGGTACTTTGACCTTCACCATTGTTGGCCAGCACCTCAGAATATAGCCCTCTTCAGTCCTTTCTTGCTGTATATGCTGGGTGGGGACTTCATCTGGAAATTTTCGCAATTCAGAACCCTTTCAGCTCATGGAGAAACCTGATCTTGCACTGGATACATTATACTGAGTCAGTGAGTGCCTGGCCCAGATAATATAGCAAATGACGAAAGATTAAAAGTACACTTCAGTATCTTTTTGTCCACACTTTCACTCTTGTAAGTCAGTACTGGAGAGGGCTTCTGGGTTCAGGAAATCTGACTCAGTGTTAATTCCAGATTATATTTATTCAATACAATAAAATGCTGTACATTGTAGTGTCATATTAGCAAGTGCACAAAAGATAAATGCATGTTTTGGACAAAAAATTATTTTGTTTTCTGCAATGATGGGATCATTTGTACACAGTTCTCTATCAAAAAAAGGTACAAAATGTACCTATGATGTGAACAATGATTTAAATGCATGAGCTATCATTTTGATTGCATTTGTAGACTTGAACACTTTTTAATCTATTCATAATCTTAATTTTAGATATCCATTCTTTTATTGTTGCATGTCAATCAATAAAATGCCACTTTGCACTTGAGTCTCTTGTAATATTGTTCTGATAATCTTCAGTGCTGGTAGTCTTGAAGAGGCAAACCCAGTTTTGTCATATATTATGGCTGTGCTATGAAATCTTAACTCACAGGATAAAGATTTCTTCATCTGAAATAGTCGTAGTATGTGAGCAGGCAGCAAAATTTGAACAGGAACATTGGTAGCAACTGGTGTTCCTGATGTCCTTATCAAATACCTTTAAAAATTTACATTGAAAATATTACCCTACATTAATAATTGAGAATGGTTCGTATGAAAGGGAAAAGAAAACCAGCCCAATAAAAACTGACACCAAGGGGTTTTGACAGCCACAATTCCATAAAGACCCTCTCCCTATCTGACACCAGATGAATCTCCACAAGTAGTATTATAAGGAAAATCAAAGCTTCCTTATTTATAAGCATTGGAGTTGCTTAAGAATGGCATAGGATTCTTCTCAGAAGTCTAGATACTGCTTTATGCACTAGCTGGAACCTTGGGAACAACTTACAGTAATCCAAACTTGAGGTTCCCAACACACAAGTCACTGCTGCAAGCCTGTTTTGGTCAGAAATAGGTGGTTGTAGCCAAGGCTTGTAAATGGGGCTGTAAAAACAGCCAGTGCAAGACTGAGTTCCCAGATCAACCCATCCACATAGCATCAACTTTTGAGATTCAGGGCTTTCCCGGACTTGGCCTTTTTCCAGAATATATATCAGGATAAGTGCCTGCTGTCCACGTGCTAGTGCAGACTATGGCAGGTTTGTAAATGTTACTCAGCATTTGACACAATGAGGTTTTGTAGCATCCCACAGCATAATTTCCATTAACGTGGGATCCAGTTCCTTAACATTAAAATCACACTTTCTTACAAGAAGAATTCAAAATGTATTCTGAAATATCTTTCTTGTCCCTTATTCCAAAATATTTTTCTTTCAGCTGAGACCAACAGATTTCTAATACAAGATAACAAATGTTAGGAAGTTTAGCAGATGGGTTAGTAACCAGGGGGCTGCCTCCAACACATATGTTAGGGGCAAATATATTACCTCACCCTGCTGTTGCCTCCATTTTCTAGATCTCTAGGACACTTTTATACATTTTTAAGGATTAAACTAGCCAATATCAGCAGGGAGTGACTTAAGAAATCTGGTGTCACAGGGCTGACTGGCAGACCAGATTGCTTCTATTGTTGCCCCATGTAGGTGCCTGTCACACAGTGCCAATAGGTTTAACAAGGGAAAGCACTGTGATGTGTCATCTCACCTCCTCCTCTAAATGATTCATGCAGGCCTTGTTAAGGTGATGTGGGTCTCATTCTCAGATATCTGCAGTTTCCATTAGGAATTTCTTGAAAATTGACTCCCCAGGACACCTTTAGAGGTAGCTTCAAAGGGTCTCATTAATGAATATCATGCTATTTATACAAGAGTTCCAACAATAGCATTTTTTTTAAAAAAAAGCAAACTAAAATCCTAAAACCTGTGTTCTTCTTGCTTTGTGGTTAAGTCAAAGTATTAGCTACATAGCAAGACAGAAAATACAAATCTGCACTAACCAGAGTTGAACCTAACTACTAGTTTTGATATTCCATTTTGCAAGATTTTCCCAGTAGATAATACTGTTGACAAAATGCTACTTGATAATTCATGGATAAGACATTTGCTTCTTTCATCCTGAGTTTGTCTGTAGCAAGACAGTCGATGCATTTAAAGTGGATGGTGGATGGTTTCTATAATTTCTATAATATAGCTTTTCTGCATCCTCAAGTACAGAAAGTGACACATAAGCATATTTCATTTTATTTAGAATATTTATATAACCACTTCCCATTAAAATATCTCAAAGCAGTGTACTCAGAATAAAAACTGCTAAAATATTTTTTACTAGTTATCTCTGTAATGATCCCACAAAACAAGTCTTTGAAAAACCGTGGAGATGAATTTGTAACACAGAGACCTTAAACTTGCATAGGGGAAACTTCCCCAGGAAAGCAATTGGACCATTAGATGCTAAAGGATAGAAAGGGATAATTAAAGAAGACACGGAGATTGCAGAGAGACTAAACGAATTATTCACGGAGGAAGACAGAGGATACATGCCAGTGGCCAAGCCTGTATTTTATGAAGAATTAAACCAGACAGAGATAACCAAGGAAGAGGTCCTTGCGTGTTTTAATAAACTGAATGTTAACAAGTCACTGGTATTCATCCAAGAGTCCTTAAAGAACTCAAATGCGAAATTGCCAGTCTCCTAGCAAAAATATATAACCTTCCCTAACATCATGCTCTGTATCTGAGGACTGGAGGGTAGCAAATGTAACACCAATCTTCAAAAAAGGATCCAGGGGTGATCCAGGCAAATACAGACCAGTTAGCTTAACGTCGGTTCCATGTAAGGTGATGGAAACCATCATTAAAGACAGAATTAGTGTGCACATGAAGGAGCAAGCATTGCTGAACAAAGCCAGCATGGCTTCTGCAAAGGTAAATCATGCCTTACAAACTTGTTGGAATTCTTTGAGAGTGTCAATAAACACGTGGATAAAGGAGAACCAGTAGACATTGTCTATCTGGACTTTCAGAAGGCTTTTGACAAAGTCCCACATCAAAGGCTACTGAGTAAACTCATCAGCCATGGAATAAAAGGACAAGTTCTGTCCTGGATTTGTGAATGGCTTAAGGGTAGGAAGCAGAGAGTAGTAATAAATGGCCAATTCTTGGGGTGGAAAGAGTTAAAAAGTTGGGTTCCCCAAGGTTCATTGTTGGGACCAATGTTTTTTAATTTACTCAGCCTTGATCAAGAAGAAGGGATACATAGTAAAATTGCAAAGTTTGCTGATGATAAATTATTTAGGGTAGTAAAAACCAAAAAAGATTGCCAAGAGCTCCAGAGGGATCTGTTAGCATTGGGTGACTGGGCAACCAAGTAGCAAATGTGCTTTAATAGTAACAAGTGCAAAGCAATGCACATCAGGCAAAAAATCCAAATTATGTCTATAAACTGATGGGATCTGAGATTTTTGCAACACACCAGGAAAGGAATCTTGGGGTTCTGGTGAACACTTCAATGAAGGTTTCAACACAGAAAAAGTTAATTCAATGTTGGGAATAATTAGGAAGGGAATAGAAAACAAGTCAGCAAGTGTCATTTTGCCTCTTTATAAATCTATGGTGAGGCCACATTTGGAATATTGTGTACAGTTCTGGTCAGCACACCTCAAAAAGGATATTGTGGAACTGGAAAAGGTGCAGAAAAGGGCAGCCAGAATGATTAAGGGGCCGAAACACCTCCCTTACGAAATCAGGCTGCAATGTCTAGGCCGGAGAGATGGCGTTTAAGAGGTGACCTGATTAAAGTGTATTAAATTATGCACGGTATAGAAAAGGTGGATAGAGAAAAATTCTTTATCATACAACACTAGAACCAGGGGGCAATCTATAAAGCTGATAGGTAGGAGAGTCGGATCCAACAAGGGGAAGTATTTCTTTACCAAGAGGGTCATCAGTTTATGGAATTTGCTGCCAGAAGAGGTAACAGCTACCAGTCTAGATGGCTTTAAGGTAGGGTTAGACAAATTTATGGACGACTGGTGTATCAATGGCTTCTACTATGAATGCCTAGGTACATCTTTCAGGCCAGGGGAGGGGGGGAAGCAGGATGCTTCTAAGGCCATTTGCTGGGATTCGAGAACAGGCAAAGTTTTGTCCTTGTCTCTGCTTGAGATGCCCATGAGCATTTGGTGGGCTACCGTGTGCAACAGGACACTGGACTAGATTGGCTGTGGCCTGATCCAGCAGGGCTTCTCTTATGTTCTTATGTTCTTATATAGAACATGTTGACTGGATGAAATGGAGGGAGGACTGGAAAGGCCTCTCCAAAACAATAATGGCTCAATTTGGCCCATTGACATAGCACTAACCCTAGACTATCCCAAACCAACAGTGATTAAATGTAAAAATACAAAGATTTTTGCACTGCCTTTCATATTACAATTATTGGATTTTTTAGGTTTGTTCATACTTTGTGTGATGTACACAAAAGTGGCCTATTAAGTTTCACATGTGTGTTTTGTTGTATGAAGCTTTAATAAGTGGTTTCAGGATTGAAACCACTTGCAAAAATTGAAAAAATAGTGCATAACAAGTGCAGAAAGTCCAGTATGCGTGGAACAACTAAGACCTGACATGACCTTCTACCAAAATCCTATTGACAAGTAAGCATTCAGTAGAACATAGCTGTTAGCTGTTATTCAAACAGTGTTGAAACATGTTATTTCTCTGCTAATAAGCAAAACTACTGAACATCACTTTCAACCACATCATTAAAAGTCTATCTGTTCTTCTAAAGAATTCATACAATGCTCAGGGCAAGTTACAGCTGGCTTAAAGTATATGTATATGTGTATACATATGTGTGTTTGTGTGAGTGCGTGTCTGTGTCCCTGCGTGTGCACATTCCTCCCCAATTAAATTACTTATGAAGCCATTTCATTACTGAAGTTTTCCGGTAAATGTATTCACTTATAGGAGCTTTGTGCCATTCTAACAGCTGTTGGATTATAGCTCTTAAATGCTTGTAATTTCCAAATGTAAAAAAAAAATCTAAAGAATGGTTCTAAAATACTTTGTGGACAATGCACTAGTAGAAGCTATAGTTGTTCAGTACTAGCCTTGCCTGTCGTCCAGCTGAAGTTGCCATGACTTACCACAGCTGAAATGGCAAATACCATATTCTGCAAACAGGTTCATCAAAACTGTAGGAAGAAAATATTTGCAACAATGGTAATGTCCACCTTCATAATATGTAGTGGCCACCTTCATAAGATCTAAGCAGTGCTCTAGATCAAAACGCAGTTGGAGACATGTCTCTCCATCACTCTTCCACCAGTTCTGTTTTGTACTATTGATCAAATGAAGCACCGTTCAAATGCTGCGTTCTTATGACAATTGTGCTTGTTGCAGTTCTTATGTAGGTTCTCACACCGCAAAACCTACTTCTAGTCATAAAGATTCTAGTGAGATGAAAAACTGCTAGGGTTATATATGGCATTAATGCCTCACCTTTCATCCAAAGTGGCAAAACAACTATATTCTGTATTTTATACAAAGAAAAGCCCTGTGAGATACGTTGGGCTATGCTTGACCCAAGGTTACTACCTGTATTTTCCAGCGTATAAGATGACTCGGTGTATAAGATGACCCCCAACTTTCCAGTTAAAATATAGAGTTTGGGATGTACTCGCCATATAAAAAGACGACAACCCCCGACTTTTGAGAAGATTTTCCTGGGTTAAAAAGTAGCATTATACGCCAGAAAATTCAGTAAATCCTTTTTCATGGCTGAATGAGATTTTGAATTTAGTGACCTTTAGTTTCTATCCAAATATGCTAGCCATCACAGTGGTTCACATATTTTAATATATCATAGAATTATTAACGGATTGCTCCATGTTGTTGGTAATGATAATGATATTTTCTGATTATTAATCCATTACAAAATTTACAATGTTTAGTATATCTGCTTTTTAAAAATCATCAAAGACAGTATCACTCATTCCATCTGTGTAAAGAAGAACATAGTGGAAAGCTCCATTTAGCAATTAGGGTAAAAGAGCAGGATCTAGTGATTGATGGTTTTGAGCGTGAAAAGTATATTGTTGAACAGTTCCATGAAATAGGCCTAGCAGCCCCTTGCTGCAATTTAGTAGCAGATCTGGATGTAATATTCCAAGTTAAGCACTTTTGAAACCATGTCTCACTCTGGGGAGATATTGAGATGAAAAATACGATATTATGGTAAGCATGTTTTAAGAAGGGACTTTAGTTCAAAGACGTCTGTTATCAATAGAGCATGTTGCTGAATATTTGGGAATCAAAAAACAAAGTTTGGTCTGCAAGATAATCAAGAAGTTGGGAGCACAGAAGCTTTGCTTCAGATGTTCTGTTAAGAGTCCTACCCACAGTCACAGCTTGAAAGGGAAAGGAGCTGGTTGGGGGATTCCCATTTGATCTCCAACATGCATTTTTCTGTATGAAAGTTATCGTATGTAGTTGAAGCAATACAGCTGTTGAAAGAAAAAACTTGGGAGGAAATGGAGCATACAGTTTAATAAGAGTCAAAAAACATACCAAGGCTAGTTTTCTCACTATGGAATTGGTTCCGTTTTGCAGCAAGTACACCTAGTCATCACTGTCCAGAAATGTGTGGTCTGTTGTCATTAAATGGATTTCAGGAAATAGGTTTTCTTAAGGAAAGTTGCAGTGCATCTCATTTATTGTTAAAGGTTTTGGAAAGCTGTTCAAGGAAGGGAAAGTATGCAGTGGTTAGGGAGGAACTTTACTTCTGTGTACCAGCAAACAAGTACATCATTTTGGCTGCATTTACAGCTTCAGTCCACCTTCATAGTGGCTGTGGTCACACCTAAGGTTTAATCCAACTTCAGTCCACTTTCATAGTGAGACAAACATTAGCAAAATGGCCGGTTGTTTTCTTTCTACACTATCTAATCGAAAGGTGAATTTGGGTTAAATAATGCTAAAAACAACAACAATCCAGCTTCTCATTTTGCTGATGTGTTCTGTTGCTCTGAAAGTGGACTGAAGCTGGGTTAAAGCTTAGGCATGAATGCAGCCTTTGTTTTTTGTTTTGTTTTTAAATATAGTATGCTACATTTGTCCACAATACAAATGCTCAAGTCAGGAGTAGCCTATTAAAAAGAGCATAATTGATTTTTTAAAATCTTAAAAAGAAATGGAGATGAAAAACACAAGAATGGATGCAGATAATTCATTTTCGTCCATCTGTACTTATTCCTATGGAGGATGATAGATGATCAGGTTATACTCCAGTGAGAAGACTTAGTCTGTGTTACTTCGGTCATCTTTTGGGCTAAGGGAAAAAACAGGACTGCCAAATCTTTCTTCCCTTTCAAGATGCAGGGATTAGGGTTGGGAGTTCTGTTTAGCTAATGCATTTTTTTCAATCAAATCAAATCAAATCTGGACATCAGTTAAATAATTGTATGGCTGGGATCCAAAATCACCTAACTGAAGCCAAGTTTAAGAATTAGTGACTGGGAAAATCTCAGAATATAAAAATGCCTTCATGATTTCTTACATGGGGGATGTTTGGTAGTATTCAATTTCGTTTTCCTGAATTCTGCCACAAAATGCACATTAAGACTAATGCACAGGTTGGGATGTAGAATAATACAATCATAGAATCATAGAGTTGGAAGGGACCTCTAAGGCCATTGAGTCCAATCCCCTGCTCAATGCAGGGTTACCTAAACCATTCCAGACAGATGTAGGTCCAGCCTCTGCTTGAAGACCGTTTAATCTGGAATTTTGTATTTCTCAAAAATTGCTTATGTGAAATTTGGATATTTTAAAAATAGATTTTGAACAGTTTGTTTTAAGAAGGATTATTAAAAAATATGTGCATAAGTATTTTGTGTGTGTGTGGGTAGGTTTTCTTGAATGCATAGGACAAGATGGAAGGTGCTGCAGTGGTAATTTGGTGCTCTTTTTGATGTCCATAATATGCAGCAAATTTGATCAGACAACTGCCAGTTGATGCAACATTTATTTCAGCAGTTAAGTACTTAACTTCCCTCCCAGGTTATTTAGCTCAGCATCCTGTTTCCACAGACTGACAAACTGTATGCCTAAAGGAAGTCTGAGTCATTCAAGAGGGCAGCAGCCCTTTCCTGATGTTATATGCCAATGGTGGATAGGCAAAGAAAAGGGGTTTCTGCTTCCTCAAGTATCTGCAAGCAAGAGCTCCATCTCTAATAGCAGGAAGTGTGCTCTTCACATACGTACATCACACTTTTACTGAGGTAACACCAAATCATTCCAAGACTATTTTTGCAAACACAGGAAATGACCCCAGAAGTTGCCCATATTCATTGTTTGGAAGATAGGGCCTTGTCGTCCAGCCTGGAGGAAGCGGCAAAGGTAGGCTAGATATGTGGCAGGGCAGCATGATGGAACAGCAAGAGAAAAGACTATGAGGGTGCTTCTACTTGTGCTAATACATCTGGTGGGGTGCTTGAATGTTTACTTGGCATCATTGCATCGGCTGTTTTTCATTCTTCATAAGAACTTTGTACTGTTCACTTCGATAGTCAGGCTTTATAAAATAATACTGCCATTCAGTGGTTCAGTTGCTACTAAAGGCACTTAGTCAACTGGGGCTCATAAAAGTTGATGCATGAATCTAAGTGTTTCTGGCAACACTCATCTAGAGATGTCAACACTTGAGCCCAATAATAGATGCTGAGGTGAACCAAGGTAAAGGGGAAGTGTCTTGGCTCTTGTAGCCAAGTTCATGTGACTTTCCTGATGGATCACATTCCATGTTCTTCCTCTTCTGAGCTGTATGGATGCATCTGGAACTGCCTACAGGGGCTGGCACAGTTACCATATATTTATGTGATATTTTAACTCGTCTGTACAAAGGTTTAGTGGTGAAGAGTGATGCCTAAAATTAATTCTGACTTTCATGGTGTCCTGTCAGATTTTGATTCAAGCTCTGAAGGTAGGAGATATGCTCAAACATCAGGACAATGCGACTTCCACATGCTTTATATACTACAGTTTAATCTTTTGTGTGTAAGTAGAAATATACCTTTTCCCACCCTTGGCTTGTAGTCTAAGGAAGATGCCTTATTGTAGTGTCATTGTAGCCATTGGGTGGATGCTAATCACTGTCCAGTTATTTGTCTATGCTGTGCAGAAATTAATACCATGTATGCTAGTGTTAAAAATCTGAACATGTCAATGCACCTGGCAGCTACATTAATATCTCATGAAAGGAAATATGAAAAGTCCTGTTCATAAAGCACAAGTAGGTATGTGGTATATTTGTCTATGAGGCATCTTGTCTACAGCTATGCAAAAGCTAGAACATCATTCTGGGAAGATGCCTTGTTTCAATGTTTATATAGATTGGAATCTTGTACAGGAAGTTCTGTGACATTCTTGAGGTTCATTGAAAAAAATAAAAAGTCACTTATTAAGAATAGCAGTCTTTGTCTTTCTATGTACTACCAAGCTGTAGAAGACATAGATATGACCTTCTGTACTTTCTCAGTTTCCATGGATTCAATTCACATGTATTCAATATTACACATTGGACATGTTGTGACTCCTGTCTATATTTACAGGCCAGATATTTCAATATAATATATTTTATCCCTGCACCTGATCACACATAATGACCATTCTTCATTCCCCTCAGCCTCTGTTGACAGCAGACATTTTCTGCTGGCACCAGGGGCTCAAGAAGCATACATGCTCAGTCCAAATAGGGTTTCATGCCTCTTTTCTGGAAAACCTCTGCCCCTGTTTCCCACCATTTTGGGCAATTGGCTTCTTGGGCATGAGAATCAACATAACATCCTTTGGTCCTTTCTGCTATGATATTCTGAAGCAAGGGCTGCACTAACCTGGCCAGATGCTGCCTCTATAGTTGAGGCTTTGAGTACAAGCATCATGATTTTCTGAATAGCAAGTTCTTCCATTTTAGGGAACTGCAGTTTAGTCTCATATCTGCTCTTTTTCCAGAGCCTTCAGGCCAGAGGGCTAATTTGCCATTTTCCTGCTTATAATAATAATTAAAAAATGGCACAAAAAAGGCTCTCTGACTGAGTTACACCTCATCAAAGGTTCTAGAATAAATTCATCAGTTGTAGAATAGAATGGGACCTGTTCTGGATTCATAACTGGTTAAGAGACAGGAAACAGAAAGCAGTAATGAGTGGGTAATTTTCCGAATGGATGGATGAAAAAATACAATTTCCACAGGTTCAGTGTTGGGATTTGTGCTTTTAAATTGATTCAGAGATCATCTAAAATTAGGTAGGCATTCTCAAGTAATGCTTGTTACTTTTCCTGATCCACCCAATGTTTAAATGTGCTTTTAATTGCTGAATTTTGTTTCTGGTGTGTGTGGGAGGGGGGTTAGCCCCTTTTAAATCGTTCCTATAAAATACTTCAATTTATTTAAAATGAGAAACAGTATGTAAATAAATAAATAAATAAATAAGATGCTGTCATTAGAGGGCCTGTTACTAGAAGTACATTTATAGATATATATGTGACTTTTAAAAATCTTTCTGAAGTGATATGAAGACATGGAAATACTGGCATATGAATTTTGGCTATAATTGGCTTATATAGAGAGAAATTGTGCCAGACTGGGCCACGAACATGGGTAAAAGTTGGATGAGAAATTATCTCTATATTCAAATACATATTAAATTATACATTTCTTTAAAAGCTAAGAAGATGGGAAAAGCTAAAAAGCAATCTCCTCTGTGGGAACTCCTTTTCTGAAAAGTCTTGTCAAGCAAGATTCTGTTTCAGCAAAACAGGAAAAGCTGTTGCTGTTAGCAAAAGGAAAAGCTCATCCTGGAAGTCTGCAGGAGATGATATATCAACTGAACTCTGGAATGCTGAGGGAAAAACAGGAAGAAGTAAGTTGCTTGCTTCACTTGTAATTTCTGTTAAAGAAAGCACAAATGGAATTTGGGGTTTTATTATTCTGTTTCAATGACAAGGAAGGACAGATGTGGGATGTTGGGCTTTAGATAAGATTATTTTATTTCAATGACCATTGTGTCATCAGGAATACCAAAAGAGAAACTTTTTGACATTTTTATGATCCAGGATGTGCAGAAACAATTGACAATAGGAATAACTGACTATAGAAATAATTGACATCAGAAGTTGTAAAAGAACCTCAAAACAGTGCAATTCCATTTATAAAATGTTTATTAATTTGGGAGCTGGTGGAAATAGATAAAGAGTTGCTGGGTCAGGAAAAACAAGTTACAAGTCACGATTATAGAAGGGGTGGCATTTCTATTGTTCGGTTTTGGTATAGATATGACAGGTTTGAGGGACTAAAAGTATGGAATTCTTCCATCCACCACCACTCTCTCCTGAAAGCAACTCATGAGGCAGAAGGAGTTATTCAAGCTGCTACCCTGAAAGAACAGATTCATCACGCTTTTCAGCTTACCTGCTTTCAATCTGGTGCTACAAGAAAGGTGTGGCTTTTAATTTAAAAGTTTTTTATAAGTCTGATTACTAGCATTTGGTAATGGAAAGAGGTCTGTGCAATTATGAAGGTATTTTTTATTATTTTGGCTGGGGAAGAGGGGAAATAGCTTGGTAGTTTGTCTTTTTTTGTCAATTTTGCCATTTTTATCACTTTTGGTCAATTTTGTCATTTCCGGGGTTTCTTTTGGTATTTGGGTTTTTTAAAAAGCATCTTGGTATTTTTGAAATATAATATCTTGTACTGATTGTGGGTTGCTTATTAAATGCATATTTTCCAGCAAAATAGGGGAAATGTGTAATTTTGAGAGGAAATAGTGGCATTTTGGGGGGAGATGTTTTGTAAAGGTCAACTTTTCCTTGATATTTGTTGAAAATGTATACTTACCAATATTGTTTGGCATTCCTCCATATGAAGTGTTGAATTTGGTAATTTCTGTTCATTTTTGTATTGGAATAAAGAAATTGGATGATTTTAAGGAAGAAAATGACTTTTCATGTTTTCATATTATTATTATTATTATTATTATTATTATTATTATTATTATTATTATTATTATTATTATTATTATTATTATTATTATTATTATTGACGTAAAACAACAGTAACACACAGCAAACATGATATTTATGCTGGTTTTGGTAATTGTTATCACTAGTTGGGCCCTTCGCAAGCGCCTAGGACTAAGTGATATAATGGTGAATGATACAAGCAGATCCCAGCAAAGTGGCTTTCTGTAGCTGGCAGATGAATATTTTGTTGATGCAATGCTTTTCAAGTGCCTACTAAAATCTTTCGACACTGCCCTAGTGTGCCGAGAACCACTGGGACCACCTTTGCTGGTTTATGTGAGAGTTGCTGCAGTTCTATTTTCAGGTCTTCATATCTGGTAAGTTTTTCTAACTGTTTTTCATCAATTCTGCTGTTGCATTAGATGATGATGATGATGATGATGATGTAAAAACAGCAGTTACACACAGCAAACAAGATCACTATGCTGGATTTCATATTATATCACTAGTCGGGCACTTCCCAAGCACCTAGGACTGCGTGATGTATCAGCGAATTATGTGAGCAGACCCCAGTAAAGTGGCTTTTTGTAGTTGGCAGATAGATATTTTGTCAATGCCAATGTTTTTAGGTGCCTGCTGAGATCTTTTGGCACTGCGCCTAGTGTGCCAAGGATGACTGGGACCACTTTCACTGATTTTCGCCAGAGTCGCTGAAGTTCAATTCTCAGGTCTTCATATCTGGTGAGCTTCTCCAGCTGTTTCTCCTCAATTCTGCTGTCACTTGGAATAGCAATGTCGACGATCCACACCTTCTCTTTATCAACAATTGTAATATCAGGGGTGTTATGCTTCAGTTTTCGGTCAGTCTGAAGCCTGAGGTCCCAAAGTAGTTTTGCCTGTTCATTTTCAACAACTTTTTCTGGCTTGTGATCCCACCAGTTCTTTGCCACTGGCAGATGATCCTTTTGGCACAGGTTCCAGTGGATCATTTGTGTTACAGCATTGTGTCTCTGCCTTTAATCAGTTTGTGCGATCTTCTTGCAGCAGCTTATATGGTCGATTGTTTCATCCACTTCTTTGCAGAGT
This sequence comes from Aspidoscelis tigris stejnegeri, assembly GCA_023333525.1. Lineage (NCBI taxonomy): Eukaryota > Metazoa > Chordata > Lepidosauria > Squamata > Teiidae > Aspidoscelis > Aspidoscelis tigris. Next base: position 67,044,999 of record JALMGA010000002.1, on the reverse strand, counting down.
CGGCACTTTGGATCTTCTACTGATTTTTCAATTCTGGCTTTGATGGCATTTGTTCTTATTGTTTGTTCTTGTGCAGCAAGAATCAGTAATAATAATAATAATAACAACAACAACAATAATAATAATAATAATTTCAGCCAGGTACAATTCAAATATTCCCATATAGGAGATCTATTATGCAGCTCTAGGAAGATTTGTAAGAAACAGCAAATGATTAAAATTCTATAGTCCCCATGGTTTCATTAGCAGCTCAGCATGTGATATGATGAAAGCAGTTGCCATCTGACAAATCTGTCTTCTTAATCATGTTAAAAGAGGTTCTGAAAACAGGACATGGAGACTATTCAAGTTGTTTTACAAATTCTCCTTGTGATCCCAAATAGAAGTCAGAAGCCATAGGTAGCAGTAGGAGTAACATTTATTAATGTCCACCAGCCATAAAGACATTTTATTCAGGCCAAACAAACAAACAAACAAAACCCCGAAGGAACAAACAAACACCCTAGGGGAATTATCAAGCTGCTTATTTTACACAATTTAGTAAAATTTAAAAAATTTGGCAAAATTCTTACACTCTTACTATACTTGTATACAGATGGTGTTTGCATTTATTGTGACTGAAAATTAGAGTGTGTAAAGCATTCCGAATTTAGAACATTTTGAATCTGACTGTTCCAAAGTGAAACAAAATCCCTGTTCCAAATGTGGACTAAAACTAGCTCATTCCAAATCAGAGCATTCTGAAAATGTGGCCCATGTCATCTAACCTTTCACTTCATTTTAGCATTATATGCCTTCTGGGAAATTTGCATAGGCCAGGGAAGCATCAACTGACCCCAAAATGCATAATGCCAAGTGATAGGCTGAGAAATCTAAGGATGGCAGGTGTCCACAGTTATATAACATTATATATTATAACATTTAAATATTCATTCTTGTGTTAGTTGTACATTGACTAAGAGGCAACTCACCTGGCATTTGCTGCACACCTGATCCACTCTGCAGAGATAACTAATCTTTTTGATGATGCATGCAAGGTCCTGTAGATTTTCTGCTTTAGTCCAGAATTTGTACAGACTGGATTGTTTTAGTTTCAGTTCATGTACTGATATTACCCTGGATTCTAACATCAATCTGTTTATTTGTTTAACTTTTGTCAAATTCCTGTGGAAGAAGATGTTTCCTTTGGCTGTTTTTTTTAAAAATTAACCAATCATAGCGTGACTCTTCCTCCTCCTCCTGCCAGCATACAGCCTTGACCGTTGCTGCCGGGCAGAGAAGGAGAGATCATCTGTTTTGGGCAGCTGTGGGGAAGGCATGCACATTCTGCAAGCAGTGATGAGACTACAGAAACGCACAACAAAGTAAGCAATTTCGCATGATAGAAAAAGAGAGGACACCTAATGCTCAGCCCTTTATGTGCACATTTCTGTAGCTATTTTCAGCTTTATTGCTTGTTTAACACATCAGTGCAGATATAATTCCATGGAAGGAATGACATAACATTTGAGTGTATGGGCCTTTCTGCACTTACCTGAAATCTGCATCAAGAGGTAGATTATGGGTCTCCCTGCTTCACATTAGCGTCAAATACAGGATCCCCTCCCACTGCTAGTATGCTTTCTGTTTGCATCACATGAACATATTCCTTATCTGGAAGACCTCGATTTGGATTGCCAGTTGAGTTGATTTATCAGGCCCACTAGCATAAAAGCAAATGAAAATCCAGGGGACTGTTCACACTTGGTTGTGTTCTAGAATATATCTCAGGAAAGAGTTCTGCTGTCATGTCACCTGGGGCTTGCTGTAGCCTACACTAACATGTGGACAGCAGAACTCTTTCCTGAGATATATTCTAGAACACGACCAAGTGCGAACAGGCCCCAGATCACAAACATATGTTCCAGATTAGCACCAAAATGGGTCTCTTGGGGGCTTCAAGGCTAAGAACCTAAGTTCCTCTTCATCACAGGCTGAATCTCCAAGCAACTTATTTGCCTCTCTAGTTTTCCTCTACTGTCCCTTTATTCCAGCAGACTTTAAAAGTGCCGTTCAATTCCGGAATAAGCATCCCCATGAGGTTCGGTAAAACGCGCATTTTAAACGCACCTACTGTCTCCAAGGAAGCGTGTTTTGTTTGCCCACATCTTTTTCTCCCCGCCCCCTCTCTGCTTGATAGGGTGCTGGGGAACGACCCCCGACAAGCCCAAAAGAAAAATAGCCATATTTACAAGTTCTCTGTTCATCTCCCCTGCCTGCAAAACGCACCAGAGCCATTTATCACTTTGGGATCCAGAGCTTGCTTCCAAAGATAGTGATTTTAATCACTGCAAAAATCCACCCCAGCAGCTGTTACACTGTAGCAATCCACCCACTTCACACCTGATAACAATGTCACAATTCTCCACAATTCTGGCTCTTTAAAAGTTCTGACCTTTAGAAAGGGAAAGGAAGGGAAGGTGCTGCTGTTCTGGGAGGTGTGTGAATGTTTAAGACTGTGTGTGCAGCCAAGGTGCTTTTTTCAGAGATCTTGGCTGCCAATCCCCGCCCCTTTTGCCATGGAGCGTCCCCATGGAAAATGCTGCCAGGAAAACCCGCGGCTTCCAAAAGGTGCTCTGGTAGTCTTCTTTAAAGGGCAGTCTTTTTACTGCGCATTTTCTTCCTTTTTTGCTGCTGGAAGTTCAGAGAAAAGCCAGGCATGGGGGCATTCAGAGGCAAAAGAACCTTTTAAACAGACTTTTTATTGCTTGGGGACGGGGCCACTATATAGAAGGCTGGCTCCAAAGTTTATCTGAGCTTTAGACCAGTCTAGGAGCTGGGATGAAACAAGTGCCTTCATGCAGATAGTGTTGTTTCAGCCCAGAATGATCTGTCCCAACTTTAGGACACAACACTTTGCTCCAGACCTACCGATCTGGAATAAAAAAATAAGTACAGAATGACGCTGTGTCTCCAAGCTTCTTCTCAGCTATGGAACACAAGAACATAAGAGGAGCCCTGCTGGATCAGGCCACAGCCCATGTAGTCCAGCATTCTTTTGCACACAATGGTCCACCAATTGCCCATGGGCATGTCAAGTAGAGACAAGGGCAAACCTCCTGCTCTCAGATCCCAGCAAATGGCCTTAGAAGCATCCTGCTTGTCCCCCCAGCCTGAAAGATGTACTTAGGCATCCAATGGAAGTACCTACTGAAAGCTTTGGAGCTTCCTTGATTGTCTGGTTGTGTGAATTGCATGAGTGTGTGAATAGTACAAACCCTCACAAACACATAACATTTTAAAATGGGAGGGGTGTGTGTTTCCATCTAGTCCTTCCATCTAGGCAACGGAGCTCAGTGTGTGTGCATTTGTGTGTGTTAAAGTGGCAGATATAGCACTATTCTGAAAAAGGGAGAAAAACAGTTGGAGGGGCACAGGGAAGAGCAGCAAGAAGAAGAGCCAAAGCCAGAAGTGAAGATGGGTTAAGGGGGAAGGAGAAAAAGACTGTAGGAGGGGCAAAGCAGTGTGGGCTGAGAATGGCTACTTAAACAAAAGTGTCCAATGGAACCTGCACTCTGCATGCACCAGAGTACGTGTATCCAAAGCCCAGAATTGGACAGAATCTTGATTTCTGTTTAAAGATTCACCTCAAGTATTCATATACAATGGAATGGAATGTGAGTCTACTGGTTCGTAACTCTGTTTTGAAATGCAGTCTTTGTGATCACCTGCCATTTGGCAGAAATGCCATGTTCTGCTGGAGTGTGTGAAGAGTTTCTCACATTTCACGCGGCAATAAATATTGAATTTCGGAGGGTGAAGTTGCAGGTGAAGGCAAAAAGTTTACTCCTCAAGGCACGTGCCAAAAGTGCTCATACTCTTTTGATGCTGTGCAGAGTGTTTGCAAATGTTGCTGCTCTTTCTCTATCCCATTGGGATTTGAGATATTTCAGGATTTTCAAGGTTCCTGACATGTTAATAACAATCTGTTGCTGCTCAAACAAAACAAAAGGCCCTGACAACAAAGGCAGCCATGGGAATTTTTCTGACCTGCAGTGTTGGCTCAGGTAGATCAGAAACTGGGAGAAAGCAGAATATGATTCTGGTGGCTAGTTTGACATTACTAAGCATTTTCACTAATAATTACAATGTTTACCGGTAATTTACATCACCTCTGATTTTGGACACACTCTATTTCAAAAGAAATCCTTCCTGGTGAGTTCAGTTACAATCATGCTTCATTTTTATGGCTTAGGGGAGAAGGATAAAAATAACAATGAGAGTATAGTGCACCATCCTTATGGGGATTCGTTTGGTTATTTTTCCACTTCTTTCTCTGTTGAGGGTGATGGCTATGGTTGCCTTCTTTTATTGATATTCTTTTTACAGTGCACAGATCTGCCTGGCTTAAGAAGGCATTGTTGCCCCCTTGGATTTAATGAAGGTCCAGTTTTGCAGTACTGTGCTGTTTAAAAAAAAAAGAGAGAGGCAATTTTGACTCACCTGAGAAATATGGGGAGAGAGGAGAGGAACTGCAATCTCCCCACCCTCCCACCAAACTCTGCATTGTTCCCTGTAAGCTCTGGCATTAGAAGTCCCCCTCCCAACTACAGGGGTAGTTGGAGGGTGGTAACAGAGGGAGGTGGATTTACCCTCCCCTAAGAAGCCAAAATTTAACAGTCAGTGGTACATCCATTGACAATGGTCACAGGACACAGATGGTTGGGGGGCTGGAGAGGAGAGGGGAAAGTATCCTATCACCAGATTGAGGCCTGAGAGACTGAAAAGTGTGAACTAAGAAAAACAATCTGAGTATTACTGATGGGTGTGATTAAGCCAAACACAGGCTGAAACTCCATTGTGCTCGAAGTCAGACTAATTTGTAGTGATATGACTGGGCCCTTACAAAGCTATTGCAAAGATAAAATGGCATGGAGGAGAATAATATGCCCTATCTTGAACTCTTTGGCAGAAAGGTAGGATATAAGTGCCATAAATCAAAGAAAATAAATCTATCATTATAAGATATTTTAAGTATGCAATATATTACATACTATTTAACAGCAATCATGAAACACACTACATTTGTAAAAATGGCTCCAATTACTTCAGGAAATAAATTCCCTCTCCGCAGTTTTCCAGACTGTTTATATGCCGTTTCGAAATATCAGTACAAATTCTAATCTTTTGTAGTTAATAAGCTAATGTGGGCTAACACCATTAGAATCACTAGCACTACTTTAGATTTACTTTTGCACCTGTTGGGATACAATGCTCTCATGTTTTTGCTCTGTAAGCTGTACAGATGGGCTAACTGAAGCTTTACTTAATTGGACGAATGGCCTTCGAAGCTGTCAATAAATGGTGTGTTCACAGTGAGGTAATTAATAACGCTATTTCCTTCTGGTAGACATATCATTAGCCATTATTTTTTGAATCATGACACTGGTGTCTTTATTCTAAGAGGTAATTGCAGGTTTCTGGAAAGGGTTATGGTTTACTCACCAATTCCCTAAAAGTGACATCATCTTTGAACATTAAAAGTACTCAGATCTGCTATTTTTGATTTAATTATTAGAAAAGCTTTCAAACAGTAAATATGTCTCTATCTGAAAGGCTTTTTTGTACGTGTACGTAAGTTTATGCTATATGAAGTATAAGGAGTGGCTTTTCAAAATTTAGATAGTGTTTTGAATTGCTTCAGCTGAATGTTTTTTCAGCATTATATTGTTGACTTCTCTAACTTTTGTGTAAATGATGAAGCAAGTGTGTGATACATATATATGGATCATACTGAAAGTGACACATGCCTAATAATTTGTTGTTGCACAAATATTTTCTTCTTATATTACTTTCCAGTTCTATTCAGAATAGACTAGGGCAAATTACATAAATTAAAAAATATAAATGTAACAAAATCACAAAATGATACACTTCTAAAATTCTTTCAGTAGAATTTATTCACCTTATGCCTTGATCACAATGACAGCAACAAAAATGTGTACAATAAACTCAAGTGCCTCTTTGGGAGGGTCCAGGTTCTAGTGAGTCTAAGCATGAGTTCACCTAGCATTTTATGGAATGACATGTAAAGGTGTGATCACACACAGCATTTTGGAGATATTTATTTCCAAAGGATCAGCTGATTTGTGGATACAGGAAAACGAAAACCTGCCTCTCACAGTTTTTAAAAGAAGTGCTTTTCTCATCACCTTTGCCTTAAAGCATAGCAAGCTCTCCATAACAATAAGAGCTTTCATTCATTGGACACTGCTGCCTAAATTTCTGGGTGTCTGATTGGTCTGTCCATAGCAGTCATTTTCATTGGTACCAGGACTCTCTGTAGCTTCCTGTCCCATTTTCCCCATAAAGGACTCCGCCTCAAGAATCTTTCCTATCTGCAGAAGGGACGGATAAAATGGAGGCTTGGGGAAGGGAGAAGAGTTATTTTTTAAAAAAAAAAATTGTGTGACTAGGGTCTCAAAATCACTGGGGGGGGGGCATCCAAGAACACCTGTGTGAACATACACTAAGTCATTCAGCTTCACTTCATTTCTAGGTCTCCTCACAGCCACTGCTATTTGCTGTGAGATTTATTTCCAAGCACATCCTAGAGACACTACACATCATTTCTTCAGTACTATGATTTTACATTTCAATATGATTATTTGCAGATCTGGATGCTGCATATTACCCAGTCCCTAGCAGTGATTTGGACCAAAAACATCATCTTGGCCTGAGGCAAAAAACACTGGACTGGAATGTGAGATCAGTTCTCCAGCAGATGTGCAAAGGTTTCTGGCATTCCTCATTTTTCTGGTAAAGTGAGTGCAGCTTTTTCTTGTTGCCATGCCTGTAGAGATGTGATGGGCAAACTATGAAACACTCAATTCAGGAGACCCCTGTTGTGTGCAGAGAAACACTAGCTTGACCTGGCAGCATCTTCAAAGAACTGATGGAGGTTATATTGTAGCCCCTAAGGTGAAAAGTCCAGAAGAGGATTTAGATAGTCCGACATCATAAATGGTGGGATGCAGCAGTCCTGAAGGAGGAACATAAAGCAAAACAAAAACAAGCCCCTTTAAGGTCAGAGGTGCTGCAAGACTTAATAGATGAATCTGTATCAAACCCTTTATTATCATTATCATCATCATTATTAATATTGTTGTTACTAAATTAATTCTATCATAGTTGGAGATACACAGCTGTGAGATGCAGACTTATAGAAAGCAGTGGTGAAGAGGAGTACCATTTCAATTATTCCTACATGGCAAGAGATGGTAGAACACAGTGTCTTGCATGTACAATCTATCATTCAGTTGAGTGAAACTTTTCTGAGGGGGAGTCAGGATGTCTTTTACTAATTAGTTGGCTTTCTGAGTATGTTCTTTATCAAGTACTGGACTTCAAATGTTACATTTTTCTCCCTAGCAACAGATGAGTAAACAGCTATAAGAATTCTGAGAACCATAATACTTTTACACGGTTTTGTAAAGGGAATGATTTAAACATCAGCAATATTTATTTGAAGTTGCACTGAAGATTTTTTTTTTCTAATATGAAGAGAGAGGAAGGAAGAAGGAAGGAAGGAAATAATTCGTTGTGAGAAGTCCAACTTTTTTTGGGGGGGATATTATATGAAATATTTAAATTTTGAAATACTGTATTTGGTTTAGTGTCTGCTTACTTTAAAGTTTTATAAACCTGTAGTTTTGTTAGGTTTATAGCTGCACTATGAATCACCATGATAGTATGGATGAAAGACTGTACATAAATATGTTTTAACAATGCACTGTATTGCAAAAGGTAGGGGAGGGCTGTTTCCAGGAGAAGAATGAAGGCTCTTATGCCCTTGGCTCCCACTTTCTGAAATGCACTCAGTGAAGAAGTTGGCTGCCTTTTATTGTATAGTATTTCTTCCAGCAGAGATGGTGTATCCATTCACACTTTACTACACATAGTCATGAAAAGTTCAGAACAGCCACCTTGGAATTGCAGGAAGACTCATCTTTGTTGCTGGGAAATAAGATGAGGCTTCTCTTCTTCATACACTCTTAACAATACAGGCACGAAAAGCAATGCAAAAGATGAAAGTCTGGGGTTGGCCTGAACAGAATACGTGTGTGTGTGTGTGTTTGAGAGAGAGAGAGAGAGAGAGAGAGAATGATTGGAACAGAAACAGGTGGTAATGGTACCACAGAGACAGGTCTTGAGTTTGATTGAACCCTCATGTTGGGGAGCATAGTTGTTGGGTCTCTGAGTTTTAAAATAATCACCATTCTCACAACCTGCTAAAGCTTCCACTTGGAGCAGAAGTTTCAGTTCGAAGGCTCATCTCCACCCCACCTGTTTTGAAATGTAATCTACCTTCTTTGCTTTTGTTTTAATCTCTTTCACCTGGAATGAGATTTCCTGAATGTTATTGGCAGATATAGTAAGGACTGTGCTGCCTTGATCAAAGCTCAGCATTTTGTAGAAGCAAATTAAAATATACCTTATAAAAACCGCCAGATCAAAGTTAAACCCTTGCAAAACTAAGGCCATTTGAAAGTTATTTAAGATGATTATTTCTCCACAAGGGAGGGAGGGAGATTGATTCTAAGGCTGGCAAGCGGACTTGAGATTGAACTTCAGTTTTTAGTTTTACGATGCAATAGTACGAATCAACATCTAAGTGTCCCCCAGATAGTTTATTTAAAAAACAGCCTGAATAGAAACAAAGCCTAAGACAAACGTGCAATTGAATGTTTTAATTTTAAAAAAATGCATAAAAGAAGCACATATATCACAATAGGGTATGCCTCTGTGTCCTTTATTTAAATTTTTAAAGATTTTTTTAAATGATTGAACTTTCAAAACTCTTGTTCTCCTGGTAATCATTGCACCTTTGAACTATGGAGGGCCTGTGTTCTGTGCTGGGTGGTTACCTTTCTACTCTGTCTCTTCCTATGGCATCTTGTGAAACTTGCCATGTAGCAGTTAGGTTAAACAAGCCAGTAACTGCTGAATAAAGCTTGCAAATTGAAACAGGTTAAGTCTTTTTTTTTTAGTCCGTCAGCTGGCTGATAAAAATCAGAATTGTCAATCTTTATGGTTTTTAAGTAAAAGGAATGAGAAGGAGACGGAGACCAAATTTAGCTGACTTGCTGAGCCTACTGACCCCTAACCAAGTGATTGTAGACTCAAGATAACAAGAGACCCATTGTCCTTTTCATTAATTGAACTCACAGAGCCAGGTAAAGCTTGAAACAAGATGAATGGGCAGTGTTTCTAAAAGCAACATAATTCAATAGAATTTTGTATGTGGCTCTCTTTAATTAGAAGAGCGCAAAGTCAGAAGCCTTGTCAAACACCCTGCATTACCTTTATGATATAGTTTGAAGGAACAAAACCAAGGTATCATAGACAGGCAGGTGGAACCAGCCAAATGAGAGATGCTTTGCTGCTATAATCTTTTCTGCTGATGAAGAATGTCATTACCGTAATGATACTCTTACTCATATGGCCATTAGGATACGGCTGGAGTGCAAGCAGCTGGTCTCCCTAGACCACATGACAGAAATACTGCACAGACACTGACAGGATGAAACTCTCTAGTAGAGGACAAAACTAACTACCCATTTAGCCTCTCTTTTGGTGTATTTTTTTAATGCCATACTAATGAGCTGAACATGTGGAATTTTAAGATTTCAGAACAAACTTTTATTGCCCTTGGCTTCCATTCTTGTGCCCTGAGAGACAATTGAATCTTGTGACACAACTTAACTTCCTTTAGCCCATGCTGTGACTCCAGGGCCCTTTAGTGGTGCAGTAGTTAGGCTAGATTCCAGGAGTCCTTTAATCTTGAATCCCCACTCTGATGGAAATCTCAGCAATGGGAAGCTATGGGTTAAATAGCCTCATTGGCTTGGGACTGTCTTGGGAAATGCACAGCTAAGAAGGCAAACTCTAACAGAAAATTCAGAGTGGAGCCCATAAGGCAGCTGGCTGGACCACAGATCATCTGTTTTCTTTAGATTGTAAGCCTGAGGGCAGAGACCTGTCTATGATTTTTATAATATTGTAACCTGCCCTGAGACCTCTGGGTATAGGATGGGATAGAAATACAATAAATAAATAAATAAATAAAATAACGGCTCCTAACAACTCTGGACCAAATGTTGTGTTTTGAGCTCTTTTGGATCACTCTGGTGGAACAGAGAAGGAAAACTCTGATGTCCAGGCAAGTCAAGAGTTTCCATAGCTTCATTCCCAGGCTCCACCACTTTTTGCTGCTCCACCACTATCTGGCTAGGGAGCGGTCTGGCACACACACAGCTGTTTCCAGAACAGAAGCAGCTCTGTGTAGTGCAGATATTCTATACTGGTACATCCCCCAACACCCCCTCTAAGGCCATGTCCCCATGCACGTTTGGTACGGTACTGAATGCGGGATCAGCAAGGGCCATCCCCATGTGTTTTGGATTTGGTCCGCGGAAAGTGGACCAAATCCCCCCAAATCATGCCAGACCAGGGCCAAATTTGACACCCAAAAAACAAGTCTTGGCATGGTTTGGGGTCCTGGCATGCATCGGTTAGTGAGCCGAGACCACACATGGGGACGATCGTGGGCTATCCGGGGAGGAGATTGGTGCTCACATCACTAGGAGGTGGGCTGTGCTTGCCCTTCTTGCCCTGTGCATTGGAGATTGCAGCCGCTGACATTTTAAAATCCCAATCGCCAAGGCAGGCAGGATATTGGCTTAATTTTTGTTCCAGTTCCAAAAATTTTCAACCCCTGTTTCCCAATCACTAAGGCATACATGAAATAATGGCTTGATTTTCTCCCTTTTAAACTTGGCAGGCATTCTCACAGTTCCTGGTGGAGCAGAGGTACGCAAAACTGCTCAAGCACCTAACTGCCACTAAACCTCATAGCAGCTTTCGGTCTTTAAAAATTATTTATAAATTTATTATTTTTTCTGTGCCTCCCAACCCAGTCCTGGCTTTCAGTGCTGCTAAGGTAGGGGGCATGCGGCACAGGGGTGGGCTGGCGTCAATATGGCTTCCAATGAAGAGAGAGGGGGTGGAGAGGCGGTGGTGCTGCTCCCCTATGCCAGGGTTTGGCGCGGTTTGCATGGGGACACCTCCATCCGTGCCCAACCCACACCTAGCCCGCGTTGCCGGGAATCACATGTTGACGGGCTGGGAGCGATCTCGGACCCACTCCCAGTCCCATACATTCCAAGCCTGCTCCAAATGGCTTGCATGGGGACACAGCCAAAGTAGCAGGCAAAAAGACCCTTTGTATTGCGTGAACCAAGTTGTATTCTGTTATCAAAACAAAATGAAGAACATGCTTGAAGGCTGCTGCTATCTGAACCAGGGATGGTGATTCTGATAGTGTGGGACAGTCTAGCAGACAAGGTTGGGATCAGGGTCTATTCCAGATGGATCATGGTGCACCCAGTGCCTTTTTGTGCTCTGCCTGGAACTATGTCTGGGCTGAATGCAAAAAGACCCTCAGTGTGAAATTAAGCTGCATAAGTAGTCTAATCAAAATTATGTAGGCAATGCAGCATACATCAATTTGTTCCTTTATGCACTTATTTGAAGTTTGAAAGAAGATGGGGTCTAGGAGCCTGTTCTGCATGCTTGTTCAGAAAGAAATAGCCCTAGCTCTCTGCTAATACAGTTCATCCACATTGTGAACACATGATGCAATTGTTTTGGTTTCCAAGTACAGTTTTACCTTACCAAATAAAATACACACACACACTTTTTATACATTAATATAGAGAAGGCATACATTTGTGGTTACTTTGTCTTATTCTAGCTATAAAACACAGAAGGAAGGGCATGCTGACATTTTACCTGAGTATAATTTGAGAGCTAAAAAGTATGGCTCCTCACCAAAACCTCCCTATCTTGGAGTTCTTTTGCAATACAAGTTAATTAACTGGATTTAGATATTTGCAAGATGATATATTTAATGGGATTACGGCTCATATAGTGTTCTCTGTGACTGATTTGGAATCTAAGCTCAAGGAACAGAATACTGAGTTTCCAGCTCTTTGAGAGTTAATGTTGTGTTGAAGAAAAGTACAATTTGAACCTCATTGTTCATTAATAGCTAAGTTATTCAAGTGAAATAGAGCTGAGCCCCTGCAAGGGTTATGCCAGGCAGATGCATGAACACAAGGTTGCAGAGACATTCCTGCAGCCACTCAGAGAACAGATATACCCACACGTGAACTCCTGGCAAGTTCAAGGCAATTGGGTATCTTATGAAAATATAATGGCCCATTCTTCAGAGTCTGTCTCCCAAGTGGGATCAGTTCAGGGCTATGAGTTCCAGGTTGATAGATAAACATTCATTTGTTTAGGATGCTTATATTATGGGTATAAGCCCCCAGTACAGGTTAACTAAACCACTTTAGCATATTAAGGCTATAATTGTTTTTACTTGCTTTAATAATTTCAGTATATTTAGATTTAAAAGGGAAATGGTGGCTGATTCATGGAAGATGATGGGTACATCAAGGTTAGAAGAAATGGAATTGCAAATCCCCTTCTATCCTCCCACTTCCTATTAACCATATAAATAAACTACAAATTTTAATGGCCTCATGATTTCCCTATACATTTCTGAGTTTCTATAGCATCCAGCATGCAATTCAGTATTATTTACTAATAAGATTTATTAAAATACAAATAATGAGATACAAATCATGGGCATTTAAATTATTTTTCTAATGTTCAGGTGCTTGAGATTTATGAGTACTGAACACCAATATGAGAACAGCTTGAACCTCAGTGTTTTCTATTGGGTTTTCTTTTCTTTTTTTGCGGGGGGGGGGGGGGGGACAAAAAACAAATACCAACAACCCTACTTGTCTTTCTTATCAATGATTACTCAAATGCATACATTAAATGGGAGGAAAAAACTCATAAGTAAATCCCTGCTGTCACTGTGACTTGTTGCCACAATCTAGAAAGTCATTTCTGGATCTCTGCATATTTTCTTTTACTTGTGACAGCTATGCAACCTTCTAGTGGAGTCCCTTATGATCCAGAAATCTTGCTAAATTGGTCTTATGCTCCATCTAGACCAGCAGGCTATTCTCACAGTGGCCAATCAGATGGAACACCTGCCAGCAGGACATGAACATAACAACATGTTCCATACCAACATTGTCCAGCTGTTGGTTTCAGAGGTGCACTGCTTTTGATGCTGGCAGCAGTATACATCCACTTTGACTAGTTTCATTGATGGTCCCTTTGAAATCATTGATATCAACGCATATGCCCACTCTGTCAAATAGTTCTGCAAGATTTTACCTTGGTGGCAGTCTGCTAGCTTTTCCTCACATGCCCTGTTCAGTAGGTTTGGTAATTTTCTCTTTGATAATGATTTTCTACTAGTTTTCCTAAAATAAGTAAAATTATTATAATTTTGTGGATGCAACTCTGACCTCTTTTCAATCCGTCATAGAATAAAGCTAAAGAGCATGTTAAAGCTACTCTCTTGAACCTAGGGCGTGGCATATGCCAACCAAATGCCCCACACCTTGGTCCTCATTGCCTTCAGTACTGATAGCTCAGCACCAGATACAGAAAGTCCTTTGTCCCACCAAGAGTAGCCCTGAGAGTGGGCATCTGCCTGGGTCCAGCAGGTGTAGCCTTTTGCCTATATGGCAGTGGTGACAGTGATTGGGATTCCCAAAGCAGTTAAATCTGTGAAGGATACTTCAAGACATCCACCAGCACCCTTTTCAGGTGCTTCTGGAACCTGGGCACTGGAGCTCTAGGCAATATAAGAGAGCCTCCTGTCATGGATGTACATGCAGCCTTAGTTAATGAGGCCTTTGGGGGGAAATAAAACTGGGGCTAGGCTGGTACTTTGTGCCTTGATGAAGAAAGTAGATTATCTCCCTAATTCTGTGCCTCACTTGGCCTAAAGAGGTAGCTACTATTTGGTTCCATCTGCAACACTGCCTCCACTGGAAATCTGCAAATAGCGCATTGTTATAAATAGCTTGACCTCACAGGAGAGAAACAAACAAACAAACAAACCTAGTTTTTTTCTTTTTTAACATATAGACTGTTTCTCCCCCCACTTTTTCTCCCCTCCAGTTTTATAAGATCCCGATGTATCCATTAATATTTCAAGAGGAGATTCAGTCATTATTTAAAATGATGATGATGATATCTAGGCCAAAAAATGCCAAGTTATTGCAAAAAAAAACCCCATTTCCCAATAATAGGCTGCTGGGCATTGAGCAATAATTCTGGGAGACTACCCCATAATATCACTAAATGGCACGACAAAGTGGAGAAGTTTGTCAGATGCCTGAGTTGCTTTACATAGTATTTTGTCATCCATAAAATGAGTAAACACAACTGTTCAATGGCATAAAACGTTATGGCCAGATTGCTAAATGATCTAGTTTTCCATGAATATCTGGCTGCCTTGGATTTGCTGCTTATCAGCCAATTAATGTTTTGGTTTTGACCTGTGAGTTCCTATGTGGTGTGGCTCACAGGATGCTTGCTTTCACATGTCCCCACTTGGCCTTTATATTCTAGAACCTTCAGATAGAGTCCTTCCCATTATTCTAGTCTGGAGAGTAGCAACTAGGGATAGAAGGCTCGCAGCAGTAGTTCCATGATAAAGGGAGAAATCTAGTGATGAGCACCATTAATTGTCATCTTTCTAGCTCCAGACACACACATTTCTATCCACTCAGGGACTTCTGCAGTGATTATCAAAGGGGGACCCTAAGGAATGTACTGCTCAGACTATAATCTTGATGTGTGCAACAAGATCTAGTTAATTCTTGGCCCTTTCTGTACTGGCCCTTATTCTGGATGTGATCTTAGGTAAGCAGAGCAAGCAACACAACGTACAGAGCTCTGCCTTCTAGCCTCTTCCTACAGTTTTACAGAATCTCCACACCTAGAAGTCCAGCCCCAAATCACCTGATCATTTCATGATTCATCCTAATATTGATGGCTCTGAGATCAAAAGACCACCCAAGGCATGCTTTGTAGCGAGAGCCAGGACACAGGCTGCTGTCAAGGGGCCAAATGGCAATTCACCATGGACTTTTGATCTCTGTAAACTACAGGAGACCAGGCTCTGATCTGATATTGAAGGACAGTGAATCAAAGCCTAGTTGGTTACAGTTTACAGAAATAAAAAGTCAACAAAATATTGCTAGTCAGCCCCTTCCTGGTCCTGATGTGCCTCTGACCTCCTGTGACTGTTTCTCCTCCTATGGGTTCATCAGGCATGAATGCTTGAATCATTGAGATGAAATCACAGATGAATGCCACCAGTATATTTAATCGAAGGAGATCAAAAATTGTCCCTTGTTGAAAAGGACTTCCTAAATATAGTTGCATGAATTGGGTTTGAATTGGGGATGTGCAAGAATATTCAAAACATTCAAAATTTAAACTCATTTGAATTTGAATATTCAAATTCGAGTCAAATGTCTATACATTCGTTTTGTAACATTGAACGAATTCAAATGTTTCAAATCATTCATATGAATTATTTGGACATTTGTATGTGTACAGATATGTACGCATTACACACGTATCCGTCTTATTCATATGCGTACGTGTTTGTACGGATACGTACAGGATGAAAACTGGATGCATACAGGATAAAAATGGAATGCGTACAGATGCTGTCGACATTCATATTATCAAATACAAATTGAATATTCATATGAATAGATACAAGTGTTTTGCAGCAAAGCCATTCCCCCCCCCTAATAACAAGCCCCAAAGTCAGCTCCTAGCCCAGGTGAGCACACACACATTGACTCATTCAAAGAAGGGCTGAAAAGCTCACATTCAGGATGCATTAATCTGAAAACAAGTGTACTTTTGTGTCTGTGGAGTATTATTTTCATTGCCATCAATTTAGTACACAGATAGACTGCGATTCTAGACTTGCTATCAAGTTGCCCTGAAGACTAAGACCCCTCACCAGCCACTCTATTTAATTTAGACTAATCTACAGCTAAGTGAAACTTTGTAACCTCTCTGATTTCCTCCTATCACCACGAACAGTCTTATTTCCCCTTCCTCTAAATGTTCTAGTCTGAGCCTTGCCATGGGCTTAGGGGTGGGCAGCAGCAGATGGAAGAGAAAACTGACCGCCAGGTAATATTAATAGCTGTTTGTGCCTACGGACAGCACTTTATCAGTATATGGAAATATTTAACCTGTTCATCTCTGATTGTTCTAATAGCTGTTAATCAGATGTCAGTGTGGCAATTTCTCTCTGGTTCTTGAAGGAAGATACCTAAGGCGGGGGAGAGTTTAGTTCTTATGTTACGTGCAGAGGTGCTAAATTCAAGCCACAAACAGTACTCAGGAAAACAGAGTTGACAAGAAGCTAATATTCCTGTTAAGACGGAAGTATTAGGATATAAGATAATTTGGCCTGTCATCACAATGTGGGGCTGTCTGTGTAATGGAACCTCCTCCCATTCAATGACTTCCCATTCAGTGATTATAGCCTTAGGGTGCCTGTTTCCAAAGCAGATCCCCCAAAATAGCCATAGTAAATTTTCATTCAGCCCCTTGGGAGCTCTGTGTGGGGTTCTTCAGGGGTCAGTTTTGTCCCCTGTGCTCTTTAACTTCCATACGAAGCCTCTGGGAAAGGCCACCAAGAGTTTGGGAGTGAGGTGCCATCAGCTCTGTCTCGCTATTCCTTCTGAGTTGGGGAAGGGAGCCTTGGACAAAATGGCCCTGAGTGCATTCGAACCCCCCTCAGCCCCTCCCCTGAAACCAGATGGCAGCCATGTTTGCATCCTGAGGGCTGGTGCCATAACCAGGCAACCATGTATGTGACATGTCGGCATGTAGCACATGACACATCATGTGTTCCTCCAGCTCCTCTTCCACCTGGAATGGGTGCAGAAGGTGCTTACCAGGGCCTAAGCAATCCTGCATTTAATACAAGTGTGGAACATGTTTTAGTGCTCCATGCTGGTATTGCATGTGATCAGCTCCAGGATGCACAGACCTATTTCTGGAGCTGAAATGGCTTCATCGCATGCATATGGTGCATCTTGGAGCTGACTATCATTGCACTACAAAGGTAAGTGTGAAAGGCCCCAAGGATGTTAGTGGGCACCCAGTTCTGGATAAGTTTGTTCTGTCCCCGAAGGAAAGGGTGTGTGATCTGTGGGTGCTTCTGGGTTCATTGCTGTTGCTTGAGGCTATGTTGTCAGCAGTAGCTAGAAGTGCATACTTCCATCTCCAGCTGGTTCACCAGCTTTGGCCTTTCATGGATATGGACAAGTTGGCTCTGCTGATTCACACTATGGTCACCTCCAGACTGAACTACTACTGAACTACTACTACTACTGAACTACTACTACCCTTGAAGATGGTCTCAAAACTAGAACTAGTACAGAATACAGCGGTTCAACTGTTGATGGGAGTCTGTGGTTGCACATCACGCCCATCCTAAAAGATTTGTGCTGGTTACTTATTTGCTACTGAGCCTGATTTATGGTGTTGAAGTTGACATACAAAGCCACAAATAGCTTGGGCTCCAAATATTTGAAGAAGTGCTCCTTCCCACAAAGATCTGTCTGACCATTAAGATTAGACGAGAAGGGCCTTCTTGCAGTTCCACCACCCACATAAGTAGAAGGTGTGGTGTCACATAAGGGGCCTTCTCTGTGGTGGCCCCCAGACTTTGGAACAGACTTCCTCTGTTCCAACATTGTATAGTATCTCTTCACACAGATCTTTGATGTTTAGCTTCCTCTGAGTATAATCTTGCTGAAGGGAGGGGGGAAGGTTATATTTAATGCATTTTATCCTGTTTGTATTCATTTTTTTACTTTCTGTGACCCACCCTGGAATCATTTGGTGAAGGGTGGGATAGAAATAAAATAAAATATATTTTACATGTAACTGGCTTGCAGACTAACTAGCTATTAAGAATTCTTACCGTTTCAACAGAATATCTTGAATAGATTTTATCAATTATTTCAAACATAAAGATTTCTCCAAAAAGATTACATTTATATTTTTCCTCCACAATGTTCTCATACATATAATTATTCCTGTGAAAAGTGGGTTTGTGCTTCTGTGTTAGACTTGAGTTAATAACATAGGACTGATTTTTCTTTTTCACCTATTTGTATCTCTGAAATAATGCCAACTTCCTCTGGGTAAATAATAGTGCCTTGGGACTGGGCCCTGGGATTGTAATCCAGGCACCTGTAGCCCAAAATGGTCACTAAAAGTGTTGGATGATGAAGGCACCAACACCTAGGCCAGAATGGCCAGGCCAGGATCTCCTAAAGCTGATGCTAGTTATGACACCAAGGCTGCATCCCCATGCAGGAAATTTAGTCATGAAACAGTCCCTTTGGACTATTTTTGGGGGACTACTTTTAATCTGGATTGAGTGCCTATCAGTTAATCCAAATGCAGTCATCCCCATGCAGCTTTTTAGTCCTGGTTTTGGGACAATTTTAAAATGTAAAAAACAGAGCTATTAACCACCCCCCCATGGAAACCCTGCCTGCAATAAAAACAGCAAAATGGAAGTTTTAAAAATAAATTCTAGCCTAATACTTTCTTTTTCACACACCCCTTTTGAGATTACCAGTAAAAAGTGCTTCCACAGCTGCAAAAGAACTTTTAAAAATAGGCTTTTGAATCCCCCCTCTCCACGCCTGCAAGAAGCAAACGTGAAGGGAAGGGACTTCAAATACCAAGTTACTTTCTGTTTCCTCTCCCTTTCTGGCATCTAACCCAGCACGATACATATATCATTTTGAAAATGTATCATTTTGAAAAATATATTTCAGGGTTCCTAAGCATGTCTCTTCAAAAGATACATGTTTCAAGCAAAAACGTTAAAGCCCCTTTAAAAAAGACAAGCCCTTTCTGCCTATTTTGTACCACACAAAGCTTTTGTGAGGCTGGCAAGGGAGGGGGGGAGCTTTACATATGAAAAAAAACCCCACAACTGGCTGCCATTGGCCAGAATGCTAGACCTCTACCCCAAATAGTCCAGTATCATCCCCATGTGGGGGAAATAAAGCGGACTTGGCTCCAAAAAGGGGTCGGAGTCCAGTTTTCATCAGGACTTTTTTTTCCTCCTGATTTAGGCAGGATAGTCCTCATAAAATCTGGGAATAGGGAATTCCATGGGGATGCTGGGTGCCAAATTCGGATTCAATTCGGATTAATTACAGTAGCCATGTGGACACTCCTTCCCAAATTTGAATCGAATTTGGATTAAAGTACCTATGGGGATGCACAGTAAGTGCCTCCAGACATCACTGTAAAAATGTGCAGCTTACCTATAATATTAAGCAAACTATTTCCATAGGGAAAATGGTTCATCCTGACTTATAAATGATACTCCACATTTTAGACGTTGCAACAGTGAAGATGTTTCCATTCAAAGACTCACCCCTCCCTGGATGCTTAGTTCTCATTGTTCTGCACATTCTCAGGTGAAGGCGAATTCTCACAAGTTCTTGCACTGTTTGCCCAAACAAGAGGAAAAGTGTGGAGTAATGGAATATTCCACAGTGGAAATCCTTTAAACTGCTGCTTTTTAAATGTGGAGTATCAGGCTACAATGCACAGCTAAAATGAATGATCAATAAACATATGGAAAATCAAATACTTCTGTGTGTTATATACACATTTTTAACCCTATATGGATACACCCACCCTATCAGTTGTGGGTTTTAGTCCATGTTTGGAGACACTGTTGGTTAGGTCATGATTAGTAATATAACCAAAATATGAACTGAGTGATTAGTTAAATTTGATTGTCAGAAATATAAGCTGAAGAACTTGCAATTTAGGTTGTTTGTTTTTAAATTCAGGCTAATAAAAGGCAAGGAAAAACTGCATAACAGATAGTTGGTATTTTTAGCTATACTTTCCCCCATATTCTTTTTCTTTTGGTGGTGGGGGTGGGATTACTGTCTTTAGTCATCATCCACTATCGCAGCTCTACTTATTCTGCCTTACTTGTTTTTTCCATTTGCAGTTGATGTGATGGACTTTGAGAACACTGCTTGCACTGGTGAAAAGTAAAGTGATGAAGGAAGGCATTTTGTCATGTTTTGTCATCTTTGACATTACCACAGAGGAAGTATACATGTGAAAGAGAGCCCATCAGAACATTGTAAAGGTCACTTGACATTTTTATGAAAGCTGCCTATGCAACTGTACCAAGCTAAGGAATTTAATAAGTGCTTCAAGTGTTAGAAAACCTGTGTTGATAACCCCAATTTTAGTACGACTTAAGAATTCACTCCTGGGCCTTTGTGGTGCCGTAGCAGTTACTCAGCACCTTGCTGCGTTGTGACTTTGATGGAGTCCGTTCCAGTTTAGGATTCTTTCTTTCAACAAGTTCAAAAGAACAAGCTAGTTAGCATGTGAACATCAATCCTCTTTTCATATTGTCCAGTAAGTAGCACTGCAGTGCCTCCAACACATTCTTTTAAATGGTTGTTCTGTAACAGTAGATCTATCCAAAGTTCACTCCTCTGCGACAAGAAACAGTTAAAACATTTAAGAACTGAAATCTGGCTTTAAATATTCTTGGAAAGCATTTCCTCTTTGTGTGTGTTTTCTTGCTGCTAAGAATGCTATCTTGTTGCCTTGTACCAGATGCTTATAGCTGAGGAGAATAAGATGGTGACAGATCTTTGAGGAAGACCTGTTACCCTTCAACAGATTGATGTCTGAGTCAAGATGCTAGCCTGCCTTGGAGCTGAGCATGTGGAATAAAACTTAAACCATTATTATCTTTGCACCACAATTAAGACTGTGTGAGTAAATATTGTATGTTCGCTATCTTTAGTATTATGTGGGGTGGGGAACGTACGGTATTTCAAATATCCTTAGCTTAAAGTTTCATTGAAAGTCAGATCAAATGAAAATTAAATTTCGCCTACATACTCAATAGGTAAATGCAAGCAACTCAAACCAAAGGATTGGTTTAAAAGTATTTTAAAATATTATATGAAAGTTTTAATTACGTGGGGGTTGGGAATCATAAAACTGTCAACTAATTACAGCATATTGATTCCATTTTCTCCTTGAAATGCTAAGTCCATTTCAACACATGCAGAATCAATAAACATAATTAAAATATGAGCTCATCAAAACAGCAATTAAATGTACTTAACAGCTTTTGTGGCTTTTTCTCCATATGGTTACTGTGGGAGTGTGAATCTGGCTTGCTAGATAAATGTAACAAAATGAAGTGAAAGCCTAGAAAAAGATTACCGTGGTATCATAAACAAAGACAATAAAGTTTAGCTCTATAATACATTCCAATAAATCAAAAGTTGTCAAAAGAAGCAATGTATACAATTGTAAGAAAGTAGATTCCATTTTATATTTCTGTTGGATTAACACTATGATGGACTTTTACAAAAGACAAATCAATCTCATTCCTACCTAAAAGGTCCTGCAACATTACAATTTATAGGGTGATTGGCCCTCTTTTTTCACAATATGTACAGGACCTATATTGTGCAAACTTTTTTTTTTATGACTGTTATCCTAAGCACACCTCCTAGGACATCAGTGTAGAATTGTATGTTTTGCAACTGTAACTTAAACCTACACATATGTGTTTATTTTACATTGTATACTGTCCTATACTGTATACTATCAGGGCAGGTTCCAGTCAAACCACGATGGCAAAACCATATGCACTTCTTAGAGCTGCTTCCATCCTAGAAGTGGCTCTGTGCATGCCGGAGTATCCCCTGTGCATATAGCTGTAGATCACAAAAATGTGCTCTACAGCTATATTAGGCAGCAGCTAGTATAGCCTGGCATAGTTCCCTTAGCACCTCTTTCAGACAAACAGAGCCTAGGTCTGGTGCTGCCTGGTGGCCATTTCAATGGTGCTGCGCATGCCTGTTGGTGTGGCAATCACACTTATCTGGCACTTGGGAAGCAAGTGGGTAATTTTACATGCATCAGGCACCACAAGGTGCAGATGCCCAATACATCCCAGAAGTTCACCAACCTTCATGCCTAAGTAAGGTGCCCATGAAATGGGGATGTGTGGCTGGCTGCACCCCCCCCCCATTGGGTGACCACTGGCCATTTCAAGAATGCCTTTGTCTCCCCCTTTGTATCTAAACCCAACATTAAACATCTATTCTACTTTGTTATATTTTTGCCCTATATAGCCCAAGGTAACCATCCCAAGGGTGTTTCTGCCATGGCCTAAAAACGGATATAAATACACATTAGACACACATTAGACACACATGTAAACTTACCTTCCGTGCAGGAGGCCAGATCAAGGACCCTTTTTGACAGCGCTTCTGCACATCAGCAGGCAAGACCTGTTCTTAATCAGGTCTTGCCACCGAAAGATCCAGCCTTCGGGAAGACCTGAAAAATTATGTCTTCATCCAGCCCTTCATCTTAATCTGTTTCAGAAGCAGGACGCTTCTGCACACGGAGAGGCGAAGACTGGATGTCCTGGCCACCTCCTATCTAGGGGAGGGTGAAAGCAGGACTGCCTGCTTCTGAAGCCCTTCCCTCAACTCCTGCTGTCTCCAGGAGCTGAGATCGTGGCTCACTGAACCAGGGGAACCCGCACCCTACACCCCCAACCCACTCTGGGTTGTGCGTGCATTCGTGGCCTTACCTGCAGGCTGCCAGGTTGATTCTGCCTGCAGGAGGCCTGCCATGCTGTGCGCATGCACACGGGGCGGCCCCTTATTGGTCAGCCACCTGCACCTGCGCAGATGGCCTGGTGGAGCCAGGAGGGTGGCTGGCCCTAGGAACCACAATCTCGGCTTCTGAGGTGAGTGGGACCCCAGGGAAGCCACCTGACATCCTCCCCATGCTTGGCTCCAAGTGAGCCAGCCGGGGAAGCTGGGGGGAGGGTCTTTGGCCCAAACAGGCTGAGAGTTCTCAGCCTGCCAAAGGACGGATTGGAATGGGTGCTGATGCATCCGCAGAGCACCCACTCCAAACCATTTCCACAATCCGTCCTCCCCGCACATGTGCCAATGCGCAGGGCCTCCAAGGATCTGTCCCTATTTGGGACAGATCCTCGGAAGAACGGATGGCCAAAAAGCTGATCTTTTTAGATCCATTTTTTGACGGCAGGTGCGGAAGCACCCCAAGAATTTCATGGCTTGAATATTAAAAAAAAATCAAGATGTGACTCTTCTTGTAGTTGCGCTGCCCTCAGAAGTGCAAGAAGTGGCAGTCTGTTAGAGGGTCTTTTGTGTGTTGGCCTTCAAGCTTTGGAACAGCGTCCCAGCAGAAGTACTTCAGGCGTCAATGTTATATGGCTTTAGAAACTCATTAAAACTTGCCTTTGATGTTTTGCTTTCTCTGACTGTTTTCTTGTCAGCGAGGGATGGCTATATTCTAAGTATATTTTATTGTTTTATGGATTTTAACTTTTAGTTGTTGTAAACTGCTCTGGGACTTTAAAGTGAAGGATGGGATATAAATATTGAATAAATAAAGAAAATAAGTAACTTGCCCAAGGAGGAGTGGAGATCTGAACCCATGTCTCTCTAGACCAGCAGTTCTCAACCTTCCTAATGCCACGACCCCTTAATGGAGTTCCTCATGTGGTGGGGACCCCCAACCATGGGGGTGGAGCAGCTGGGATGTGGGAGGGAAGGGTGGCGGGAGGCTCGTCGTGACCCCTCTGAAAAGGTAATTCGACCCCCAAAGGTGTCCCGACCCCCAGGTTGAGAACCACTGCTCTAGACCAACATTCTAAACATAATGACATATTAGCTGCTCTTTTGCACAGAGGAACATCTAAAACTCCTATTCCCAATTTGCTTCTCCAAATAAGTACCTTGTCTGATAGGATAAAATGCTCTAGGAGACACTTCCAACTAAATGGAGACAGACTTCTTGATCTTTAAGAAAGAGAAACTTACAGTATGATCACAGGAATATTACAGGCTCCCCCAACTGGCTTCAATATACTAGTTTCCTGACTCTTTCCAACCTTTCTTTCTATTGTTTGTTATGACAGTGCTGTCATGCTGGAATATACAATATTAAATTCTAAATCTAGCATGCTACAGTGGCCACATATTTTACCATGTTGTCTTACAGGAGGCAAAATGTCTGGCAATTACATCTGCTTTTTAAAGCAGAAAATTGATTTTAAGGGTGCCAAAACTCAAAACAGACGATTGAGGACAAAAATATCTTTAGAAATAATAAACCATTTTAATTTTATTTTGATTATTGGAAAATAGAATGCAGATAGGGTTCCGCAATTTTATGGAAGCTGGGGTGGGTCAGTGGAGGGAGAATACATGAATCACCCACTCCAGTCCTATGATTGCTTTTAAATTCTGTAGAGCCCTGATGTTTTCTAGCTGACTCAGCAATCAAAAGGTCCCAACATTTTTAGACAATAGGTGCAGAAAAGACAAGTAATGGAGGTAAGTTTCCAATAAAAGCTACAGTATGTGGTGCTGTCTCTCACCAGGGGAGTAGATGGTGAAGTCTTTGAAGACCATATGAGTCATAAGTATGAGAGCAGATCAAGATGCCTGATTGGCCAGAGCACGTGCTCCAGCTCTGGAGGTGGGAGGTGTGCTGTTCATCTACCCTGCCTGTGCTAACATGAAAATTCCCTTCTTTCAAAATTTCCAAGTAGCACCATTAAGGGACACACAGAAACTGTCCCCATAGATTGGGCTCTTGAGGCACATTTCTTAACGGTCCCCAGCAGAAGGCATACCAGGTAAGTCACAAATACTGCTGCCATCCATCTGTGCAGTGGCACTCTGGAAGGAAGATTGTGGCAAGCACCCTCAGAGTCATTTTTCATGCTGATCCTCTGGCCTGTGTGGATCTTGCCATTGTTTTCACATGGTCTGAATTACACTGAACAGAAATTGTTGATCCCTAAATCACTGAAAATCTTGCTGTATTTTTGCAGTTTTTATTCCACAACTGTAAGTATACCTGATGCCACACCAAACATTATACTTTTCTATGGATTCAGCTAGTATGTGACATTTCCTTCTAACTTAACAAATGAACTGTGATGGAAAACACAGTCCTTTTGCCTCATGAGGCTTAAATATATGCTTATTTATCTAACTAAATAATTTAATTTGTGTACATGAAACTGCAATTATAAGTGTGGGCTGCTAAATATATTATTTATTAATTATGTTTATTAGTCAACCTTGATATAGCTTCATGAGTGATGTACTAAAAATATTAAAACAAATTACATGGAGAATAAAATCCAAATGCCACCGCATTCAATACATTTGCTCATATCAAAAGTGAAAACCCTTCTCAAGCAAGCTAAAAACAGCCCAGCTGTGATAAAACAGAGATAGAGAAATTAATAACAGTGTTGTATGATGTTAATTAAAAATGAGATGATGTTAAAAAGCCTTGAGAGTACAGGAATTATTTAGCCTAGTGACAAAAGATAACACTATAGTTGTGTAAATAATGAACTGCTGTCTAAGTGTTTAGACCTTCAGAGGGCTTCACTTAGGACCTTTCATACATTGAGTAGAGATGTGCAAATCCAGTTTGATGTTTCAGTTTGAATTACCCCTATTTGAATGGGACTGATTTGATTGGAACAGGCCATATTATTATTTTTAATTTTATATATACCCATTATGATTTTAGCTGCCTTTATTATTTGTACACCTCTTCGAGATTGTGTGATTTCAGGGAAAAGCAGTATATAAATATTTAAGAGAATTATTATTATTATTATTATTATTATTATTATTATTATTATTATTATTATTATTATTATTATTATTATTAATAATAATAATAATAATAATAATAATAATAATAATAATAATAATAATAATAATAATAATAATAATAATAATAATAATAATAATAATAATAATCATCGAACACACAAATGTTCACTGTTTTTTGCCCTTTAAAAGGCTTTTTAAATGTAAAAATCACTTTAAAAAACATGTTCAATGTTCAGGTGCAGCTGTCTAAAATAGTTCTAAACAGTTTGAATTTGAACCAAATCACTTACGATTTCATTCAGTTTGAACCAAACTGGGTCATGCACATTTCTAGTAATGATCCAGGATCAAAAGCTGGTAAGTCCCGAAATTTGAAAATGCTCTCTGTTTGGACCTATCTAAAGCATTGATTTGTTCTGTTATTTAGCTCGCCTGTACCTGTCCCATTGTGGTAACTCCTGTGGAAGTGAATATAGGTTTGCAACGTTACTTGAATAATAGTAGTTAATAACATTAGTGCCAAACTCCATCAGCGCCAAGCACATATTCTCCTCAAAGCAGAGCTAGAACAAACTTCCATAAGATGTTCACATTTTTATTTCACTTTTAAATACCTTTGGAAATCAAGACGTTGAATTTTGGACACAAACATAACATACATGGAAGAATCAAACACCAAGTTACTCTATCCTTAAACATTTTCTTTTTTAAGCAATATACTTTGTAAATTTAAAATTATTTTCAGGATGAGGAAAACATATCATGTTAGTTTGATCCAGGAAGACTGTTTTCTTTGTGAGAGACCGCTTTAAAATTAACTCTTTTCTCATTACACCTAAGAAAAATAAAGTTCCATATGGTTTCGGTAACCATTCTAAGGAGTGAGACAACTGGGGAAACAAAATTCGGCAAGATGAAAAGAAACAGGTTGAAATTCCAGTTAAAACCTGATTAAGAAATTAATCACTAGTATTCCAGAAGAGCAGCCATAGCTTGTTGCAAGCAATAGGAATCTTGTGAAGGCCTGTCTAAAATAGTTCAAAAAGTTTTGATTTTGAACCAAATCACTTAAGATTTCATTCAGTTCAAATCCAAGGGGCCAGAGGTTAAAGAACAAAATCAGCCATCAGATAGAAACAACTGGCTGCAGCCAAAACCAAATGGCAGGCTTAATCAATGACATCCATGCTGCAGAGAAACTTCATGTTAAATTCTAAAAACCTATCATATCAGCCAAAGGGTGAATCCTTTCCATAATAAGTCAGAAATGCTAATTAGTCTAAGAAACCAAGCAGTACATGGAGGTTATTACTTACAGATAATCTGTGTATTTCTTTTTTCATTTCAGTCTAGCCAATTGTCTTCTGTGCTCAGGGTGTCTGAAGCAAAAGTTTGTTTTCATTTAGGCATTTCTTTCTCTCCCTTTTGCCTTCTCTCTCTGACCTCAAAAGACTAATTATCAAAGTATTAAGCATGTTTCTAAAATACGACTGAACTCATCATCATAGGCAAATGTGCTGAAGAATGTACTCTATTATTTGAAATGACAGGATGTATATAAAGCCCATATGTTTTCAAAAGGGTTTCTGTCAGTATTAATCAAAATGTTGGCAAATTTATGAACATGCTGAACAGCACGCCTGCCATATGGGTAATCTCTCTCCTTTAATATTGGGTATTTGAATTAATAATAAACACTGTAGAGCAACCTCAAATGAGACAGAACCAATGATGGGAAGGCCAGAAAAAATAAAGTAACTTGTAAACTTCATTCTACAGTGTTCACTTTTAGTCTTTAAGTCTTCTCTCAGATGATCTTTCCTAGAACACTAGATGTGTAGGAAGTTGCTATTCCACGAAGCTTGGTTTACTTTAGAATGCTGTCAGGCATGACTATGAATTAATGAATGCTTAGGAAAGAGTAGTATCACTGCTGCATCTGCTCTTGAGTAGTTGTTGAGTCCTCAATGCCTTGAATGCTCACACCTGTTCAGCTTCATGCCTTCCAAGTTTTTTTTCTTAGCTTTTCTATTTCCCACAGTGTACCTAATCTAGCATTGCTGTAGGACAGGTATTGGTCTGAGGAAGATGGAGTTGGAATCAAAGAGCTCTAGAAAGCATCTCTCTATGGCAATGTGGGAGATTCAGTAGTTACCTTAAGTAGTTGTACTAAGCATTTACCGTTCTGTGGGAGGATGGAGACAGTTTCATAAGTGTTGGATTCTCATCTGTCAACATGCCTGTACAAATAGCCGCCATCTCTAAGTATTAATGAATCGTTTCAGTGGTTCTGGACATTTTTGGTCCAATCAAATTCTCTGTGTAATAATATGCATGCTGTTAGCATTACTAGCATGCTGAGAAATTAACTGGCAATTAATGAGTGGCAAGCTGTCTGCTGCTGAAAAGAAGACAGTCAGACTTACAAAGCACACAGGACTTTCAGAAGCAGGTCACAGTCAAGAGCATGTGATGAATTTCATCAAAAGATGAAGGACAATAGATGTGGGCATGGTACATAAACAAGCCAAGGGTCAGGAAAGCTGGGAAAGCTAGTCAAAACACGGCATGCTCAGAAAATACTGGGCAGCTGTACAATTTGCATCCAGCAAAAAATGTCAACCTCTCATGAAGATTTTTGGGAACCTCATGGGAACCTCTCATAGCCCCTCCTGAACTTCAGATGTGCCTTGATTAATTGCTGTCAGAAGTGTCCTGGTCCTGCAAAGCTTCCTTCTTGTTACCATTGCATGGCTCTGTCACCTTTCCTCTGCATTATTATTTTCCATTTTCTACATTACCAGAACCTGGTAATGGCTTAAAGTGGGGCCTTCAGAAGGAAGGTCCTCAGTGAGTGGCAGTTTGGTCTAGTGGTTAGGGAGCCAGACATTTATCTGGGAATACCGGGTTTGATTCTGCACTCCTCCATGAAGCCAGCTGGGTGACCTTGGGTGAGTCACAGCTCTCTTATGAGCTCTCACAGCCCCACCTACCTCACAGGGTTTTCTGTTGTGGGGAGAATAGAAAGCTTTGTCAGCTGCTTTGAGTCCCCTTAAATGGGTGAGAAAAGCAGGGTAGAAAAGCCAACTCTTCTTCTTCTTCTTCTTCTTCTTCTTCTTCTTCTTCTTCTTGGGACTCTGGTGGCATCACATGGTTGCTGGGATCAGGCATAGGTTCTGCATCTTCCTCCTCACTGTTATATTCCCTCAGTCAGAGGGCAGGGGCAAGACACATAAGAGTTCTTGTGCTTTGGTGTTTTTCTTACTACAGAGGAAGAGACATATCTGTTCTCTTGAATTCAGTTCAAATCAAATGATAATTATATAGCAAGAATTGGTAACAACTTCCTTCTCTTACTTAGGGTCTTTTCTCATCTTCATTCCTAGGGAAGTATCCCAAGGAAGTGAAGATAAGGGATTGATCTGGCATCTGCACCTTGGGACACCAGGGCCCTATTAGCACTTGGCTGTATTCTAGAATTTATAATGGAATAGGGGTCTGCTGTCTGTATGCTAGTGCAGGCTACAGTTGGCCTCATGTGAGGCAACAGGTGTGTGTGCCATGTGGTTGCTGTGGCAAGTCGGCAATGTGGTTGCACTGCTTGGTCCTACATTCTGTTTGCCCTGAAGAGAAGAAGAGAAGAGTTGGCTTTTCTACCCTACTTTTCTCACCCATTTAAGGGGACTCAAAGCAGCTGACAATGCTTTCTGTTCTTCTCCTCACACCAGACACCCTGTGAGGTCGGTGGGGCTGTGAGAGCTCAGAAGAGAGTGGAATCAAACCTGGTATTCCCAGATAAGAGTCCAGCTCCTTAACCACTTGACCAAACTGGCTCATGGAGCCCAATGGAGTGTGCTTGGCTGTCCTAGCACGGCAGCTAGTATAGCTGTAGAGTAATGTGGATGCCCTGGCATGCACAGAGCTGCTTCTAGGATATTAGCAGCTTTGCACAGTATGTATGCTCCATGCTGGGGCCCACCAGGAGCTCCCCACCAATGAAGGTGAGGCGTCTACTTTTGTGCTGTCTGCTTTCTTTCCTTATACAACTTCAGGGCAACATAAATACTTATCTCAAAAATTCACATGTGCACACTGTTATATATGTATTTATTATATTATATTGTCAATATGTGGAAAATGTAGATATTTGCCCTCTCTGATCCAAGATGATAAATCATTGTGGATACTGCTGTAATGCCTTTGTTTCAGAGATTTATCTGTATCCTTGCTGTTTGCTGCAAGTTAAATTTATGAGGGGCTCTGAGACATCAAATCTGCCCGTACCAATGAGAGAGCTATTGAAGAACGATGTAAGTTCATAGTTATTATCCACAGACAACAAAGAGGCATTTGTCGTTCTATCTGCCCAGGACAGTATAGTACTCTTGATGGGATCAAATACATGGCAAAGCTGACATCATGGATAAACACTGAAAGAAATTCCTCCTATCAGTTTCCAGCCATGTCATCCATTTATTCATGGCTCTATTTTTGGGCATCAGTTTCATTTACCAATAATTCACACTATTGTGCACTATTTCCCAATGGTAGGTTGATGGGAAGACCTCATTATATCATTCTAAGGCTGTGGCCACACCTGTTTAATCCAGCTTCAGTCCACTTTCAGAGTGAGAGAAAAAATCAGCAGAGTGGCAGTCTGTTTTCTTTCATTGTTAAATAACTCAGAAAATTCACCTTTGGGATAGATAATGTGGAAAGAAAATTACTGGTCACTTACTGAAGCTGGATTAAACTAGGTGTGAATACAGCCTAAGTGGACAGACATTTGTGGCCTTTGGTTTACTCTGAAGGGCCTTTGTACTATGTTGCCCTGTGGGTTCCCCAGCATTTTACAAGGAAAAACTGTAGTCTGAAATTGCCTCTTCTAAGCCAGTTTGATCTTGTGGTTAGAGCTTCAGACTCTCATCTGGTAGTCTCCCAGGTAGTCTCCCAGTTTGATTCAGTCCTCCTCTGTGAAGCCAGCTGGGTGACCTTGGGTTTGTCACAGCTCTCTTTCTGAGCTCTGATACCTCAGTGTCTGTTGTGGGAGAAGAATAGAAAGCCTTGTCAGCCACTTTGAGTCCCCTTTAAAGAGCAAGAAAAGCTGGGTGTAAAAAGCCAGCTCTCCTTCTCCTTCAAGGTTCATGATGGGTTGCAGCAGGCCACCCAAATCACAATTAATATTCCTAAAATGGGCAAGTATATCCACACTCCACCCGCTTTTTAGAAAACAAGTAACCTGCCAATGAGAAGGTGGTTAGAATTCCATCCCATGCTCCTTAAAAAACAAAACAAAACAAACTTTTGTCCAATGTAGAATTGTTCCTTTGAACACAGGTTAGGAATGTGCACCAAGCATGTTCCCCCGCTTCAAATCCAATTGAATCAAAGGAGAGAAATCTTTGGCTTCTTATGAGGGCCCTGTGAATGTGGGGGGCTTTGCCTTTAAACATGAACATCGGATGAATATTCATGTGTGAAGGGACCCCCCCATCCCCTTCCTCATCCCCCTGACTCCCCACCACTCATCTTTTGCTGCTGCTGTGTCTGCTACTGCTACTACCACTACCATGTCTTTCTCAGAGGCTCAACTAGGCCTTCTGGAGGTGTGCAGGAACAATAATTTCCTTCAGGATTGCATAGAATTGCAGCTTTACAAGACATGGCATACCATTAGCTCTACCTATTCTGATTCACTCTCCTGTCCTTTGCCTCACCAGCCACTACAGATGCCAGCTTTAAGGGTGGATGGTCATAGGCACAGGTCAAGTGATTTTCAGCTGCAAAAACATACGCTGTCACCTCGGTGACTCTTTTATTTGTGTACCAAGAAAAAGCATGCAGCCCCACAACCAGCAATCAAACTTCCAATCACTCATGCTTAAAGCTAGAAGCCACTGCTAGCCACTAGCCACCATTTGGTCTCTTATTCCTGAGGTCTGACCATAAGAATTCCCTTAGTGTGCCCTGAGATGACAGTCCTGCTTCTGGGTTGTGGCCTCTGAAGCAGCTAATGTGCCTTAATTCCAGTGTGGTTACAAAGAAATGGATCTTAGCCATTCAAAAACAAGAAGCAAACAACTTGGCTCAGCTTATGCACGTTCCTCCTCCATTTCAATTTGTGAAACTGCTTTGAGAGTCTATCAGCTTCAGATGGCCTTGGTCCAGAATACCTTTTTGTCTGTCACCAAACTAAGCTGGGGAGAGAAAATATTTTTATCCTCTCCAGGAACTTTTAGTTGTTGTAGAAACATGTGATCTATTATTGCATTCCCTGTTTTTGAATGCAGCTTCCGACACCCTTTATAGAGCTGTTGACTAAAAAGACATTTTTTGCCATCATATCCTCAGTGACGGCCACTCCCCTTGCACCTGTTCTTTTCTTCCCTTCAGATCTGAAAACAAAGACATCTGAGAAAGAACAGAGGTTTAACTTGGGTCTATCAGTGTAGCAAAGTGCAATTTCCTGAGAAAGCAGCTTTGGTATACAACACTGATTCTCAAGTGAATTTCTCTTTAACTTGTAAGTGCATCTTCAACCTAAAGTGACTATAGGAACAGCTAACCACTGCAATTCTTAATTATCAAATTTACATAACGTTTAATGAACATTTAAGTACTCAACTGTAGCTACTAAAAAAAAAAAAAGATTACAGCAGAAATTACTAATAAGCAAATATTGTAGTCTTTGTGAAGGTTAGCTTCCAGAATAAACATGGATGATCTCAAAAGTTGTTAATAATGAAGGTTCTATACCCCCCACCCCAAACCAGCTGTTTGCCATATTCATGAATATGAGAGTTTTCTGTTTTTCTGGTTACAGTGCAAGAAGCTTTCAGACCCTCAGTTGGGAATACACAAAAGTCACAAATGGTACATAAATACAAGGAAACAATGGGGTAGAAAGGATTGTTCTTTTTAGATTACTCCTTTTAGAAAACTGTTTTATTTTTCCGTTGAATAGTTTTGACCTCAGTTCTAGTCATTTACAAATGTATCCATACCATTTTTAAGTTCCCTGATCTTGAAGGGATCCATTAATTCATTGCAGTATTCAGATTAGACTTATGCATGATATTGCTCTAGATACAGCAAGTAGCAAATTTCTGTGGAGCTTTGAAAGTCCCATCCTGGATGTTCTAGCCATTCTCCACTCCATGTTCCAAGTACTGTTGTTAGTTACTCTGCACATGTACTTTTCTTGACCTTTTTCATAAACAGGATCAAGAGTCTAGTGATCTAGACTGTGGCCCAATCCCCAAAAGACTTATTAGCCCCTCTCGGCTTCCTCTGCCGTCACTCTGTTATAGCTGACTTTAAAAGTCCCCTCCACTTCCGGAATAAGTGTCCCCATGGTAGCCGCGATCTAAACGGACTTTCCGTCCCCATGGTAGCCGTCTTCTCTTTCCGGGCATCTTTCCCCCCCCCGCCCCCTCTCTTGTTAAAAGGAAAAATAGCCAGATCCCGTCTCCTGAAACGGCTTCCCACCCCTAGCAAAGGCAGATGATCGCTCATTCATTCACTTTCAGCACTTACTTTCACTCAGTTCTCTGTTAGAAAAGGCTTTCCGTCCCTGCAAAGTCAGCGGCTGCAAGCATCAGCAGCGCGATCCTTCGCTCATTCTCTTTTAAGGCTTTCACAGATCACTGATAACAATGTTGCAATTCTGAGCAATTCTGGCTCTTTTTACAAAGGAAAGGAAGTGAACCTGCTGCATTTCTCAGATGTGTGAATGCTTTTTGGCTGTGTGTGCAGGCTAGCAATCCCTGCCCCTTTTGCCACGGAGCGTCCTCAAGGCAGATATAGTGAGCAAAACCCGCAAATCTCCGAAAGAGTGCTGGAACTCTTCTTTAAAGTGCACGTATTTTATCGCGGGTGTCTCACTTTCCTAAGCTCCCTAAGCGCCTTGTAAAGCCTGGAATGGGGCTGCTCAGAGGCAAAAGAAGAGTTCCAGCAGACTTTCAATTGCATGGGGACAGGGCCTGTGAGTATTCTACAAAGAGCAAGTATGAACAAATACACATCATTCAATATTTATCTGCACTGCATTTTGAATAGGACATGCTGGAATCGTAGTGATAAAAGACCCTGTGGTAGCCATGTGCTTCCCATTCTGAGTTCTGTGCCAAGCCAAGGCAGGGCTCTGCACAGGCACAGACACTTCTGGAACCTATATGAAGTTATGACTGACATACTATTATTAGCAATGGGCTGGACATACATAAAATCATTAAATATGAGGTTTTTGTACCAAGCAATATTAAATAGATATAAAATATATGTTGAAAAGTCAGTCTCTGTTTTGGCTACAAAGGACTTACAGAATAGTTGGTCTCGGTAAGCAAGCAGCTGATTGCATCTGCATTTGCAAAGACTGGCCAAGGCAGAAGGAATAATACCATCACCTTAGTTTTGTCTATGTCCAGAGATTTCTATACCAAAACAAAGTAGAAAAGAGGAACTACTGTGCAATAGAGACCAACCTTTTATTTAAAGTAAATATCTGGAGATCTTCTCTCAGGAAAGCTGAGCAGGATTAATAAACTCCAATTAGATCTTTCAATCTACTTAATTAGATTGTTGTTCACAATGAAGCCATGTCATCAGTTTTTCCCTGGTTGCCCATCACACCCCCATTAAAAAGCACCAATCTCCTTCAAGTTTTCAAGAACTTTTTAATGTCATTGGCTACTTATATAAAAATTATGATGATGCCAGAGTGGCTGCCAGGCTTCTCTGTCAATTGGGAAAAATGCAAAGGTAAAGCCCTTTATTCCAGAGCAAATTCTTGACATGAGAAATGTAGCAAGATTCCTTGAATAGCCCTTGACTATTGGTTTTGCAAGCACATGGAGCTTCAGACATTATTGCTGTGCACATCATTTCCCCACTTAGCTTCCCTTAGTACATGGCCCAAACCTTAGCCACTGCACTCATTGTGAGCCCTAATGTGCTGTTGCTAATCTAACAAAACCATTGGTCGCATATGAGCAATATATGCCCTCCACAGTCCCTGTTTCCTATTTCACAATAAACCTTCAGATCAATACCTCTCAGCTCCCTTGGATGGATGCCAATTCAGTCAAAGCATCAAGGACCTGTGCTTCTGCCACACCCATGCACAATAATAAATACATTGGTCTAACCTATGGACCCAGATAATCTCTTCCTCTCATGGGATGGGGAACTAATCATTTCCTACCCCCAATTTTCCCAAGACCAAGTACTGTTGTCCTAGTGCAACCTTTTGCATGCTTATGAACATGAGGCACAGCTGTGTCTTCATAGTTAACTCATGAAAAGTTGCAATGGACCATATGCTACCTCTCTGGATTCAATCCAGAGGAGGAGGCAAAGGCCAGTGTGCTAGTTCTCAAAGCACAGCTTGGCCTTTGAAAGTAACTTGAGCCTTTGAAATTAGCTATTTGCCATCACGTCACTGCTGAGGCAAAGTATGCGCAAGCTCTACAGAACCCCAGGGAACACACAACATTCTTGGGGACAGCTGACCCATTGATGAGTCACACTGTTTCTGGCCAGGTCACAGAACATCATCTGTCAGGGATGCTATAGCTTTAGGTTTTCTTCCAGAAACAGGAGTGCACTAGATGACCAAAAATATTCCTTCCATATTCCTCCTGGTTGGGATAGAAGGGGATCAGTTATTCTGTATAAAGCTTTCCTTAATATGCATGATGCAGAAATCCATAGTATCTTCCTTCCTTCCTTCCTTTCTAACTATGCTCTGTTGGTATTAAAAATGCTATGTGTTTTCAAATGTGCTACAGAGGAAACATGGCAAGACATATGAGTCTTGAGTGATGAACCTAGAAAACATTTTAGAGACAGATTTGAGTCTAAGGTTTTCAAAGGTCTTATAGTGAACACCTGTGAGTCGGGTCCTCCTCCTTCCCCCCAACAATTAATAAATCAGGCAAACCATCTTTCTATAAAAGCCCATCCTTTGATGTGCATGTCTTCTAGGGCTAATGTTTGTGCCTTTCATCTTGATTCAGCTGTTGTATAATAGATGATCCATCTGAAAAGATAATACTGGTTGCATGGAACATGGTATGTGAACTTAACGCTGTCAGAATGCCAACCAGACTAGTCATGTTAACAATGAAAGCTGGGATCCTTCTGGAGAAATATGATGTTGATTTTGACCTTAGAGGAAATCAGGCCTGCTCAATGCAGTGATGATGGCAAATATATGGAATTGATTAAATGAATAAATAACCCTATTGTTTAGTTTTGCATGAAAATATGTGGCACCTAGGTCAGAGCTAATCCTTAATTTTTTTTCTATGCATAATAGATTCCAAAGTGTAAACATAACCACTATCATGAACCAAACTAGATGCTCTGAGTCAACAGTCAAAGGTGTGATTGTGAACTCAGAAATATTGATAATGTTTGTGAATATATTCAGACTATATTATGCAAGACTTTTAAAGTTGATAATAAGAACTCTTTGTCAAACTTGCTAGTTGTATTATATGAAACCTGAGATTTTATTTCTCTCCCCCTCCACTGATTTTATCCATGTTTTTAGTGACTAGTTTACAAAAATCTTATTTTGCATAAAGATAGTGCTGGTCATTAGAAGTTATTAAAAAAAACACCCTTCATTTGATATAACAGAATCAGCGGTTAAAGCTAAACATGGAATGTCTGGATTAAAGAATTGATACTTAAGTGCTACAGGAAAAAAATTCCTTGAGAAAAATCTGATGTGTGTTTTCACTAGGCAAAAGCGCATCAATGCCATTTTGCAACCAAACACCAAATTTTTAAAAGCTAATTTAAAGTGGCTTGGAGGTAGTAACATGCAGCAGATAGTGTTCCTATCCTACCTCTAAACTACAGAAACACAGAATGGAAGTGCATTTTCTGATCTTTAATGTGGCTTAGAGGTAGGATGGAAACTCTAATGTTTGGCAGCTTCCACCTCTGAGCTGCTTTTCTTTTCTGTATGTAGATGTAGGCAACAGAAATATCCAATGCTTCCTAGAATTCTGTGAAGGGAATGATTGTTAAACATGCCTGCACACTCAATCACACCCACAAAGGCTGTGTCCCCATGCAATATATAGTCCGAAACGAATCCGAATTCGGTAAGGAGCATCCACATGCAAAGCCCCCTAACCGGACTATATGCAGACCAAATCACCAAAATCCGTGCTGAATTTAGTCCTCTAGAAAACTGTTCTCGGCACAGTTTGGGAGCCAAGCCCACATCATTTTGGAGGCTGAGTCCATGCATGGGGATGCTCCCGGACTGTTTGGGGAGGAGATTGACACTCGTGTCATTAGCGGCCGGAGTTTCACATCCTGTGCTCACTGTTCCTGTCCTGTGCATTGGGGATCGCAACTGTTTTGGGATTTTTGGCAATAAATAGTGACTGAACAGAAACGAGTCTCTTTCTGCAACTATTATTCCACCCCCCTTCCCTGATTGCCAAATCAGGTGAATGTGCAAGACAAATAGCAGCTTTTGAAACATGCATACAATAACTAAGTGCTCCAGTTTTACAGCGAAAGATGCAATCGTCATCCCACAAGTCTCTTTCTGTGACCATTATTCCGACCCCCTCCCCAATCGCCAAACCAGGCATGATAATTTAATTTAAATTGTGCATGACTGTTAAACTGCTGTACTGGGTGGAGTGGAGGTGCACACTTCTGGTAAACTGCTGCCAAACCTTGTAGCAGCTTTGCAGAATGACTGGCTTTTTCATATTTTTTTACTATTATATTTTTGTTGCCTTTTGGCCCTATGTGCCATGAAAGGGGGGAAGTGGCATTGGGTGGCATTTCCTTGTCTTTGCTGCAGTGGGCGGCACCTTCACTAAACTGCAGCCAAACCCCTTAGTGGCTTTGCAAAGTGATCTGGCTTTTTCATATTTTTTAAAATTATCATTATATTATTATTGCCTTTCAGCCCTATGTGCAGCAATTGGGGAAGGAGGTGTTGAGTGGCATTTCCCTGCCATCACTACAGCAGGCATCACAGGGGTTGGTGATCTCAACTCGGCTTCCTATCAGGAGAGAGGGAGCAGAGAGAAAAAGATGCTGTTTCCCTGTGCAGGGGTTTAGCGCAGTTTGCATGGGGACACAGGTATTCAAATTGAGCCCACGTCATCAGCAAATGCATGGGAATGGCTCAATTCAAACTCAGCCCCGCATCCGGACTAAAAGTAGTCAAATCTACACTAAGCGGAGTGCATGGGGACACGGCCAAACTTATACATAATTATATCTCTTCTCCTAGCACGGTAACCTAAGAAGCAGTAGTGTTTCAACTTTAGGTATACTGACTTATTTCATAGCATTTCACCAAACGGAAACTTCCAGGATAGTTTATTCCGGATTATAATTAAGCGATATAAAACTAGATACGGTGAATCATGGGAAAGAGACCCAGAACTACTAGATGCTTCACCAAGCTACAGTAGAATGGATTCTCAGTGGGACTTAGGAATAATTAGGGACTAGCTGAGTCTTGTGGGAGCTGTGCAGAGAACTCACCTTCTTACATGTGGACACCTCCTGCTTCCACATCTGTGGGTGGGGTGCTGTTACACTTGTGTATAATATCATGACACACAGCCAACAGGTCTCTTTACCACAGTTCAGTCTTGTTGAACATTATTTGGGCACAATATTTTTTTCCAGGCTGTGAGCTTATTCACAATTTTGGTACAGAAAAATATAGCTCTGTAGAATTCAGATGCTATTCAGCTGTTACTCCCATAATGCCTTATTAATGGCCATGATAGCCTGGCCTAATGGGAGGTGGAATACAGTAACACCTGGAGGCCCATGGTTTCCCCTTTCCTTCTACAATGATTCAGATCCCCCTTTTCCTCAGGGACACATTTATCTTGTATTGTGCATTAGGAATCAGACATCTGTGTCTGTAATAATCTGTGATTTCAAAAGTAGACATTCTGAAATATGGAATTTGTTACTGAAAATCTTGTCTGATATAAAATGATATAAAAGTTGTGTGGCTTGGATATGTACTCATCTCCATGCATTGAAGTTGGGCAAAAACCAATAAAAGGTCTTTTTATTTCAAGCTTTCAGAAAGCTCTGTATGAATGGAATTCAGTAGTAACAGAAAATTTGTGAGTTTTATGTTCCCATCTCTGTACTTTTTTAAACTGCTCCCTAGTTTTGAAAGAAGTACAGCAAAGTTATTTCTTTTATAATGTTATGGTTTTGTTTTACAAACCATCATGTAGTGCTGAACTGCATTCCGCAAGTAACTGCTGCCAATGCAAGACTAAAGATTAAAAAGCAATGGGGCCCCTGCTGTATTCAGGGGCACCGCAGAGGCATGTAGCCCTGATGTCCCCAGTCCTTCTCTAATCCACCTTTTCTCACACCAAATGTCCATGAGAAGGGAAGGAGCAGACCCGTGAGTGAACAATCCCACCTCAAAGCCTTCCCCAAGGTCCCTCAGAGGTGCTTTTTTTTTTACTCTGACTGATCACAGCACCAGCCTACCCATGTGAGTCATGTCAATGGCCCTCCAGAGATGTAATGAAGACTGAAGCCACACAGCCTCTGATGGGATGCCTCTAGTTCAGCATTGAGGCATTGCTGCAGTGTAGGTTGTGGGAAATT
The DNA here is from genome assembly GCA_023333525.1 of Aspidoscelis tigris stejnegeri. Classification (NCBI taxonomy): domain Eukaryota; kingdom Metazoa; phylum Chordata; class Lepidosauria; order Squamata; family Teiidae; genus Aspidoscelis; species Aspidoscelis tigris. The sequence continues at coordinate 67,005,628 of JALMGA010000002.1, read as the reverse complement.
TGCCCACACCACCTCGGTTGTAAGGCATTCCTTTGAGGAGCTGCCTGGAAGGGGTGAACGAGAAGTAATAGTGGGCAAGCGCATGGTGCTCTCTCCACACATTAACCAGTACCTGCACGTGCCATTAGGATGTGCATGAATATTCAAAACATTTGAAATTCGATCAGATTTGATCAAATTCAGGCATTCAAATTCGAATTGAATGTCTCTAAATTCAAATTTGACATTCAAATGAATTTTTGAATTTTTTGAAAAATCCGTACAAATTTTTCAGACATTTGTATGTGTACAGCTATGTACACATCTTATTTGTATCCATACGCATTTGTACAGATAGGTACAGGACAAAAATGGGATGCATACAGGATAAAAACGGGATCTGTACGAATGTGTATGGATGAGTACAGACATGTACGGACACGTTCCAATGTTGTCAACATTTGTTATCTTCAAATAGGAATAAAAAATTCATACAAATATATTTGAATCTATTTGATTTGAATCAAATGTGAATACGTTTGAATTTTAAACATTCAAATCAATCTGAATCTTTGGCAATTTGATTCAAATTGAATCAAAACCTTAACACTGCATTCGTGCACATCCTCACATGCAACCCCACCCCACCCCCACTGCTCCGGCACATACCTGGCCCAGATCCTGATCAGCAGTGCCTGTTGACTCTGTGGAAATGGAAAGCCCAGTAGTGAGAATTCCTGCTGTCAGGGAAATGGACTCTGGGGCCAAAGGAAAAGGCCACCTTTGGAGCCTAGCCAATCGCCCATGTCTCCATAGGTGACAGAAGGTTTCCCTTTACAACACCTGTAAATGCAGCCACTGTAAGTCACATTTTACCAATTCTGTTATAAAACCCGTGAAATAAAAGAGATCGGTTTATGTATTATGGCTTGAAAATGTACAGCTTTTAGAGTCACAGGCTAAAAATATGTTTTTTGCTAGCTGCAAAGTATGAAACAAACTAATTTAAGATGTAAATATTATTTGTGACCAACTAAAAAGGTTTACTTTTCAAAAAAACACATTGCAATAACTTTGATGTGGTGATCCGATAAACTGAGGGTTTAATACTGGCACAGCATGAGTGTGAGAACATGATAGCATGAGCTCCTTAGATTTTAGAAGGTGTAATTTTCCTCAAGCCTTTGCCAAGGGAAAAAGAGGTAACTCCTTTCCCATGTCTTCCTTATCATGTTACAATAGCCCCCCATAGCCCAAGTTCACAGCTTGCAGGTTCCATTTATTTGCAAGAGAGGCTCTGTGACCTTTTTTATTTGTAATATAAAATGATGCTCAGATTCACATATTTTTATGTTTGGGTCTGGAAAACACCAGTTTTCCGGGGATGTTTTGGCTGATGGAGTTCAACCATTGTGAGAGTACATAACCTTAGCAAACGCAGGGGAATATATTATTTTCCTTCTAGCTGATGAAGTTTGCATTTTTGAAAACGTGGACTGTAAGTAAGTATGAGGGTGCATTTAATGTCATGTGCATTTTGGCAAAAGCTATTACATAGGCATTATGTAGTGAAAGTGAAACATTTTTAAACCTGGATGATTTCCATGGGAGAGAGTTAAGCATGCGCAGTTCAATCTGTTGAATCAAGGTGGCCTATTTTAACTAAGATATCACATTGGCATATGATACTGAATAGCACTCCCAATCCCACTTTGTTATCCTTTCAGTTTACTGATATATGTTGCCAGGCTTTTGCCTATAGAAGCAGGGAAGCGGGGGGGGTGGGGGTGGGGTGGGGATGGCTTAGGAAATAAAGTACCAAGTGATCAAGATCCTGATGTTTGCGTAGCTCAGTTCACTCTGCTCTTCTATATTACAGCAAATGTAAGATCTCGTAATGAAAGTAAATGTAATGTTTTGCAAAACCTACAAAGTCAACTGATTCATGCATATTTTAACAGTATAATAATGCCACTTAGCTCACATCATTTATTTTAAATGATGTATAGGTCATTTTTATTCAAACAGTTTTGAGTTTTAACAGTGTCAAAAATTCACAGAAACCCTTCTCATAAATTGTTGTTAGACCGTAAAAACTGTTCTTGCTAGATCAGGCCAAACGTTCAACTAATTTGTTGTTTTGTTTCCAACAGAAGATCAGGATTGGATTAAACTACTAATAAGCCACTATGGTAGAACCCAATACAAAGCGATCTTCATGAATAATGGGTACAAAGGCATATATTTTTATTTCCCAATTCTCTATTTTTATTGATATAAATTCTTAAACAAATAAACAAATATAGCACCAGAATTCTGTTACAGTGGTGAACCATAGGTTTTCAATATTTGTTGATAGTAAGAAGACACAAAGGAACATTGTGTTGTCAAAAAATTGTGCTTGATTCTGTCACTGAAGGTACGATAGAACTATTTTTGCTCTCTTTAACTGAATAGGACAATTGTGAGGTTTCTGGGAACCAGTACAGCAAACCAGTGATTGGGTCAACTTCTCCCTTGATTGTATTTGATTTGGCTTTGCAGTGACTTATACCCTGACTGGTTTACCTTGGAAGTTGCTGCTGTCTGCTTGCCCCTTTGGGAATATTAATTTGGTGACTTCCATAGCAGTAGCCAACAGTGCAGGATAGGTTTCGCACTTTGGTCCATAGTCAAGAATTAGGCAACATCTAGGGAAGAGCATCTGCACCTAAAGGAGATGTTACAGACTCCAGGCACCCCCTGCTTTCCCAGATGTTGTCTAATTCTTGACTAGGTGCAGAGCATGAAATCATGCTCCACACCTTTCCCAACCCTTACCCAAATTTACCTGATCGTGTCAAGCTAGGGAACATTTGTTCTTCAGCTGGACAAGGAGGTCAACACAACTGCCACACAAGCACACTCTCAGTTCTGCTGCCCTCCTAACACAACTGCACAAAGCATCAGCCTCATCATGGCGATGGAACAGTTGCAGAGGGTGTTGCACTCAAGATGGTGGCATTCTGAAGAGGACTAGCCCCAGCATCGGTCACAAGTGAGTGACCAACCACGCAGGAGGTAAGTGTGAGCACTAGTCAACACTGGGTGATTGTGCTCCTTTCCCATCCATCAAATACGAAGGAAAGTACAAAAATGCTCCTGGTTTTACCAAAGTTTCCTAGCACAGAGCAACTCTCTGTTCATTCTGGACTGAATCAAATAGAGATTTTGTCATGCACCAGTAGACTTCAAAACAAAACAGGACTGTGTATAGCTGTTCCAGATACTTCTGGTTCTGGGTGCAGTTGCAGGGCCTGAACACTAACAGTCCAAGTAGCAGAGACATGAGCCATAGCAAACAATTACACATCTGGCCTATGAAGAAAAGCAGAATCTTTCTGGCTATCCATCACAGACATATTTTGCTTATGCTGAGCAGCAACTGCCTGCTCCCTAGCTGCATCTTTCTGTGCTCCCACCTATACGTCCAACTGGTAAAAAGATCCATTAAGTGGCAGGGTTGTGCACTTTGAACATGTGCATCAAACCAGAAACTGCAAGGGTCTCAATTCCACAGGTGAGGCTTTGCTGTAACAGATCAGCCATATTTCCTGTTCAGCAGAAATTGAGAAGTCTCCTGGAATTCCTCATTCATTTTTAAATACTTCAAATGTTTTCTGACCTTCTATGCCTCAGCTGTATCCCATTCCCCCCTCAACAGTGTGGCACTTGGTAAATTATGGTAGAATACTGCCACAAAAACATTTTCCAAACAACAAAGCACTTCATGGCAACTTAAACCCTAATAGATTTATTTTTGATATAACCTTTCTTCACAACTATTCCTCAGGAATTAATCACATATGGTTCCTGATGTGATTACTGTCCAGGTCAGTTTGTTTAACTATATTTTCATAACTGGAGAACCTTTTCCTAAGCCATGAAAGAGAAGATGTATGGCTGTACTCTGCTGATGAGGGGTGGACACAGTGTGAAAGTTCGAGTTCATTCTGGTTTTGCAGAATTGTGGTACTTCTGCTCTAATGATTAAACCGTGGCTAATTGTATGAACCTGACTGCCTGAACTCAAACCAGTTGTCAGAAGGGTCATGTCCAATATCAGGAACATCTTGAAAAACACATATTTATAGTCTTCACCATGTTCAATCACAGGAATGTCCTGATGTACAGAATTTCATACTGTGACTGAACAACCAAACAACACTGTGATGTACTTAAGCAAAGTGTGATAGGGCACTTTTTGGATATTGCATTCAGGCCACATAGAATGCTCTTGCAGACTAACCATTATTAATGCTCTAGGGAGTGCCCGGTCTTAAATTTGTTGAATTTTTAAGGTGTTTTAAATGTGCATCTTGTTTTTAATCTGTATTTCATTTTAATCTATATCTGTTTTAATTTATATCCTGTTTTAATTTGTTTTAATCTGTTGTTACCCACCCAGAGACCTCTGGGTATGGGGCGGGATATAAATAAATAAATAAATAAATAAAACCAATGGCATGCTTTGTAGGGAAAAACCTGTATTGGCACTTCTGAATTATTTTGTTTTGGAAAGTGAATTGCAGACATAAAAGCAGCCCATATCTGATCCCTTGGTCTGCAAATCTCATCTAAATGTTCACAATCAGTTTATTTCTGGAATTTTGACTTGGGTACAAGCTGTTCAAGAGGGGAACAATGAAAATGGCTGCCCTGAAGGCAGCCATGTCCACATCCCACAATGCCCCTCCAGCACCACTGAATATGGTCTGAAGATGAAACTAGTGCATAATGCAGCAGTTCATGTGCTGATGGGATTTTCTGGTTGGACACATATGACATCAGTCCTGAAAGATCCACATTAGTTGCCTATTCATTACCAAACCTACTTACTCTTACATATAAAGCCCTAAATGGCTCAGGCTCCAAATATCTGAAGTAAGAGCCTTTTCCCATATATATCTGACTATGTGCTAATATTACAGTTTTCCCCATGACAGTGCAATGCTAAAGTGGTTGGGTATTTCTGCGAAGCCAGATTAATCTGGAAGGGGCAGCTGGGACTCCAGAAAAGCAAAAGTCTGCTTCATATTTTATATGGCATGAGCATTTCTTATCAATACAGGTAACTATACACACTGTGTATATGACAAAATACCAATGCCACAATTAGCTTTAACTTCAGGGAGGGGAGAAATTAAAAAGCAAATACTTTTCCTTCTAGAGCAGCATGTTTTAAATATGCAATTACATTATCCCTAAAGGTAAATTAAGTTTCTGTGCCAGAAATGTTTCTATAAAATAGTTTGCCGCTGAAAAGATAACACTCTTTCCTGACTCCTTCCCATACCATTTTAACTATTGTGTCTCATTTTATATTCCCTCTTGGGGGGTGTACGTATTGATAAGAAATGCTCATGCCATATAAAATATGAAGCAGACTTTTGCTTTTCTGGAGTCCCAGCTGCCCCTTCCAGATTAATCTGGCTTCGCAGAAATACCCAACCACTTTAGCATTGCACTGTCATGGGGAAAACTGTAATATTAGCACATAGTCAGATATATATGGGAAAAGGCTCTTACTTCAGATATTTGGAGCCTGAGCCATTTAGGGCTTTATATGTAAGAGTAAGTAGGTTTGGTAATGAATAGGCAACTAATGTGGATCTTTCAGGACTGATGTCATATGTGTCCAACCAGAAAATCCCATCAGCACATGAACTGCTGCATTATGCACTAGTTTCATCTTCAGACCATATTCAGTGGTGCTGGAGGGGCATTGTGGGATGTGGACATGGCTGCCTTCAGGGCAGCCATTTTCATTGTTCCCCTCTTGAACAGCTTGTGCGTCAGTGCGTCAGTAAAAATGTTAAGTGATCATGGTGCACAATTCTAGAACGTTTTAAGTGCTGATCGTAAGATTTTACAAGGCTGCTGACACAGCAATCTTTAAGCCGATATGGAACAGTATTATTGAATGGCTTTATATGTAATATACAGGCCAAATAAATATCAGAAACAAAGTAAGACTGATCTGGCATTGTTTGACATTATTTGGGAGGTCATTATTTGACATAATAATGGGAATTCATTATTTATGACCTGTGGCATCCTCTTTGGTAATCTACTTCTGCTACTAATATTGTAACTGCACAATTTGCATATCCTGAGGGTCCAGACACATCACAACAGATCAGGAACTCACAGCATTTTCAGTCTGTTCACACCTAACCCAGGGTGAGGTGAGAAAGCTAAGGTGGCATAGCCAGATCACAACCAGAAATGGGTTCATCAGGCAGGCTAGTTCATGTTGTCCCCTCTGGAACTGGGTGCCAGAGCCTGCAGGCTGCCCTCCACATCGTGGTCAAGCAAGGCAGTGACCTGGCCCCTGGTCACTTCTTTAGTCTAAGACAACTTCAGGTCGTCTTCTGGTCACGTTACTCACATTATTTTTATTCAATTCATTTTCCAGTCCGGCTTATCCCTGTCAGATCGTTTTAACTGGAGTCCTCTTTTCCAGAGGACTCAGCCTGTCCCGGCATGCCAGGCCCTCTTGTCTTCCTCAGTGTGATTTAATGTGAGCCTGGGGAGTGGGTGTGGCTAAAGGAGGCTGAACTGTGCTGTGGTGGATGGGCTCCAGTCTTTCCTTTCATCCAATGTCTAGGGGACGGTGGCCCTTGTGGAGTTCATGAGGCACTTCCCCTTCTCTCCTCAGTTTATGTATATGAGCCTTCTAGCATTTTCCTGTAAAATCATTATTAGTATTTTTAAAAATGCATGGAGAAGAAAAGTACATAAAAAAAGAAGGGACATGGAGGTGGGGGAGCAGTCTTTAAAAAGAACTGCAAACACACACCCTCGCTTTGCTTGAGTGACACAATGGCATCCAATAAGAAAGGAGATAGATTTCATGCAGCAAAAGGGGTGGAGAGTCAAAAGTTCTGTGGAGGAGGCTTAGGTCGACCATGGAAAAAGGTGTGAGCGATGCAGCCCAAAGCTAGGACAGCCTGAGGACGACCTATAATGATCTAGGTATAAACAGAACTGGTATGACCACAGTTTGAATTACGATCTGGTCCTTGCCTGGTCGCTGCCTGGCAGCTTCTGGCAGCGGGAGGCCCAGGGTGTACGCACGGGTCTGTGCCCCAGCTTCCCATTGGCCAGCTGCCACCACGAGGGTGGCTGGCCCCTTCCCAGGCCAGGCCTCCTGCTGCCAGAAGCTGCCAGGCAGCGACCAGGTAAGGACCAGATCGTGCACGGGTGACCCCTGGCAGGGTGGGGGCTGCAGCTTTCCTCTCACTCGAGAAGGCCAATCACGCCTTCTCGGGTGAAGGGGAACCTGGGGAAGTTGGCTGCTGGCCTCACCATGCTGGCTTCGATGGAGCCAATGGTGGAGGCCAGCGGGCAGGCCCAGCTGTTAAACAGAGAGAGCATGCGCTCTCCCTTTTTGACAGTGCAGGGCCTCTGGAGGCCGGATTGGGATGGGTGCTGCTGCATCTGCACCCATCTCCAATCTGGCCCTGCTGCCGCCGCCCCGCACATGTGCAAATGTGGGGGCCTCCAAGAATCTGTCCCTGTTTGGGACAGATTCTTTGGAAAAACGTTTCACCGGAAAATGGATCTTCTGTCTCATATAGATTAACCAGGGCCCTACAGCCCTTTATCTGGACTGCCCAGCAGGGTCCCATGCATGGGACCCCATGCCTGCTTGTACCTTGTATCATAGGCTTTATTCTGAACTTGCCTTCATACAGCTGAAACAGACTCAGTGCTGGGATAATCTGATTAAATTAGAAAGGATAGTTAGGAGAAAAAACAGAAAGACATTTAAGTGTATGATCGCTGTGAATAAAATGGATTAAAAATGGATTAAACATAAGTTATTTCTGCAGACTGAGTGTGTTTTGAATGAATAGCTCATAAAGAGGTAGGTGACTTTTCCTCTGGAGTACCACTTTGATCTCTGCAACATGATGGTCATTCCGATCACTCTGTGGGATTAATGCTACCTGAAAAATTCTGTTTAAATGTACCATTTTAATGCTTTACACATATGAAGATATCCCCATGTCCATTTCTGTACTGAACCTTCTTCTGGAGACTGTTATCCGCATGCTGGTGCAGACTATGTAAGACCTGCGCTGGGCCTGTCATAGTTTGCATTAGCATGTGGGCAGAAGGTCCCTGTTCCAGAATATAATCTTGAATAAGGCCCAATGCAAAAAGGGCTCGTGGTTCTGGGTTTTCACCAAAAATGGACAACAATTTTTTATTTCTGTATGCCATCCTGATTATCAAAAGTATCTAACTGGATATTTTTCCTCGTTGGTTTTTTGCATTAAATATGCAAATCTTTTTTTTTAATTGCTGAGCCATTCCCAAATGCATTTACCAGGCTATTGATGTTCTTTGCTTCACTTAAATATAGATCAGAAATACTGACAAATATTTTCATTCAAAGAGTTTGATCATTTCTAGATTACTCTTCATACCAGTAATTAACCTCAGCCAATACCCTCCTATTGTACTTTCCAGTGCAGTTCCTAGCCAAACACAAAGTTTCATAAATATGTACTAAGTAACCTTAAAGCCCTTTATGAATAATTATGAGTTTTTTAGTTTTTGTGAATCTGCATATTAATTCAGCTTCATAAATATTACATGAAGCCAAATCCAGCTTGCTTGGTATCTGGGGATAAAGAAGCTAAGGGAGGGATAATTATCAGTTTAATATGGGAACATACTTAACCTAAAAGATTATCTGGAAAACTGATGACTCTATGAGTTTGTTCTCTGCACCTTCATCCATTTTTCTGTACATATAAAGAACATTTTTTAAAAAATCTTTTAGTTTATAAAATCATGTTTGCTTTCCTTGGACATAATGGTGTTCTGAGTGATGAACAAATTGCCCTAATTTTTTTTTTTTCATGTGGAAGAAATGAGCACAATATAGTTCCTTGCGTGTATCAATGTACATTTTCCCAAAGGCCAGCAATTAATGAGAGACTGCTGAATGAAATGGCTTCACGATTGGCTTCTGTGGGACATTATGGATTTAAAAGATAAGAGAAAGTGCTGCAAGTCCAGAAAACAATTTCATTTCATTAATCCCTTGAGTGCCTCAGGAGAAACCGTCCATGTCCAGAAGTGCTGGAGTCATGCACCCTTTTGTGCACTAACTGTGCGTAGTTATTTGACAAAAATATATAATATTGCAGAGTTAACCCCTGATGTGCCATGGTTTTCATCACAAACGTGTAACCGAGAAATGGAATGGGAATGATTGATATGGTTAGATGATTGGTCCAACACTCTTTGCACATAAGCTGACAATAATAGGAAACTGAAGTGTTTTATAGTGCCAGCTCTAGGCAACTGAAGATGTAAGTTATAGCACAGTGCACACAGGGAGAAGAAAAATGTTTTTGTTTTTGTTTTTAAAGAACTCTGTGTATAGCAAAACTGCAAGAATCAAGTTGACATCTTCTCTTCTGTGGCATCACTAAACTGACATGGCAATTTAGAATTTTTAGTTTTTAAGGTCTTAAAATATAGAACAAAAATGGGAACTCCATTTCATTTTCCTTTGAAGTCATGAAGACAGCCAAACATCTTGCTGTTCCCAGTTTGCTGTTATCAACTAATAGCAAGTGATTTTTGTTCCATAAGAACATAAGAGAAGCCCTGCTGGATCAGGCCACAGCCCATCTAGTCCAGCATCCTGTCACACACAGTGGCCCACCAAGTACTCATGGGCATCTCAAGCAGAGACAAAGAGAAACCTTCTCCTGCTCTCGAGTCCCAGCAGATGGCCTTAGAAGCGCCCCGGTTCCTCCCCCCCCCCAGCCTGAAAGATGCACCTAGGCATTCGTTCTAGTAGCCATTGATACACCTGTCTAACCCTACCTTAAAGCCATCTAGACTGGTAGCTGTCACCATCTCTTCTGGCAGCAGTTCCGTACTTCAGTAGGACTCAGTTCAATGCCATTGTAGTCAAGGTCTGAATGACACTTAGTTGTAAGATCCTTTGAGTTTAATGGTTGAAACTTAGGCTGTTGTTGAGTCCAACTGAGTCCAACTGGTTGACTCTTTGGACATCTTTGTGGGCACTTCTGTGCAGAGATATGGAAGTATTCTGCCTTTGTATACTTATGAGGAGATATTGGGAATGGAACAGTTGACCCTCTGATTTCCAGGCAGTTTGCCCTAGCACTGAACTGAAGCCACTCCTAGGTACACAATCATATTATATAGTTTGTGTATCCTGAACAGTATAGTCTGCGATGGCCCTTGAAGATCTGTTAGACAAGTCTCAACCCCCAGAGTTCTCCTAATATGTTTTATCAAAGTGGTTATCAGGCAAGAATTCTATAATAGTCTGTCCTCTAGGAATAGCCACAGTGGTTCCCAACCCTCAATAGCTCCAGCTATTGTGGCCAGCCAGCAATAACTGTAAGGGCCTAGGTTAGCAATTCCTTCCTGTTGTGCGTTCCTTGAATTGCTTCCCAATAGTTGGCTCTGTCAAGGTGCATGTTTTAGTTCTCAGATCCTTTGTGCTAAGAGAAGATTTGCAAGGAAAAGAAACATATGGGTCAGCAATTTGATGAGGATAATGTCATGGGGAAGGTGCTACAAAAATATGGGCTGGCGATTTGATGAGACCATGAGGGATATAATGTCATGTGGTTGGTGCTGAAAATAAGTGTGATTAAGAACCAGTTTTGCTAATGCTGTGAAGTGTCCTTTTTTTATTACTAATTTAACTACAAAAGATGTTGTACTTTCCTGGTTATTAGAGGCACTGTCAAGCCCGAAAGGGATAGATACAAACATATATTTACCCTTTACTTCTATTTTCTTTCTTTCTTTCTTTCTTTCTTTCTTTCTTTCTTTCTTTCTTTCTTCTTTCTTTCTTTCTTTCTTTCTCATTTTTACATAAATGCAAAAAGTGGCTGAATTTTAATTTTTTTCAAGTTAATCAAAGAGACTCGCACAACTCACACTGGCATTGCTAGTATACCTAATACTTGCAGTAATGACTTGCCACTTGTCTACAAAGTAGAATAATGGGTATTAGCCTGTTTTGTACCACACCTGATGGAAAGCGGTTGATGGACCCAGTCTCCTGTCTATGAGAACACTCTGTTTACCTGTCAAAAAACATGTTTTACCTATTTTGTGTATTCAGCTAGTGTCTTCTTTGTGACCATCAGTGTGCTTTTTTGTTTAGTAAAAAAAATGCTGATGAGTGGGAGAGTAAACTTACATTTGATGTTCATACAACAGAGTCAAGCTTAGCCCAACCATTGCATATCACAAGTGAAACTACATTTACTGTTTTCTTCTTTGGGGTCTGATGCTAGTTTTTCAGCTGTTTTTCTTACTTCTACTTTTTTGTCTTGAAACCAGCCTGTGGGTGTTTTCATTTGCTCTGTGGCTGGCCACTGGGCTTTGCTCTGCTAGAAGCATTTAGCAATGATTTAGACTTTTCCCTATTTTTTAACAATTCAGTTGTATTTCAGGGGCCCACCTTTCTGCCCTTGGTCCTTTTTTCTATTGTTGGAAGTCCAAAAGTAATTACAAATATAATAATTTCCATTACATCTTTGTTCCAATACTTTATGCTTTTTTTTTTAACCCTTCCCTATGTCTTCAATTATTCCTTATTAACCTTATTTCCTTCTTATTCTTTTTTCCAAGACCATATCAGATATAAATAATTCCAAAATATACTCTTTACATGTCCCCATTCTCCATTTTGTTGTATCCTTTCATACATACAATATCTTTTGCCTTGCTATCAATAACAATTTCAAAAATATTTTTAATGCCATATTTCTGCCATGCATGTATTCAGTTGGTTCCTTCAATATTTGGCCATAGTCATACCTTCATTTTAAACCTTCCTCATTCAATCTTCAGACCTGACTTCTCACAGCTTTTCATTTCTATCTCTTTTACTTGTGGACTTTCTGCCCTCCATTTGGAATTTCTTGAATGGAAATCCAGAAATAAGATGGATAGAAATGAAAAGGTGTGAGAAGTCAGGTCTGAAGATGGAATGAAGAAGGTTTAAAGTGAAGATGTGACCACAAACCTTTGTTTCATTTACTCCCCCACTTGTTGCCAGAATGTTTAAACCTCCATACAGTCTCACCACACATGCAAATAAATCCTTTTCCCATTACGTCTGTGCAAACTTGTTGGAAATGCCACATATACAATTTAACTGAAGTACAATACGATTTACAGATTAATCTCAACATCATTTCTTCATAACTAATGTGTTTAATTTCTATCTCATTTATCTTTACCAGTTCCTCATCCAATCAGATAAGAGTTCTACTATGGGCGTGACCTCCCACTAGATCAGTCTGCAATGAGGATGAAGTATTATGGAAAGTCCCCTGGGCTGCTATATTGGACCAGTGTGGACACAGCCTAAACATCCTTTGTTGAACCTCTAGTTTTTCTAACACTTGTGACTGAAAACCTAGAAGTGATAGAATTAGATTATATAAAAAATAACAACTGTTTTTCATGGAAACCTCTGTCCTCCTTCCCTGTGTTTATCTTATCGGCTGGGATTGGCAGGAGTTGTAGCCAAAAGGTTTCAAGGGCAGCTAGTCAAGGAAAGCCTGTTTGAGTAGACCGTTGCCAATTCAGACAGGTAACTAGTATAATTTATCATAAGGAAGATTTCTGTGTTTTAGGGAGCCTCCAAACATGCCCTTGCTCCACCTTAAATGGAAAGCTCCTTCTAGTCCTCCAAACTGGAGGACCGAAAGTTTGGCATTTAAGGCCAAGCTGCTTCCAACCCTCCAAACTGGAGGACCAGAAGCTTCGAATTTCCAGGGTAGCTGTGTTGCCCTCAGTAGGAGGGCTGGAAAGGCAGGTAAGTGTGCAGTAAGGATGATGTTAGTTTTCCAGCATCTTTTTACTTTGTAGGATGGAAGGAAATGCTGCAGTCCTGCTGCAATGCTTTTGTCCTAGTCTGGAGGCACCTACAATCATGCATTGCCCACAGCCTGAACATTTTGCATCATGAGATTATAAACATATTGAATAAATGGATTTAGAAACTTCTACATTTCAAAACAAGGCAGAATTATTTTGATGTTATTAAATGAAAGCAGGCCACTGTAAATCATGACTTTAATGAATCAAATTTTAATTACGGTGTTTTTTTTTGTTTTTGTTTTTTGCTTTATTGTCCTAGTTATATTTTAGCTGATTTTGGGACCCTAGGGTATAGAGTGGGATAGAAATGGCACTTTGTGCTGAAAATTATTGAGAAGCAACTCTTATTTGTAACATAGCATGCCAGTGTTGCCATGCTACTGGCAAGCAATAAAGTGGGAACAATTAAAAGTTCTTAATGTCATCATATACAGCATCTTTTTCCAATGAAGGATGAAAACAATACTGTTACATATCCAAAGTAAAGGCCACTTTGCCAGCCTTTGAGGATTTCTGCTAGAGTTCTCTCCCTGTCTTTTTGTATTTTATTAAGTGAATTACAAACCAGACTTAATAGTTCATTACACTGAGAGAAATATTCAGACAGAAAGCACAAAGTTTCAAATAATTCATAAATTATTTAAGAGTGGGAAGATGGTGTGTGAGCAATCTGAGTGGTCTGTGAGTAGCACACTATTGGAGTTCTAAAGTATAAAGAACTACTGAACACCTAGAACTCCATTAACTATAATCTTTTCAAATTGTTTTCCAGTATGGGAACAGAATTTCAAAAGCATGGTGACCATTTCTATTATTTATAAAGCAAAGGGATGTGAATGTGTGTGCCCTAACCACTATATCAAGGAAAGCAGACAGGTTTAGTATGAACAATAATTTTTAAAACCTTCCATGCCAAGTGGAGTCTTGCATTTTAATAATGCGTGTGCGTTCTTCCAAATATGAATTACTAGGAGTCATTTGGAAACATCTGGCAGACCACAGTTTGAGAACCTCTGTCTTAAGGAGCTCAATTATTGGCTGAAGTGCTTTCAGATCAAGCTTTGCTCGAATTTGGAGAAAACTCTCCTAGGCCAGCTGCCCAGGCAGCAACTAGAGACCCTCATTAGGTGTCATTTGCATCCTATTAACCACAGAACTGTGGGTCATTCACTGCCTGTCAAACAGACAAGTCATTCCTTTTGTGTTAATTAGTAGAGAAATAAGAACTTAATGAAGATCTTATGATCTGTGATGATTCATCTTTGTTGTTTCAAATGAATCCCCGCTCTCTAAACACTCTGGCGAGCTCCTACATGTTGAAGAATAGACAGCCAGTTGGGTGAGAGCTTTCTGAGGCCTTTAGACTGCTGGTCTCCAGGGGCATTTTGCATGGTGGGCTTTGTTAGCTAAAGATTAGAAGGAGTTAATTGCTTCAAGATGGCTAGCAGATTAGGTTACAGGGTGTGTAGTATCTGTGTAAGCATATGTCAGGTCTTGTTAAAAGATAGGATATGCTGATTTTAATAAAATTAAAAAGGGAAGAATTAGTTTGTCATTATGCTAGAAATCTTTCTTATGAAATAATTTGAAAATGTATAGATATAGCTAAATTTGTGTGTGTGTGTAGATCCCTTTTTAAATCAGCTTGTGGAACATTTGCAGGATCAATTGTCCCACTTTGCAAATCATGCATGCGCTATAGAGTTGCCTCTTTCTCCTGTATGTTATTGGCTGGGAGACTGAAATATATTAAATGGTAGTTTGCAGGTCTGGTTTGCAGGCATACAAATATGTTAATGATAAAGAATCTTCAGCATGTATATAAGATCCGTTCAGAATGCCAAAACTTTGGTTGTAATTGCTGGATCATCTCAACAACAAGCTAAAAGGTGCAGGTTGACAAACAAAACTCTTTGGTGGAGCTAAGTATCTATATTTTTAATGCATATTGTGAATATGAATTCACCCTGGGATCTTTGGGTAAAGGGCTGGATACAAATTTAATAGTTAATAATTACAAAGTGCCCCTAATTTTGTCTTTCATGAGACAAAAGCAATAACTCAAATTAGTCTGGGCTTCTAGAACACAAGCACAGTTTTACAGTACAGAAGATATTGTACAAGATGTACATTTTAGAAAAAATTGCACATCAGAAAGTGAATAAGTAGATAGAAGGTAGTGAAATGCCCTGTGTGGCAATTACTACTGGTACCATTTACATTTAGTGATGATTTAGCACATATATCCAAGATATTCTAAGCCTAGAAACAATATGCAAACCATGGGTTTGAAGAAATTGACTGCTTTGGAATTATGTGATTACAGTAAACTGGGCTTAATCCATTTATTTGGTTCAAAGATGTTATACAGTTGTCCCTCATTATTCACAGTTTCAGCATCTGCCAGTTTTAAGTAGCTGTAGATGCAAATTTGTATAAGGTTTTGATATCTGTGCCGAGCATATTCAAGCAGCAGAGGTTGGGATTTTTTCTTTTTTTGTTTCAGCTTTTTAATTTAAATAAAAACTGTTTATTTTAACCAGTTATGTATCCTGGCACTTCTAAGCATTTGTGCCACTAATACCTCTGAGTTGTGGCACTGCTAATTCTGGTGAATCTGAAGCAGTTGGAAGCATTTTTGCAATTTGCTTCCCTTCCCTCGGAAGCAAAGGGCGAACTTGCACTGGCAGACGCTTAATACATACAAACCTTTCTCCAGGCCATCCACAATTTACCTGAGGTATGGACACAGGTGTTCAGATGCTACCATCTTTGGATCCCTGGTGCTGACACCAGTGCACATGTGCAGCACCATCAGCGGGGCAACTGTGTGACATGCGCTGCATGTCATGTGCCCCACCAGCACCAAAAGAGGTGTGAATGGGCTGGCACACATGATGTACTTAAATCTGCACCACGTGTAGTCCATGTGGGGTGACTTCTCGCATGGAAGGAGCATACCTGGTTAAGGAACAGCTCCTTCACATGCAGATACTCCATCTTGGAGCTCACCTCATGTGGACTTATGGGCTAAATTAGTCAGTAATGCACATGGACTCAGAAGACATTGAAAGCATTGTGGCGGTGCAGACACATTTGTGCAGGCACACTGAAGCCCTTTGCACTCGTGTGTTGACACTGAAGAGGTGATGGAGAGATGAATAATGGTGGCAGCCACAGTTTGGGTGAGAATAATTCTCCATGGCTTTTACACAGGGCTCACCTTCTCTGAAGTAGGCTGAAGGTGGTGTAGGGAACCTATGGTTGTAAGGTAAGGTCCTGAAGTTTGACTTCTATCATCCTTGAACAGTGGAAAGCCTAAACCCCACTGTTTTATTCTGTTAAGATTTGTGGAGCAGATTTAAAATTAAAAGGCAGCCAAAGTTTGCTATTTTTAGCATTGTTGTCCAAATATATCTTGCCAAGAAAGACTGTATTGGATTGCAGTCTTAGGTCATATATTTTCTTCCCAGTGTTTCCACATGAAGTTCTGTTTGTAATTTATTCCCTTCCCATTGTACCCCATGGTACGTCTTTAGTGTTTCCAACTGTGTGAGATCGTCTTTATCGTCTGATACTCTTATCTTAAAGCACAACAAAACAAAACCAGTAGTGGTTGCCAGAATTGAACCGGGGATCTTCTGCACGTTAAACCTTTATAGAATCACTGAGCTGAGGTTCTTTTTAAAAAGAAACCCATCTGCTGCCTCCTTCCTTTCGCTGAAGTCAGAGGGTGTAAACAGCCAGTCCCTTAATTTATTTCCATGCAGGAAGAAGTACTCTGTTCAGTAATGACTGTATGTGTGTTAATGCAACTACACCAAGAGTCTGTTATTCCAGAGTCTGTTTTAACTTTAATTGCACTGGTTGAAGAAGCCAATTATCCCTTTGAGATGCTGAAGAGGTAGAAGGAAGCTAGCAGAAGGCGACTCTTGAGTTGCTTCAGAGAAAGCTGGAAGAAACAGGCTTGTAATTGGAGACTTGAAGGAAAAGCTAGGAGAAAGCCTTGGGAGGAAAGCATCAACTCAGAAAAGCCAGTCACTTCTTCAAAAAGAGATTTGAAGCTGCTACTGGCCACCAGCTGTGGAACTATTTCCACCAATCATTCACCAAAGCCTGTCTAGGCCAGTTTTCCTCACTAGTAAGAGTGGGGAGTTACAGAGCATGTCCTGAAACATCAGTAGGGAAAAGGCAGGCTTCAGAGTGTAGGGAAAGAGAGATAGAGAGAGGGTGGGGAGAGGGAGAATAAGCAGAAGTAATTTATTCGGGATCTTTGAGAGGATAATAGCCAATTATTTGTTTATAACACTGGTTAAATTTTCATTAGGCAGATTAATGGAATATCATGTACTGTCAACATTGGACTGAGGGGTGGTCTGTAAGAGATAAACGGGCAAACAGCCGATGTGTCTCCCTGAGTAAATTAGTTTTTGCTTTCCTGTTTTTCATATGAAAATGGAAAAGGTGGACAAGGTGGTGCATTTTAAAACAGGTCTCAAGATAGGCCAAATCAGTTAAATATGAAAGCAATCCTGGTAATAAATACATTATAATAACTTAGCATCCTGCCTATAATTTTGATTTCATGAAAGTCGGGGATAATGTCAGTTTTTAACCTGCTCTCTTAATACATATTTCCTCTTCCTGAACCTAGGCGGCTCTTGCTGTGAGGTGAAAGCATATTACTTTTTCACCCCCTGATTTGTCTGTGTAATCTGTTCAGCATTACAGCTAGTAAGTCCTAGAGGCTCACAGCTCTTTCTTGTGAATTCAGGTATTATCATATACTGGATGGCATGAGACATTTCCTCTAAGTAGTGCATTATCAGCATCAGAACCCCCCTGAGCAGTTCGAGTTGCCTATCATAATGTTTTGAAGTTGGCACATATGGGGACTACTTAACATTTGTGGATGGGATTTTCAAAGCACCTTAAAGGGTTTAGGCACCTAACTCCCATAGGCTTTGCTGAAAAATCTCTGTCCAATTTATGCCATAATAAAAGGAGATAACTGTTGTAACGAGTGCAGAAACTTCTACTTAGCAAGTATATTAACTCTTAGTAACTGCAAAATACAAAAACTATAGGGGGTGTTTGGGGCAGTTTACCCTCCCTCCCTCCCTCTTTCTTTCTTTCTTTAGATGGATCTAGGGGAAACTGCCTAATTTTCCAAAATCTGAACTCACTGCAGTTTCAGTCCGAAGGGAATGCTACATTTGGATTCTGCATTTAAAATATACCTGCTGTTTATAGCATCACAAGTTATGAGGTCTGTTGATTCCACTGAATTAATGTTGCTTTGTAGTAATATAACTGAAAAGGGAAAGCCAGAGCAACTATGGTAGGAAGCATTTGTGGTGGAACTTCTTTGTAAGCATGCACACGTGTGTGTGTGTGTGTGTGTGTGTGTGTGTGTGTGTGTGTGTGTGTAGCCTACTGGATGACTGTGAGCCATTGATCCATTGCATCCCAATTCACTCTGTTGTAGAGATAATAGAATATAACGGACTGTTCCACTTTCCTGGGACTAAGAAACATGGAGCAGAATATGGCTGACATCTAAGGAGGCATTATTAGGGCTGCCATTGGCTGGGCTTTAAATTACTATTGTTGGTTTCACAGTACAGCAGTGACTAGGGTCAATTTAAATCCTGACCAAGGATTTAGGAATCTACAAGAGCCCTTTTAGCATTAGGTCTTATTCTGGGACATATCCCAGAATAGGGCCCCGCCTTCTTCACACAAGGGCAGACAGCAGTAGATCCTAGGCAGAATTAGACCCAGTGCAGAAAGGTCTCTCGTTGTGGAATTCTTATTTTTGTGTATTCTAAGGTCTTCTTTACAATTCTTGAGTTTTTTTTAGAATTGTGCTCAATGAGTCTACAATTATTTGAACTATTATTGTCCTGTTCTCAACGAGAAAGTGTGCAGAATTCAATATCTTTTCTCAGTTCTGCTGTCCCTTAGGATAACCTGTTTCTATGATCTGGCTTTTTACCTCTTTGAATTTTAAAATTCCATAATATTGAAATCTTGCTAAGTTTGATAATTCTTCTTAGCTTATGTTCCCATCTTTTTTTGCCCCATCTGGTTAACTAATTTCCCCCCTTATTTTCCAATTTAATGAGATGGCGTAGTTTTCGTATTTTTCTTTAAACAGCCTGCACTTTGTTGGTATCTGTTATCAGGATGCATGTAATAATAGAATCATAGAGTTGGAAGGGACCTCCAGGGTCATCAAGTCCAACCCCCTGGTGAACGCAGGATTTCCTAAACCATCCCAGACAGATGTAGGTCCAACCTCTGCTTGAAGACCTCCAGTGAAGGAGAGCTAACCATCTCCCATGGCAACCTATTCCATTGACTGATTGCCCTCACTGGCATTGCTCTTTTTTTGAGCACTCTGTTCAGTGACTTTTCCATTTGATTTTTGCATGCTGACCATGCCTTTGTTCTTCTTTCCAGTTTTCCAATGGAATTTTCATACCTCCCTGTCTATAAGAATTTTACATTTCATAAGTAATTAAAATGTCTTCTTTGCACATGTCCAATAACTGTTGCGGTTTTTTGCATCTATTTTGAGCATTGTGGAGTTACTCTGTAACCCAGCAGCTAACTGACAGTGTTTTTCCTTTCTTTCTAAAGTTCGTGTACTGTGAGGGCACACATGCCTTGTCCATGCTCAAACCTGGAAATGAACACTGCAAAAGTCAAGTTATTGTCAAATATAGTTTGATCTCAAGAAGAATCAAACACCACGTGCAAATCCTCTCATTTCTGCCATAGATACAGTTTCATATTCCCACTGAGGAATGAGCTGAGGAATGAAACAATAAAAACACAACTATTGTGTGCCTATTCTCATCCTATTTCCATATGTCTGGCTATGGTTACCATTTCAAAACTTAGCAAAGAATGGTGAACAGCAAAAGGCAAGAAACTGGAAGTGCAAGAACAGAAAGGTGTGAAAGCTTACAGGCAGCCACATCTGTACAGTAGTGAGTATTGTTATTGGCTCTGCATGTGTCTGAAATTTCTAATAATATGCTTTAAGTTCCATCCTGAGGACTCAGAGGATGAGGAGGACTCACTTCCTCAGGTACAGGAGGAACCTGAGGTGATGCCAGGACCCAGTTCTGACCCCCCCCCTAGCCCCATTGGATCCTGGGGTTCAGCAGCCCAACCTTACCACAGCAGAAGTGCAGGATGTAGGAGACATGGAACAGCAGAGCCCAGAGATCCCTAGCTTTAAGCAAAGGAGACCAGAGAAGGAAGGGTTAAGACGATCAGAAAGACTTGCACAGAGACATACAGATCACCTACAGCTGTGAACTGAATCTGTAAAGATAAAACACCGGGCAGAAACAATTTGTTTACCTTAAGAGAAAGCTCCTGTATCTGACTCCTGGACTGCTTGAAAACCCTAGACCTTGGAACAGACCTGTTGACCATCCATCTGGCTCCCCTGACCTCGGACTGGACTGTTTGTATTACTCTCGTTAACCCTGGACTTGGACTGTTTCTGGATTTCTTCTTTTCGGACGTCGTTTGGGCTGTATCTTCACTGAGCAATCTCTTGTCAGCTGTGTGCTTGTGAGTGTGCTGGCAGCTTTCTCGGACACATCCCTTTCCTTTATGTCATTCCATATGGGTGGCAGTGTCATTCCATATGTATGATTCAAACTGCTGAAGTCGTTGGGGCTTTTCACACTTACCAGTCTCATATGGTATAACATGTTCAAAAGCCACAAGTTTTACTATTTTGTGCTTCCTTATATTTCATGGCAGTTAGCACCTTCACCATCCTTGGCAGCTCCTTCCTGAATCTTGGTGCTAAGGTCCTAGTCTTGCCTCCAAGCAGCCTTGGAGACACTAAGTTTCAGGCCTTGCAGGTGGAGATGGCCCACCAGCCTATGGTGCTGTCCACTTGCATGGTCTTGGAAAGACTGTGGCAGCCCTGATGAGCAAAATGGTGAGGCATGATCTAGAGATTGGCAGGGATGGTTTCTGAAGAGAAGGAGGTCAGGGTACAACCCAGAGGGAAGGATGTGGAAGGAGGGGTAAACCAGAGTGCAGTTGTTTTTTCATTGCTTACAAAGCAGCTGCAAATTTCACATAGAGCAGTGGAGAAATATCAATACATAAAAACATTAACAGCAGTTCTCTGCAGCAGATTGCAGAAACGGTGTTGATTTCAATCTACATATTATGTTCTGGATCCAGAAAATCCTTTTGACACATCCTAGCTTAGAATCTTTGATACCAATGGCAGAATTTATTTGTTTTCTCTGAAAGTCAGCCTGAACACTGAGCTTTGTGCTAGTCCATGGCAGAGGTAGATCAACTGACTCTCATCTACCTTATATCATTATACACATTCCAAGAAGGATGTTCTAAGAAACTACTGCTTTTTGTATAACATCATTTCTTCTTAGACTGATTATAACCATTGTAAAGTCATTCTCTCTGGAATCCTGTAATTCCCTAAGGTCCTATTTTCTCAATAAGCCTTTTCAAATGCCCCAGCACTATTGCAAACATTTCACTTTTGCACATGCAGATTTTTCCCGTGTGCCTGTGAATGTCTTTTATTATGTATTATGTATATATTTGTATCCACACGTTGGTTAATGTGAAGGTGCTGATTACAAAACTGCACAAGATGTACCTTTGCAATATTATAAAGTTTAGGTGTGAACATTAACTAGTTCCCAAATAGGTTGCTGTTTTAAAAAGTGTTACAATCTCCCCCCTCTTAGCCCTGGTCATGATGTAATCATTCACCACTAGATGCTTTTTTTCCCTTAAAAACCTGGTGGAAATTCACAGTAAACATCAGAGTGATCATAACACACACACACACACACACACACAGAGGAGAGAGGGTAGAGAGAGAAGAGAGAAGAGTCTTCAAACAATTAAAATTAAAATGTTTTTCATTCATTTGTCCCACAGTATTTAATATATATATTATAGCATTACACAAGAATTGTACTATATAAGTAGGAATCTATTTTTAAAGGACTACATATCTTGCTTTCTGTTTTTGGAATGATGCCCTCAGCTACTTGCAAGACAGTTTAGAAATTACTTTTTAAAAAACTGAAAAAATACATCCTATCAAGGGTGAGAGTTGCATCCATAGAGCCATTTCCTCCAGTCTTCAGGGCATATGAGCGGTGATGCACTTCTGCCTTCATTCCGCTCCCAAGACGGAAACTGCTATGAGATTGGCCTAAAGGTAAACCTGATTTAACCGTGCTGGAGCTGCCTTCCTTGCTAGAGCTGCTTCCTGGCTACTGTGTAAATATGTATGACAAACAGGGGACAAATCAACAGCCTAGCACACACTCTTAATCACAGTAGGACCAAAACTGTGGGGGGTCTTCTCGCCACGATTTTTGACCCCAGCAATGAATCTAGCAGCCTTCAGCTGCTACTTGTGGCATTCTGCCTGGCCATTCCCTTGTGCCATGAAGCACCCACACCCTTGGGGCTGAAGTTCTTCACCCTATCCTGGATCCCACTGTCATTTGGATGAAACCAAAAGCTATTAAAACAGGCAAAAGAGAAGGGAGGATAAAATAATTAAACATCAAATATATGCTACAGTAAGGCTGCTTCCAGAAGAGGTATAAAATCCAGGATTATCCTGGGACTGTGTTCGGATTGCCACATATGTCTGTGGCAATCACAGCATTGCCCTGGAATATTAGAGTGAAATCCCACAAGAACATTATTGTGAGATAATTAACTCTCAACCCAGGTTTTTAAAAAACAAAAGATTTACTTTATCTGGATGACAGCTCCTATGATCTGCCATTTTGAAAATGACCTTTGTGCTTATGCAGAGCCAAACTGGAGCCAAAATGGCACTTGTGCATGCATGCAGGGTGATAATCAAGCTGACAACATTGCAGGAACAAGGGTCAAAACCAGGGAAGTCCTTTTGCTTGCCTAACATGGTTGCCCAGCCATCTGGGCAAATTAGAACTTATTCTGGAAGTGTTTTCTTCTGGAATATTTTTTGTATCGCATAAAACCTAGCTGACATCTGAGGCAGCCTTTAGCATGGTTTGCAATAAACAGAAGATACAGATTTTTAACCTCCTTTGAATGTAATTTTTGGAGATCTGCTACTGAGTAATACTTGCCAATATATAGGAATGACATCATTGAGTTCATTTTGTTTGTAAGTTTGTGCAAATTGTACCTAATGTGACTTAGCATCAGGTAGATTTAGTGTCAAGTTTGCTAAATATAAACAGGAGGACATAAAGATCTTTTTGAGATCTGATGCCTAAAAAAGTATCTCATTTCTTGAGTCCTATCTCGAGAAGGTACATTGAAGCAGGAGCTGAAATGATAATATAAAATGAACAGGTTCAGATGAAATATACTAAGTAGAAAGTGTCAAAAAGTAGAATCTGGGAAAAAGATTTTGGTATCATTCAGCAAGATTATGAAAACTAAGGTGAAGGGTAAGGTTAACCACATTTTTGGCACTTTCCAAATAAATATGTTTTTCTTTGTATTTTGTCTTCTTCTCAAAGAAGTCTGAACTAGTGAACATAATTACCGCCCCTCTCTGCTTACATTGCTTGGTTACTTTGGGTGGGAACATGGCTTGCCCCAATGAGCCAAAAGAATTTGCATGGCTGAGTAGGAATCTGAATCCCAGATCATCAGGTCTTAGTCCACTACTTTACCCACTGTAAAATACTAAATATCTCCCTACTTTGATGGTTATATATCTATTTATTTATTTTGTCATAAGGTAGATAACAGACAAAATTATCCTACTTTAGAGGACAGCTCAACAAAAGCCAACATGGCTTTTGTAAGAGAAAGCGCTTTTTTAGAACATCTATGAAGATGTGGATAAGAACAGTCCTGTAGAAATTATCTCCTTATACTTCAGTAAGTTTATCACGTATGGTTCTTATGGATTAAGGAACAAGAAAGTAATGGTAAATGTACTTTGCTTACAATAGAAAGATGTTAAATATGTCCCTCAAGATTCTGTACTGAGAATGGTGCTTTTAAACAAATTAATTAATGACTGAGAGTCAAGTTATTAAAAATAATTTATGATCAGGAATAAGCATTGCAACAGCCAAGCTTCCTGAGGACACCATATTGTGCAAATACTAAATATAGAAAAAAGACTGGGAAGAGCTCCAAAGGAATCTCTGTACACTGGAGCAAAAACTCAGATGATGCATATAGACTAATGGGGCACTAAGCGGACTGCGTTAATCAGGAAAGAGATCTTGCAATATGGTAGACACTTGGATTTTAAACTCTTGACCCATTGACCTTCAGAGCCTTAAAAAAAAACCTGTGTTTGGGCAAACTAGAAACAGTATGAAAACTAGAACTGCAAATAATATCTTGCATTGCTTTGTCCTCTCCTGCCCTGAAGTGCATTGCATTGCATTGCTAAAATGCATGGGTAGTTAAATGTACACTCAAAAAGATTATTAGCGAGTCCCAATTCAAAGTCGAAGCAAATGACTTGAAGCCACACTTTCCGCTCAATATTTTGCACACATCAGTTGAGCAAGTGCATCAAAGTGAAAGGCGATTGCATTGAAAAACAATTTGTAGTAGTGCATTGTTTCAGGTCATTTACTTCTGTTTAGGATCGTGGCTTAATCATTGCCCTTCATAGTAAGAAGCAGTGTTCCTGATCACTCTGCACCTACCTAGAAATTTCATGTGTATATTTCAGTAAAATCCACAAGCTGTTGGCTGATTTCCCTCCGATGCTTTTTGGATTGCCTAGATGCACATTAAAATGACAAACGCCTTAAAAGCAAGGTTTTGTTCCAAATGAACCTTGAAATAGTTTTATCACTGGTAATATATGCCACATTCAGATGCCCCCTCAGGTCAGCCTGAGGTAGAGTTGCCACTGCTGTGGAGGAAGACATTTTATACAGTTGATTGACAGCTGCTGATGCCTGAAAATGGAGGCTTGCCTCCCTCAAAGCAAGCAACACTGTCTAGGTGCTGTCAACCTGATTTGGCTTGTAGTGGCTAAACAACTGCTGTAGGCTGAATCCAATGGGTAATGACAGAGTGGGAAATTCTGGTCTAAAGTCACTGCTCCTTGGCTGTTTCTGCACTGGACCTTATTTCAGATTATATCCTGGAATAGGGGCCTGGCTCTCCATATGCTGAGGCCTGCTGAAGTCTGAAGTAGCATGTTAATGGCAGATCCCTATTCCAGGACATCTGGAATATGAACCAGTGCAGAAATGGCCCTTGTCCCCCTCCCAGGATGACTTTTGGAGTTCAGAATAGGGAGGTCATGTAAATGTTCCACTGTGGGTGCTTCTCTCTTAGGCCATGGACATCTGAAAACAGCCATGTCTACATTTTTTAAGGAAGCTTTTAACATTGCCATAGGAAATATAGACCAAGGGCCCTACATCTTAAATAGTTCTGTAGAAAGCAGCCTTAACTGCACAGTAAACTGCTCATACCTAGTTACTCAAGATAGTTCTTACCTGAATCACAAACAGAACCACTTTCCCTGTTCCTCGTTTCTATTGTTAATTTCTTATCACATGTTTTTATGGAACATTATTTAATGTAAGTGACTAGACAAATGTACAAACACAAATTATCACTTAAGGAAAGATGTTTCACTTCCATTGCAATCAGAGTGAGAATTTAACAGTCCTTAAAGCCATTTCTCTATGCTATTTTTTTTCTGAAGGGACTAGAGTTATTTCCAACAGAGCAGTAAATCTGCCACTGTAATCAGACATGGAAAAAAACACATCTCTGAGTCGCCTTGGAAGTAGCTTAAAGAAGGCTTCAAGGATCTGTCCCTTTTCCTCTCATGAACATTATGTGCTGGAAAAGGTGGATTAGAGAAGGATTTGGAACATGAGAGCCACTGTCCCTCTGCAGTACCCATTTTTGTTACTCAGGCATCCATTCTAGTAGACATTGATACATCTGTCATCCATAAATTTGTCTAACCCTTCCTTAAAGCCATCTAGGCTGGTTGCTGTCACCACATCTTCTGGCAACAAATTCCATAGACCAATACTTCTTGTCTGATCCAACTCTCCTACCCATCAGCTTCATAGAATGCCTCCTTGTTCTAGTGTTGTGTGATACAGAAAAGAAATTTTCTCTATCAATCTTTTCTACACCATGCATGATTTCATGTACTTCAATCAGGTTCCCTCTTAAACGCTGTCCTTCCAGGCTGAAGAGGCCTAGATGTTGCAGTCTGACTTCGTCAGGGTAGTGTCTGTTAAATACAACTGGTCTGATCAGAGGCAGCTAGTGAAGGCTGTCCCAGTCAGGATGACCTCTCCAATGACATGTTGGTTTGTGGGGTTTTCAAAAGTATACCCAAAATGCCACAATATGTTTAAAAACCTAAGAGATTGGTTGTGGTGTGGGTACATTTTTGTAAAAAGTTCATGAACCAATGTGCTGCAAAGGAAAGGCTACTAGGTTTTTATACCCCACTACCACCTTGTCAACTGCCTGTGAACATTTCCTTTCCTATGTAGCACAAAGTTTCTATTTAAATTTTGTGATTAAATAAAAGCAGGATAGACAGCCTTATTGTGACATTCTTATCAATCTGTTACTTACAAGCTGTTCTAGGAAGTGAGCAGTTATTAAACTGCCCTTCCTGGAAATGTTTCAGAGCAGTAGACTCTAAGCATCTCATGTCTAATAGCTTAAATAGGAAACCTGCCTTCCTTTTCTAACAAGGTTTTATAAAACATGATTTTAAGGTGTTGTGTTGCACTAGATAATTCCCTAATGTGTAACTCATAGAGAACTGTATTAACTATTTCTTAATTTTAGTCCTCCGTTTCCCACACAAATACTTTTCATTTTTAGAGAAAAGGGCAAAATTACCAGGAAAGGATGAAATTGCCAGAAAATTGCCCTAGAAGGATTACCTTATTGTGAAGATTAAAAAATGAATAAATCTTGTTTGACAGATGCTTCAAAAATGTGGGCTTTAGATTCCTTTTTTCTGGAGAAGGAATCCTATTTTTACCTATTTTTCAACTTTGTGGCTGCATCTATGATCCAGCACCTGAGTTCAAATTGATCCCTCATAGAGCCTAAGCCCACACTTTTATGCACATTTTGAAGAAAGGGCATGCTGACTGCTGAGCTTCTTGTCCACACTAGTCACTGTGTCGCTATATGTCAGCACACAGAGTAGGGTCTTTTCCATCTTCTCCTTCCTTTTCAGCTCCTCCCTCTCCTGCCAGCCGCTGGCCATTTCCTCAGTCACTGAAAGCACACACACCCCTCCATCTCCCACATGTATCTATTTCTTCCATATGGTTATGTGCATATTTGTATGTTTTCTACTTTGGGACCCCAACCCAATGCAAGCTGGATCCTTCTTGGCTTGTCTCTTGCTCCTTTGGCAGAGGGGCATGGCTCCAGGTCATAGTCTCCTTTCCTCCCTCTTCAAAAAGACCTTCCTTCCTTCCCTCCCTCCCTTTATGTTTTTTTTAACAGGCAAGGTTAGCGAAAGAGACGGCATCCAAAACATGGATGCTGGAGCTCTTCCCCAACTTTGCTTGCTGGGGAGGTTTCTCCCTGGGAGGTTTCTTCAGGCCCAAAGTCTGGAAAACCTCCTTGGTTCATTATCCCACAAGGAATCCATTTTGCTGCCATGGTGAGACTTGTCTGTTTCATCTTCCTAAATCAGAATAACCTGACTTTAGTGGCCCAAGCCTTGATATACAAAATGATTCTGTGTGGGGCTGCCCTGGAAGAAAGCTTCTGTGGTCACATAATGAGAAGATAGGAGTCATTGGAGAAAATCCTGAAGCTGTAAAAGCCCAAAAGCAAAAAGACAAGGGGGTTGATAGACAATATCATGGAAGAAACAACAAACCTCTGAAAACATTGTAAGCACTGGCATGCTATGATCCATGGGATCACAAAAAATTCCAACATGACTTAAGGACTGAACTACAACAGCAAGAAGAAAGCTTTTTGCTCACCTCCTGAACTGTGTAGAAACCGAATGCAACAGTTTCACCTCTATGAGCTGTACTGGCTTTCTCCAGTTGCAGAAATTCTGTTTTTATTCTAGATATCGCTTACTTATTCTGCTATCTTTGGATTTTCCAAAATAAACATGGATATTCCATGCTTTACTTTCAAATATCCAAATATAGTGGAATAAGTAAGTGATGTCTGGATGCTGTTGGAAACACAGCATTTCATGTGTGTGTGTGTGAGAGAGAGAGAGAGAAGCTCCACCTAACCTGCTAAAGGGGGGGAGGCGGTGCTTGGACATTAGTTTGTTGAGTTCTTCCTGCAAGATAGCCAAGAGCAGATCATGTTGTTCTTGTTGTGTTTTAAGTAAAGTTAAATTTTATTTCACTAGTCTTTTGAGTGGTGCTTTTTTGGGATCACTGCAGAGTGATTTACACTGAAATCACTATCTTTTGAAGCAAGCTATTGGGGGAGGGAAACCCTAAACATGGATTCTCATCCCTTAAAATGGTAGTCCCTACAGTAAAAAATGTAATACGTATCAAGTGCATGAACTGGAGTGAGACCTGTTGAAATGAGGGTTAACATTTACAACGCTTTGGCGCGATTTAACACGTGGAAAGCGTGTTAAGCCAAACTGACGTGGGGTCTGCGAGGATTGAAACCGTATCGAAACCGAATTAAGCTTGTAATGGGGATGCGGCCCAACAGATGCAACCTTAGTAAAGGACCCATACCTGATTTTGTGTGAAAGACAAATTCAACAGCACTTACAGTACCTACTCCTCTGTGGTCCCAGTTTCTTACCCGCACGGTGGCTTTTTTGCCATCTTTGTTTCTTGTACTGTTAGCTGTTCGGTAATCAAGAGATTTGTTGTTCAACTTTTCCCAAGCCCTATAAGATAAGGGAGACTAGAAAATATAATAAATGCATTTAAAAAAAATACATGGCATATTCATGCTTAATTCATCAATTCTTGGACAACGTTAAATGTCATTAATAGATGTGACCGTTTTTGAAGTCTAATTCCCTTAATAGGGATTTGAGGAGAGAGTTTGGTCCAGTAATTGTTCCTGAAGCTTTAAAATTCTGACTGTGATTTCTTGCCTTAGGGCAAATTCCAGTGAACAGTTCTGATGCTTTATACAAAAGACTTTTCCATCCTACAGAAAAGGTGGAATTTTAAAGCACAGGGACTTCAACTCTCTGCCTGATACTTTGTTATGCCAAATTGGAGCAGAGAGAGAAATTTTTTTACTGCTGAGTTATAAACCCCCTGAAAATAGGTTTTATTATGGAAATGCAAACACAACCATAGCTATAGCAACATGAAAGACTCTACTATAATAATGCCTAGCTACAATGCTTTGTGCACAATTGGCATAGGGGGGGAAAAAGGTGATTTTCTCATCCTCCTCCATCTGTACTCAGAATGTCAATGTCAATTCTCAGTTGGTCTCAGTTTATAGCAGAAAAGAATTAAATATCAGTAATCCTTGCTTACAGTTAAAATTTCAGAAGCATCATTTCTAATACTACTTTACCTGCCATACATGGCTACATTTGATGTGTTTCTTTTTCACAATAAAGATTTGTTGTTCCTTGTAATCTTAATAACAACATATCTAAGTTAGATTTTTGGTAGTGCTGCGCGTTCACTCTCTAGCATTGATTTTCCTTTAGATAACCATGTACATGCCACAAAACCAATAACACACCAAGAAGATGAGGAATGGGATTAAAACTCAGTTCTGAAGCAGATTGTACTGTATCCAGTCTTTATAGACCTTTCACAGTGAACCAGCTACTGATTTTGATGAGTTATGAGCATGTGTGAATACGTCCAAGATACTAATTCTTTCATGTTGGTCTTGGAAACATTTAATTATCATAATAGGTGCATGTGTTTTCCTGAGCTGTCCAGGTGTGTTTCAGTTTCTTCTCAGTGCTTGATGAATTCAATCTTTCTAGAGTATGTTTTAATGAACACTTTTTTGATTGGAAAATAACAAAAATTCCAATGCATACTGAAGTTTGTGTTTCCAAAGATTCTGATGAGTTCACATCCCTGTAAAGAAAGTATTTGCTGGGTGTGCATTTTAGAATTTATTTTAGAGAAAGTGATACTTATCATGCATTTATCAATAGTTTTGATATAGTATTTTACCGTGGGTGTCAAATTGTTCGATATTAGTTGGTCTATTTCAGACCTTTTGTACACTGGGCCTTATTCTGGATTGTATCCTGGAATAGGGACTTGTCATCCACACGTTGGTGCAAACTATAACATGCCCTACATTGAGTTCAACTGTGCACACTGAGATTTGAGTTTCTGTGTCTCCAGGGGCTTCCAGACTTACCTTATACTGCACCGTCCCAATGATGCCACTTCCCATTGGTCAGATGCGATAATCAGAAGCTGCACAGGAAAATGCAGTTGCTTCCGGTCTGCCTGCCACACAGAAGCCACACTGTCCTGTCGATGCGGCTTCACATCGGTCAGATGGCATATGCTGTTGCCTGCAGCAGGGGCTCAGTAAGTTACTAAAAAGGTGATGTAAAAAGATGCTGATGGATCAGCATCTTTTACTTCAGACCCTTTGATCGAATGCTGTGCCACTGCTCCAGGCAGAAGAAAGCTACACTGCTTTGTTATAAGTCTGGATGCAGCCTCAGTGTGGAAACACTCTGACAGATAAAGATAGTATGGAAAGACAAATATAGTAGGTAGATCATTGTTTATTCATTACCTTTCTTCAAGAGAATTCAAATAATACTTTCATTTTAATTTTTTAAAAATGGATTTAGTTGCTTTTTAGTTTTGTCGGTTAACCTGTCCTGAGATCTTAGGGTGAAGTATAAGTTATGAATTTGTGTGAATAATGAATTTTATGAATATTCGTGTATATCCATTCTCTGGAGGAGCTTCTGGCTGACATGGCTGTTAATTTTGTTGAGGATCCGGTCAAACTCTGGAACTGTGAATGGAATACAGCTGTTGATATAATTGCTCCAAGTGCCTTCAGTGACCCCACAGAGTTCTTAAAGCACCTTGTCATATTGGGTATGTATGTAATGAAGCAGATGAGTCAATGGCTGGAATGCAAATGGTATAAATCATAATGAGGATCTGACTTACATGGGTAAGATCACATTACCTACTATATGGTAACAATGGCAGTGAAGAGGCTTTAATTTTCCATCAGCAATGAAGTCTCAGGTGTTCATCCAGTAGAGCTGTCTGGGTGGTTAATAGGATACTGTCTCCTAGCTATAATAATCCATTTATATCACTTTTTGAAGCTTACTGTATGAAATTAGACCCCACATTTAGAATTAGTTCAGTGAAAGTACTCAGAACTGTCTGCTTCTGTTGTTTTTGGATTAGTTTTGATTATTGAGGAAATGGACAAGCTGCCTGCAGGGGTCTTGCCTATCAGTTGCCTTCTAAAACTTTGTCCATCATTGCTAATCAATGGTAGCTGAGGGTGAATCCAGGGGGTGAGTCAATGTGGTAGAGGGAGATGCCAGAAGTATTTTAAAAAGCTGTGGTATGCCCCTTCCTTAAGAGAATCCCCCTAAATCAAGAAATGTTAAATTACTACTGCCCAGTTGCCAATATCTATTATTATTATTATTATTATTATTATTATTATTATTATTATTATTATTATTATTATTATTATTATTATTATTATTATTATTATTATTATTATTATTATTATTATTATGTAAAACAACAGTTACACACAGCAAACGAGATCACTATGCTGGATTTTGTATTATATCACTAGTCGAGCACTTCCCAAGCACCTAGGACTGCGTGATGTATCGGCGAATTATGCGAGCAGACCCCAGTAAAGTGGCTTTTTGTAGTT
Source organism: Aspidoscelis tigris stejnegeri (assembly GCA_023333525.1). NCBI lineage: Eukaryota > Metazoa > Chordata > Lepidosauria > Squamata > Teiidae > Aspidoscelis > Aspidoscelis tigris. The sequence continues at coordinate 66,973,813 of JALMGA010000002.1, read as the reverse complement.
GGCAGATGGATATTTTGTCAATGCCAATGGTTTTTAGGTGCCCACTGAGATCTTTTGGCACCGCGCCCAGTGTGCCGAGGATAACTGGGACTACTTTCACTGGTTTTCGCCAGAGTCGCTGTAGTTCAATTCTCAGATCTTCATATCTGGTGACTTTCTCCAGCTGTTTCTCCTCAATTCTGCTGTCACCTGGAATAGCAACATCAATGATCCACACCTTCTCTTTCTCAACAATTGTAATGTCAGGGGTGTTATGCTCCAGTTTTCTGTCAGTCTGAAGCCTGAAGTCTCACAGTAGTTTTGCCTGTTTGTTTTCAACAACTTTTTCTGGCATGTGATCCCACCAGTTCTTTGCCACAGGCAGATGATACTTTTGGCACAAGTTCCAGTGGATTATTTGTGCTACAGCATTGTGTCTCTGCTTGTAATCAGTTTGTGTGATCTTCTTGCAGCAGCTGAGTATATGGTCGATTGTTTCATCCACTTCTTTGCAGAGTTGGTACTTTGGATCTTCTCCTGATTTTTCAATTCTGGCTTTGATGGCATTTGTTCTTATTGCTTGTTCTTGTGCAGCAAGAATCAGTCCTTCTGTTGCCTTTTTCAATGTTCCATTCGTAAGCCAAGACCAGGTCTTTTCCGTGTCCACTTTGCCTTCGATGTTCTCCAAGAACTGTCCATGCAGTGTTTTATTGCGCCAGCTGTCAGTTTGGCGTTGAATTGCAGTTTTCCGGTACTGGTTCTTGGTTTGCTGCACTTTGAGAAGCTTCTGGTTGTTGACTTCAATCAAAGCTGATTCTTTGCTTTCTGCCACATAATCTGCTAATGCATGCTTCTCTTCTTCCACTGTTTGCTTCACTTGCAAAAGTCCTCTACCGCCTGCTTTCCTGGGCAAGTACAGCCTGTCAACTTCACTACGAGGATGTAGTGCATGGTGGATCGTCATCAGTTTTCTGGTTTCTCTGTCTAAGTTGTCCAACTCTTGCTGAGTCCAGTTCACAATTCCTGCAGTATATCTAAAGACTGGTATGGCCCAGGTGTTTATGGCCTTAATGGTGTTACCGCCATTCAGTTTACTTTTCAAGATTTTTCTAGTCCTTTGGATGTACTCTTTACTGACCACAGATTTCACATGGCCATGCTTAATGTTATCAAGTTGCAGGATGCCCAGGTATTTGTAGGCTTCTGACTGGTGGGACCTGATGACTTGACCATTTGGCATTTCAGTGCCTTCACTTTCAGTAATCTTCCCCTTCTTTAGTGCCACTGTGGCACATTTGTCCAGGCCAAACTCCATACTGATGTCGCTGCTGAATATTCGCATTGTGTTGGTCAATGACTGGATCTCGATTTCAGATTTTCCATAAAGCTTCAAGTCATCCATGTACAGTAGATGTGAAATTTTCTGTGAATTCCTGGCAGTTTGATAGCCCAGGTTTGTTTTCTGTAGGATGAGTGACAGTGGGATCATAGCGATGATGAAAAGCAGTGGGGACAATGAATCCCCCTGGAAGATGCCCCTTTTGATGTTGATCAGTCCGTAGCTTTCATTTCCGACAAAAAGCTCAGTCTTCCAGCGTTTCATCACACTTTCTATAAATTTTGTGATGTTCTGACTGATCCCGATGGTTTCCAGGCACTTTGTGATCCAACCATGTGGCAGTGAATCAAAAGCTTTTTTATAGTCGATCCAAGTCATATGCAGGTTTGTTTTTCGGCTTTTGCAGTTCTCCAGAATCATTTTGTCAATCAGTAGCTGGTCTTTTGTGCCCCTGCTTCTCCGTTTGTTTCCTTTTTTGCTCTACTGGGATGATGTTGTTGTCTTCGAGGTAGTCTTGAATCCTGTCTGCTATTATGCCTGTCAGCAGCTTGAGCATTGTAGGTAGACAAGTTATCGGCCTATAGTTTCCTGGTGTGGCTCCCTTTGCTGCATCTTTCTGTATTAAGTATGTTTTGCCAGTTATTAGCCATTCACTGATGTTTCCTGTTTGCAGCATTTCATTAAACAGTTCGGCCATTTTTGCATGCAGGCTGGTCAGGTATTTGAGCCAGAAGCCATGCAACTGATCAGTGCCAGGGGATGTCCAGTTCTTCACTTTCTTCACTCTTTTCGTGACCATTTCAGGTGTTATTTCCAGCTGCTGCATTTTGTTCTTGGATAATTTCTTCTCGAAATCCTTTATCCACCCAGCAGATTTGTTGTATTCTTTTTCAGCATCCCAGAGATCTTTCCAGAAGTTGGTTGTTGCTTCTTTCTCTGGCTTTTCCATTTTCTTGTCTACTTGCTCATGCAGGCTCTGGTAGAACTGCCTCTGATTAGACTGGAACATTTGGTTCTGCCTGTACTGGATGATTCTTGCTTCATATCTTTTGATTTTCCTGGCTGTAGCTGTTATCTGCTGCTTCACGATTTCCAAAGCTTCGTCAATTTTCCTTGTATTCAGCCAGTATTTTTTGATCAGATGTTCTTTAGTCTTCTCATTGTTCAGTTTCTGCTCCTTCATATTTTTTAGGTTGCTGGCATCTGATCTCAGGCTTTTTATTTTCAGTTCCAGTTGAACTTTCCACTTTGGCTTTCCAGTTGATTTTCTAGTTGGTTTTGGCTGCAGTAACCCTAGTTCTTCTGTTACTATCACAGCTGTACTGTAGGCAAACTGGTTCAGTTCTTCGATTGTTGCTACCTGAACAGTTACAAGGGCAGAGTTGATGTCATTCACCAGTGGGACAAGTCGTTTTCTGCCTATAGTTTTTAGACTTGGCAGTCGCTTTCGCTCTGTACTTGATGCTGTATGAGCCAGTATTCTGTCCTTCAGTTCCTGCTGTCTTTGAGACAATGTGCCAGGTGTTTCATCCATGACTTCATGCTGCTGTTCTTCCTCTTCTTGCAGAACTTCCAGATTTTCATCAGGTTCTAGCTGATCACTGACTCCTGTTCTTGTTGGAGCTTCTATTGCTGCCACAATAGGCTGTGGTGCTTCAGTTTCATTAGTTTTTCGTATTTCTTCGAGTTCAGCTTCACTGAACACTTTAGTCCCGCTTATGAATCTTCTCTGATCAGCTAGCCGCAGTTCTGTTATCTTCGAATCTGGGTATTCTTGTTTCCATAGCTGGTGCATCCGTTTTTGATAGCCTCGTTTTCCAGGTTCTGATTTGTAGTAACACTTCATGACTACACGATTCTCTGACCTTGAGAATTTCTGCCGCTTCCTTGTTTGTGGATTTTGTTCCTGTAGCCCATTTGTCGACAATTGCCCAGGTTCCTCAGCAACTGCCGCGGTCCTTTTTATCCTGGGCGACGACCGAGCCAGTATAGACTTCTTTTTTGTTTGTGTCTCCATTGTGATAAATGGGTTGGGTGCACTTAGTCTGGCTCCTCTGCTTCGACCACTCCGGCATGGTTGAACCTGCCAGTAGTTTGCACTACCACCGGCCCAGCTCTCAGCCTCATTGGAGCACTCAAGCCCCACTGCCACGACAAGGCCACACCCATCGGGGGGATGATGATGATGATGATGATGATGATGATGATGATGATGATGATTTGCAAGCTTCTGGAGGAAGTTGTGGTTATCCATCTTTAGACTTGCTTGGAGGAAAACGCCTACTTCAGTTGATGCCTACGATGGGATCACACTTACCACTTACTGGGCTAGTGTTGTGTAACATGACCATACGAGGCTGATAAACATTAACATAGTAGTGGCCATTTGCACTCATAGTGCATATAGCCAAGGCAGAGCATGCCAGGTAGCTATGGCAACATCCAGGTACATGCTCAGATGTCATGTGACCATTCCTATGCATCACCTAGTCACCTCCTCAGGAACAATACAGTCACTCCTGGTCAAGCTGTGGACTCTTTTTTTTTTAGTAGTCCACAGCTAGGTTGCTCCAGGGAACGTTTATCCCATTCTGGGTTGGAGGAGCAGAATGTGGACAGGCTTGACCAGGGAGCAGGTGAAACAACTCCTGCTGGTAAGTGTGAACAGGCTGCTAGTCTCCAGTTGTAATTTTATACTGGACTTTTAGAAAAGTATCTTTTAGAGCCCCAAGAATCCCATGGACCTTTTCCAGAGTTTCAAATGCCTACTAAGGCAAAGGATCATAGTATGCAATCTGCAAAAGATGTGAAGTTTGTGTATTGCCCTATTTTCATATTCACTCAACTTGCTTGCCAACGCAGTTGCTGGGGGAAAGGGGGGAGTCCAATATGCCCACTATCATAAAACATGGTGAGGTAATCTGCTTAACAGAGAGAAGCCCCTTCAGATTATTAACAGATGCAATCTAGAGAGTGTAGCATTTCAAAGCTGCCAAGCTGTTGGTGGAATATTTTACATTTCAGTGGGTTCATCTGTTTAACAGTCAACATTTTGCCGTGCATATTAACCTTGCATGCATATGCTTTTGGTTTTGAATCTTTATTGGCTTTGTTCTTTATTACCACACTTTCCTTATTACAGACATATAGGAAATCATAACTGAAATGATAGGCCTATTTTATTGTACAATATAAATGAAAATAAATATTTCCTGCTTTTATCTTTAGGCCCAAGGAAGGTAAAAATGCACTTGTAGCCCTAGATGTGAACTACATCCATTTCCATTCAAATGTTTTATACTTTTTAATTCAGGCTGTGTAGTTAATAAGACCCTTTCCAGCCCCCAGCCCCACATGTTGGGTGGTCAAAAAGAAAAAAGAAAAAGAGGAAACACATTGCCTCAAAGATGAAGAAGGAGCAAAGGTTTGTACAAAGTCACATTGTGTTAGTTTTGCATATTCACACAATTTTAGGAAAAAAACAATATTTAGGCTCTATCTAGACAGAGATGGAAAGGTTGAAAGTTGCAGCTCAAAGGGAAGGTGTAGTTTTATCCAACTATTCCAAGTCCCTTCTGTTCATATTGCATAATGATGGAAAACTTTGGGACTTTCCATACTTTTTTACTGCTCTACAAAAGAGTCCAGAGGTTCCCTTCCACATGCTGTTGCATGGTTACATAAAAGATGCTGTGCCACAACCCTTGCTAGTAGCTCCATCAGCCCTGGACAGAGCATAGACCAGACCAGGTAGCCTTATAGGGTGGGAAGGGGATGTTTCCCACCCTATAAGGCTACCTGGTCTGGTCTACACTCTGTCCAGGGCTGATCAATTTCAGACAAACTTAATACAATGTCTAGGGCCATAGTTACAGCTTCATTTTAAATCCTCTTCAGTCCATTGTCAGATTTCACTGTTCACACCTTTTCATTTCTACCCATTTTATTTGTGGACTTTCCATTCAGGAGAGTCCACATGGAGAGTAGAAGTCCACAAATAAAATGAAAAGGTATGAGCAGTCAGACCTGAAGAAGGGATAAAATGAAGGTGTGACCATAGCATAGAAGGTATCTTCTTTGTACAAATTATGCAAGGAAAGTATAATTGGAACACTTTCTTGTCCTTGTGTTATGAACAGTTTATGCTATCAGCAGTTGGTTTCCATTAATGCAGATCTGTATTGCAGTTTTTATAGTCTGAACTTGCCTGATGCTGATGGCATACCACACTTTCCCTCAGTTAAGTGAGAGTCTTAAAGTTGGTCAGAAAAAGCACTGAATCATTGAATGGTTAACAGTCTTGGGCTATATCCATACTTGAGGTTTTTCAGGTTTCAGTATTACTTAAAAGTACAAAGTTTTGGCACCATTCACATGGCATTCTTCTCAACATGCCTTCATTAAATTGCTAACTAATACTTTTTTATTCTTTTTGGCACCATTGACCTAACATAATCCTCATCAAGGATTTCAAGCCCATATCTTTGATTATAATGGATTTCCCCTTACATTAAAATAAATATGGTAAGTAAAAATAACCACTTTATCAACTACAATGAATGCCTTGTTAACCTCAGTCTAGATACGCCTTAAGAATACTAATGTAAATACTAATTATCATAAAAGTAATAATTTGCAGACACAGTTCTGGGTGTTGAAGGAAATTTCCCCCCCTAAAAAATGGATATTTGATCATGAAGATCTTGTGTCAATAAAGAAAAGAGGAATGCTAAATACTACTGGATTGGCTTGACTGAGAGCTTGAAGGACAGAACTAATTCTCCAAATATGCTAACAATCCATGTCTACTTTGGCTGCATCCACAGATACATTTGACAGAAGCCTCAAGTGTAGAGCAAATGTGGGTGCATGAACTGAGGCTGCTTTGAAGCCACAAACAAGGTGGAAATCTTGCATATAGGCAGTTTGCACTGTTTCATTATAATAATAATAATAATAATAATAATAATAATAATAATAATAATAATAATAATAATAATTATTATTATTATTATTATTATTATTATTATTATTATTATTATTATTATTATTATTATTATTATTATTATTATTATTATTATTATTTGTATACTGCCCTGTGGCGAACCAATCCGGGCGGTTGACAACAATAAATATAAAACATCATGTAAGAATAAAACATTATGGTCCCTCCCCCCCCTTAAAAAGTATTAAACAATATGACAAATTAAAATACAGTATCAAAAATATAAAACAAAATATATGTATGAGTGCAAAGAATCTGCATAAGTGCAAGGCTGCTGGACCTGGAAATCTACGGAAACCCAAACTCAACTTTGAACTGAATGGCTGGCACTTAATGTACCAAAGCCTCGTGTGTTTGCAGATAGTCAGTATGAGACACAATTCTCATCACATTGTGGTGTGTGTGAATATGCCCTCAATGCACACACAGGAGGATGTAGCCTCTTTCCTTAATTGCCACTAGATGCCTGTCCTTGCATGATTTATTCTTTGCATCCTTATTTGGCTTCCTTTGGATTTAGTGTTTGTGTGTTTGTTTGTTTGGTTTGGCTTATTTTAGCATATTGAAGATGTATCTACTGATTCAGACATTTCTCCAGCCCAAAATTATTGTCTTCTGACCTGAAGATCTACTTTTATCAAAAGTCTGTATTGGTTCACCCTTGCCAATAACAATGCATTGCTGTATGGTGGAGGAGTATAAGGAGGATAATAGTTTATTTAATTTACTGTATATCTTGGGGTACCATTACCTGGTACCATTACCTGGTAAATGCTGGAACTTCTCAAAAGCAGAAACACAGCATTTACAGGAATCATCCATTTTACTGGCACAGTTCTCTTTAATTTTTTCAGCTCTGAAGGCCTAGCTAGGCTTAAGTTTTAATCCATTTTCAAATCACTGTTAGAATGAAAAAATACATCAGCCAAGCAACAAGCAGTTTTTCTTTCAAATTACCTGACTCATACTAAACCTTTGGATTAGATTATCTGAAAAGATGTCTAGTCACTCTCTGAATGTGTCTTCTCCCATTCTGAATGTGGGTTGAAAAGAGATTAAAATGTATGCGTGCACCGTGAGTGAACTATTTAATGAACTGAGAAAGCCAAGTTGAGGAAAGCCAAAGGGTGAGTGACAAATGTAGTTTTACTTCTGTTCAGCCAAGCCTGTTCACAGATAATCAAATTGCAAAGGTTTGCTCTCCTTGAGTGTTTCCGCACCAGCCTTTAAAATCCCATTAGGGACCCATAAAGGACCCATGCAGGGCAGATCCTAAAAGATCCTTCCGCACTAGGAGACCCATTAGAACCAGAAGGGGGACACGTCTTCCGCACAACAGCCCTCCAATTCCAGCTCTAATGGGGTCTTCAAGGCCCTAAATCCAGATTTCTGGAAGACTTAAAAAATTGAGTCTACAATCTGGTCTTCAGGCTTGAAACTCGATTATAGACCCACGCATCTGCACACTTACCATGCAGATGAGGTCTTCTTGAGGGGCCTGGCAGGTGCAGAGCTGCGTGCGCAGGTGGCGCAAGCTCCGCCCTGCCACTGACAACTATGGAGGCCTGCATGGCCTCCAGAGTTGTCAGAGGACTCCAGCACAGTCCAGAGTGGTGCGGGGGTGGGGTGGGGGAGTGGCTTGACAATCGTGCATTGTCACCCCACTCCCGATGCAGCAGGGGGGAGACAGAGGCAGCAAGCCCCCATTCCCCCTCCCATGTGGCTGCTCCAGCGATGGGGCTTCGATGACAGGTGTGACCGGAGGTTTGTCTCCGCCCCCACCTGCCATCCAAGCCCCTTTGTTGGAGCAGCCATGGGGCAGGGCTGCCCCCGCCTCCCCATGTGACTGCTCCTTTGCAGCCATGGGGCATCCATGGCAGGTGGCAGCAGGAGTTCACCTTCACCTTCACCTGCCAATGAAGCCCCATTGCTAGAGAGGAGGAAAGGCGGCAACAGTAGCAAGCCTTCTCTCTCCACCGCCCATGTGGCTGCTCCTCTTCAGTGATGGAGTAGCCACATGGGGTGAAGGAGACTGCCATTGTTGCCTCCTCCTCCACCAGCTCCACCCCTCCCCCAGGGACTGCTTCACTGCTAGGAAGGAGGAGTGTGACGGTTTCTGGGTACAGGCTGCAAACTGTTTTGCTTTCTGGCTTTGCAGGCTGTTAGCTAACTGCAATAGCCAGCCTTAGTGCAAACAGCTTGTTGCAAGACCTGGGCAGAGGCTGCAAAAAGGGCGGGAAATCCTGTGCGGGCCCTGCTGCAAGGATTGGCTACAGCTGATTTTTGGAGGGAAAAGCTGTCCGGGGATCTGAGTGCTGGAGGGGCCAGAACAGGAGTTCCACCAATCAGGGGTGAGGGACAGGAGTTTCTAACAGGAGTTTCCAGCAGCATTTTATTGCAGCAGTTTTCCCCAGGAGGTGACAGCCAATCAGGGCCAAGGGGAAAAAGGTATAAAGGAACTCAGATTACAGCAGACTATGTCTTCATGCTGGGACAAGAGCTGAAAGGAACAGAAGAGAGCTGAATCCTGAAGGAGCTGGACCAGTAGCTGACCATTGGTCTTTTGGCTGAGTGATTTCTGAAGGAGACAATCATGAGGATTGTGGCTCTGAGGGAGACTTCACTAGCAAGTGACCAGGCTGGATGATCGGTCAAGCAAGGATGGACTGGGCCTTGTGATCATCTAGAGCCACGTTCTGGTACACTGGCTGGGCTTGAGCTGTGGCAGAGCAAGTCAGGGGAGGAGGAATGTGGAGAGGTTTGTCTTTTAAAAAAGGAACTATTTTCCTTTAGAGAAAGGGGAGCTGATAGGCTGGGAAGCTGGTAACCTTAAGAAACTCATAGACTTAAACCAACAAATACCTGAACCTTATTTTCTTTCTAGTATTGCTTGTGTATAATAATAAACTTGTTTTAGTTTACTGTTGAAATGCTTGCTACCAGTGTTTTGTGTCCACACTGTAGTATTCACTTGGCCGTTGCACGAACTCAGCATCCTAACAGGGCCAAGCTACTCCTTGAGAGGGCAGGCACTTACAGGATCGCTGGGCATCGTGACAAGGAGGCAGGAGACCGACGCTGCGGAGGGAGAAGGCAGTCACACCCCCTCCCCCAATGACAGCTGTGTGTCTCGGAAGACATGCAGCTCTCATCGGGGGAGGAGATGTGACTGCCTCCTTTCCCCACCACTGCTGCCACCTCCTCGCACATCCTCCTCCCCAGCGATGGAGCAGCCATCTGGGGCAGGGGAAATCTAGCTGCAGAGGAGGCGACTCTGCTGCTGCCTGATCACCTCCCCTAGGAGGGTGCTTTGCCAGAGCAGCAGAGGCAGGGGGGAGATGACGACCTGCATCGCCATCTCCCCACCACCACCCTGATGGCTCAGCTAAGCAGCCACCTTTGCCACGCCCCCTGTCCCAATGACAGCTGCTTTACTGGGCCATCAGAGCTGGGGGAGATGGCGATGCATGGGGAGGTGGCCACGCCACTGTCCCCATGCCCCTGAGGGGCAGAGGCAGCAGCAGCATGTCCTCCTGCTGCCTGATCCGGGCCACAGAAGGCATGCTGTGCTTCTGCACAGCACCTTTTAAGCACCCATTTCAAATGGGTGCTGGAGGGCCTGTGCAGAAGCAGAGGGGTCTCATGAACATCTAGATCTTCAAGATCTGGATGTCTGGGAAGACCCCCATCTCAAACATCTGGATCTTGAAGATCTGGATGTTTGAGTGCAGTGCGGAAACACCCCTTGTTAGCAATTTGTGAATAATAAAGGATAGAAACAAAGTTAGAACTGCTTTGGTATGAACCAGTCCATTAGAACTGGTTTGATGCTTCAGTTCATTACTGAAGTAGACTATCAGGGGTTCTAAATGAACTCCACAAATCCTCCTGGAACTCTTCATTGGAATAAATGGGAGTATTTTCAGTTTCAAGTAGTGTGGATTCACAAGGGAATGTCTATGAATTTCATTTTAGTTCTTTTGTCATTGATTCCCAAATAGGGATATGCACAAATGTTTTGTGTGTGTGTGTTTGATTTGAATCAACTTGAAGGTTCGGATAGAGCCCCTTCTAATGTGGTAGGATTCAAATTCAATATGAATGTTCTTTGAATGCTATTCAAATCCCTGCTGCCGGTTGCGTCTACAAATCCCCCAAGAACCCCCTATGGACCCCCTAAAGATCCCCTCTGAATACATGAAGTCTGCTCTGAATCCACTTTGAATCCACTCTGAATCCATTTTGAATCTGTCCTGGATCCGCTGCAGATTTGACTGGGCAGCTGGTTTCCTGCCCCCACCCCCCAGGTTCACAAATATAACAAAGCTTTGTACAAATGTACAGAAGCATTCACTTTGTACTCAATTGTCAAGCTTCAAATGTAGCCAACATTCAATTTGAATTCACATGTACAAATCTGATCAAAATTTGAATGTGGTGAGTATTTGTGCACATCCCTATGCCCAAGTTGCTGGAAACAAACATTGTTTTCCATTAGGGTAGACCAGGAATACAATGGGGAGTGGTTGATGAATTGGTTCATTCATAGATGTGGTTTATTTGAATGGAAACCAAACCACACACACACAAAGGGTGTTTTTCCACTAGGACTAAATACCTTAATGGGTATTTAATGGGTATTCTAGTGCTAGTGGAAAAACACCCAAAGTTTGTGTATGTCCCTAAAGGCAACTTGTATTTCTTGAAACATGTGAGTTTCAAACTTGACCATTTTAGAAACACAGGTATTTGTTATATTTATATTCCTCTGCCCCAGTCCATCCAAATAAAAAAACTTCACCTTGAGCAGGTCATATTGATTGCAATGGGATGAATGATCTAATGTTGTGGGTGAACTGCTTTAAGCAATCTTAACCACTTGTGGATCGTTCAATTTGTTTTAATTGGGTATATGTATAACCTTTGTTTCTTCTCTGTATGTTATGGTCATTGGACTAATCAGCAAATTCTATCCATCCATCTGTCCGTCTGTCCGTCCGTCCGTCCATCTATATCATCATCTTCTTCTTCCTCTTAATACAGATATCTCAGGGGAGTTTAGAAAATAGCAGCATATTAACAATGTAATCAAAATTAAATCAAATAAGCCTGTATGAATCCTATTAAAAAATGTTAAAATCAATAATAAAAATGATTAATTTAAATTTAAGCAACACACTCATAGGCTAATTAATAGTCAAAAGTTTTCTTAAGTAAACAAATCCTATGCACCTTCTTGAAGGCCAGCATAGGTGCACATCAGGTATCAATGTAGTACTAATGACTTGACTCTGATTATGTTCAGACGTAACAAAAGGCGTACCTCAGAGGCATCCCAGAGAGACAATGGGGGGCTCTTATGTTCACAAGCATTCTCTAACCCAGTTTTTCTACCACAGAACGTTCATGGGGGAGGGAGGGGGCAGAGTGGTATCCCACCTTGAAGCTTTCTCTAAACCACTTGAGAGGCAACTCAGGCATCCTTCACATCCTCAAAACAGTTCTAATATTTGATGAAATGAGACTTGTTTCCTATAATAAATAATATGTCTGGATTCAAACGGGACTGTGCTAATTGTTTTATTGTTGTGATCCACTCTGGGACCGTCAGGTGAAGGGCAGGATGTAGGTATTTAAATAAGTACATAAATGCAAATACTATTGATATCAAAATCATCAGTTAATGGGGATTATGCTCAATTTATCTTGAACAAACCCAGTCTTCTCTGTTAAGTTGAACAGTAGTTTATTACCAGTAAAAATATTTAAACTATTATCTGCCTTGAGTTGTATCAGTGTTGTAATAAATTAATCCACCAGTTTTTCTTTTTAAGGTAATCAACTATAGGAAGGTGAGACACAAGGAAAATGGCTGATGACTAGCAGCTGCATTTTGGGGGGGGGGGAACAGATGGATAAATGCAGTCAGTTTTCTTCATGTAAAAGCAGCAGCCAGAGAAAGAAAGAGGGGTGGGAAGGTGAGTTCATTCAGGCAGCAGTGGAATGGAGTAAATTAAAAGAGACCAGATTGGGACAGCTGTGTGTGAGTGATGTTGGATATCTCATTCAGTAATTTTGTAAAAATAATAGTTGCGGAGATAATATTTATGAGAGTGATTTATGGGACAATTTTGCAGCAAACATGTGGTAAAAGTCACCAAAGCTATTCATTCCTAGCAGAGGTTACACATATATATGTATTCCAATATCCTTTCAGATATGCGATAGGCATATACTATTCCCATAATCAAAGCTCTGCACACAATGAGCCCATGAGACGGATATCTTTCCAAGTTTTACCTTTCAGTACTCTCTCTTCCCATCATAATTGCAAACAACAAGCCCCTAAATTCAATAGACTTGAGAATCCAACTGGCCATATGAATCAAAACAGCTCTTGGAGAAATTAGGTTATCATTCATTAGCTATCTATCATTTGGCCACTGGTAGGCTGGCAGGATATGAGGGCCATTTAATTAGGCCCAGCACCACTCTTTGGTGTGAAAAGGCTCTCAAAAGCTTCAATTCCCCACAGCTTCACAGCGGGAAGTTGTTGGCGATAATTGACATAGGATTTCCTTGTTAACCAGCAGCAGACATGCTGGATTAAAGCGACAGAGATCTCGAAAAGAAAGTGAAAAGAGATAAGACGGCTCGGAAAGACTTCTGCTTATTTTGCACTTGAGAATGATGAGCAAATAGCAATAACAAACTGGAGAGCTGCTCCCCGCACATAAGGCTTCCACTTATCAGACCCATTTCAGCTTGGCTGATCAAAGATTGACTTACCCTAAAATAACATAGGCCTAAGGTTTGTTAGTTTATTAAGCTGCAGGTTTTATGAATTATCACAGTTTTAAAGATGGATTGCAGCTTATGTGAAGGAGGAGTGGATTATCGTGTTTTCATCTAAACAATTATAAAATATCACAGCTGAAAGCTTGCTTGCAAATGACATAATTTTCTCCTGCAAACTAAACAGGGTCATCGTGTGCTTTCACATACAGCATTCCAACAAGTGCACCACCAAAGCCAGTGAACGCTTCCTCTGGTTTTGAGAGGTCAATGGCGCTGTAAATATGTCATTGATTTCTAGCACTTGTGCCTTTTGAAAGGGAGTTTATGTTTAATTTTGGAGCAGAACCATTCAGGCCTTGTTAAAAGGGTGGAGGGGGTGGAACTGAGATGCAGCCTATTGAGATGTTTCTTAAAATATGCTTCTGATAAATGATACTGAAGCGGATCCACATGAGTATAGTTAAAATGAAAATGTCTCCTTTAGAGCACAGACAATTATTGTATATCACTTAATAACTTAACCTTACAACTGCACATGTGGCATTAATAAAAGAACCGAAAGCAGTAAAACCTTGTTACAGTATTTCCTCCTGAGTATTTTTTTTTGGACATATGTGGATAAGGTTGCATGTGCGGATAGAATATAAAAGTTTTGAACATTAGATATAATAAAATGGAGATTTTCTTGAAAAAGCAGAATTGGACATTCTGATTCAGCTACTATACAGGAAACCAGTTCTAATAGGAGTGATGCAGCAGAGTGAGACACTTCTTTTAAGATTATAATGGGGCAAACCTTTCTGCAAATGTTCTCTCACGTTTTGAAAATGACCATTTAGTTATTGAATGGTTAGTCAGCTATCCAAATTTTCCTGGCAATGATTAGAGATTGCTCTCATATTTCCCCTTGGCCCCTGTTTTTGATGGAAAATGTCATCCCCAGGATCAGCATTATGTTTGATTTGGTTGTCGCAGATATCAGCTGCTGCAACTGAGCTGCAAATATGGATTGTAGACAATTAGAATGGAGCCAGATAAGTATTGCATGGATTGTACTGCTGTTATACTACAGGATGTCCTGACAGTGCAGGATGGCTCTCCTTCCCTTGTGCTTTTCCTTCCATCTGCTTTGATCAAAACACAGTTTGGTACAATCAAAGGTAAAGCAACAAGCACTGCTCTGCCCCTTCCCACTGCTATAATTTTGGCTGCATCTACACACATCTTTAAATAATAAAAAAGCAGCTCAAAAGTGGCAGAGGAATCGATGATATTGTTCCCCCTTCACCTCTAATCCCCATTAAAGGTCAAATAATGCATTTTGAAAGTGTATTTTCTGAGTGCATTTTGATGTGGATCAAGGCCCTAGCGTGTAGATGCTACCACCTGTAAGCTGCTAATGAGCCACTTTTTAAAAATGTGTGCAGATGTAGCCTTCAATACTTTGAGATGGTGGACTTCATTTTAAGTGAGCCAACAAAATATTTCTTACATGTAGTTTATTCCTAAGCTCCAGCTAGACAAGTAGAACTTAATTTTTTGCTGAAGCTTGAGTGTTTGTGGTTTAAATTATGTTTGCAATCCCAAGTGACCATTTAAGTAATCTGTTTCCAGATTGTTTTATTTATTATTTATATTTATATCCCACCCTATACCTGTAGGTCTCAGGGCAGGTTACAAGTTTTAAAACAGCAGGTTAAAACAATAAAACCCATAAAAACACTTAAAAGCAAACAAGCAGACAAACAAACAAAAATCCAGCATATTTTAAAAAATTATTCTCAGTATTAAAATACTAATAGCTACAGTGTGTAGGGGGGTGCGGTGGGGTGCTCACATTAGCCAAAGGCCAGGGCAAAGAGGTGCGTCTTCGCCGCCTTCCTAAATGTATACAGAGAAGGGGCATGCACACCTTGAGGGGGAGACTATTCCATAACCTGGGGGCCATTACCAAACAGGCCCTTTCCTGGGTGCCCACCGACCTCAATATTGAGGGTGGAGGGACAGCCAGGAGGACCTCCCCTCCAGATCTCAAGGCCTAGGCAGGTTGGTATGGGGGAAGGTGTTTGTTTAGATATTTGGGGCCCAAGTCATTTAGGGCCTTGTAAGTCAAAGTTAACACCTTGAATTGGGCTCGGTAGTAAATTGGCAGCCAGTGCAACTCTTTTAAGACTGGTGTGATGTGCATCCGCCTAGTTGTTCCGGTCAGCACCCTGGCAGCTGCATTTTTCACTAGCTGCAACTTCTGAACTGTCTTCAAGGGCAGCCCCATAAAGATTGCATTACAATAGTCCAGTCTAGATGTTACCAGAGCATGAGTAACTGTGGCCAAGTCGTCTTGGTTCAAAAAAGGCTTCAGTTGATGCACCAGTCATAGTTGGAAGTAGGCACTCCTGGCCATGGCCGCCACCTGAGCTTCAAGCATTAGCATGGAGTCCAAGAGTATCCCCAAGTTTCACAACTGTCCTTTCCAGGGCATTGCAACCCCATCAAGGGCAGGGTGTCTCCCAACTACGTGGAACCGAGACCCTGTGACACACAGCACCTCTGTCTTGTCTGGATTCAGCTTCAATTTATTGGCCCTCATTCAGCCCATTACTGCCTCCAGACACCTGTCAAACACTTCGACCACCTCTCCTGATTCAGATGGCACAGAGAAATAGAGCTGGGTATCATCTGCATATTGATGACACCTCACTACAAATCTCCTGATCAACCTCTCCCAGCAGCTTCATGTAGATGTTAAATAGCATGGGAGATAAGATTGACCCATGAGGAACCCCACAAGTGAGTTCCCAGGGTGTCGAATCAGTATCTCTCACAAACACTATCTGAGATCGGTTCTGGAGATAAGAGCAGAACCAATGCCAAGCATGCTTCCAACTCCTAAACTCTGTAGCCTCTCCAAAAGGATACTGTGGTCAATGGTATCAAAAGCCTCTGAAAGGTCCAGAAGAACCAACAGGTCCCTCTGTCTTTTTCCTAGAGGAGGTCATCAACTAGGGCGACCAAGGCGGTTTCTGTGCCATAACTGGGTCTGAAGCCAGATTGAAATGGGCCTAGATAATCAGATTCTTCCAAGCAAGCCTGCAGTTGAACAGTGACACCCCTCTCCAGAACCTTGCCTAGAAAAGGTATGTTAGCCACTGGGCAATAGTTGTTTAAGTCTTCTGGATCCAGGGAGGCCCTCTTCAGGAGAGGGCACACCACTGATTACCTTAAGTGCATTGTCAAACATAGAATTTAATCAATTGTTTTGACAAGATTCTGGCTTTCCATAACTTCTCTAAAATAAATTGGCAAAATCATTTTCCATTCAGATTGACTTCTCAGCCCATTTCAGATCATCAGTCCATTTTATTTCAGAAAGTGAGAGCATTCAAGTAGACTATTTTGGGAAGGAACTAGATGTTTTTGAGTGTGCTCCCTGTTTCCTCCAATCCAATGACAGACTTTGTTGTGGGTGTTGCACTCAGGAGGATGAAAACATCACTATTGGGGTGAGGCGACAAAGCAAAAGAGAAGACACAGCATCTTCTATTTGTCTTTCTCTTCCATCCTTGGAAGTAGGACAATTTTCCTTTGGCAATGCACAAGGGAAATGTTTTCTTTCATTAAAAGGCAACCTCTGCACAAAACCGGCAGCATCCTTCAGCATTTTTAGGGTAAACAGCATAGTATAGCCTGTCAATTGTCTTCAAGATTGGCCAGGCGGTCGTGGTGCATGCTGGTTCAGGTGTGTCTTAGATGCATTTGTTTGGGGGTGCAGTCCCCTTATCTCAACAATGACCTGCATCTCCATTAAATTTGCTGTTGGCACTTTACAACTTAATTATGCGACAAATGCCTCCATGGCTGTCTCAGCACATGTGTTGTATATTCTGCCTCAGTTCATTCCCAATAGCCCAGTTAATTTCCTTTCCTGACACAACAACACAATGAGATCAGCTTTCACTTTTTATCAGTCACTGACACCCCTCCCCCAGTTTAGCTCACTTCAGTTTTCTGAATGGATTTTTACACACTTGAAAAACACACACCCTTTTGTCTTAGATAATGTAGGCTGCATCCAGACTTCTTGATGCTGTGCATCAGAATGTACAGACAATATCTGGCCGTCACACATGATGGCTGATACTTCATAGTGGCATCACTTTATAGCAACGCTACTGCAAATTTACTTAATGCTGATATAGCAGCACTCACTGCACAGCCTTAAGTAAATTCAAAGCTTCACGCTAGTCTGTAGAGGACAGTGAGAACCGCCAATGATAGCTGAGACTGCAGCTCAGCTCTCATTGGCTGCCCCATCCCACGTGATGCACACCTCACCCCATGTGACCATGTGCGCCACATGGAAGTCTTGCAAAGGAAGTCACGGGGGGCTGCTGCAGTCTGGATGCCGGACTGCCGCTTCACATCAGGTAAACTGCGATTTTTTTTAATACTGCAGATTTAATCCACTAATCTGGAAGGGGCTGTAGAAGAAAACAGCTTGTCAGTTTGCTGATGGGTTCTTTTCACTGTGGGACTGACTGAAAACTTTGGTATTTTAGGCCCCTAGATTCCTCTTTCTTTGATGGATGGGGGTAGGGATGGACATGAACACAATTTAGAGGCCCAGAACTGTTAAGTTTATTCACTGATAGTACTGATTGTAATTAGTTGCACTTTGCTTACTCATGAGTAGAACCACAGGGGGCTTTTTTATTGTCTCCACTATTATAGAGCCATTTGTGTCATCACACATGATGTGCAGAGAGCCTTGAGATGCATTTATGCCTTTAATGACATTAAAGGCATGTGCACCATTGCACACTGCGGACCCACCCACAAAAGGCATTATAATGGTGGTGGTGATGTGAGCCAAAAGCAGAGTCTGTTCTTCTGCTTGCTTCAATCTTACCCAGCATAATCCTTATCTCCTTGTCTCGTTGCATCACATGCCCAAAGTATTTGCATTTATGCTTGTGGATCACACGGTCAGAGAAGCAGTCAGGTTTTATTTGCTGCAGGATTGGTTCTTTTGCTCTATAAGGCTTTAGTTATAGCACTGAGCAGTTGTCCTGATTAGATTGGACTATGTCTAAAGATTATAGGAGTTTATTCCAAACGAAGATCTCTTCTAAGCAGTCTGCTATATTATATTCTGTTGAGTGCATGACAAAGGTTTGCATCCCTTTTAAATATAGAGAGTGATAGTAAATCAGAAACACATGTTATCCATACAAGGTCCTGATAGAAGTTCAGCATGAGGTATGGGACAAGTCCTTAGCTATTCCCAATTCTGATTTCTTTCCATCTTCTTTTAATTAATTTTATATCATTAATTTGTGTCTCGATGAGTATAATTTATTTGAGAAGCCCAAATTACATCCTCTAGTCTCTATTTAGCAATGGTTCCTAGATTATTAAAAGAAATATCTTTTTGGTATTGTTACCTATTTATTGCTTGCTGTTGGACATCACATTAAAACACAGTTAGTCTACGTTTTGATCCAAATTCAATGATCATTATGTAAACCCACTTGAAAACAATCCAGATCTATGGGTGTGGCAAGCTGCCATATATCTTCTAGGACTGGGTCCAGAAAAAAAAAAGACACCCAAGGGGCAGGTATAGAAATATTTTTTAAAAAAAATGATCAAAGAAATATTGCTTCTTTCCTCCTTTCACCAAGCAGATGTGCAACGTGTCTTGGGAGGGAAATAGAAAAAATTCCTGAGTGATTTATTAGATGAACTCCATTTTAACCTAGCTTATTGCATGCCTGATTTCATGATGGTGCTTATTAGTTTCAAGTTGAAAATGACCAGATAGAGACTTGTTCACTCCATCAATATAATGCCTTTATTGGTTGTCAGGAAAGTCTCATGGCAACTAAAATGTAAATCTTCCACTGTCACGAAGTGTGTTTCACAATTACAAGACTACTTGATGTATGGTTAAAACACTGAACTGGAATAAGGCAGAAGGATATGTCCTGATTTAGAATTAAAATCATTAAAGGCAAACACACTGTTTATTCTGTTAGTATTTTATTAAACTCCAGTGTAAAGTAAGGAAAAGTGGAGTCTGTTCTAGAGGCATGAACTCTGAAAGGTCAACAACTGGCACGGATACTGTTTATTCGAAAACTGCTATTTCCTTTTCCTTGCTTTGTCTTTGGCACTAAGTCTTTTAATGACTCAGTGGCCCCTCACACCCCAGTTTTGCCACCATACCAATGGCTACATATTTACTGGAAAATGTTTACTGTTCTAGCAATAGTGCAGGTGTAAAATGCCATGCCTCTGTGCACCCTTGTCAGTGGGCAGAGTACCTGCTAGGGATTTGTATGAATGTGTTTTTTTGACATTAAATTCATATCAAATTGAATGTTAGAAAATCTGTATTCATTTGAATAGATCCCCTTCAAATGTGGTAGGTTTCTATTTGATTCGAACAAATATCCAATATGTATCTGATACGAACAAATATGTATCTGATGCGAACGGATACATATCCGATACGTATCCGACACATATGCATGTGTATCCGATACGTATCTGTAACATATCCGCACTCTGAAAGTGTCAAATCCAACCTGAATCCACTTTTAATTTGTTCTTGATCCATGGTTAATGCAATCTGGATCCATTGCAGATGTGACTGGCACCCCACTTACCCACCTCCCCAGTTCAATTAATGTCCGAACTATTCGTATGAATGTTAACGTACAAACGCTGTAACATTCTATTTGTGTACGAATGTCCGAATTCAGACAAATTCGTACGAATAACGAATGTTATGAATATTCATTCCCATCCCTAGTACCTGCTCTTTCTCCATTTTTCTCCATAGGTGTCATGACACAACTTGTTCATTCCTTCCACATTTGCATGCTATATTGCTTATGACCATCCTCCTTCAAACAGAAACCAGAAAAACCCGGGAATGGGGAAAAAAGCTTGAAGCCATCAAAGACAACTTATAGTAGATCTGGTGGATAGAAAGGATCAGTTGGGGAGGGGTGCAATATCTGAAAGGATAAAGAAACATTTCTTTTCAAAACAAGAGCCAGGGGAAATTAACTTCCTCTTGTGAAGGGGAAACCCAATGTGAGGAGGCTTCTAGATCAAGATAGGTTCTGTATGTGTGTTCTTGGTCTGTGCTGAAGAGCATACTTCTGATCAATGGTGCACTGGAAGTCAGGGCCTGTTCACACTTACATCTAGGGGTATGGGTTGAGACATTCTGGGATGTTTTGTTTGCATTTCAGGTCACCATTTCCACCCCAGAGTGTCCAAGACCATCTTGGAGCATCTCAATCCTCCACAACTTGGCCATAAGCATCTAGTACGCTCCTGGTAAGCTCCCAATACGGTGTTTGCACCTACTTCCATTACAAATACTGTGTGGAGGCAGGTCAGCATGGCTGAAGATGTGCAGTTGCTCACCATGTTGCGATCACCATAGCAACAATCCAGTGCACGGTGATAGTTGTGGTGGCTATTGCTATGGCAATTTGGATAGTCCAGGTTCGACTATCTGCACAGCAATGGCCCAGTAGGTAAGTTGGGGATGGAGCCAGCATTTGTAGTGCAAATGCCCGTCATGGTCCCTGGACCACCCCACTGAAGTTAAGTGCAAAAAGGCCCTCATTCATAGGACAGCTAACTTGTCTCAGCCAGGTTCTGAAGTTGGGGGGATGAAAGCTGCCTGGGCTCAGAGTTGCAGTCTGGGGATATTTTTCTGCAGTGCTGGCAATGGCTGTGGAAGTGGGCTGTCTTCTGGAACCCAGATAAATATTGCCACACTTTAGAATGGGCCCCTTCCCACTACTACCCCTGTCACTTGGCAATATGGCATGGTAGGAATGTGATCCACCCTGGACTAAAAGGGAGACCAACTTCAATGTGTTGTCCTGCAGGACAGGCTCAGCCCACCACCAGGGGATATTTTGCAGACCCTTTTATTCCAGAACATACCTGCCCTGCATCCAATTCGCACTTGGCCCTGTAGTACGATTGGCTAACATTTGGTTAGGAACATTTGGTTATTCCAACCAAAAACGACTCCTGCTTTAACAGATGTTACCCTATTGTCTACTAGCGGTGTTGCCCAAAATTGTGCACGACATGTATCCCAACCCTTACCTTTCCTGTCCCATTCCTTACCTGGCACATCCAGTACCGCCATTCACACCATTTCCAGTGCTAGTGCACTGGCACCTCACGTGACTCCAAACATGACTGCACATGCACAGACCATTGCTATTGTCATGCTGCAACAAGATAGAGGCTCCTGGACACATGCTCAGACACAGGCAAAACTCCAGGGTACAGGGGGCTTATTCTGACATGTACTCGTATTCCTAAGTGTGAATGCTAGTACACATTAGTAGGTTCTGCAGTATATGGGAAGCCAAGTGCAGAAACACCTCTGATCTCATAGATTGGGTGGATGTTGGCTAAGGGCTTCTTCTCCTAACAGTCTTGAAGGAATGGGGTGGGTGGGGGTTAGACAGTCCAGCACAGGAGAGTTAAAGTAAGGGCTCCTCCCCATCTTAGTTGCTTATCCAAAGCATGCTAGTGCATACCCCTAGTTTTCTTAGCAACAGAGGTAAGTAACTTGCAATTATTACCTTTTGTGGACATAACAGGGACTGAACCTTTATTCTAGTGTAGGAGAAGCGAACGATTTACCACTGAGCTACAGGCACTTTCCAACCAGTGCTCTGTGCATTTCCAATGGCATTCCATATTCATCCCCATTTCTTCTTGTAGCAGCCAACTCAGGATGAGGTTAGCAAAAAAGAGTGAGCAAGTCTTCTATTTTGCTAAGGCTATTTTTAGTCCAAGTCCTCCTAACTTCAATTGCTTTCTACATAGATCAAAAAGAAAAAAAGCCTGAAGGATTATTAAAGATCTAGAGTCCAGCAAGCACAGCGAAGCTCCTGCCTCTGAGAAAAAATGAAGCATGGAGCTCCAGAGTTTGTTTAAAGCAAAGAGTAGGGAAATTTTAAAACATCTTTAAACATTATCAGAACTATTACAGGTTGAACTAGCTAAGAGACAGACTGGCCTTGTGTTTCTAAAACCTATTTTGGTTATGAAGATTATTATTTTTTTCTCTCTTTCTGGGTAGGTATAATGATTATCTTTTTTTCCTGGATATTGTAACCAATTGCAATTCAGACTGCTGGGCAACATACTTCATAGATGATTTGAGAGTGATACATCTGTAAAGTGCCAAAGCATCACAGGACAGCTTTGCAATAACCCACCTATAGGTAAATGTATTCAAGAGCGATTCCACTAGTTTCTTTCTGTCAACTGAGAAATAACTTCCTGTAATCATTTTTCAAATTACAGTTCACACATGGCACTGACTTTTTAAAGTACTCAGTCCAAGGTACTTTTATGATTTAAAGACAGAAGAAATAATAGGCCCCTTCAACCATCTCAGTTTGCTGCCCTGCTGCCCCCCCCCCAGGTTTTTCATATCTAGTGATTATTGATGCTTCTGCATTCATGAAAAAAAGTGGCTTGAAGTGGTAGCATGCAGATAGTAGTGCTCCCATCCCACATTAATGCATCTAAAAGTGCCTTATCTGACTTTTAATATGAATTAGAGGCACCAGTGCATGGATAGTATAACCTCTATTTCCACATGGAACGTTCTCCACATAGTCTCTACCGGCCAGAAACCCTGTCTGAGGAGAATAACTATGCTATCTCTCCTAGGGGTGGTCTAGTGGTGGCAGCCTAGACCACTCTGCCCTCTGAGTGACTCTCCAGCCTGGGTGGACACTAACATCTTGGAGGAGAAGTTTCTTTATGGGACTGGGGCCTTTTGTCAGCTGCTCTGGACTCCACTTGGCCTCAGCTGCCTCAATTTCTGTGTGTTTGGGGCTTATTTTGCAATGTTTTGTATAATGTGCAGTTTTCATAATGTATTTTTATTATAATGTTTATTATTTTGCATGATATATTTTCTGTTTGTTGTAAACTGCCTAGGACATTTTCTTTTTGAAAGCCGGAAATGAAAGAAAATAATGAAAATTATAGAATAAGGCAGGTTCAGATCCCTTTTAGCTCTCACCATCCACACAGGACAGAATATAGGCCAGGATAGGGAACCAAAAATGGTACCCTGGAATGGTCTACTAAGTGTCCTGGGCTACAGAGGAGTGCTGGAATATGACAGGAGACCCTTTTTGTTGGTGCACAAAGAAGCACTCCAAGAAGTCATGTGCCACTGAAAAGGGTCTCCCTGGAAATGGTGTGAATGACATTTCCTAGCCTTCAAAAGTTCCAGTGCCAGATTTCATTCATTCATTCAGTTCCATTCGGTTTATTTGTATATAGCCTTTCTAATAAATTATTCAAGGTGGTTTACAGCAACCATGAAAAAATACAATAAAAAGTTATACATTATCACATCAGAAAAATACAGGAAGCAAATACAGCAAGTAAAGAAATCACTTTCAGTAAGTAAAGCATCAAATATGTACAGAATTCTACTAATGAGCTATATAATTTAAGAAACTACAGTACACAGTATCAAATAAGAAAATAAACCATAAGATCAATTAACACACGACAACTCAAAAATGTCAAAGGAGAAACAACCGAAATTGCAGCAAAGCAGCAACAACCAACCCAGGTGTCCCTCTGTTCCTCCATCTTCAGCTGGAACCTACACCTAGGGGAGGCCATGGCAAAGGCTCCAATCTCACAGGTGTAACACAAGACTTCATCCGAGCCAGAAGCCACCACTGTTTTTATATCCATCCTGGGGGAGGGCATGGTGCAGGCTCCAATCTCATAGTTGCAGCACAAGACTTGGTTCTTTCTTCTCTCACCCCAGTCAAAAGCAGCCACAGTTTTTATATCTATCCTGAGGTAGGGCGTGGTGCAGGCTCCAATTTCACAGGTGCAGCACAAGACTTGGTTGATTTCAAGGCTGCAGTGGCTGAACCAGGACAAGTTGGCCCAGCATAGCCCTAACTATCAAGCACAGGACAGTGTGGCATAGATTAGCTCTGAAGTGCAAAAAAAGGAGATCTGTTTCTTTCAAGCCACTTTTTAAAAACTGCATGCAGATGCAGCCTAAGCTGAATAGACAGTATGGGTGCTTCCGCTTTTGCCACTGAAAAACGGATCTAAGAAGATCCTTTTTTGGTGATCCGATGTCCTGAGGATCCGTCCCAAATAGGGACAGACCCGAAGGACCCCTGTGCATGGGGACACACATGGGGAAGCTGGATCCGCAGGGCTGCACCCATAGCCAAGGGCAGCCGGCTCCCGTACCACCGACGCTGCCCCCCACACTGCCAACGCTGCCCCTGGAAGCGCGGGACTGGAGCAGCCGGCTGCCAATTACTAAAAGCAGGTTCTGAAGTTTGCCAGCTAAAAAGCTAATCAAAGCTGCTATAATGTTTAAAAGCAGTTTAGCACAGTTTGCTGTTGATCAGAGAGTGGGGGTGGAATAAGGGTTGTGGGACAACAAGGGCCAGATGCCCCCCCCCCATCGCTGCATCTTTACCTGTCAAACTGGAGCAAACAGTTATTTTACATTTGCACAGCAATCGGATCAGGAAGAGGCTCATTTCTGTTTGATCACTATTTAAAAATTGCCAGCAGTTGTGATCCTCAATGCACAGGACAGGCACGGTGAATACAGGATGTGAAACCCTACCTCCTAATGACGCCAGAGTCTATTCCCTCCCCAAATAGCTCCGGAGCATCCCCATGCGCAGACTCGGCCCCCAAAATAATGCGGACTTCACTCCCAAACCGCAGCAAGAACAGTTTTCTAGAGGACTAAATTTAGCATGGATTTGGGCGATTTGGTCTGCATGTAGCCTGGTTTGGGGGCTTTGCATGGGGATACTCCTTGCCAAATTTAGATTCGATTCAAACTTTATAGTGTATTGGGATGAGACCTCAGAGGGTTTAAAAAACAACAAAACTCTGAGTGGATGCAGCATTAGGCATGTCTACTGACATGTAAGTTTTACTGAGAGTTCAATGGAATGTATTCCAAGTCTATTTGAGCAGCATTGCAATCTAAATATGTAAAACCTTTAAGCAGTGATTTAAAAGTTAATTATTATGGATACAGCAATTCAACATTCATTTCCCAATATTGTTCCCTTAAGAAACAACAATTTAATCAACCAATTATTTTATCTCTTTTAAGGATATTTCCTTAATTTGCAAAACAATCTACCAATATAATCAGCATGCTAAATACATGTGGCATCTTGTTCAGTATGCCATGTTGGCAGAAGAATGCAATTAAACTGTCAAAATATAATTGTTTTCTATATTTAATTTAAAGTGGGTGAATCACATTGGCTTTTCATGTTTACAAGCTGAAAAACAAAGAAAGTTGCTAGCGCAGCTGCTAGATTTTCATAATGACAGTATAAAGCTTAAAGCATTAATTTTTTAAAATAAGAAGAAAATGTTTTGTGCTAAAGTTGTTACTATCAGAGCATATTAGACACCATGCCATTCATTTTTATATCTTCTCCTCTTCAACTCTAACCTTATAAATGAAAATTTGGGTTAGACTTAAGTGGGACAGGAAAAATAGTGAGGTAATGAAAAAGCACGTATCAGTCTCTCTACTTTAGATTCTGTGGGTGCAATCAGACACGCTTAGAGTGAATCTGAGTCTATAATGACAGACTTTTTGCCATTCATCTGCCTTACTCTGTCTCAGAAAGGTCACCTCTTCACAAGTTGGAATTTCATTGCTCTGAAGACATCTCTCACTCTAAAACTCAGGTTGGGTGGGAAACAACATAAGTAAAGTGGCCAGTCAGTCGATAGCACTCATAGTCTGGGTAGGTGTGGCCTGACTTGGGGGATGCATATAGCCTGCAGTGTGGTAAAATAAATTAGGTTCTCAGATGTATATTTGAACATGTGTTTGTTTGTGTGTGTGTGGGGGGGGATGGAACACTTTTCCTTCAAGGGGTGGCTGAAAAAGATACCGTCTAACCACACCCTGTGGAAAGTAGATCAACCAAAGGCTGCATCAAGTTGTAAGGAGGGGATCTGAAGAAAGCCACACATCTGATAGACTTGTTTGTGGAAGCTCATGCTACAACCTCCTTCTCTTTGTTAGTCATTAAGGTACTACTAGAAGCCTCCTTTTGCTTAAAATCAAAGGAGCTGCCGATTACATGGGGAATGGCAACTGCTGGGCACTTAGGAAGGGGGAGGATTTTGATCACACTGAGCCCGTTTTGTTTTACTGATGTTTCAGAACTCAAACACTGCATTCATAGCAGAGGATGAGGCTCAGTTTTTAAAAGGATGTTAACCTCTCAGCAGTAAGCTTTTAGAGGTCATAAGCTGATAAGGCCAGGCCAGCTCTTTTTGTGACATTTCATCTTCCTGATGCACGTCTTCCGAGTTACCTTTTCTCTTGCAGTCTTTCTTGCATGTTTTTGGTCACCATTCCATTCCATTCCATCCCATCACTTTCCTCTCCTCTCATTGTCAAAGTAGTTCCCAGTAAGCCTGTATAAAGTGCTAGAGTGGGTCCTCCAGTGGGTCTGGGTACTGCATAAAACAGATGCAGAGACTTTCAGCTTCCCCACTACTACCTTAAACATTTGCAGAGATAGCTGGATCTAAGGAACAATACGATGCAAGGAGTTCTTACACCAAAATCAATCCTTAAAAGAGCTTGACTATACACATATATTGCATTTAAAGACAGACGAGCTCCCTGTTTGCCAGCAGTGGAGCTGATGATGGTTTCTATTTTCTGCTAGTATTCCTGAAATGTGTACAGACATAAGGGAGGCACCTAATGGTAGTTGCCATAAATACTTTCATATGTTAGATATCTAAAAAGGAAGGAAATAAAATGTTATAAAAAAACAAGAAAGGACGAGGAGGAAGAGGAGAAAAAAAGGAAGAAGCAGAAGAAGACAGAGTTCCTAAAGATAAGCGTAACCATTGAATTAAATACACCAAAATTAACTAGTGAAAAAATGTGCTGAGTAAGTGTAATTCCAGTGACATGAAAATAAAAATAAAAATGAAGCTTTTGGAATTGGGTCAGAATGAAAAATGGTAATAGTCAGATTTCTGGAGGAAGGAGGAAACTTGCACAGTTTTCCTTCCTCATGAAATCTGTGTATTACATTATTGCCAGGTTCAGTATCATAGGAGGACTAGATTGACCTACTTTAAAGTTTAATTTATTATATTAAACTGCACTCATCAACAAAACAAAGACCAGTACAATTGGAAAACACCTTGAGGACAAGAAAAGGGCAAACAGATTAATGAGGAAACCTGCCCCCCAAAAAATCCAACCCATACTATATTGGATGCCATGGATAACAGATGGAGAATCCATTTCCTCTTGGTTTCACTGGATAGGGCATCAGAGATGCAGTGAGTGTGTTTACAAAGTGCGCTAATCTATGCACACTAGGTTACAATATCAATCATGTTGCAGTTTGTTTTTCTGTATACCCAAAACTATACCAATTTTTCTAAAGCACAGCAGTATCCCCATTGTAAATGGCACTATACAGTTTTCCCATTCTTCTTCATATGAAGAAATTTCTGCAGAAATTTTCACACAGCTATCCCCAAAGGAATTTCCAACCATTTAGAACTGATTTGTGACTGTAATTTGTAGCTCATAAATCATTATTTCAGTAATTTAAGTAACTTGCGTTTGGGTCATCTAGTATATGTTTATGTTTTATTGTCTACTTAAACTGTTAAAATAACAAATTGTAAGGTCAAACTAAGGACAAAGAGTGAAGTAATGACTTTCTTTTTTTTTAAAAAAAAAAGCAAATTGCAAACACAAGCTAATTATTTGAAACCCATCAAAGTTTCAGCATCTCACAAGCTCTAATCTCCAAAAAAACTTACACCAACATGCTTGAGTTTCAGTTAGTTTGCTCCACTTCTTCCAATGAAACTAGAGGTCTGTCTATAAGAATGCTTACAAAAGAAGTTTGCAGATGATGCTGAAAGCATGTAAGTTGATGCCTGAATTAGGAATGTAGTATAAAGTCATTTAATGTGAGTTATAACGCACAGTCTGCACACCCAGAGCCAACGTATGTACCAAAACACAGCTATCCTTCAATGTCTTAAAAATTAGTTGAAAGCCTTCACAAATGTGCACGATGGTAAATTAATACACAGAAATCCATTATTCTAGGAGAAATTTATTGCAAAAGAAAAAAGACATATGTGTAACCATTAGGAGAAACATTCAAGAAAGTTTTTGTTTAAAGCAAACAGCTGCACAAACTAAATTGAAAATTGAAAGGGAAAAAAGAACCCTGATTTAGTAATACACTTACTAGGCTTTCTATTTGCTCACCACAGCAAAAATGCTAGCTTGCTGAAAGCTTCTAATATATTAATAGAAATTCATTGGAGTCTCACCTCCACCTACCTTCTCTGCATCCAAGAAGATGCCCACTGCTGCCTCAATGGAACGTATCTGAAATGGAGATGAGTAGAGTGCTATAGATGGGGACATCTGCTCAACTCACCTAAAACTGAGCTGTCTTTTCCATTAGTGGTGATATGACCTGATTCTCCTCAGTGTCCTCCAAGGAAATACATGGGACTAAATTCAGCAATTCATTCAGTGAAAGGGAACATCTTTTTAGGAGAAGTGACTCAGGCACAAAGAAGTACCTATTTGCACCTGCTTCCAAACCATCCATAGCTCCTCTCCAAAACAGAGAAAGCATCCCTAAGCCTTAACACATTGGCACTGCATAAACATTAAGACTGAACTGTCAGTGGAATCTCCCGGAATGAATTTTAGAGTTTCAATAGTAATCTGAGGCTGTGATCAGACACAGCAAAAAAAGACATCTCTGAGGAGGCTTTGAGATAGGATTGTTCACACACCAGTCTGCCCTTCCTCTTTTTCTGAAAATGTGAGAAAAACAGGAACACAAGGGCCACACACTGTCTCTCTGAGGTACTTATGAGGTGCCCTTTTGTTATGCCTGATCACAGCCTTCATCTTCAAAACTATTCCCTCACTTTGTTTACACTTCATGATAAACACTCCCATCATATGGTATATTAAATAAAATACAATACACTAGATACAAATTCTATGTTATTATGGCAAGAACACATCTTCTAAAGCTCAATTCTAGATGAGGAGTAGAACTGCCAGTCCAACACCTGCAGGGTGGAAATAATTTACTTAGCCTCACTGACTTCTAGGCAGGTTCCTCATTTGATGAATGGCTCAATTAAACATCTGTTAATCACAACATTATCTCATCTGGAGGTGAAATACCAATTCTTCATGTGCTATCTTTCTACAAGATAGCATCAAACATTCCTCCCTTTGTAAGACTTAGGTGCATCTTATGATTTCAATAAACTTGTCAGAGAAAGAGCATACCTCCTCTGCTCCTGTCCATCTTGAGAAAACAATTGCAAAGCACACACTGTTCTGCCCTGTTGCCCTTCCCCCATCACCACAACCTTCTCATAACCTCAGCTCCTGAACTCTCTTGTACGTTTTTAGGCCTCGATAATAAAGCGACATCTGCAAACTTACAAGTGCTTTACTCAAGTTAATTGAGTAAATTGAAGCAAGATGCCGGGCAGGGGTGATCTATGATCCCAACTTGGGACCTAGAAGGGAGACAACAGATTTACTGCAAAGACAGTGGGCGGCCTTTTGTTCAGGCCCTGGTTCACGGGAAGTTTGAGGTCATGTGGGATTAAAATATCTTCAGAAACAAATGGAATAATTTGACTGAAATATAAGACACACAGTGCCAGCTTATGCCAGGAAACCATGTCTGATTTATTTTCCTTCAATCCAACACATTTTTCTGATATCTGCCCCATTAAGCTGAATTTATAGATTATTGGGATAGCTGGTAACCTTATCTTTGACAAATTTGCAATCTTAGACTGGCCCTTGTTTATGGAAAAATAAGGAAAGTAGCCTTTGACTGTGTTAGTGCTAGGCAACAGCTAAGCTGTTTGAAAAAGTAGTTATGTTACTTCTTGGGATGATGGGTTTGCAGGAAATTGTTTTCATATTCCAAAGAAATGATCATTATCATCACAATATCATCAACTTATTTATATACCATCTTCCCAAAGAAAAACTTCTCAAGGCAGTTTGTGACAATAACAAAAGAAAAGTCAATAAATATGTTATAAAATTAATCAGAAAGTGCAATCCTTCCATGGAAAGCACTGAGGAGGCTCTCTGGGCCTTTGGCTTGTGCCCTTAGACTGGCAGTTGTTAATGTAGACAATTACCTGAAGAAGGAAGGGCAGAAAAAGCTGTATCCATACACAACTTAAAAAACAGGCACCTCTGAGGCAGGCCTAGAGATGGTTTGCTCATGTGCCAAACTGCTTCTTTCCCCTCTTATGGACATTCTAGGATAGAGAGGGTGAATCAGAGATGGGGTGACAACACAAGGGTCACTTGCAATGATCCCTAAGGTGCTTTGCAGCAGCTTGTTTTCCTTATGCATGACTAGTGCCAAAAATGCCTAGGCTCAAACAGGCAGCAACAGCACCACAGCCACCTCAGTTCTTAAAAACAAACAAATATTCATTCACTCCACTGTATGTGACTTTCTCTTTGTAGCTTCAGATGACCTCAAACAGTATGCCTCTGGAGGCCAGGTGCTGGGAGACCTTTTCTGACAGTCGGAAATAAGAACTCTGGGTCTCAGAGCCCCTGGGGGACCCATTTAGTGTGCTGTTGAAATCGGTCTGCCTGCTAAAGTGGAACAAGGAGGTCTGCATCTCCCTGTTCCATTCTAGTGGCCCCTAGACCACCACCCGTAGATCTTTTTAAAAGGTCTACTGATATCTCAGCTGGCTGCCTAGATTGGGTAGAGATGGGTGAAAAATGTTCATTGCCTCTGCGATTTGTACGAATTATGAAGGTTTGAAACTCCGCATTTGAATAGAATAATGGCTATATTTGAAGACTATAGCTTTTGTGCCTTTGTTCAAAGCTTCACTACATTCGCGATGGTGAGTAGATTCAGAACGAATTTGGAGTGGATTTAGAGGCAGCAGGGATTTGAAGTGGATTAAAAGCCTACCACATTCAAAGTGGCTCCATTCACAAAAAATGCAAAGTTCCGTTCCATTTGCTTCGATGTGAACAAGGTGAAAAATTGTGCACACCAGAGAGCCCTAAAAGGGGCCTGGGTCTGACAATGTAACAAGATATTGGTAAGCGTGAAAAGGCCTTCAGTATGCTTCACAGCAGCCTCTACTCACCATCCTACTAATATAACTGCTGACACTACTTGAAATGCAAAGTGGTTCTGAAGGTTGTCTTCCAACAACAATCCAAATAATCATATCTGGTAAATAAGTTTAATGGAACAAACTTCATAAATTTTCCTTGATTCACATCTCAGCACTTCTGTCAGACCACAAATATATCACATCCACAACCTTACAAGAACATATTTTATTACTAGAATCAGGAAAACAATAAAGAAACATGCTTTAACTTTTCACGGACTGTTAAATCAAGGGAAAATGAGTTCTGTACATTAAGTTAGTTTTCAAATTATTAAGTATTACATGACTGATTTTCTTTGGGGTAGCTTTGGAAGTTTAAGTAGTTTGATTTGAGGGGAGCAGTAGAGCCAGCAGGAACTAATGGGCAATTGTCTTTCAATAGTCTGTCCAATATTGACTTTGTTTTCATCAGTTGTAAGCACTAAATAAATAAATAAATAAATAAATAAATAAATAAATAAATAAATAAATAAATAAATAAATAAATAAATAAATAAATAAAGGCATGCAATAAAGTAACATTTATAATAGAAGCATTCCATGTTCCAGGCTTTTTATGTTTAAACATTACTGATGAAACACCATGGCCTACCATTTACAAGTTACGCCAAGATGTTAGCTTAATCCAAACACAATATATTTAATATAAAGCTATTAAACCTTGTAAAACTGTCAAAACTGTAAAAGATACAATAAAACTTTGTTGGGTATCCAGCTTCCCAGCCAATCAGGCATTAACGATATTCCTATAATTTATCACTGGAGGTGCTATGTAAACCTGGACAGGTTTACAATTTTAGGCATATTAGGGTTATTAAAATTGTGATGCTTGGAGGGAGGGCATTTTCATTTTTGTCACATGAAGTAGAAAACTACAAATGGGGTCATAGCTTAGTAATAGTGGGTCAGGTTATAGAGTAAAAAAGTAGTTCCCTATTGAGAGTGAGCACCACATTTTACCAACCTATTGCTCAGGGGTCAGGCTTTTCATAACTGAGTGAAAAGTCACTCAGGTCTGTTGAGTGATAATTATACATTACTTCTACAGATTGATGGTTCAGGTATACAAGAATGTGTAGATAGTTATAAAGGCAAGGATCAAAATGAAGGGGAGGAGTAGTTTTCTTTATTCTATATGCCTGCAGAACACTGGGCTGAAGTAGGCAATTTTAAGAGCAGTTCTACCATCAACTATATCACATGCAGGTTTTGTTGTTGTTTTCAAAATGAGGATCTCCAAAAACAGCAAATTAACCAAGTTGCACCCGGTTGATCCTGGCCAACCATTCCAAAATGTTAAAATGAGACCAATAAGTGGTGTCTTAAGGATTTGACCCTTCAAATTCTGCCTCTGAAGTTGAGAAGATGAATTCTGTTATGTTCAGTTTCTTTTCCCATTTCATATATAATAGTTCCTAGAAGGCACCATTTAAAAAAGGCTGCCACAATAGATTGTGCGTTGGTAAGCAATATATGATAGCATTAAAACTGAAGTAAGAACTGCAGAATAGAGGGACTGTTTGGATGTGAAGGATCACAAAGGCAACTTCCCCCAAATCACCATTTAGTGCCCCCCAGTTGGCCAAAGAATGGGGCATTCAAATGGAAGCCTCTATAGTGTTGTATCTATTCACACTCACCTTTCATTGGCTCTTGGGTTGTTCCAAATGCTCTGGGAGTCACTTTACCTGAAAGCTGATTCTGATTACTCTCTAAGGTGCCTCCTTCTCCCTCAATGTATAGTAATGGAGGTGACAACTTACTGGACTAGTTTCTGGCTAGAATGTTTGGGCAAAAATGGGTTACCTCTGAGGCCATTTTCATTCTGGCACAGATGAGTCATTGCTGACAATCTTACAGTCATAGAGCATTTGTTCCTGCAGGTGCATGGCTGTAGGTGTGGTATCTGTCTATAGCACCTCTCACTTCAGGCATATCATGCACATGCTTTGATCGAGTGGTCCAGTCTCAATTCTGACAGGGGGAAACAGTATGGACACTACTATTACAGTACCATTAGCTCCAAATTCTGCCTGGAATAGGGCTATCACTACCAAAGGAACATCTAGGGTTGTTGTTGTTGTTTTGGAGGGGGGGGGAGGCATTTTCTGGAATCACTCCATCTTTGATGCAGGGAAAATGCCCTATGTCAGACAATTTGAAAAAATGAGGGGCCAAAAGTTTCTTGTCATTTCCTTGCTTGCTTGCCTTCCATTAGCCACCATTGTCCCAGGTTACTGTGGTGACCACGGAAGGTTAGGAACTTCTGTAGCCTCTCACCCCATCTGACTCAAACTGCTGTGACTCGCTCTGAGTGTGAATATGTCACATCTGTGGAGGGGGTAGATAACCAGAGGCTTGGGGATGAGGTAAAGTGTTTCTTTATATTTTCTGTCTGTCCCTTTAAATCTCAAATTCACTCTGAAGACATCCCTAAACATGAATGTGTAAATGTACCCTAAGAGAAGACAAAAAGGGAAACACCTGAAATTACTTGTACCTGTTATTTAGCCTGTAGTAGTCTCCCACTGTTTTTGCTGGCTATACCCAATGTGATGGCTATCGAACTGGGCAGATCACCACCGTCTGTGAGCTTGCCACTACCAGGCATGAAAACTGTACTTGGAAGGACTTCGGTAAGAGACTACTTTAATGGTATCCCTTCAGGCCCAGACTGGGTCTCAGCCCTGCCTTCATCAAGCGGAATTAGCTCAGGCCCCATTCTGGAGAAATGTCCACATTCTGCAACTCTGACAGTGGGGGAACATTTATCACCTGGGTCTGAATGTAAGCCAAGATAAGGCAGCCATTGTAGAGATGGCTACCAATGGGCACCCTACCTTCCACATATTACTGATTCATATAACATTCTGATTTCCCCCAGCATTGTCATGTCTCTGTACAAAAGCTGCCTAGGGCCACAGTTACACCTTTACTTTAATTCCTTTTCCATTTGGTCCCGAATTCCAGCCCATTTGGTTACATCTTTAAATGTTAAACTGTTTTTTTGTTTGTGTGTTTTTGTTTTCCTCCCTCTATTCAGGTTTTCCTTCATTCAGGCCAACACAGCAATTATGTTTTAATCCCCTTCTGGGAGGTCACCATTCTGGCTCCCCATCTGCCCAGAAAATGATACCTTGGTGTCCCTCCCCTCCCCCTCCCCCTCCCCCTCCCCCTCCCCCTCCCCCTCCCCCTCCCCCTCCCATCCTTTCCTCTGCCTCCTCACCTCACCCCTTACTGTGATTCCCTTTGCTCTATCATGGGATCTGCATCCTCACAACCCCACCCCTGCTGTGATTCCCTTTGAAGGCAGCAGGAAGGTGTTGCTTCCAGGCCAAAAGCAGCTTGGATTCAGCTGCTTT
Source organism: Aspidoscelis tigris stejnegeri (assembly GCA_023333525.1). NCBI lineage: Eukaryota > Metazoa > Chordata > Lepidosauria > Squamata > Teiidae > Aspidoscelis > Aspidoscelis tigris. The sequence continues at coordinate 66,939,021 of JALMGA010000002.1, read as the reverse complement.
CCTGACACAGATATAAATGCTAAAGTCTAACCGCGGCATAGGAGTCTCCGGGTTTGAATCCCACTTACCTATAAATATTCATTGCGTGACCCAAGAAATATTCACATCACATAGTGAATGAGAAAATAGCACATGCTGCTTGGAAGAAGGACAGAAATATAAATGCCGCATATTGGATAAATAAGTTATATTTTATCACCATCTTCATTACTTACTAGCTGGCAGGTGGTTTTCATTACGATATGTTTTTAACCAGATTCCTATATTAGTATCAAACTGCAACATTTCTTGCTGCTCTCATCAGTATACAATTCAAGACATTTGGTTTATCTTTTTGTTCCCCAAGTGGTGGGCAAACAAATGTCCACCTGTCTTTATTTCAGAAGAAAAATCAGATGGCTCTTTAAGGCTTTGTAAATGTATGCGTAAACCATTTTTTAGAGAAGTCTCTAAATCATTGCCAAGAGCTTGACCAGGTGAATGTACCAGTGGATGGGGGAAAGAGTATAACATAAGAATATCTGTTGTTCTTTTGCAAAAAAGGTTGAATTTTTGAAGAACTTCTTGCATGTGTGGCTCTTGGAAAGGGACAGCACATTGGAGTTATAGTTGAAGCCACTTGCTCCTCACCTCTATCTATAAAAGAGAGGGAGAATGTCCCACCAAAAAGAGTACATGTAGACTTGGAGGATTAGCAAGAAACATGACGACAGGGAGCAGAAGCAAAGTGAGAACTTATCCACACTGTCTGAAGCATTCACCAGTGCAAACGCTCTGTACCTGTAATCCCTCTCCCCGTGTATCTGGGCTCTCACCCAAGTACAGATGGTGTCTGGGTGACACCATCTTCATCCCTTGATGTTGACACCAGCACTTGTTCACCAGTGCTGTCACTGGGGCAGCTGTGACATGCCACACATGTACACTTGTATGGCATATCACTTGACACGTCAGCATGCTTGCATGGTGCATCACATGATGTGGAAGTGGCCAGTGTGTCACATGGTCACCTCGTAGCATGCGCCTGCATGGAAGGAGCCATTTCTGATTTGGAAACAGCTCCTTGAAGCGCAGAGGTTCAATCTCCAAGTGCACTGCAAGGTGACTACTGAACCTAATGTGAAGAGGTATTCACTCCTTCAACTGATTATTTCACTGCATCCAGCCCTTTTTGGGGGTAGCAGAAAAGGTCTTATTGGGTACAACTGTAGCTGTTATTGCCTTGTCTAGAACCTAGGTTACAAGATAAAGGCTGTGTCTATATTTACCTCAATGGGTCCCTTTGAGAAGGGTCTCCGGTGTTTCATTTACATTTTCTTTTGCATGGTAACCCCACCAAGGAGTATTATACCTTCCTGAGGTGTCTGAGTGGTGAGGAAATGAAATTGCACTCTCCAGAGAAGCACTTCATCTGCTGCTTCATTGTATGTATCATACCAGCAATTTAGGAGTGGAGGGCTCTTTTAGAAGATGTGTTGGCTTTGCTATCCCATTTTTCTCACCCATTTAAAGGGACTCAAAGTGGCTGACAAAGCTTTTATATTCTTCTAACAACAGAACACCCTGTGAGGTAGGTGGGGCTGTGAGAGCTCAGAAGAGAGCTGTGACTAGCCCAAGATCACCCAGCTGGCTTTGTGGGGGAGTGCGGAATCAGACCTAGTATTCTCAGATAAGAATCCAGCTCCCTAACCACTAGACCAAACTGGCTTGCAGAAGCTCATGTCTTCAGATGCCTGCCACTCCAACTGTGGAAACACAGCCAGATTTCTGAAGGACCTGCTGCAATATCTTATTCACTGCCCACGAGTCAGTTGAAGACAAGAACTAAGTACTCAGAGATTTCAGCATCAAAGATGCAGATATTTACAGAGCAAAGAAAAAGATGACAGCCCAAACTTCTTTAGATTTTTGCCAGTTTTCCTTTTTTGAACTTGCATTCATCGGTGCAGTTAGAGAAGGTGAAGAAAATGACATGGCCGGCTGGCCAGTTTCTCTTTCCGTATAGCAGCCGACAACACAGCCAATATTTTTGGCCTTCCACTGCCTTCTGCGGATGGGCTGTTGCATATTAAAGTTTGGGAATGAAAGCAAGAGCACATGTGAGAGCTGCTAAACAGAAATAGCAGAACTTGAGATTTAGTTATATGCCAGAAGCCACAACCAGATAGAAATCACAGGTTAGCCAGGAAATTACTTGCATTTAATTTGGGGCCATATCTCCAGGGAGGAGGTTAGCCTTTTCCTGTTGCACAGAGATGTTGCCCCTGGGTATAATTTGCTTTTTTCATAAGAAAGGGTGCTATCTCCTCCTACCTCAAAGAGTCTATCATAACAGATGAAGAGAATCAAATGTGGTGCATAGAACAGGACAATTGCAATGTGTACCAGTGAAATGATTTCCTTACAGCGAGCACCATCGTGGCCTAAATTGCAAAATGTTACTGCCCTGTTTCCTTGTTCAAGTAAAAAAAAAAAAGGAAAGAAATCCTAATACTTGTGTTTGATCTCTGGCCTCAGAGGAAATAAAAAATGCTTTCAGATACTGAATTTCAACTTGCATCATTTCAGCTTGATGACTTGAAGGCTGACGACTGTGGGAGTTTTAAAAATCTGGAGGACTGCAGGTTGGTTATTGTACCATCTCTGTAGCAATCTAGGCAATTCGCTGGTTGTCAAACTTCTTTTCATGGGGACTTTTCTTGCAGATTCCTTGTTTACCTTTCGCCATCTTGCTAAATGTGGTTTTATTCAGCCCCTATTTTTGGTCTCTGTCTTTCCTCCTTTGCATTATTTTATACTGTCTTTGACTTGTTCTTAGTAAAGGATTGGATGGCACTTACCTTACACATTTAGTCTCTCTCATGGAGTAGTGAAATATAAATTTCTTTCTTTCTTTACTATATTTCTATCCCACCCTATACCCCAAAATTTCTCAGTGTGAGTAACAATTTTTGGCAAAATAGACCAATAATGTATATCTCAGTATCCTATCAGAAAAAAAATATGTGCTTAAAATTATTGAAATCGTATGAATATAGCATGGATCTGCACAGGTGATTCCCACTGGTGCTAAGGATATGCATGATTTTTTTTCTTGTTCACTTTCCAAGAAAACAGATGGGACGGAACTTTGCATTCATGCAAATAGATCCACTTTGAATGTATTATGCTTTAAATTCGCTTCAAACCCCTGCCACCACCAGTTGCATCTCCAAATCCATTTCAAATTCATTCCAAATCTGCTCCAAAACATTGAACTTTCATTTCATGTGCAACGGTCAGTCTTCTCATATAGCCAATATTTGATTTAAACCTTCGCAATTCATATGAATTGTGAAGATGACAGATATTTTTTACCCATCCCTATTTGGTGCTTTAATTAAAGAACTGCTGGGAATTGTTTTTTAAAAAAGCTTTGATAATGTGTGTGCATATAGACACCACAATTTCTGGCTTTCTTATGAGCTGACCCCTATGTCTAGGGCCATGGTCAGACCTTCACCTTAAACCTTCCTCAGTTCATCTTCAGGTCTGATTGTTCACACCTTTTCATTTATATCCATTTTTTTTTTTGTGGACTTTCCACCCTCTATTTGGACTTTCCTGTAGTCCAACTGAATAGGGCATTCTGATCTGTGCACCTTGTGCATTTATATAGAACGCAATATTTAACAATGGCAGCTCCAGAAACAAAAACAAACTATAGTCTATTATGGGCACATACAGTATGAATGATAAGAAGAGACAGAAGAGATCTTGAAATTGTCCATTGGTAGAAGAACATAGCTACATCTACATTTTAATCCACTTTTAGGATGAGAAAAAAACATCAGCCAAGCAACTAGTAGTTTTCCTTTCACATCATCTAGGGCTTCATTCAGACTTAGGTTACTTATTCTGTTATATTTTGGTATTCCAGAATAAAGCATGGGTATCCTGGAAAATCCATGCTTTTTGTATGGAATATCCAAACGTAGCATGTCTGAATGCAGCCTATGACATCACTTTGCTGGTATGGACTCTCATTCTGAAAGTGGATTCAATCTAAATTAATGCTGAGCTATAGCTAGGGCATAAATTACCTGTAGCTTTAAGAGATATGTTCTATTTCTATTTAAATTACAATAGTTACTTCCAAAACTGTATAAATATTTATAGGGGATTTTCACACTTACCTGACTGCTATGTTAAAATAATACCATACCAGTCAGGCAGGGTTGAAGCACAATGGTGACCATTTGCACTGTGCTTGTCCTGCTCCTGACCAGCGGTATGTGCAATGTGCATCGCCATATCACCATGTCCAGTGTGTATTGGACATTGCCATGACAAGCAAGCAGCTGCAAATAACTGCACAACCATAATCACACAGCCTACACCACCTCACCACACAGCACCCAAAAGAGAGTGCAGAAGTGCTGTTCCAGAGGCAATCCAGCCATTGCTGGTCAACTTGTGGACTGCTTTTCAGTTGTCTACAACTGGAATACTCCTGGAAAGTTTGGGTGAGCTGCAGTAGCAGCTGAGTGTGGGCAGAGTGACCCAGCAAGTCACCTGGATCACTTCATGAGTTAAGTACGCATTCAATAACACTTTCCCTTATTAAACGAGCAAGGGGGGAATGGGGGCCGTAGCCAAACAAAGTCAGCAATGGCAGAGGAGATCTAGTATTTTGCCACACTTAAAAACTTTGTGATGACAGTGATCCATTGCTTCTAAATCTGCTTTGTCCTTGAGCTTTCTCGCCAAACCTCTGTTTAGTCTTGTGGTTAGAGTGCCAGATTCTTATCTTGAGCTTTCCAGGTTTGATTCCTCACTCCTCCATGAAGCCAGCTGGGTGACCTCTTTCTGAAGGTCAGTGTGTCTGTTGGGGGGGGGCAGGTTTGTCAGCCACTTTGAGTCTTCTCTGAGAAAAGCAGGGTATAAAGGCCAATATTCTGCTGCCGCCGTCCCCCCAACCATCCCTGACTATTCCCTACATATCAGCATTTATATGTTCCTCCAATCATCTCCCTATGTGCTCTTTCTTCCCTAGAAAATAGGAGTGACTACTTAAGGGATGTTCTTTCATACCTTCAAGCTATTTCTCACAGGTTGTTCTGGCAACAGTAGCTTGGAGCCTTTCTAAGAGCATTTGGAGGAGTTTTGAGTTGATTTGTATCCTTCAGTCTTTTGGATAACCTCAGTCAGGCAAGTCTTCAGAGAAAAGATATTTTCCTCCCTTTATGTCAGCATTTTCTGAAACCACATTTTCTCTCCCTACATACTTATCAAAAGTCTATTTGTGCTATTAATCCAGGATCAGCTTTAAAATATTTTGGTGGGCTACCAAAATGTCTGAACTTAACAAAAGCAGAATTGAAAAATATCCTATTAGCTGAGTCTATATGAGAAACAAATTAAAACAATTCTTGACCTGAGTTTGCATGATATGTATTGTAGTTTCTGTTTTTTAAAAATTGATTTTTCAATTTCTTCCCTTGAGTGCAATCTACTTTAAGGAAAATTGGCACTGAGGAAAGGTCAGGAATAGTTCTTTTCCCAAATCTATGTTGACTGCATTAAAATAACTGAATTTTATTGAACAGTGAAAGGGGCCTCTTTTGTATACAATAGTATTTTTATATATAAAAAAGAGTTGGTTTAAACTGCATGTTATATTAGCAGTATATCCTGTGCTGCTTATTAATAAAACAATGGATTTTTTTATTTCTTTTTCTCATAAATTACATAATTCAAACCTTAAAACACCTTTAATGAACAGTGACTCGGCATGTGGCACTTAATAAAACTGGACAAAACTCGTTTTCTGCTTGACAGGCTACCAGTGGAGAATGTGCCCTACAAGTAAATGATTAAGAGGCAGAAATCTTTTCTGAACTACTATTAAACACTTCAAAGATTTTCAAAGTCAGATAAAATGAAAAGCAAATGTGTTTCACTGCCTCTCAAATACCTCAAATGTTTTAGCAGGTGCAAGCAATGAAACCTTCTGTAGTGACAGCACTTTAGGGTCTGCAAAGTGCACCCGACTGAATTATGGGAAAGCTGGGCATACTTCATAAAAATGTATGATTTTAGATGGAAAAAGATGTGTGTCCTTAATTTCCATCTACACATGTAGGAGCCTGGAAGCGGGGGGTGGGTGGGTTGTGTTTTGTCTTCTAATGCTGCCATTACCGTATCCCTGTCTCAGATTGTGACATTGTTTCATGTGGGCCTACAAAGATTCTAGCTTTTGCAATTTTTGCCTTTGGTAATGAATTATAATAAGATCAGACAAGTACAATTAACTCTTCCACATCCTTCAGGTCTCATGTAGCACACATAGATCATGTGGGAGTTTCTCTAAGAGAGCAATGGAATTTGATTCATTTGCTTAAATGCCTGTGGTGTATGAGCTAGGCAAGTTGTATTCAATAATACCTGTAGCAACTTTGATCTTCAACATTTTCTACAAACGTTATGCAAACAGAATGCTGATTAAGAAGAAAAGGCAAGCCAGGTGGTGGCAGCCAAACCAACATTGCAAACTGACATTGTGACTAGGTCTTTCCATCTAGACTGCAGTTTAAATCCCCTTAACAAAGAAAGCCTGCTTTGGAACTTATAGTGGGTCATTATTTGACCAGGGGAGGGGAGAAAAATGGGGGTTGTGGAAGGCTACCACACACTTCCATGTGCAACTCCAAGTAGGATGTGATCATGAGTCTTCACCAATAAGACACACAACTCCTTCAAGGGGAAAGGGGTTTAGCAGAAAAGGTCATAGCTAGTTCATTGTTAAATCCACGCTAATTAAATTAGGATGTTTGAACTTTATTGAAAAGTCCAACTGATCTGAAAACACAAACCCCTGCATCTGCTATTGTGCACAAATAAGCAGCAAAGAAGGGCTTTCTCATGCTTCTACTTGTTAATGGGATGTAAAAGAGAAGCAAAATACAGTCCATTTCCTGACATTTGCCTGATGAAGGGATATCTTCAATTGCAGAATGAACTTTAGTTCTCATTTTGAAGTTCATGGATTCAGAGAACAAACATGGAAGTATTAAAAATCGGCCGCTGTAATACTTATCTCCCTCCTGGCCATAGACACACACACAGTGCACAGAGAACAAAGCAACATAATTGTCAATCCGTTGATAGGCAAATCCATGATATATTAATAATGCCTCATTTATTACCCCTTGCTTTATTCCTTATATTTGGATGCTGGCTTTCTTCCAGGTGGCTCTTGAACAGCAGTTTTAGTTGTGTAACTAAGAAAACAATTCCCTTGAAGGAATGTCTGGTTGACTCCCTGGAATCAGAGATAGGGAGGGAGAGCCCTGCTATTATTTTCCATTTAGAAGACAGGGGAGTGAGGTTTTCTCAGTCATCATTGTCAGCAGCAGCATCGTCCTATCACGGTTTTAGCTGCTTTCAGGTAAGTACCCACAGTGATTTACTAGATTCATTGAATAATCTTTATTATTATTATTTTTAAGAACAATTTTCTGGTGCATATACAGAATACAGTTCCTAATGATATAATTTCAACCATTGAGACTGGTAAGACAAGGAGCTAAGTAGCAGGGATTCTTTTTCCTTTCAGTATTTTTCTTAAAATTAAGATTTTAAGTTAATGTTTCAGATTTAATTAGACGTATACAATGATATTGATTTTATAGATGCTTTAAATATTTGTTAAATATTGGTTATCACTGATACATTGGCAAAAAAAGAAAAGAAAAAAAGTCAACTTAAAGGGACGCAGTTGTTTCGATATTTTAGTTTAACTCTAATTACCTCTCACCACTGATGGGTGAAAATGGATCAAGTACCCTTCACATTTACTTTCCAGGTGCTCACTGTGAACAGTAAATTCAAGGCCCCTTTTGGTCTTTCTTCTTAGCCTAAACAACACCAGGATCTACCAAGCACTAGAGTAAGTCCAAGTGAATGTTCAAAGGGCATAGAGCCCACCTATCCCCACACACAGTGGTAAACATCCTAGCAGAAGCATTTGCAATAGCATCCTAACTACAGAGCAGAAGAAAACACTTTCCACCACCACCTCTAACACTTTCGCTGTCACTGCTCTGTTACTTGTCTAGATTTAACTGGAGCACTTTCTTCAGGCTGAATAGAACAGAAAATGGCTGACATCCAGGGACATTTCCTTTGCCTCCCAAAAAAGTCCCACACTGAAATATCTAAGCTAGGGAGTGAAAATTTCCTAGTTTCAATGTTTCTGTGTCTGGGAGCAGCGAGGCAGGTGCATTATTGGCCCCACTGTCTTATGGGGCCTACATCTTGTCACCTTTCAGTTCTCATGTCCTGTGTGTACACATAACACCTGAACGGAAAGTCCACAAATAAGGTTTAAAGTAAAGGTGTGGCCACAGCCCATGGGTGTTTCTACGCTTCCCATATTAGTCTGCCATATACTAGGGCTGGTGAACTTCTGGTAAAGGTGAACCATTCACATTTGTCATCAGGAAAGCTTCACCAAAGCATCCATTAGTGGCCAGAAGTGCAAATGGTCCTCCCATTTACCAGCTCATATGCTGCTGCTAATCCAGTTCAAAGAACTGCTAAGAACACAACTGCACGGTAGCAAAATAGATCTGGGTCAGAGATGTGGTCTGGATCTGTGCTAGCACTTTTTAGCATACATTTGATGCTCTAAAGCCCACTCACTGCAGATGCTTCCACTAGGGATGTGCAGAGATGGGGGTTTGTGCATCCGATTCATAATGAATCAAATGTTAAAAAATTTGTATTTGTTCAAGTGGATCCCCTTTGAATGTGGTAGGATTCTATTTGATACAAATGTATTCATACAAATTTGTACAAATATCCAATACGAATGCATACGTATCGGATACATATCAGGGATACATATCCTGGATATGTATCCTGGATACATATCCTATACGAACACATACATATCAATACGTATCCTATACATATCCCCAGTTTAACAAATGTCCGAACTATTCATACAAATGTTTTGAAACCTTTGTATTCATACGAATGTTAATGTATGAATGTTGTAACATTCAATTTGTGTACGAACGTCCGAATTCATCCAAATTCGTACAAATAACGAATGTTACGATTATTCCTCCACCTGTGGTTGATCCAGATCTAACCAATATGGATCTAGTTAATACAAATTAACTGACGTAAGTGTATAAAGGGCCTTTTGTCTCCATTCTACCTCCATTCTCACAAGAGCTGAACTTTGGTCCATATCTGAACATTGTGTGCTGTGAGTGTTTGTGTTCCAGAAGAGCTGAGGGCAAACTACTTTGCTGAAATTGCCCTGGAAGCAAAACTCAAACTCACTTTGCTCTCTTAAGTCTTGTTGCATGTCAGGAAATCAAGGCAGTTTCAGACTGCTACCACCGAAGTAAGAGTAAATTGCAAGCCAGGCATATAACTGGGCTTGAAATCTTTTTAGGCTGACGCCTTGGTGGCAAGCAAGATCAATTCATATCCAGATTTCCAGGGCTCTATACCTCACTTCTCTGGTACTGAGTGGCAAGATGTTCACCAGAGCATTGGTACTTTGGCCTTCTATTAAGCATTTTGCAGTCTATGGACTAGCTTGTGTGTACATCCGAGTGTTTGTGCTTTATTACTTTTGCTCATCACTGAGAAGATCTTTCCTGATCAAGAGAAAATTTCCTGATCAAGAGGTATAATTCCCTCTACCCTAAGAAAGTTTTCTCACTTTGCTGCTTTCTTTTCAAATTGCATTAAGCAATTTTTCCTTCATTGCATGTTAATTCCTTTTTCTTCCTTCTAGTTTAAGTAGGCTAGTTGAAGAAACTAATTAGTCCTGGTGAAAAAAATGGAGACTGTGTCTTGATAAAACTCGATTTATTTAGGGGGCATAACTGATTATTGTGTGAGAAGAACTCTTTGAACTGGGCAGTCATGGGGGAAGAATTCATTACATTGAGGAGCTCTGATCCAGGGGCCACCTCTCCTCTGCTGCAAATAAATAAATAAATAAATAAATAAGTGAGTTGAGCCTTATTTTCCCATGGAATTCTGCCTGGTAACATGTTTTGATTAGTTAAGAAAATCCCCATGCAATGTACCTTGCTGAACTCTTTGTTTGTTTGTTTGTTTGTTTGTTTCCTTGTTTGCTCAGTTGCACACTATAGTGCTTTACTTTAAGCCTGAGAAGCAACAGAAACATTTATGATAATCCATATGTTTCACGTGCTGGAGTGATAGCCAACTCTCTACCTCTCCTGCCCCAGCCATAGTTATATTTCCCATTTGACTAAATTGCCCAGATTTGCTAATATTTTTGCTACCACTGACTAATTTGCAGAAATCCAAGTGTTTTATTGCTGTTCCTGTTTTTATTATTGTCATTTGGTGTGTAATGAACTTATTTCCTGTGTGTCTTTTAAACTTTAATTTAAAAACTCTATTGAGATCAGCCAAGTGTTTCCACCTTGCTTGGGATCAATTTCAATCCATTATTAATCAAACCAAATCAGTAGTCCCAAAAATCCAGCATGTGGAATGCTGCTAAAACACATGTCTAGAGCTGTTCCTGTACCACTACCAAAGCAACTTTTCTATCCATTCATTGTACAGGAGGTTTATTTATTTACTTACAGTCTTAGTAAAATAATCTTCTGGGAGTTTGCTATAATAAATGAATCTCTTTTGCTATAGGGACTCACTCCCCCCTTTGCATGTTGCATTTGTCTCTATATTCTTGTATTCTGGAGGGACATCAACTTGTATTGTGTATTACAGGATAATATTTTAGAAGTGTCTCATAAACAGGATCCTCCCTCAGGGCAAGAGGATGAAACACAAAACAGGCATTCCAGCTGCTATATTGCCCTATTTTTCAAACCTTTGTTAGGAAAATGTTAACAGCTCTGAGTAAATGTATACCCTATGACTTGGCATTTTTGAAATCTAGATTGTTCTGTTCCATGTCAGCCTCCTGTGCAGATGATTAGAGAATGTTAGCCTGCTAAATGGTCTCCTGAGTGGGAGTGTATCTACTCTGTTCCGGTATAGTGTAGACTGACAAAATAATGCCTATGAAATAAGGCATTCGAATGATGTTTTGGTTCTGACTTTACATACATAGTGCTGCATAAGCATTATCTAACTAAGGCTGTATTCAGCATCACTGGGATGTTTTAGATAAAGGCTTAGAGATGGTTTGCAGGTGAGATTGTTCCCACACCACTGTGCCCTTCCCATTAGCATTCTAGGCTAGAAAAGGTGGATTCGAGATGGAATGAGAGCATGAAGGCCAATGTGTAAGGCACTTTGAGCTTTGGTTTGTTTGTTATGTGTGAACATAGCAAACCACATCATTTTTATCAATGTACTGCATTTTAGGTCTACAGTAAATAAAGTACCGTTAACAAGCATTCCTCCATCAATCCATTATTTGTATATCTCAAAAATCTCAAGAATCTCTTAGCCTGTGGTCACACCTAAGGTTTAATCCAGCTTCAATCCACCTTCAGAGTGAAAGAACCCATCAGCAAAGTGACCAGTAATTTTCTTTCCACATTATCCATCCTGAAGGTGAATTTTCTAAGTTTTATTTATTTCTTTAGCATATGACAAATTAACATAGTTTAAAAACTATGTGATAGAACCAGGAGATCCTTTAAGGCTGTCTGGTTGCTGCATCTTCAAGGCTTTAGATGGTAGTTTCAAAGTGACAGCTCTTTAGCACCACCCAGGGAACAGGTGTGACTTAAGGAGTGTCAATGTCTGAGTTATTTAACAGTTAAAGAAAACAGACTGCCACTTTGCTGATGTATTCTCTCACTCTGAAAGTGGACTGAAGCTGGATTAGACCTTAAGTGTGACCATGACCTTTGCAAGACTTTTCAGGCCAAAAATGCATGACAATATACAAAGAGGTCTAGGGATGTGCACAAATGCATTTTTTGCATTCAAATTTGAGTCAATCTGAATATTCAATTTGATTTGAAAATCTGATTTGAAAATCCAATTTGAATTGAATGATACAAACGTTGGCAACATTCATATCTGATTTTCAGATTTGCGCTCATGCCGTTTTCATCTCGTTTGCATCTCGTTGACATTCTGTGTTATAAGTGCAAATAGACCCGATATTCGGATGCAATATAAATTCAGTCGAATTATCAGAAAATCTGTATTGGATTTTCTAAAATCCAAAATCTGTTCAAATTCAGAAATTTGGATTTTCAAAAATCCAATTCGAATTCAAATGTCAATATTCGTCGAATCGGATTTTCTAATTTTTGAATATCCCTGCAAATCCCTAGAGAGGTCTACTATTCCAGATTGCCTCAGTTCTGTGTCCTGCTTTCTTACTGCTTTTTAGAGAAAAAAATGTAATCTTTTTATTGAAAACTTTGTACGGCTTATATTCCATTAAGTAGCATCCCTAGCATTTTCTGGATTGTTGTGCTGCATATCTTTCAAGCTATGTCATGCTATTTCTAAAGAACGTGGAAAGTAAGTGTACCCAAAGTGTTGCAGATGTTTTCTTATATTCTCTTGGCATTTTGTGTTTGAAGACTATATCAGAGATCACATTTGTTTCTATCTGTGAATGTCCAAATACAGAATAATCTCATATATCTGGATTGCAAACATCTGGTACCAAATGTATTTTACATGCTTTCCTCCTCCAGACTTGTGTGTTTTATGCCCCTTCTCCTATCTCTAACTTTTTTCTTGGCATTAATTTCATGTCCCCTGGGGTATCTAAGACTGTGATTTCTGAGTAAATGCCAATCAAAACAATTTGTGCCTCCATCTGGGAGTGGTGATGCTTGTTGTGCTGTCTTGAGACAGAAAGGGTTGTGATCAGATACGGGGGGGGGGGAGAAAAAGCATCTCTAAAGCACCTCTGAGAAGGTGTCATGGTGGGATTTTTCACACACCTGTCTTGCCTCCTCCATCTCCAAAACATTCTGTGGTAGAAAAGGTGGATTAAAGAAGGTCTGGGAACACGAGGGCCACACACTGTTCTTCTGAGGTGCCCTTACTGTTATGTCCAAACACAGCCTAAGTCTTTGTTATCTCCAGAAGGCTAGAAGACAGCCTGCTTTAAACATCAGACACCGTATGTGTGTGACATAGGATTAGGAACAAGCAACAGTGGTGAGTAGGTTATTGAAGTAGGGCCACAATACAACAATGTCAAAATCATAATAAATACCATGTACAAACAATGCAGGAAACACATGACATGACAAATCATACTGAAGTCCTTTAAGGAAAAGAAAAATAGCCATTTTGGGAATTTGAAAAATGACACTTGAGCTGAACACATACCCATTGTACATGCATGGATATCGAATAAAGAGATTCAATCTGTAAAAAGAAGTAGGTGGAGCCAGTACCCCAAACACTAAATCATTATTTTGATCCAAATGTTTGATGGAATGCATAAATGACAAGCTGTCTCCATGTACAGTAAATAATTGCCTTTCAATTAATTTTCTTGGCTTAGCTTTACTCCTAAATAATTACCTTTTATATACTAACTATGCAGATGGTTTCAGATCAATTCATCTTTAATTTAGCATGGAGTCATAATTCCTGGAGCTGGCTTACCTGTAGGAAAGGTCACCAGGAGTAAAAATCACAACCTGCTTAGCCAATGTAAAAATAGAGATTTAGCCTTATCTGCACACATTTTTAAAAGTGTCTCAAAAGCACCTAGGGCTGATAGCTTGTAGCAGCTATTCTTCTCTTCCCAACTATTACCCACATAAAAAGCCAAAGATGCACTTTAGAAGTACAATTTGTGGCCTTTGCTATAAATTAGAATTGGGATGGAAACACTGGCATATGGTGTCTATCATCTCTAAGCTGCTTTTGACCTTTTTATTAAACTATATATGGATGCAACCATGGCTGAATTTGCACTTCAGCCCATAGTATGCAATTAGGCAACATCCAGGCAGGTGAATCTGCTCTGTCAGGAGCGGTTACAGTCTCAAAATGCCTCCTGCCTGCCCAGAAGTTGAGTAATTGCATGCTAGCTGTGGAGCACGAAATCATGCTCCACAAGCATGCAAACCTTCCCCAGACACTTATCTGAAATGTCCAACTGGTGATCACTCACACCTCTGCCTGCTGGGAAGGTTATTGGAGCTGCCAAGCAAGTATGCTGGAAGCTCCAATGGCACCCTGATGCAACTGGGACTGCATAGAGCATCAGTGCCATCATAGCAACAGTGCTGAAGCATGCACAGTTACAGGGAGAGCCACACTCAAGATGGTAGCACCCAGAAAAGGTTTGGGCCAGGGATTGATCACAGGTAAGTGATTGCTCATGCTGGGGGTAGGCTAACATTGACTAGTGATCACAAGTGCAAACACTAGTCAAGGTTAGTTGATTTCACACCTTTCTTATCCACAGGATGGGAAGGGAAGTGTGAAAATGCCCCTTAGCTGTACCAATCCTTTAGCTAATACAATTACAGCTGGGTTCCATGCCCTGGACTCCAATTGAGTGAGAAGAACTGGAACTGGAAGGTCCCACTGACAGGCTAGAGAAGATGAAACCAGTGACAGCTGTGGAACACAGCCTTTGGGTTTTGCTTTCAGTACTGACACTTCATGTTTGATCACCTAGAACTTTAAATTGGTTTCTGGGTCACCTTTTTGAAATTAATCTGTTCAATCTTGAAAGTTTGTGCACAATATATTTAAAAATAACCCAATTCCCAGTTGTGTCTCATAGAGAACTTCCATGAAGGTGATGGTGGAAAGCCACAGCTTCTTCCATTTTACAGAATTTTTGCACATAACAGATAAAAACAGAATTGGGTTCCAACTGGAGCCTCCCTAGTGATTTCATAGTCTGAATCTGTGGGCTCCTGCTCTCCATTCAATGACTTTGATTTTGTGACAAAGACAGAAGGAATAAGTTCTTCAACCAATGGAACACTAGAAAGGTACACTAGAATGATTCATGAAAGTAGAAAGATGCTACTTGAAGTATTCAAAAACCAGCTGGCAACCATCAAACATGGACAGAATGCTACTACATTCTTCTTATACCTCTAAGCCTCCTATGAGCAATGAGGAATGGATGCCTAACTAGTTGGGTCTTTATTCTTTTTCTAGATGGAGTCTTTTGAACAATTTACCCAAGAGACATCTAATTCTAATGCATAATTCTAAATACACTCAAGACTGGAATGGAATGAAACTGACTTGTTTCTGAGTAAATGTTATACCATTGCATTGTTGTCATCATGTAATTAAAAAAAGTCTCAGCCACTGTTCATAGCAATTATTTTCAATGTCAAAGCATTTAAAGAAAAAAGTAAAACTGAGAACATAAGAAAGTCATGTTTATATTAAATTAATACTACAACTAATTAAATGCGTTCATTGAAAATATTTGAAATTATTAGCCACATGTGATGTGAATACAGTTTTATGTTTTGTTAGTAAATTTGTCATGACATCTCTCTGTGTTGGGCAATGGGCTCATTTATAATATTCTGGAAAACTTACACCTTCAACATGGCTTGTAATTTGGCTGATGTCTGCTAATTCAGTTTAGAGTTCCTTTGACCTGCATCAGGCCGTACAAATCAAGTCCTCAACTTTGCTTGGCGAAGAGGTATTCCTCCAATTGACACACTACACTGTTTCCTCTTAACTTTAGACATGCATTTCATTCTTGCTCCCCCTTGCAGGTGACATGAATTTGATTATCTCACTACTCAGCCACCCAATAAGAAACAGCAGCTCCAACTGAGAAAACAAATCAGCATGAAATCACACAATTGATGGGGTTTCCTCCAAGGTGCCCTTAAAATTAATTACATTGGGAGGCCAAGTTACTTTCTTAAACCAAAAAGGCCTGACCTGTCAGCTCAGATAGCACTATGTCAGTTTAAGTATTCACACTAACTTACCCTTTAACTTTTGTGGATTAAAGAGGGAAAAAGTTGAAGGTGTATGACACTCTGTGTGTATATTGGCGTGTGTGTCTCTGTGTGCACGCACACACACCCATGTACATGTGGACGTGCACTTCAACAAATTGAGAGATACCATGTGCTTTGTGAAGGGACAAAGTTTCCCTCAACTGCGGAAGATTCCCGTAAACAAGCATATTAGTGAATAAAGGGTGTTTTTCCACTGTCACTAGAAGTACCCATTAAGTACCCATTAACGGGTGCAAAAATGCCATTTCATACCCATTAATTGGTACTTAAGGGGTACTTTTAGTGACAGTGAAAAAACACCCAAAGACTTATGAGAGTGCAAAGTTATATAATTAATTTGTTAGTATTTACTGAAAAAATTTAGAACCCATGAAGAATTCACCAAAGTTTTTTTGGTAGCTAAGGAAAAGGTTGGCTTTATGTTCCTTTCCTTATAGCCGAAGGAAGGAAGGAAGGAAGGAAGGAAGGAAGGAAGGAAGGAAGGAAGGAAGGAAATTATATATTCATCATGGATTGTTCTCACAGCTAATGTGAGTGGTCAGAACTTAGAGTTGATACATGCTCTAATTATGTCCAATCATTATCGTGTTATTGGCTATACCTTCTTTGCAATATACATTTTAGATAATGAATATATTATTTTGGAATATATCTTGGAATGAGGGCCTGCTTTCCACACGCTAGTGCAGACTATGGCAGGCCCCATAGTCTGCATTAGCAAGTAGACAACAGACTCCTATCCTAAAATATATTTCAGAATAAAGCCAAGTGCAGGAAGGGCTTTGGATCTGAAGGATCCAGTGTCTTCCCATTTTCTACATGACTTTGTACTAGGGAAATATATCACAGTCATGAGCTACTCCCTGTATTTTTTTTAGAAAAGGATGTAAGAAAAACTGGAAAACAAGCTGCAAAAGAACAACTATCAGTGGCCTGTAACAAGGAGACTTGTGGTGAGAATCCAGAACAAAGTTTGAAGTCTAAGCCCTGCCCGTCTCTACCTCACCACCAATCTGCCTGCATGCTCTGGCTCTGAGAACAGCAAAAAATGAGAAAGTAATGCTGCATCTCCACTTCCAATAGAGACAGCTTCATTTCGGACAGCAGGTTCCTTGGCCCGTTTCAGAACAATGTTTCTGTGGCTGTAATAAATTTACTCATTCATTTCAGAACAGGAAGGTGCCATTGTCCATGGCATCTCTATGAAGGGCAGAAAGAAGACATCCTGCTTTGGAGGTGCAAACATGAGCAATCATGCCACAAAACAGCATGCACAATCATTTCAGAGGCACTTGCTGCCCCTGAAAATACAAATGGGGCAGCAGCAGGTGACTTCTTCAACCCACAGAGGTGCCCACAACTTGCAAATGTCGATGCATCCTCTGAGTATTCCAGATCTTCCCTCTCTAAGTTTTGACAGGCTTGCTCTAGGCTGGGCAGATAAAGCTGCAAGATATAGAACAGCAGCAAACATTACCCAATTCAAATATCATCAAAAACTGAAAAAAACTGAACTGAGTCCAAGTAGCCACTTATACCCTCACCCTGCTTCTGGACAGAAAGGCTGAGAAGGCTAAAAGAAGCAAAGATGGAGAGTTCCTGGTACACTACACTTAAACTGCTCTAATGAAGAGTGTGCCGCTGCACCCCTCAGCTTCAAATTGTTGTAAGTACCAGAGGTGGAAAATAAATTTAGATCTACATTAGCTAACCCAGGAAAACCCTAAACTAGTCAGGATCGACACAGTTCTCACCATGGCGGAAGAGGCTTGAACGGAGCATGTGACTAGGTGGCAGAGGCGCGGTTGCACATGCAGATGCATGGTAGCACCATTGCTGCAGCAATTACAACTTTGCCTCCCTGGGACATTTTCCCAGGGAAATTGAAGTGCGAAAAGGCTCAGAAACCAGGAAAAGACTCAGGCAGGGCTATCTTTCTAGCTAGATCCACTGGGCAGCTCCAAGTTCCAGAAACTTTGATTTTGTACCCATGTTCTCTTTCATATTTTACCTCTGCTGTATAAGCAGAGGTGAACTAATCCAATGTCCCCTGCACCTGCTCCTAATTTCATGTGTTTTGGCAGTCAGTGTCCAGCATTTGTGCATTGACTGTAGCAACTGTGAAAGGGATCCTGTGTCTGATCTCTGATCCGTGCAGGGTTCCCAGCTGTCTGTTGAACAACCACTATATACATTCAGGAGATTAGTGAAGAGGCACCTATTTACCCTGGCCTTTGGTTGAGGAAGCAGTTTTTCAGACACTGTCATAGTTTTTAGTGTGTTCATTTTGTACTTTTTTACAGCTGTAACCTGTCCTGTGTCCTTTGGCTTTAGGGTGAAATAAAGATGCAAATAAGGAAGGAAGGAAGGAAGGAAGGAAGGAAGGAAGGAAGGAAGGAAGGAAGGAAGGAAGGAAGGACAGGACTAGGAATGGTGAGAGTAGTGGAAGGCAGGTCACAAAGATGTCACATATTGCAAGCTAATATTTATGATACTGTACCTATTTTTGCTACCATAGTGTCAGGTGGAGTTTTTTTAAAAGTCCCTGGCTGGATGAAATTTTGCTTTTAGAATCTTTCTTTATTCTGGATATGAATTAATTGATTAATTTTGTGGTGATGGTGGTTGTGAAATTCATCCTACTAGCAGGAATTCATTTCCATTAGCAGAAGGAGAGACAATTTTCACCTGCTGCTCCACTGTTATCACTTTCTACACTGCCTGTCTATGGCAGGATCTGCACTGGGAGGCCACAGAGCACTTTAAGCATTCTGAGGCCTTTTCGCATTAGGCCTTTTGGAACATGCCTGGATGGAGCATTTGCTCCTCTGGGCCAGCAGTTCCATTCAGAACCACCCCAGCCCATGCCAGCATGTCCTACACGTGCTCCAGATGTAGAGCACTTAATTGTGCTCTACGCCCAGCCCAGCACATTCTGGCCCATCCCTGGCCATTCCACAGCTGTTCAGGGAAGGAATCGATCACATGCCTCCCTCCCTGACAGCTGTGGGACCCCTCCACTGCCACTATTGGGCTGCAATCGGCCCAACAGCTGGCATGCCTGTGCAACTAACTCACCTTGCCAGGCCCGGGGTACGATTTCCCGTGGTCTGCACAGGCGTGCGGACCCAGGCCCACCGCTTGGGTCCTGTCTACCATGAGCACATGTGCCTGTGCAGACTGCAGCATATCACACCCCGGGCACGGCAAGGTGAGGCATTGTGTGCATGGGGGAGAGGGTGGCTCACTCCAGGCTGGGAAACACCCAGTTTGGCTTCCCTCACCCCTTTCCAGGGCAGGGAGAGAGGGAACTGTGGCTGTCTTTGAACCAGGCGATGTGGTGCTCCAGTGCTATACCAGGCCCACCTGAAGTGCTGACACATGTAGTGTGAAAAGGCTTCTGGTCTGTCCCCTCCTCCTTCATCAGGAATAGCACTATACTTGAAACTGCCATGATCACAGCAAGTGCAGATGGTCAGCCCTGTCTCCTCGATCAGATTCAAAGTGAGGGAGTCCTTGGCTTTGATTTTGATGTTGGGGGTGGGTGGGGCTTGTGTTCCAATAGAAGGAACATCACTAAAGAAAGCAGTACAGTTCCTCAAGCGACTGTGGTGCCAGCCAGGCCACTTTTGTAAGGGTTAAAGTGCTGCAGCTCTCTAGAGCAGTGGAAACACTGTAATAGTTGTTGAGTTGGCATGGAAGGGGGAAAGGGCAGCGCTTCCAAAACATTTGATGTACAACAAGGAGGCAGCTTTATGTGGACACTGCATCTTCACAATGTGCTCAGACCATATAAAGGCCACTTCCAGATGGTGGCCAAACAACCTGCTAGCAAGGGATAACAAGGGATATTGATCCCCCACCATTATTCTTTGCCAGCTAGTCTTCATGCACTTTAAATTATGTGTACATCCAAGCATTGAAGCATTTAGAACAGGGATTTGCACAAAAATATATATATATATATATCCACATAGTATCCACATAGAGAATTCATATATATATATGAATCAAATGCAAATTTATATATTTGCATTTGATTCTTATAGAATCAAATGTAAGAATTTGTATTCGTTCAAATAGATCCCCTTTGAATGTTGTAAGATTCTATTCAATACAAATGTATTCATACAAATTTGTATGAATGTCCAATACATATCCAGTAAGTACCCAATGCATATCCAATACGTATTCTGTAACATATCCAGTCTGATAGTGTCAAATCTGCCCTGAATCCACTCTCAAACCATGTCGAATGCACTCTAGGTCTGTTGCAGATGTAACTGGGGCAGACATTTTTCCCACCTCCCCATTTCACAAATGTCTCAAAGCATTCGTACAAATGTTTTGAAACATTTGTACGAATATGAATGTCAATGTATGAATGTCGTAACATCCAATTCATATACAAATGTCTGAATTCATACAAATTTGTACGGATATCAAATGTTATGAATATTCGTGCACATCCCTAGTCCAGAATGCCCAAATGTGCTTGCTACCACCTCCCTTCATGCATGGAGACATGTTTCAGCCTCCACACGTGTATGATGGCTGGAGCAATAATGGCGGCTTCATCTAAAATTGTAGGTAAATGTGCTGTTAGAAAACCCACAACCAGCATGGGGGGTTCTAGCAATAGTTTTCAGCACTCTTTTGGAGGGGAATAATGGGACTTTGTGGGATAGCCTCAGATACATGAGACAACCTGAACATAGCAGTGTCATAATGATACTATTTCCCCCCATCTGTCAGGGTGAAAGGCACTATGTGGATACTGCCTGTATCCGTTTGAGGAGCCAGAGAAATTATTCTGAATAGCCCAGAATGTAAAGCAGGAAGCTTGACAGCAAAGGTGAACTGAGAAAACTGTGTTTACTTCTCTCTTGTGAATGGATGTCTCCACTAGCTCTGCAAAAGTGGCAAAACTTAAACAATAAAACCCTTGCGAAAAGAATCTTGTGTCCAAGCTCATGTTCACTTTGTGTAGTAGAATAGCTTTCCTCCAAAGGTGCCCTGAAGATTATATACACCACTGACAAGCCAGTCCAGATGAAATGAATGAATGAAAAGAAAAAGAATAATATTTACCCAAACTAAAAATGCTCTTTGGTTGATGTTTTCGACATGGTCAGGTCAAGGGATGTCAGATAAAACAAAACAAATAAAAATCCATGGATGGGAAACAATCCAGAGGAAGTACTTAGGTTTTCTAGATACGTGAATCCTCATCAAATTGTTTAGAAATACAAATATTAATTTCAGACTGAAGTAGCTCTGGGCATTTGAGCTGTTCATGAACTCAGATAAAACACAAGTTTGTATCTTTAGTGTTTCCTTCTAATCAGAGGCTTTATCTCTCTGCATTGGAAATACACATTCGGTTCTTCAGAGACAGCTACTAGTTTCTGTTTGCCAGGAATATGCCTTTGATCCATAACAATTCAGATTGAGTAAATCTCAGATGACTCTTTTTCTTAGGCCATCTGGCTATGGTTTTTCTAAATGTATTTTTTTCATTTGCAGACCTCACTGAAGGCTGTCTCACAAAATATTTTCTCTACTCTGTTATAGTTCCTATGGTATGAATATGTCTTTTTAATTTAAAATACTCATAAGCAGCAGATTATCTTTTACCATCTGTTGCTTCAGTGTAATTTATATGGAGGTACACATACAAATATAGCCTAGGCATAGGGTTACTTATGCAAGGAGTATTTCAGCATCCAATCTGGAGCATAGCTGTATTTTTAACCTGGGTATCACTGCCCACTTATTATCATTGTGATGCACTGTGGATTTCAATTTTTTGTTTCCTCCAAAGAGGTCATGGTGGTGTATGTTGCTTTGTTCCCCTGGATGAGAGTGAATAAACTTAAACTGAATCCAGACAAGACAGAAGTGCTCTGTGTCACAGGATCTCGGGTCCGTGTAGTTGGGAGATCCCTGTCCTTGATGGGGTTGCAATGCCCTGGAAGGGACAGGTGCATAACTTGGGGGTTCTCCTAGACTCCACGTTAACACTTGAAGCTCAGGTGGAGGCCGTGTCCAGGAGTGCCTGCTCCCAACTACGGCTAGTCTGTCAACTGAAGCCACTTCTGGATAGAGATGACTTGGCCACAGTTATCTGTGCTCTGGTAACCTCTAGATTGGACTACTGTAATGCACTCTACATGGGGCTGCCCTTGAAGACGGTTTGGAAGTTGCAGCTATTGCAATATTCAGCTGCTAGAATGCTAGCCGGATGCACATCATGCTGGTCTTAAAAGAATTGCACTGGGTGCCAATTTGCTACCGAGCCCAATTCAAGGTTTTGACTCTGACTTATAAGGCCCTAAATGACTTGGGCCCCAAATATCTAAAGGAACGCCTTCTCCCATATCAACCTACCCATGCCTTAAGATCAAGTGGTGAGGCCTTCCTGGTTGTCCCACCACCTTCAACAGTGAGGTTGGTGGGCACCCGGGAATCTTTTCTGTGATGCCCCCAGACTATGGAATAGCCTCCCCCTCAAGGTGTGTCATGCTCCTTCCTTATATATATTTAGGAGGCAGTGAAGACACACCTCTTTGCCCTGGCCTTTGGCTGAGCTGCTTATGCCCCCCCCCCAGTACAGACACTATCATTTTAAACATATTGCATATTGTTTTATATTTGTTGAATTTTTAATGTCTTTTAATGTATATTCTATTTTAATCTGCTGTTACCCGCCCAGAGACCTTTGGGTATGGGGTGGAATAGAAATGTAAATAATAAATAAATAAATATTGAGTTTAATTTTAAGCTAAGTCAGCAACCTGTTATTCTAGGAAGGCAGATATTAACTTCTGAAATTCAATATTTCTTATGGATAGAGCTTACGGATGTGCACAAATATTCAAAATTTAAAAAATCCTATTCGAATCTGATGCATGTTGACAATCGAATTTGAATCGGATTTCTTAACATTTGAATTTAGACATTCAAATGGATTTCGGATGTTCTGAAACAGTCATTCAAATGATTCAAAACATTTGAATGTACATATGTATCTGTACGCATTTGCGCTTGTAATACGGGATAAAAATGGGTTGCATACAAGATAAAACAGGATGCATTCAAAATGCGTACAGATACGTATAACACATACAAATGTTGTAGACATTCATATCTTTAAATACAAATCTAACATTTGAATGAATAGATTCAAATGTTACGGATTTGAATTGGTTTTTTTAAAATCCGGATTTTAAACATTCGAATTCAAATGCAAAAAAAAAATAATTATGCACATTCCTAATAGAACTTATTGTATTCTTTCTTTTTTCCTCCTAGTAGTCTATCATCATATCTTATTGTACCACTGATTAGTTTCCACAGGGGGGGAGTGTAATTGCTTCTAGATTTTACTCATTGTTTTCAAAAGCTCTTCAACATTTTAGTCCAAAGGAAGCTTTCCTGCCTGGTGAATATAACAAGACAATCATTTATAGCTGGCAGAATTCATTAGTAAGTCATAGCAGTTTAATTATTAGCATTTTATGCACAAGTGCTTAACTAGTCTGAATATCTTCCCTTTTGGTGTAACACAAAGGAAGAAACAAGACTAGAGATAGAAGTTCAGGAAACTTGCTTTTTTAGTTTTGCTTTTTAGATATACATATTTAAATTATACAATACATATTATTTCATGCTTACACAATACATAAATCTCATATGGTTACAATATATTACCCTTTGAGAAACCATTTTATACATATCCTCCCTCCCTCTCTCCATCCCAGCCTGGATGCCATTCTTATATTCCTTTCATTTCCATATTAGATGTTGCTTTATCCAGTGCCTTGTCATACTGGGTTCCTTACCTTTCTTCTCAAGTTGTTCATTACTTTTCTCAAGGTGGTCCTTGCAGGTATTGCAATCATATGTCCCTTTTTTAATTGAATTGATTTCATTTATGTTATTTTTAAACTGCCTTTCACTTAGGTCCCAGGGCAGTTTACAAAAAGTATAGCTGATACAAGGCTTAAAAAGCAGGAAAAGAGAAAGTAACAACAACACAACAACAACAACAAAATCAACAGATTTAAGGGAATCAAATCCTACAGGAGAATGGGCACATTATTCACCAAATGGTTGAGTGAACTGGTGAGTTTTAAACAAGTGCTGGAGAGTAATTAGTGAATATACCTGCATAATTCTAATTGAGACTATTCCAAAGCCAGGGATCATGCCAGAGAATGCCTCCCTCTACTGATGTGCCAAAGAGATTCATAGCCTTCCCCTTTGTGTGTGAAATGAACGTATTCAGCCTTCACTGAGGCTTCATAGAAGCTTAAACCTGGCTGGATCTGCCCTACCTCACATCTCCCCACAGCCACCTCCCCTTATTTTCAAATGCCTGCCACTGCATCCTTTGGGAATAATATTTCTTGTGATTCCTGATTGGGGCAGGCACTCCAGTTGTGTGCGCACCTCCAGGAGCCCTGAGTTTGAGCCTCTGAAGAGGGCACAATAGTAGAGACAGTGGTGAGGAGGTGGTGGCGACAGCAAAATGTGAGAAGAGGCATATGGGACATGAGGGAGGGGAGATTCCCTTTGTGCGAACATTCAATGAATATTCCTGCACAAAGGTGAAGCCCTCTATACTTGTGGGGGAGCTTCATGCAAAGCCATACATTTCTCCCCTTCAAATTGAATCATAGGGGGGAAATGTGCTTCTTGCACATCCATTCTGCCCCCTGCAACTGCTCCATGGACATCATATAGGGAACACCAGAAGAGCCTCAAAGAGATTATCTTAATTGATGGGTAGATCTGTATGAGAGTAGGCACCCCTCCAGATATCTAGATCTCAAGTCATTTAGGCATTTAAAGATCAAAGTCAACACCTTGAATTGGACCTAGAAGTGAAGTAGTAAAAGATGCAGATATTTAAGGACCAGCTGTAACACCAGTCATCAGCCTAGGTCATGTCCCCACGCACTATAAAGTCTGAATCGAATCTGAATTCAGCAAGGAGCATTCCCATACAAACCCCCCAAACTGGGCTACATGAAGACCAAATCGCCCAAATCCATGCTAAATATAGTCCTCTAGAAAACTGTTCTTGCTACAGTTTGGGAATGAAGTCTGCATTATTTTGGGGGTGGAGTCTGCACACGGGGATGCTCCCAGGCTATTTAGGGAGGGGATAGACTTTGACATCATTAGGAGGTGGGGTTTCATGTCCTGTGTTCACCATTCCTGTCCTGTGCATTGGGGATCACAACTGCTGGCTATTTTTAAACAGTGATTAAATAGAAACAAGCCTCTTCTCTCCGCGATCTGATTGCTGGGCAAACATAAAAGAACTTGATTGCCCCAGTTTGACAGGTAAAGAGGCAGCGATGGGGGGGGGTTAATCTGGCTCTTGTTCTCCCATGAGCTTCTTACTGCAACCCTTATTCCACCCCCACTCTCCTCATTGGAAGCTGGATTAATGTCACCCCATCCCTGTGCCACCTGCTGCAAATGCCGCATCCCCCCCCCCCTTTAGGGTTTAATCATTTTAAAAAACCAAAGCCGCTACAAGGTTTGGTGGCAGTTGAGCAGTTTTGCACATCTCCGCTCCACCCAGGAACCACAAAAACACCAGGCA
Organism: Aspidoscelis tigris stejnegeri; assembly: GCA_023333525.1. Classification (NCBI taxonomy): domain Eukaryota; kingdom Metazoa; phylum Chordata; class Lepidosauria; order Squamata; family Teiidae; genus Aspidoscelis; species Aspidoscelis tigris. The sequence continues at coordinate 66,913,443 of JALMGA010000002.1, read as the reverse complement.
AGCTTAAAATGCAGAAAAATAAAGCCATTATCTTGCCTGCCTTGGTGATCGACAAATGGAGGGGTGGAATACTTGTATAAAAGAGTCTTGTGGGGCAGTGAAGGCCATTTGACCCCCCCTCATCATTTTAGCTTTAACACCAAAAGTACACATTTACTCCCCAAAAATCTCAGCAGTTGCAATCTCCAATGCACAGGGTAGGAACGGCAAGCACAGGATGTGAAACTCCACCTCCTATTGATGCAAGCACCAATCTTCTCCCCAAATAGTCCAGGACTGTCCCCATGTGCAGGCTCAGCTCACAAAGCAATGCGTGCCAAACCCCAAAACCGTGCCCAGGCCTAGCACCAAATTTGGTCCTGGTTTGGGCAATTTGGTTGCGGAAATCAGACCAAATCTAAAATACATGGGGACACCCCTTGCTGGACCTGATTTTGATTTGGACCAAAATGTGCATGGGGACACGCCCTATGTGTACACTAGTTATATCCTCAGCACCTGGCCTAGAATTGATGTTGTACTGGTTGTTCTATAATTACCTGGGTCAGACCTGAATTCTTTTCTGAAGATTTGTATAACATTTCCTACCTTCAGGCATTGAGCCTGTTCTTAGGAAAATATTATATTATTTTGCTAGAAGTTCAACCATTTCACATTTGAGGTCTTTAAAAAGTTTCAGATGAATGCCATCTGGTCCCTGTGATTTGCTAGTATTTAGTTTATTAAGATACATTAAGAAAAATCTGTGAAACAGAAAAAAAGAAAGAAAGAATATACTCTGGACTATATTTTGAGAGTGATAAGTCAGAGTTGATTAGAAGGGTTGGAAATTTGGTGTGATTATTTATTTGAGGGGGATTGTGGAAGTTTCTGATTGGTTTAAATGTGTTACATTGATATTAATAAAGTAAATAAATGAACATGATGTTGCAGTTTATCATAAACTGTGTTATCAGACCAGACCTGATTTTTTTTTTCTATTTAATTGCTCAACTGTGCAAATTTTCATCCATGTCCAAATGACATTCTTGACATCTTCGTCTATCTGACTGGTGATCCTCTGTAGTAATGTAGACTTAAATTAGCTTGATTTATTGAGGATTTCTACTTTTACCAAACAAGTTGATAACTAAAACTAGCCTGTCTCTCAGCTACAGTTGACAGCTTGTTCACTTTCCTTTGGGTATACCTTGAGCCACAAGGATGCTGTGACTGGGAAGGGACAAGGTACAATTTTGGATTACAGGAACAAAAGCACTGTCTCAAAAATATGGGTCAAAATGGTTGCACTCTGGTACTGTTCAGAATCCATCCTCAGCACTCTGCCCAGAAAGCATAAGATGAACAAGATAATATAAATTGACCTTTATAATTATTGAGCAGGTTTAACAAGCATACCATCTACTCACAGCAAATTGCAACATTACCAACACACCATTTCCTAAGTTTTATTGCCACTGAACAAAATTTGTGCTACCTGGTGAGAAATATCATCGTACCAACTGAGCATATGGAAGTAATCTGTGTTCTTGCCCAGATGGATGCAAAGAATTCATTCAAACTGAAACAGAGTATCAAGAATGAGAAGTTCACTGAAAAATAAGAAAGATGAAGAAAGACTGAAGGAATGTGGCAAAATTATCCTTAAGAGAGGAAGGCATAGCAGGGGCATGATAACATACTTCAAATACCTGAAAAGACATCACAGAGAACAAAGTAGTGAGCTTTTATTATCCCAGAGAGAAGAATAAAGAGTAGTAGATTAAAGGTATAAGACTGGGAACAGAAGCAGGATATCAGGAAAAACTTCGTTACTGTAAGAGGTAGAAGGTTCTTCATTGGATGTACCCAAATGGAGACTCATGGCTGGTGTTCACAATCAAAAAAGGAGCTCTGGAGCAGAATCTACTAATTCCACTACTGGGCTGGGGGGGGGGGATATGCCATGTATATGGATGGTGTCCCCAAGCCTCACAGTCTTTGGAGCTATGAAACAAGATTTCAATAGCTTCACATTTTCTGCCAAGCATAGTTTAGTACTGGATAGGACATGACCTTGAAAGCTGATCAGTTTCTGCCTGGCTCCAAACTGTACCAAGGGAGAAATTGGCCCAGGTGAGTTGCCACTGCCATTGCCATCTCTTTAGATGGTGGAGGCAGTAGCATAAGAGGGTCACTTTCTCCCTCCTCCATCCCTCTCTAGTATGTGAGAGTTGTTTGGAATAGATGAGAGATCAGTCAATTCCTGGGGCAGTTTGGATTGGTTAGGGGCAGGTGTGTGTAATTGCACTGCTCCAAAGGCATCCAGATATTTAGGACACACCACTTCTGGATTGGGTGGGGAAGCGCTCTAAGTACCCCTGTAAGCATAGCCTTAGTGGCCTAATTAGCCCTTTGCAACACTTTTGAGTCTAATATTTAATGAAAAAAATATTTATTTATTTATTTATAACCATATTTGTATAACTGCCCCATAACTAGCTTCTCTAGCCAGCTTACAGACAAAGCATAACATTAGATGAAAAAGTTAAACTATGTCAATAAAGATAGCAAGCGTAAGTTTTTTTTAAAAAAAATTAAAAGACAAATTAGATTCAGTGGATAACTATAATATTTGTTCAACATGATGAAAACTTTCAGAATGCATCTGATTCTATGTGTAACTGATGTAAAAATAATGCATCTTTTTATGGCTGAAGGCTTTTGCTCCATTGCCCACAGTTTCTATATCATGTTTATTGCTATCGACTAAAGCAAAAGAGAGAACATGCTTAGATATTTTTTTCAAAAAACTAGAAGCTTCTTCATTAGACATCTAGTTCAAATACCTTCTTAGACATTGTATATGTATTTTCCAGGGATAATATTTCAGAATTTGATATACCAGCTCCCTGGTGTTAAAATGTAGTTTCTCCCAGATGTGAAGCTTTAGGGAATTAAATTTTATTGGGAAAATGGATTATCCCATAGTGGAGAGAATTTTATTGCTTTTTCTCCCTTTCTTTTGTAAAGTGTGGATGAAGGAATCTGGGTATGTATGCACATGTGTCCATGTCTGTGTGGGCACACACAGAATCACTTTAATTTTGCAGCCCACATTTGTCAACAGAAATGTGTGGAAATGAAGTTAGGGCTGACAGAGGTAGTTACTTAGTAATCCCAGTGGCTAAAACAGGGGTGATTAACAGCACCATTCACAGTTGAGTAGCCATAGGCTAAGGAATCATGGGCAAGGTGTTGTGTCCCACTTGTAAGCTTCCATTCAGCAACTGGTTGACTGCTGAGAGAAAATGTTGTTGAATTAGATCTGATACAAGATTGTCAGGATCCACACAGAGCCATTATAGTGCCATGTGGGTCTTAGAAGAGTATGGAGTCCACATGGCATCACATTCATCATAGAAACAGCCCACATTAAGTTACTGCTAATGGTATTTTTACAGGAAGTTCTTCTAGCAATGTCTCCTGTTCTTCAGCCCCACAGCCACTGCCAAATGCACAGACTTCTGCTTGGATTCTTCAGGCCAAATAGACCAGTCTTGTTATTTCAAACACAGAAAATGGCTGATTTCTGAGAGCAGTAGTTTGTCACTTTTCATTGTGCACTATAACTGTAGTACTTCTACTTGCAAGGACTACCGTGGTCCAGATCCCAACATTTTATAAGTTTTATGTGTTTATGTGTAGGTCACAACTTCTTCTATTTTGGCAATATCCATTCTTTGTGTCCTGAACTATTAATCTTATTTCATTCAAGCTGGTTCACAAATAACTCTAAGCAAGATCCGGATGGCAGGGGGAAAGTGCTACAAATGTAGTAATAACTTTACATTTGTAGCACTATTTATTCTTAATGTGATGGCATGCTGATTCATGCTGCCTGCAACTGTTGTAACTTTAGAGGTGGAATGCTTTTGTTCCTCAAATGCAGTATTGACAGTCAGAGGAATCTTGACTATGGCTCTTTCTGCCTGCACTTATTTTTATTCTGGAATAATTCCAGAATAAAGGTCTGCCATCTGTCTGTTTTTGCAGACTATGTCAGGTCCTACCCCTTATCATGCTTCACCTGTACTGAAAGAAGCTCTGGTCTGGAAAAAGTACCAGTGCCTTATCCCAGTCTCTCTATGGACTTCTTTTAACAGGACTAACAATTCACGATAAATGATGCATGAAAGTGGTGCACTGCTGAAAAGACCCTATTGCCGAAAAGCATCCTCTTCAAAACTATAAAGAGCAGAAGCTTTCATTCTCAGCATTTAGTCTCTGTATTGCTTCCAAGAGCTCTTTGGAAGCAGCAATGGATGCTGGGCCACAATGGATTGTTGAAGTACAGAGAGTCCTTGGAGTGCCAGGACTACTGTAGCATGCTCATAAGAATGTAAGACAAAAGAGAAGCCCTGCTGGATGGGGCCATAGTTCATCTAGTCCTGCGTCCTGTCTCACACAGTGGTCCACCAACTGTGCTAAAGACCTTCATAACAGCTCAGCCAAATGACTGGCACAAGAGCTAATAGAAGTTCAGACACCACTCACCAGCCTTGGCTCTACCTCTCTGCTTTCTCAGATGTATCCGGACCCGTTGCTCAGATCAACTTGTCTACACACCATGAATCAATATGTGCATTGCAACACCTCAGACTTACCTGGTTTTATCACCTTGGATGACTGACACTCATTGTCAACAGCTCTTCTACCGGCCTTTTAAGATAATCCACAAGATTTCCAACATCTATCCAAATTCTGACACCTGAATTGTGGATCGCAATGTCGCTTTTGTCACTAACTTTTCAGAGTTTCTCCCATTATCATTCCCTTCTCCATAGTTTTATATTGATATCTACAATTATTGATACTTCTGTTTAATTGGTTTTCACTTTGTATTTGGCTTTATTTGCACATTGTGATTTTAAATATCTTTACATACTTTTTATACGTTTTGATTCTGGTCTGTGACCATACAAATAAATTCAATTCAAAAACCTCCACCTGTTCTCAGATCCCTACGTTGATCTTTAGAGGCACCCTGCCTATCTCCCCAACCTGGAGGCAATACTTAGGCATCCAGTCTAGTAATTATTGGTACATTATTATCCCTCAAAGTTGATTCAAAATCATTGCTGTCACATAACCTGATCCATTCAGTCATGTATCCATGCCCCAAACACAGTCATTAACACCTGAAATTTCACACAGACGTGTGTCTGTGAAGATTCTGCTTAGCTTTTCAAAAGCATGTCTAGATTGTAGTGTAAAAATAATCTAATAGAAGTGGTCTGTCACTGGGGGAGAAGAGAAGTATACTTCTAGTGTGTATTTTCTTTATTTTTACATTTTGTATATATGTATGTATTTAGGTTTGTATGTAATGCAAGAACATTATCAATTATTTTTTTAAAAAATAAAAAGGCAAATTCTTCCTCTGTTAGCTACCTGTTAGCTACAGTAGAATTGGATGTTTGCTTAGCAGTGCCTGCACCACAGAAAGATAATTGGAGCCCTCCCCACTCACCCATTCATTCAGTATATCTTTCATGCAGTTTTATTACCCATTTATGTGCAAGAGCTGTAAACTTCTCCAACTATTAAATGAACGAAGCCAATATGAAGCTTCACATGGACCAAGAATCACCTACATACATTGAGGCTTACATTAGGAGCATAATAACCCCTCCATGTGAGGAATCTGCACAGTGGGGAAGCTATCCCACGTTCCCCGCCCAATCAGCAGCTGGAAGTTCTGCTTAGTGAACCTGCCATGCTAGTTGATAATAATTGTACTATTAATTGGTGCTGTCCAGACTAGGCAGAATATAAAAGATCCCACTGTGTCCAGTAATTAATGTTCTTTCCCCCCCTTCACTACAAGATCATTAATAAGGGATTCATCCGAGAAGCAAGTAATTGGATGGGTCTGGTTTATTAATGTATTTTTAGAAAAAAAGCATTGGTCTTGCCTTGAGATTTATAGGAAAGAAGCACAGCATTATTATTTAAACAATTATCAATTGCTAATGTGTTATGCCTTCATAGTTATCAGATTCATTCAGGTTCTAATTATTATTTTACATGGCCAAAATATGTTTTGATTGACAAAGAATAAGGAAACAGAGAGGGAGAGATTTGTACTGCTAGACAAAATATACTTAAGCACAATCTCTGTTCCTATTTTTGCTCCAGTGCATATATCACTATTATCACAGGAAACAAATGATGTCCACTTGTAATTATTAGCTTGCAAAGAAGCTCTCTAATCTTACTGACTTGTCATCTGATCAGTTTTTGGAAACTAGAGAGTGAAACCCTTGTGCCAGCAAATTTCCTAGGGAGGTGGTCAAGAGCAATGAAACACGTATTACTTTCAAAGGGCTCATCCCCATGGGCCTCCCCTGCCTCACCGTGGATTCGGCCCTTTTCTGCACTTACCTCACCATGGTCCAAACCAGTGGAGCTGGACCAGCCAGATGAAAAAGGTGATGGTATGGAACACCACTATCAGCATCATGGTGTTGGTCCAGATCAGCCCCCAACCAATTTTGCCAGCACATTTCAATGGGTCCCCCAGTTGTCCTGATCAAAGGAGGGATGCCTTCTACACACCTCCATGTTCCAGACCACAGTCTGCTTATCTGTTGGTAGAGCCATTTAAATGGTTCTACCAATGATCCCAAAGAGATCTTCTCTAATCACATTCCATCTGATGCATACGGAGTAAACCAGCAGGCAGCAACGTCTTACAGATCTGCACTAATGTGTGTATGAGGCCTAAAAGAGCCCTTAATTCTGGATTAAGGGTAAGTGCAGAAAGGGCCCCAAAGTAACATTTGACCTGTTAGAAGCGGATGAGCTCCAGTAACTTTCCCAGAAACACCTAATAAGTATTGTAGTCGATCAAGAATTTATATCGCAACACCCAATTCAAGGTGTTTAATTTATAAGGCCCTAAATGACTTGGTTCCCAAATATCTGAAGGAACATCTACTCCCATATCAACCTTCCTGTGCCTTAAGATCTGGAAGGGAGGCCCTCCTGGTTGTCCCACCACCTTCAGCAGCAAAAGGAGTGGGCACCCGGGAGAGACTCAGTGATGGCCTCTAGGCTATGGAATAATCTCCCCGTTGAGGTGTGTCTATCATCTTTATTGTATACATTAAGGAAGGCAGTAAAGATGCACCTCTTTGCCCTGGCCTTTGGTTAAATGGGGATATATTTTTCTCTTCCCACTGGCAGATGCTGTTATTGTTTTAATGATATTAAATGATATTTGATTTTAGATGTTCTTACACGCTTGGAGACCTCTGGGTATAGGGTGAAATAAATAAATAAATAAATAAATAAATAAATAAATAAATAAATAAATAAATAAATAAATAAATAAATAAATAAATAAATAAATAAATAAATAAATAAATAAATAAATAATATGCAGTCAACTCTCTTAAACAGACACATAAGACATACATACTCCCAAACTGCTTTCCCTGATTTCCATTTAAAAGCTATACATTTTTTAAACTGTTTGGTTCCTGTATTATTTCCTGTATCATTAAAAAAAATTGGAAACATGAAATACTATATAAAATCTAAATTCATTAAGGATCAGGACTGCATAACTGCAATAAAACAGAACTTACAAAATTTCCAAAAATAAAATTGTGTAACAAGGCATTGTTTTCACCTGATAGAAAAAAATGAAGATAATGGAACCAGGAAAGCATTATTTTCTCATATTGTCATTTCACTGCTTAGCTTTATTTAACAGGGGACCTAACATTTAGGTAGTAAGAATTTGAACTCTTTCAGGTACATTTTTAAAGGTTAAAACCAGCACTGGAAGATGATGGCAGAGATGACAAGGCAAACAGAATATTGTTAAACTGTCAGTGAAATCCCCCTGGTTGAATAGCCAAGGGCAAAGGGAGGGGGAATAAACCAATTGTAAGTCTTCTTTTTCATTTTGGTCCACTGCAGAAAAGTGAAATAATGAGGAGAGAAGAGACTTCCATGAGAGTCTTTCTTTTCTCCTTTTCCCTTGAGGAAGTGTACTATGAACTCCCATAGTGAACTTCCTACTCCTAGTTAGTAGTTTTGGAACAACTGCAGTCTTTGTGCTGGTTTTAAAAGGCATTCCAGAGGCCTATTCACACTAGGGCCTCTAGTGAACAATTAGTGAACTTCTAGTAAAGAGCAATTGCACTTTGAGGAGGTTGCTTCAGCCTCTAATCATGCCCTGCCTCACCAGAAGTTCACTAATTGTTGATTAGGGGTGCTTCTGCAAAGGCCCTTTAACACCCATTAAGAACACATCTGGAAACGTGCCTCTGCACACGCGTTGCTGTTTCGGACACATCCATTGAGGTGTGTCCGCACAGCAACATGGATTAAGCACACTTTGGCGGCGGCGCGTCCGCATTTGCGGGTCCATTTAGCACACTTCCGGCTAGTGCGTCCGCACCTAGCCGTGACTAAAGTGTGCTAAATGGGTGTTACTTGCACACCACATTTGATATGTGCTTGATGGGGCTTGCGCTGTGAAAATGCATCCATTTAGGATGCATCTGCACAGCGCAAGTGTGCCTAGCCAGGGCTCTTCCCCGGCCCGCCAAGCATGGTGAGCCGGGGGGGCTCCTACCTTTTGGCTCACCCTCACCCCAGAAGTGACGGATCGCCGCTTCTGGAGCCAGGGTGAGCTTCCCTAAAGCCCACCCTAGCCCACCCGGGGGGGGGGAGGAGCACGCGGAATCCCCTCCTTACCTGTTCGACCTCGCCCCGATTCTGAAAGGAGGAACCCAGGATGCAGTACAGAATTGAATAAGCCCTACTAGTATGTCTTGTCTGGATTGATCTAGGCTATGGCCTGGGATAGGGACCAAAATGGCACCCTATCCCAGTCCTGCAGTGGATCATTTTAAAGTGGTCCAAAAGCAGGTCACTCTTTGTATGTCTATGAAGCATGTGCAGACAGCACATTCCAGTGGTCTGGAATAGACTGGAGGAGCCTTCTTGAAAAGAGAAAGGTCACAAATTTTGAAGGCTGGGGACTTTCATTTCTAGTCTTCAGAGTCTGAGTGCTGACATTGAGGCTAGGACCAGTCTTCAAAGCCAGCACTCAGGCCTGAAGCAAAACAGGCTACCTAAATACAGATGGTCCTTGGAAAAAGCTATTACTATACCACCCCAGTGAGGCCCAAACTCAGTGACCCATGATACATGGATCAGAATAGCCCATGCAGTGCAGAAATGATCCGGGAATCTAAACTTGAAGTTACAGGAAGATTAGTAGCAGTTAGAAAAGCATCCCTAAATACAGCCACAATCTTTCATTAATTCTCCCTGATTCATCAAGCACTATTATAGAACATGTATATCTGTATCTAAGATCTTTACTAGCCAAAGCTGTAAAAAGAGGCTTTGAGTCATAAAGGTCATTAAAGATTCTAATAATGGTGGTAGATCAATAACTATTCATTGAACTGTAAATGTTATCCTAGCACAGACTTGACCTTTTTCAAGATAAATGTATAAACCATCAATTAAAAATACCTCTACTTTGTCTGTAGACTCCCAGGGTGTTTCTGTGTTTGGTGTAGAAAGAGAACCAAGAGACTCCCCTCTGCACCACTAGCATGGTATACAGGACTCCCCCCCCCCCCAGTTCATTCTGTCCACACTGGATAGACTATTGACTGAAACAAAGTACTTGCAGGGATTCGAGAGCAGTTAAAAGTTTTGCTTTTGTCTTTTGCTTGAGAATGTCCATAAGCAGTTGGTGGCCCACTGTGTGAGACAGTATTCTGGTTTAAATGGGCTGCACCCTAATTCAGCAGGGCTCCTCTTATGTTCTTATGTTGCACTACTAAAATGGGTCCCCTAGGGTTTTGTAGGCCAGTCCCTGGCTTTCAGAGCCAGCACCAAAGCTGGGCTGGCTGGGCTGGGCTAGAACAGCATTTGATTCGAAATGAATTGAATGTCCAAAAATCCATATTTGTACAAATAGATTGCATTTGAATGTGATAAAATTATATTCGATACATATCTGATATGAACAGATAAATATCTGATATGAATAGATACGTATCCGATATGAACGGATATGTATCTGATATGAGATACATATCTGATATGAATAGATATGTATCAGGTATCTGATACGAATAGAAAGCTATCGGATAAGAACAGATACGTATCTGATACAGACAGATACATATCTGGTACGAATAGATACATATCTGATATGAACAGATATATATCTGCTGTGAACAGCACCTCCCCTTCAGCCAATCATGATATGTATCTGATATGAATAGATACGTATCTGATACAAATATATATGTATCTGATATGAACAGATATATCTGATATGAACAAATACATATTTGATACGTTTCCCCAGCTTAACAAATGTCCAAACTATTTGTACAAAAGTCCAGAAACATTTGTATTCATTCGAAGGTTAGCATAGGAATATCCTAACATTCAATGCAAGTTCAAATGTCCGAATTTGGCTGAATTTGGCTGAATTTGGCCGAATTTTGAATGTTACGAATATTCGTGGACATCCCTAAGTATAGAAAGATTTTGTTCCAGTTGATACCTGAAGGCTCCAAATTTATAGTATTTCCCTGCACAACTGAATGCTAGTGCACAGTGACCAGAGATATGCTCTCTTTGCAAACAGGTTTTGGGCACTTTGGGGTGGTGGGTGACTTTCTATAGGGTGCATTTAGCTGGCAAAGTGCCTGGGAATTTTTTTGACCACTTTGATTTGCTCAATCACTGCAGGCTTTATGTAGGGAGCAGTTTGATGGAGTTGCATCAGACTGAGTGGTGTCTGATCAGACTGAATATTTCTATGTGAACTCTATTTGCATTTTTGTCCATCGCCATCTATTACCAGACCAAAGCACCAGTTCAACACAACCTTAAGTTTCTTTTGCTCCAGCATCAATAATCCAACCCCACCTCAAATTTTGCAGCAGGAGGAAAGATATTCCTTTAGTTCAGTTGTGGGAACCAGCTTTATTTACACAGTCTTTGAAGTCAGAATGTCCTTTACATCTGACCGTCTGAAAGAGTGAATGAGATAAAACATGAATCTGGTAGCACAAAAGTGTTCTGGGTGGTTGAAAAGCATTGGTGTTTCTTCTCCATCAGCAGTTGGAAGAAATCTGTAGCAGAACAAGATAATCAGCATTCTGTGATGCCCACTGGATGCTTTGCCAGCTCTGTTAACTGGTTAGTTAATTGTTTGTTGTTTTGTTTTTTAAACTATGACTGATGTGCTTTAAGATGTATGTTTCTCTGCAGGTTAATGGGTTGCTTTTAAGGTATATCCTATTCTTGCTTAACAGGTTCCTAGCTGCTTTGAGGTGCTGTGCTGTGTGCTTTACTAGGTGTTAATTACGACTACAGTAATTAGCTTGTTAGACTGTCAGCTTGTCAGAGAGTATGTTGATTTCATTTAGTCTTTGTTAACTTTACTCCCTCTGGCATTTCACTTCTACCTTCCATTCAAATGCAGCTAGCAGGATCTGGGAGTGGCATTTGTTTAGAAGAGGTGACTACTAACAGGGGCAGCTTTTTTGGAAGAAAATTAAGTGTTTTATCAGAGGCATTCTTAAATGGACTTTCTCCTTCTCAAAGGGATTTATGCTGGGTTCATATTAGTTTTGTATAGTGAATAGATGGCAGGGAGAGAAATGAATTTCATCCTGAGGAGAACACAGAATGTGAGGAAAAGAAGAAGAAAAGGGGAGGAAAACCCCCAAGAAATTTACTGATTACAAATACAGCGATTGATCAAGAAACAAAAGGAAATTGAAAAGTGGAAGCAAACCCTCCTTGAAATGTAAACTGTGTGCAGACTTATTTTAAAAATGAACAGATGTTTCTGAGATTAGGAAACAACTGCTCTATAAGACTCTGCTGGGTGCCTAATACTTTAGATTCCACAGCCCCCTGTTTCCTTAAGACATTTCCCCCAATACTGTATACTTTTTATCAGAACTAGTGAAGAGTTCCCTCAAATTTCATGAATGCTACATTGTTCTCTCTACTGCTTTTGCAAGTCACATATGTTGGAGCACACAACTGGAGCACCCCAGGGCCAGAGGGCCACATCACAGCCACAGAGTAGCTAAACACCAACTATTGTTACTTATAGATTAGGTTAGTAATTGAATATATACAGTGTTATGTGACACAAAAAGAAAAAAGAGAGGACAAATTAAAATACAATATTGTGAAACTGCTTACTTTTATCACGAACCCAGTATGGCAATTAAATAAATACTGGTTTGTATCATGAAATTTAGTGTCTGCCAGTGCATAGTGGCTAAGTATCCCACTAGGAGGTGATAATGCAGGAAATCCTCCCTGTGTGTTTACTGCCTCTTAACTAGGCAGCCCCATGCCTGGCGCTATCTTTCCACATATTAACTGATGTGTTCATCCAGATCAGCTCATTGTCACCTCCATGCATGCTTGTATGCCTGTTTCAACCTCCATGCATGCACACTGGATGGAGTAATCATGGTGGCTCCATCCAGAAGGTAAGTAAATGCACTGTTGCTGAAATACTTGCAACCAGTGCTGCGTTTTCCAGCAATACTTTTTAACACCTTTGTGGGGGAGATAGCAGGCTATGGTGGGGTCACCTCAGATACATGAGGCAAACTTGCCATAGCAGCACCAATAATGGCACTATATTCCCTCATCTGGATGTGCCCAAAATAGTACAATTTCCATCATGCCATCAATTACAGCAGTGGTTTCCAACTTTTTTTCACTTGTGTACTCCTTGGCGTTTCCACAAACTGAACCCTTCATATTAGCATTATAGGTTGCAGCTGTAAATAAATATCTCAGTGATGGTATTCTGCCATTGCTTTCTCTCTCTCTTTCTCTCCTGGTTCATACCCCTGGGAGGACACATACTCCAGGTTCAGAATCACTGAGTTACAGCATTACTGTATCAACTTACTACCATATATTTATTACTACATTTGGATTGCATCCTAGGGTGCTTCCGCACCTGCTGCCAAGAAACGGATTTAAGAAAATCAATTTCCTGGTGATATGTCCTCCCGAGGATCCATCTGAAATAGGTACAGATCCTCAGAAGCCACTGACGCTGCCCCTGGAGCCATGGGACTGGAGCATGCAGGTGCCAGTCACTGCACATTTCTGCCGGCATGTGGTGAATGGGGGAAAGTCGGAAGGAGGCAAACTGCCTTCCTTCTGCCCTTACAAAGATGGCAGCTGCTGGCACATCTGGCCCCTCACCTCTCCATGTGCAGAAGCATCCTGCTTCCAAATGAATTGAGGAGAGGGTCTGGATGGAAGCCCTAATTTTAAAGGTCTTCCCAGAGGCCGGATCTTTTGGAGGCTACACCCCATTAAGAACGGGTCTCTGCAGAAAGCAGACACATGAAAGCACATCCTTGTGTGCTGACTACGATTGAGGGGAAGTTGGGTCCAAACCAAGGAGATGGAACCAGGCTAGCAAAAGCTGTTTTAAGTCCCAGACTGAATATCCAAAATCATATGAATAAAGAAAAATGAATGTCTGGACATTCAAACTGATACAAATACATCAGTATCTATTTGTATTAATATTCGATATGTATCCAATGATACGAATCTCGTACTCATCTGGATGCATCCATATGTATCTGTTTACTTCTCGTTTTACCCTGTACACACCCCATTTTCATCCTGTACATACATGTATGTGTTGTGTACATATCCGTACACTTACGAATGTCCAAATTATTCGTACAAATAACTTAAAATATTTGTATTCATACAAATAGTAAAAAAGAAATGCTGGACACTTGATTTGTATACAAATATCCAAATTTATCCAAATTCATCCAAATAATGAATATTTCGAATATTCATGCACATCCTTAGTTGGTGCTGCCTCAATGTGGCAGTTTTTGAACCTGATCCTGCACACAGATTTCCTGGTGTGACAGTTCAAATGAATGAGCTGTCACATATACGAGAAAAGCTGTTGGCTACAGGCGGTTCAACTCAGTCAGGACCTGTAAAGATAATTGTGGGTCTTTGTAGGAGCAATTTACATCCCACACAACCCCCAGGCAACACGAGGTGTTCATTAATTAGGATGCTGATTTAATGGGGTACATTGTTCTAATATTACACACCTTAGAAGTACAGCCCTGCTTACACATGACACAATTAACCCTAAATCAAGTATACAAACCCTAAAACAGTTCCAAAATAAGGGGGCTGTGTTATGTTCTGAAGTGGAACTCCAAGGTATTTTCCTGGTTTTGTTGTCTGAAACATGACATGGTACGATTCCTGAGGAGAAAGAAGAGGTGCTGATTGGATCACTAGCTATTAATTTTATTCTTCATGTTAACAAAATCTACACAGAAATGCTCTGTGATGCATGCAGCATGGTTTGCGCCTGTTTCCATATACTCCTTTGTACTGTTTGGTTTGCAGTGATAAAGAAACTACACGATAAAGGAATTTTCTTAATGAATGCCTTACATGAGCTTCTGCCTCAAGCCCACAGGGACTAATGAGTACTTATGATGCATTTTATAGCCACTTCCTGCATGCACTGTGGCACTTCAGTTAGATTCTTGCATTTGATGTCGTGTTCTCAACCATAATTCAGGCTGCTTCTAATTTTTTTCCTCAAGAGTTATTTGTCAGTAAACCATTAACGCTTGGTAAACCATGCATAAACTATGGAAAACACTCTGCACTTGGTACCTAGACACGAGGTAAAAGAACAAGCATATACTTCGAATGGCATCCACATAAAATACTGGAGCTCAGATGTTTAAGAGCCTTCTGTACTCCACTCTGCTGTTCCAGGACAAGGTGGAATGTTCTATCTTGGAACAAGTAACCATCCTGTAGTGGGATGAGTTGCTTCTGGACTGGGGAAGGGCCATCTGTCTTCAAGCTCTGGTCTGTCAGCTTTGCTTGAAGGCTTACATCTAACTATGGAATAGTCTCCCCATCAAGGTGCGTCATGCCACTTCCTTACATATATTTAGGAAGGCAGTGAAGACATACCTCTTTACCCTGGCCTTTGGCTGCACTAGCACTTGAAATCCAGGTGGAGGCTGTGGCCAGGAGCGCCTACTCCCATCTATAGCTGGTATATCAGCTTAAGCCTTTCCTGGATAGAGGTGACCTGGCCACAGTGATCCATGCTCTGGTAACCTCTAGATTGGACTATTGCAACACACTCTACATGGGGCTGCCCTTGAAGACTGTCCAGAAGTTGCAGTTAGTGCATAATGCAGCTGCCAGAGTGCTGACTGGAATAGCTAGCTGGACACATATTATGCCGGTTTTAAAAGAATTGCACTGTCTGCCAATTCACTACTGGGCCCAATTCAAGATGTTAATTTTGACCTATAAGGCCCTAAATGACCTGGGCCCTAAATATCTAAAGGAACGTCTTCTCCCATACCGTCCTGCCCATGCCTTGAGATCCGAAGACGATGCCCTCCTGGTTGTTCCACCACATTCGATAGCAAGGTTGGTGGGCACCCAGGAGAGAGCATTTTCAGTGGTGGCCCCTAGATTGTGGAATGGTCTCCCCTCCGGGGTTTCACCATGCCCCTTCCCTGTTGTCATTTAGGAGGGCTGTAAAAGCATATCTTTTTGCCTTAGCCTTTGGCCAAGGTTGACTCATTCCCCCCTCGGTCACAGTTTAATTAACATACCATTGAATGCACGGCTTAAATCAGAGCTTTTAACTATGTACCTTAGTTTAATCTGTGCCTTGTTTTTAATATCTGTTTTTATTTTTTTTTTACCTGTAATTTGTTTTTAATATGTTTTTAAAATGTTGTTTGATCTGTTGTTAACTGCCCAGAGACCTTCGGGTATGGGACGGGATAGAAATGTAAATAATAGAAGAAGGGGGAGGAGGAGGAGGAGGAGGAGTTGGCTTTTCTACCCCACTTTTCTGACCCTTAATGGAACTCAAAGTGGCTGACAAATCTTCTATTCTCCCAACAACAGACACCCTGTGAGGTGGGTGGGACTGTGAGAGCTCAAAAGAAAGCTGTGACTAGCCCAAGGTCATCCAGCTGGCTTCATGGGGGAGGGCGGAATCGAACCCAGTATTCCCAGATAAGAGTCCGGCTCCCTAACCACTAGACCAAACATCAGATCTCCTTTAGGCCATAATCATATGAGTCCAAATCAGGTCAGCTTATTAATAAATTCAAATTTAATTCGTATCAATGTTAGTCAGACATAGATTGATAGAAACTGACCCCTCCTTCAGCTGTGTCAGTCACACATTTCTACAGAGCTTGGCCTGGCATTCCTCCATGGAGCCCTTGGTTCTCCACCCCTTTTGCTACATCACATCTACCTTGTTTCCGATTGGATCCCATTCATGTCACTCAAGGGAGGTGAGTGTGTGTTTGCAGTTTTTTTTAAAGCCTGCTCCCCCACTTCCACACACACCCTTCTTTTTTATGTGCTGCTCTTCTTGCAATTATGATTTTTTAATAATTAAAAAAATTGCGTAAAAACGCTAGAGAGGGGACTCATACCCCTAAACTGAGGAGAGGGGGAGGTGCCTCACAAACTCCACGCATGCTGATTGGCTGAAGGGGAGGTGCCTCACAACCTCTGCATGTGCCAGTTGGCCCAAGGAAATACCAGGCACCACTCACCACAACACAGTTCTGCCTCCTTTAGGCCATCCCACAACCCACACACGAGAAAGTGGAAGCAGGACTGGAATTCCAGGCCAGCCTTAGCTCTCGTCAGTCCTGTTTAAAGAGGACTCCATTTTAAGATGGACTAAGGAATTGGATTAGTTTATATTAATCTGACCAACACATCCTGCAGGATGACTCAGGTCATCCTAAAATTTGTGTGTGACCAGGCCCTTAGATTCACCATCGGTTGAACCAAAAGGAGATTTGCTGGTGCATCCAGAGTTTCAAAGAACACTAAAAAAAAAAAAAAAAAATGGAGCATCAGGAGTGCCTAATGTGCCACATATATCCAGTGCCACTGAGTATTATATTAGTAAATCTGTAATCCTACCAAACCCCTGGCGACAGTTTCTGTAGAATTCTTGGAGGTACTGATGAGCCTCTGAAGGCTGGGAATGAAAGCTCCTGGCCTTTGGGCAATATTCAAGGTGGACTCACTTCCAGCAGTGCTTCCTGGGCCCTGATCGCACCTATATGAGATAGGACATCCTATTCATAATTCAAACTGAGGTCATACCAGTTCTGTTCACACCTAGATCATTATAGATTGTCCTCAGGCCATCCTCGCTTTGGGCTGCATCACTCAGACCTTTCTCCACAATCGACCTGAGCCTCCTCCATGGAACTCTTGGCTCTCCACCCCCTTTTGCTGTGTCAAATTTATCTCCTTTCTTATTGGATGCTGTTGTGTCACTCAACGGAGGTGAGGGTTTATGTTTGTGGGGGTGGGAGGGTTAAGCCTGCTCCCCCACCTCCATGCTTCCCTTCCTTCTTTATGTTCTTTTCTTCTCTTATTTTTAAAATAATAATAATAATAATAATAATAATAATAATAATAATAATAATAATAATAATAATAATAATAATAATAATAATAATAATAATAATAATAATAATAATAATAATAATAATAATAATAATAATAAATTTGCAGAAAAACACTAGAGGAGAGAAGGGGAGGTTGTGCCATCACCCTCAGTAACAAAAGGGGTGGGTACCTGGGAGAGGGACTTCTCAGTGATGGCCCCTAGGCTATGGAATGTTCTCTACCTTCAGGTGCATCTATCACCTTTACTATTTACATTTAGAAAGACAGTGAAGACGCACCTCTTTGCCCTGGCCTTCGGTTAACTGGGGATACACTTTCCCTTCCCACATGCAAATGCTGCTGTTTTAATACATGCTGTTTATTGTTTTAATAATGTTTGATTTTAAATGTTGTTACCTGCCCAGAGACCCCCAGATATAGGATGGGAGAAAAATGTAAACAAACAAACGTAACTCTTCCCTCCCACCCATGAAGGCCTCTGGAATCTTATGTGAGAGAATTTCTCCCTCTCCTTTTTGAGATTATCTGATAGAATTGCACTTAGTCCCCCAATCAGATGGCTAGTCTTTCATCCAGGTGAATGTTTGTTTGTTTGTGACCTTTATATGCCCCTCCCAAAGAATTCTCTCCTTCATTTTGCCCTCACCAAAACTGAGAGACAATGTCAGACTTAGGATTTCAGAGTGAGCTTTCATGATCGTGTGGGGAATCAAATTTAGAGGAACCTGGATATTAAACAGAAACTTTAGATACCACAATTCATTGCCTAGATAGAGGATTATTATAAGAAAGTCACTTACTGTAAAGAAACAGGACATATCAAATCTGGAGCCAGCTCTGGGAATACTGTATGTTCTTAATATCAAAATTAGTAATATACTGTGATTCCACACTGGTTAGTATATCAGACTAGCAAGATACTAGGGCTATGGTCACACTTTCACTTTAAACCAGGTGTGTGCAGCCTGCAGGCCACATGCTGCCCAGGTTGGCTATGAATGCGACCCAACACAAAATTGTAAAGCTACTTAAACATTATCAAATTCTACATGGACTTTTTTCTTGCTCATCTGTTTTCATTAGCGTTCATGTATTTAGTGGAAAAATGTGGAGTAATGGAAGGGTGCTTCCACTTTTGCCACTGAAAAGTGGATCGTCACAAACAGTGACAGATCTGAGGGACCCCTGCGCATCCGCACACGTGTGGGGAGCATGGATTCCGGAGGACGGATGAGGTGGGTGCTGTGTGGATGCATCAGCACCCATTCCAAACGTCCTCTGGCTCATGTGCCGACATCGGCGCCTCCAGAGCCACAGGACTGGAGCATGCAGCTGCCAGTCACCGTGTGTTTCCGGTAGTGCCCGGTGCACAGGGGAAGGGCTTTGGAAGCAGGCAGTCCTGTTTCCACCCTTCCCAACATGGTGAGCGAAGGGAATCCATCCCTTCACCTGGCAGTGTGTGGAAGAATCCTGCTTCTGCACGCATCCAGGTAAAGATTTTTCAGGTCTTACATTTAATCCATATTTTGCCAGCAAAACCGGTTTTAAAAACCAGTCTTACATGCCGAAATGCAGAAACAGCTTCTGCAAAGGGTGCCGGAAGAGGCCTCCAAAGCGGAAGCATCTCAAAGTAAGTGTCTTTAATCTGTGTTAAGCAGGGGGTGGGGATGTTAAACCTGTTTCCGCAGCTAGTGAAGCACAAGTCCTTAAAACTACTATTTTTAACATCCTGAATATTGAGTTATAAGGCTACAGTGGAGAGATGTAAAACCTGTCTGTCAAACTGAATCCCTTTTTAATCCTTATTCTTCATTGAAACTGAGAGTGTGAGTGCACACCTGAAGCAAGGAAATGTGGGAGTCCACTGATGCCAAGGCAGCATATATACAAAGTAAAAAAAAGTGGCTCAAAATTGGCTTGGAGATGGCAGCATCCATACTATATATTCCTTATAATCCAGAAAGCACACTTCAAAAGAGCATCTCCTGGCCTTTAATGTGGATTAGAGGTTGGACAGAAACCCTAACGTCCACATGTTACCACCTCTAGGAAACTTCTGAGCTGCTTTTTAAAAAGTTTGTGTGGATGGAGACAAAGAAGGCACATAGGAGAGAAAAGACATCCAATTTTCGTGATGCATTAAGCAGATTTATGCCAGGTATGAGTAATTTGTGGCCATTAAAAGTTGTTCCATTACTATAAGCCTTCCTGGCTAGGGTTGATGTTTCAATTTAAGTTGTAATTAATAGCTTTCAAAATATGCCAGTTTATCCACCCCTGCATACAGACTGACACCCAAAGCCATGCCTGTGAAAAGTAGCCAGATTGTAGGCTGTGTGTCTCCCAAAGTGTTGGAGCAAAGGTGAAAAGGTTACATTTTATGACATTTTTGACATTAAAGCCTCAAAGCACATAGTTAATGGAAAATATAATGTGTGGCTAATGTACTTGGAAACTGATTTTCTATTTATAGGTACCAACACAACTTCATTAAAAAGATGTGAGGCAGCACATATTTGATTGCATGCTTTTATATAAATTAGATATGCAGTGAAAAATGATGTAAACTGCTTGGTTCCTATTTGGTAGCTCCACTTGCCCCTTTTTCACAATGTATATAGGAAGTTATTTTAAAGCAGGCAAATGTTTGGCACTGAAAACTCTTTAGAATGTCAAAGGAACCTAGCATAATGCTGATGCCAAGTGTGTTGATTGTCTTGTAATTTGATTTAGCTCCTCTGTGCAGCAACTCATATATGCAAGTAGGGGCAAAATGGCTGACATCTGCAAATGCCCGAAAGGCTAATAAAGCTTGCTGTGTTCCCAGCATGCTCTCTGCTGTCAGAAACCAGCAATTAACTTAATAGGGCTCTCGAAAAGCAGGAGATCCATGAAATGTGGCATGTGTTGACATTCTCCTGCTGATCTAAACAACCACCCATCATTCGTAGAAGGAAATGTTTGCTGTTTGAATTATGTAGGAACTGGTTATGTGAATTATAAGACAGCACTTTGCAATGTTAAGTCTAATATTTTATTATTTCCAATTGATTAATTGAGCCTTTAGTTAAAGAATAAGACAGTCCAAATTTTTACAACTTGTCTACAAAGTTTTCTTCTCAAATTCAGATAATAATAACAATAATGATGATGATGATGATGATGATAATGATAATAATAAAAGTAATCTTTTGTTTCCTATGAGCAAGTACACACTCCTCTTTGGATAAGTCTAACAGTTAAATTGCCAAAGAGGTCTTCTATATTTCATAAAGACCATTAGAAAATGGAAAAATTAGGCTGCATTCTGACACTACAATTATTTATTTATTTATTTATTTATTTATTTATTTATTTATTTATTTATTTATTTATTTATATTTAATTGTATTTCTACACTGCCCCATACCCAAAGGTTTCAGTGCCGGTAACAACATTTAAAATCAAACATATATTTAAACAGCAATAATGTCTATGAAGTGAGAAGAGACAGTATATTCCCATTTAACCAAAAGGAAGGGCAAAGAGGTGTATCTTCACCGCCTTCTTAAACATATACAGTGAAGGAACCTGATGCACCTCAAGGGGGAGACTGTTCCATAGCCTACGGGCCAATTTTGTTATAGGAAGTAATTATCATAGAAATATTATTTTGACCTCAGACTCATTTGGTCTAATTATGTCCCTTAAGTGTACAGAAGACCAGTTACTTAGATTTGTAACAAAAGAAACAGGAAGAAACAATAGATTTCATAGAATGTAGTATCAGAACCAGTCGTTGCTGCATGTTACATGCAGGGTTCTCTGACCTTCCTAGAATGTGGATGGCAGATTCCTATTCTGGAATAGAATCCAGAATAAGGGCCAGTGTAGAAAGGGCCATTGGTACACAAGCCATCATTTTGCCAATTCTCTGGGATGAATACATGCATACTATACATACAAACCACTAATAGCTACCACACACATTACTACAAATACTAGAGAGGAAACAATTTGTATCTTCATTAGAATCCACGTCTGAACAAAGAGTTCTAATCCTCTTTGCAGGGATGTGCAAAGCTGCATTCCAAATGTTTTTTTGAAACGTGATGATGTTGCCCCTCTACATGATGGGGGGGGGAGAGATTGTCTAGGTGGCCCCAAATATCATGCCACCATACTATGTTGGTATTGCTTGGCTTATCACAAGCATTTAAAGAGACTGAAATTGATAACTAAGGATACAGAGATGGCTAAAAGTTGTATTTTACCTATTTGGATGCTGACCATTTTAATAAGTGATATTTTAATGATATTTTAATGTTTTATATTTTTTCTTCTGTTCCTTTTGCAAGTTATTTTGTTGTTGCTGCTGTTTAAAATGTGGCATATGGATTCTAGTTCACAAGTAAATAAAATACTGCAATCTCACTTAGAGCTTTGTACGTTGGGGAACTTACTTTTTGTTCATGTGCTGTTCTGTGGGAACACATAACCATGCATTTCACAGGTGCTTGTCCTGCCCCTGAAAGAAAAGCACAGAATGGAAGCACGTCATAATTATGCCTACTATTTAGCTCTTCAATAATTCCATCCTGTAACTGATCCCAAACTGGAAATGATTATAGCAGTTAATGATGGGTGTAAAACTACAGCGCACCCATTTCTATCATAATTAATAGATTTCATTCATGAGCAGCTTAAAATATGCTCAATAAAGAACTTGAGCCTTTGATAGCCAGCTCTTTATTGGAGCACATGTGCTTAGCTGTCCTTTTTTTAGAATCCTTCAATTTAATAATAAATACTATGCGTGCATTTTTTTTATAAGATGTGAAGCCAGTAGCTTTTGCTTGGATCCATTTTTAAGAGTATGTCATTATACCATGCAGAAGAATATTCTAAGGATTCATAGACCCACAGCAGCTTGTAATTTCATGATGGGCACGAATAAGGTAAGATGTATATGAAAGAAAGAGAATATATGCAGACGCAAATTCCTGATGGTGCATATTTTCAGGTGCACATCAGCTGGCCCTTGGCAGCAAACCACTTCTTACTGCCATCAGGGATAATACCCATTGATAGTCCTGGCTTCCATGAAAGGTTCAAACCTTTTTGCAAACCATCCCAGCTGGTACCTAATACCACATCTTGTGGGAGTGAATTCCAAAGTTTAACTTTGCTTTAAAAAAAAAATATCCTGATTTTAGTATTGAGGGGAAAGGAGAAAAACTTCTCAGTTATCCATTTTTTCTACCCCCTGCATAATTTTATACATCTTTATCATGTCCCCTCACTAAACTAAACCAGACTAAAAAGGAGGGGGAAAGAGAGTGAAGAATAAAAGACTCTCCTCCTGGTAATTTTGCAGCACTTCCTGTTGTGACTATGTAGAAAATCATGAAGCATGCTACATGGTTACATGCTTGATCTTACATGGTTGTAAAGCTACCACCACTTTGACCAGCCCATCTGATCAGGGCCATAGTCTCTTTCTTGTCATAAATGCAACAAATAAAGTTAAATATAAGCCAACCGAATGGTTAACACACAAAAGTCAATATTTTTTATTAGATTAATCAAAATATTACAAAACAATTCACAAACAATGCAGGTTTGACAGAATTCTCTAGCAGGATGGAAAATAGATAAAGTAACTGGGTAAGATGAGCATATAGAAAATTGCACTTACAAAATGCACCCCTGGCCTTTAATGAGGATTAGATTTGTTGATAGGAACACTAGTGTCCACATACAACCTCCTCTAAACTCTTTTTTTTAATGTATATGGACGTAACCTTCGCATTATAAGCCTTGGGGTGCAATGCAGAGTCTGGCACATGAAAAGGGCCACCTGCTTTGCTACAGACCCATTGCATCCTAACTCCTGAGGCCAAGAATGAAAGTTCCTCAGTTTCCAAAGTTGTAAGCCAGGGAATTATTGCAATCCAATGAAAATGGCCTATTTTTTTGGGGGGGGGCATTTCTGGCACTGGGCTCCACAGCCTGCTTGGACCAGCTGAAGGCTGATCCAGTCCATCATGGAGAACACTTGGGGGGGGGGCTTTAATTGTCTCCTATCAGTACACTTCCCAGCACCATTTTTGTATTGGCAACCAATCCAGCCTCTGGCACTTTGCAGATAAAATAGTCCTCAAGAGGCATGGCCTTCCAGAGATTGTGGTACTGTGGGGATACAACATTCCCTGGAGGCAGCTAGCACGGTCTTAGGAAGTACGTGGAAGCTTGATTAGGCCATGTCTGTACTTACCTGACGGAGGCACCAATATCATCCAAAAAAAGTGTCCACTGCTATTGTTCCTCCACTCTTGATGTTGCCCATCCAAAGTGGTCAGTGGCTAAGGATCATTGTAACTACAATTGAACATTCTGCAGAAAATAAGAACTGTGCAGTAAATGTATTTAAACTCCTATTTCTAAACCACCATACTGGTTCAATCTGCAGCATCTCCACAGAAGTAGGCAACTGCAAACCACTTTTTTGCCAAGAAAACTGCATGGAGACACCCATGCATCCAGCCACAACTTGGTGGTGCTTAAAAACAACAAAACCACACTTTTAAGATTTGCCATAATTTTGAAGATCATGTGCTTACGAATATGCAAGTCCTACACAAACAAAGTTTCCATTAATTTCTATAATACATGAGTCATTTGATCTGTATATTATAGGGTTGGACAATCTGATGTGGTAAAGTGTTTTCGTATCCCTACAGTCCACACGGGTTTTAATAACAGCGGGAAAATGTGAAGCAGTGAAGTGGGTACGAAGCAGAGTTGCCAGTACTTTGCCCAAGTACTTAATGGAACTTCTCAATAGCTATCTTGAAACTGTCTTGGTGTTTGCTGTTGTAAAGGTTTAAATCTGCTTTTCCCAGCTGTGTATTCTGAAAGAATCTGGATTGTCCCATCGCTAGAAAAAAATTCATTATCAGGGCAACAGCATCCACTGCTTACAAGGAGACCCTGAAAACTGTTGAAAGCTGAAGGTAGTCTGTGGGCCACTGAATTGCATACTTGAAATATCTCCACTGCTTAAATGGGGGTGTCCGTGTAGCCTTCATTGGGAGTAGTAAATATATATATTTACTACTTCAGATCGAAATGGAACATGAACAGGTTAAAGTGTGTATGATAACATGGGCAAGAAACTTTGGTTATAATGTTAAGATGGATCAATGGGAGAAACAATGGGATATGAAATTTACCAATTGCATGTTACTAAAAGAAAATATCTATAAGATAATGTATAGATGGTATTTAAC
Organism: Aspidoscelis tigris stejnegeri; assembly: GCA_023333525.1. Classification (NCBI taxonomy): domain Eukaryota; kingdom Metazoa; phylum Chordata; class Lepidosauria; order Squamata; family Teiidae; genus Aspidoscelis; species Aspidoscelis tigris. The sequence goes on along the minus strand of JALMGA010000002.1, from coordinate 66,888,607 downwards.
ACCTCATAAATTAGGGAAAATATACCAAAATATGTTGACTAAATGTTGGAAATGTAAAAAAAGGGGAGGGAACATTTTATCATATGTGGTGGACTTGTGAAAAAGCAAAAAAAAAAAAAAAATGAGTACAAATATATAACCTGATGAAACAAATTTAAAGAGGCATTTTATATTTAAACCAGAATTGTGTTTGTCAGGAATTGTAGATAATACTTTAGATAATATAAATGTACTGATTTTATATATGGTGACAGCAGCTAGATACCTACAGGACAAGAATGGCTAATTAAGCTGATGGACTTGGCTGAAATGGACAAACTAACAAATTTACTAAAAGACAGAACAATGGATAAGTTTATGAAAGACTGGAGTCCCCTTATTAACTATCTACAAGAAACAGAAGTAATGACGGACGGTTTTGACTAAAAAGTAAGGGGTCAACTGAAAATCAAGAAAAGACTTGAAAGGGAAGCAAAGAAACAAGTGATATCAAGAAGAGAAGCCGGAAAAACAGAGGAAGTCTGTTATGATATGAGAAAATGGAAATAGTTTCTTTTTTTATGTTTCTTTTTAATAATATTAACAAAATATAATTAAAAAAGACATTTGCTATATCTGATACTCTTCTTATACCTGTAATAACCAGTTATTTTTACTTTCAATTCAGTCTTTGATGAGGGAGAGGAAAGAATAGCTCCACAAACTACCTTGAGTTCCATGATATAAATTCCTTTCACTAGTTTCATACGACCAGTCCTTTCACTAGCTTCTTGCAGTGAATTAAATTACAGTATATGTAATTTATATGGCAGAGGCTGGAGGAAAACAATGAAATGAAGCTTTTCTTAAATAGTAATAAAATGAACAACATTGCCACTATTCCTTCTACTTGAAAAACAATTTTATATTTTAACGTATATATTGTAATTAGCAGAGTTGTTTGTCTTGCTTAGAAGTAAGATAGGTAAGATTGACACTTCACTTTTGACTCTAAACATTAGATTTAATAAGCATAATTTTCATTCATTTCAGTCTAGACTGATGTTTTTTATCAGTGTATTTATTGTAGGAGAAAAATGTTCATAAAGAAAGTTGGTATATTTATGAGGGGAAACTGAATTAGCTTTTATGTTCTGTTTTACCCAACTGATAAAATACTAACTGGTGCAAAAATATACCAATAAGAACTGAAACCATACCAAACTCCTTCTCATATGTGGTTCTTAAAATGCTCAGAATAATAATCTACCAAATAAAGATTCTTCTATTCGCATTTTATCCATTTTCAAGAATCTTTTTGTCATGTAAATGAGGGGTGATGGGTTTTTAATTTGATTTTTTTTTAAAAAAGTGTGCTCTGAATACTAAATCAAAGGGAAGTATTTTTTTTCCTTTTTGACATCATTGGCATGGATAATTGGGATCCTCAGATGTGAATCTTCTTAAATATTTTGGTCTTACCTGCAAAATGGAAGTTGCACGAATCTTTAATTAATGGTAAACTCAATATTACTATTTTATTATATCTGGAAGATTGTCAGTATATCCTTAGCCTTACACCCAGTATGGATATGTTCTAAGTAGAAAAAATAAACTATCAGATTAAACAGTGAAGTAAGTAAAGGGAGAATAATCAACAGTGTAATGCTTTGCATATCTACTCAAAATTAAATCCCACTGAGTCAATGGGTCTTATTCCTATAGGTATGTGTTCTGATTGGACTGAGAGTCAAATGGAGATGTTACCTTTAAGTAAATATAGGGAAGATTATTTTAAAAAAAGAAAGAACAAAAAGGTTCTCAGGTGAAATTTCTCCAATCATTTTTGTATTGTTTGTGAAGTTTCTAATCAAAGGGACTGCCAATACAAGGGCTGTGAAGAGGCACATTGTGTAAATTATCTTTCATGCCTGTTTTTTTCTTTCATGAGTAAATACAACAATTCAAAATGATAAGCCTTGTTTTCTTTCTTGCATAACCATATGAGGAATAGGGTACCTGATCAAAGCTCAGTTTGACCCGGCATTCTATGCTACAGAGGACATTTCCTTACTTTGGAGACTCTCCCACCTACTTCTGTATAGGCCACTACTGCAGGGCGGCCTATGCTAGTAACAAGTCACAGGGCCTGTTACACTGGCCATTTAATGCTTTGGTCTTGGAGAGCTCTCACATGGAATGCTTTATGGCTGTAAATATGGGCAACTATTTTGTCAGGTATAAGATGCCTAATGGATGTCCCAGATTGGCCAAACAGAAATCATTGCAGAAGTGCTGAGTGCTTGCTTCCCTTCACTCTCAGCCTTTCCTGTACTGACTGCATCTCTGCAGCACATCATGCATGCTAGGCATCTGCTAGCTTTGGACTCATGTATCATGGAGTAGACTCTTGCCACTTTTTTAAAAGCACCTGAATCCAGTTTCATGGGCATTCACACACACATTGAACCAATTTACAATTAGCCCCATAGTGTGGTAAGCTCCCAGACAGAACATCCATACATAAAGGAGCCCTTTTTTTTTTTAACTAGAAACTGCTCCTTCCATGCAGGAGTATACCATACATACACTACATATGGTGCAAGTTCAAGTGCACCACATATGCAACAAGCCTGCACTAGTCACATGCATGGTGGTGCATGCACAATGATGTACTGTGTCACCAGGTTGCTCTGCTGATAGTGTTGCACAGGCACATTTTGGTACCAGTACCCTGATGGTCTGACTTCCTTCGCATTAGATGGAGCCTGATCAGAATTCAGGAAGCTCTTAATCCAGATCTCTCGTAGTACTACTTAACTGGTACTACCAGAAGGCTCGGAACCCAGATGCAGGTCATGCAGAGGGCTGCCTACCATGTTCAGGTTTGGCAGGACTTGCTTTTCAGCAGGAACCCATGGTGTACCACTGAAAATCACCACCACCACCAGGCCTTGAGGCTAGGGACTTTCATTCTTAGCTTTCAGAGGTGTTGGAGTGCAGCTGTGAAGTTCACACAAGTTTTGCAGCTGCTAATTGAGATCAGTACTATCAATGCAGATGACACTGATCCCACCCATGACCAGGATCAGTTGCCCAGTCTATTCTGGACCCACCAGGATTACTACCTGTAAGTGTAAAAAGGGCCTAGTACAATTAGAGAACGCAAAAATGAAGATTCAGTTCAATCTAGAACCAGATTCAACATGCTGAATTGAAACATATCTTTTTGTTTTGTTTTTGTTACAACTAAGAATTGCACTATTTGGTTCCCTTTGCCTCAGAACATGTCAGAGAGGGCCATTTTAGAACAATTTTAATAGAATCATACAGTTGGGTCATGCTAAATTGAAAGAGGGCTATTTCAGTTCAAATTGAACAGGGTCAAACTGAATTGTTGAAGTCAGACAGTTCCAAAAAACCCCAGAATTTACATATCTCTAAATGTAATGTTTGGTGCACTAAACAAAATATATACATACTGGTATATACATTTATAATAACTTGAATTTTAATTTTAAACAAGCTTTCTCTCCTGACATCTATCAGTTAATAACAGTTTTAAGTGTGATACAAATATTGCCTGAATAATCTTCAGATTAAACCTCTTCTTTAAAAAAGAAAGAAAGAAGAAAACCTGATTACATTATTTGAACAATAATGATTTGGGTTGAGGGGAGAACAAATTATTCATCTGGCTGATGAAAGAAAGTACCTGATATTTATTTCCATTCAAATACTACTCCTATGGAATATTGGCAACATTTAATGTTTCAGACTAAGCTATAAATTCCTTCAGAACAAATCAGATGTCTTTAAAGAATATTTCTGTTTGAAAAGGAATTAAGCTTTCCTGAAAGAATTTTAAAGGTTGTGATATTCACAGTCTGATAAAGCAGCACCTTTAATGAAATTCTAATTAGCAATTTCATGCACTTTGCTATTAGTCATATCAGATTAATGCACATTTTCACAGCCTTCCTTTAATTAAGTGCACTTATTTCAAGTTTCAAACAATTTTCTTATATGATTAAAAACTGTGCTGAAATGTTATTTAGTAAACAGCAGATGTGTTGAAAATGCAGGTATTCATGTATTTACTGATGGACATTTTTCAACTGTCCACAGATGTGTAAGTTTCCTATTCCTTGGAATATGTGTCTCTTTTGTTTATGGCCATCACTAATAAAAGATGGGCAAGATTATTAACGTTATATACTTAAGGTTGTTAGCTCACACAATAGTACACCTAACTTCTTTTCCACTGAAATATTACTGTCACTTCTAGGAGAGTTAGATTAAAAGATAACTGGGTAGAGAGATTTTTCTGCTTATGTTTTTTGAGATGTCTAAGGTTGACTGCATAATAGTAAAAATTTAGAATTAGACATAAAAATGTCCCTGCTATAAACTACATGAGATGGAGGTAAGACTGGGAAAGTTTCCTTAAAAAGTTAGCTTAGAGGTAGAGAAAGATTGTCTACAGCAGTGATGGCCAACCTATGACACGCGTGTCATAGGTGACACGCCAAGCCCTTTTGGGTGACACACATGGTCACCCTGGCACCTGGGCACAAGTGCTTGCTTGTTCTTGAAGTGTATGAAATACCAACTTTCAACTGAAGTCAGTAATGTAAATAATTATTTGTTTTTGCTTTTGATAAAATATGTATATCAAAAATATATTTTTTTTTACTACAGCTACATATATCACAAAATTATGGATATTTCTAGATGTGACACAGCACCTGAGTTAAGCTAGGTTTCCTTGCGATAAATCATTTTAAATGCAGAAAAATAGATTTACTAACAATGTGACAGTGACTGGACATTGTGTATCTGGCAAACACAGTAGTTGTCTTTGAAAGATCTGACTCAGACATTTTCTGCATTTCCATGCATAATGTCTGGCAGGGATGTAGGCTAAGGAGGAAAACTGAAAATAAACTTATCTTTTTGGCAATAAGCCCACTGTAGAAGCACAGTAGAACCCATTCAGTTTTCATCAGACTATGCAAGCAAGAAACAAGGATTTGGTTATTGATTGGGGAAGAAGGTGAACTTGCATACATTTTGCTGATTGGCTGCACATTTGCCAATACACTACATATCAGTGGAAGCCCACATATGGCAAAGGAGACTCTGGTTGTAAAACTCAAATTCATCCCACCAAACTCCATTTGATCTGCAGTGGATCATAATGCCTCTTCCCATTATTTGTATGTAAGACCACTGTTAACCAATGATGTTCCTTGTTCCTTTTCTGGAAAATAATTATATTGTATATTGGGTTTATCAGAACCATTCAGAGCAATGGGACTTGCACTTAAGCCGGGGCTGCCTTCAAGGCAATAGCATTGGAATTCATACCATCACCAGACACACCCTCCCTTCCTAGGACCACTGACTCAGAATCTTCGACCTCGACTGTTCTGTTAAAAGTTATTTTTGCACCACAACGTAATCCTGTTAACTTGTAACCTACAAGAATACATGACAATATGGGCACCCAAACTAAATACCTAACTGGATTAATGCAACTTGTTTACATGTCCTAGATATCCTGAATGTTGCTCAGTTTCTTTGTTTGTTTTCCAACCTGATCAGCTCAGTTTCCTGCTTGTCTCAAGGGAAAGACTTGGGTATAACAGTAGGTCTTCCTACCCACTCAGTGCTTTGGGGTACTCCAAAATTCCACTTCATCTTTACCATTAAAGTTGAACTCTGGTTGTCTCAGAGTCCACCACCTCCTTCTTGCAAGACCTGAATTTCATTCTAAACTTTTTGTGCTGTATGCTTGGGTTACAGAAGTTAGGGGCTAGTCACCTTGCTGAAATCAATCTGGAGGAAAATTTGGTCTCCTCAATTACAGGTAGGCTGTGTGATGTTTCAGTGTCCCATTACTACTTGAGGCAAGGGCTAACCATGGCTTGGGCATATAACCAAACTTACTTGATCTCTTATGAGGCTGAGTCCTCAAGGGCAATTAAAACTGATTAATGTACTGCTTTCCATGACCTTATACTTTACTTCACCAATACTGAGAATTAGCCAGAGTGCTGGTGCTTCTGCTTGCCTTTTAAGCCTGTTGCTCTAAGCATGGAAACCCTCTCATTAGCTTGTGTGTGTTTGAGTACTTGTTTATTGCTGTTAAGATCTTCCTTGAGCAAAAAAAGATCTCAAGAAAGTTCTGTTTCCCCTACTTTCCAAATTAGTTGCTTTCCCTTTTTTCTGCTGCTTTATTTCTTAAATCACATCTAGTGTTATTTTTATTCTCTCCCACTCCTATACTCTTTTTAGTTAAGGAAATTCTTCCTTAAGAGAAAATGGCAGATGTGGCTTGGTGTAGCTTGGCATGGTAGTCCCAATTCATTTCAGGGGCACAACAGATAGTGTGTGTGTGTAAGGAGCAGCGATTGATGGGATTCAGTGAGGAAAATCATTAAGGAAGAGCCCACTGAATTGAAGGTCTTTGATCCATGGTGCCACCTCTTCCCAGATGCAAAAGTGTTCAGAACCTAGCATTATCTTCCCATGGAATTTTGCTCACCCTTGCCTAGCAACAAAAATCTGATTGGCCAAGAAAATCCTCACATAGTGTGTCTTTCCAAGTCTCTCTCTTTCCACTAACTTGTTTGCTTAATTGAGTGCTCTACCACTTGGATTTAAGCCTTAGAATCAGTAGAATCTGCGCTGTATTTTTGGCTGGAGGTAAAGCTCACTCTCAGTTTCTGGCTGACCAGAAAGCCTTGTTCCCTGCCATTGTCATAGTTACTATTTTTCTTCAATACATGTTAAGTATTTTAATGTTACACATCACAAGTTCATTAGTTATCTACCATTTGACTAATTTGCCCCAATGTGAAAGTGTGTTTCATTATTGTCACTTTTTCTTTATTATCCTCAGAACCTGCTTTGTAATTTCTTGTTTAACTTTTAGATATCAATAAAGAAACTTTATATTAAACACATCCAAGTGTTTTCTCTCCCTTGGGATTCGCTCCAGTCCATTACCAGTTAAACCAAACCAGTAGTTCTTATAATCCTGCATATAATTTGGAATGGCACTAGACAATATATAAGGACAGTTCCCATAACACATACCAAATATAAAACAGCCCAAGAAATAGTTGTGTGTAGCCCTGTGTGCTCATTCAATTTCTAATCCACCTTCCTAGCCTAAAATGTTCCTGAGAAGGGGGAGGGGCAGATTGGCATGCAAATAATCCCACCTGCAAACCCTCTCTGAGCAATCTCAGTATAAAAGTCAGTAGATATAAAAGTCAGTAGATGCATTATTGTATTGCATTCAATTGTGTCTCTGTGCTGTGGTTCTGTTCACTGCACTATAGCTACTCCCCCTGGCTTGTTCTTTGTTTGCTCAAATCTGTGTTGAAACTCCCCTCAAAACTCTGCACAATAGACTCACTTTATAGCCCCAGGGGGAAAAAAGAGTGAGAGAGAAGAAAAGAATACTATGTTTACGAGGTACTAAAGATAACCCATATCTTTGTGCAAACAGATTTGACTGGATGGTTATAGTGCATTAATTTACATTGTACCTTGCATTCAGTGTTACAAGCAATTCCCTCGTTGATTCAATATGCAAAATGATAGACAGGCCTATCATGTAAAGGTGAGTAAAAATATCACTTATTACTTACTGCATCCATAATAATGAAATATTGCCATTATATCGCCATGACTTATTTCCCTTTTCGCCACAGCACTACTGAAATGCAAAAATTTTATTCAAAGTTGTCACATTTCATTGTGTGCTGCATCTTCTTCATTTCACTGTCCTGCTTTTTCCCATGTAGCCTTGATCTTCTCAGAGTTTAATGTCCCTGTGTGTCCACAGATTCTGTATTTTTAAAAAAGGTATACTGCTTTGTTGATGTCATCCACTTAGCATGCAATATTTCTGAACTTTTTTATGTCTCCAGGGTCTCGTACACCTCTTAGCACTTCCCTTTCAATAAGTAATATTTGCATTATGATTGAAGATTGACATCTCAATAACCTGAAACATATTCAATGTTGCATATCTATCATGCTGCATGGAGGGGTGGAGAGCAGGGTCACCATCCATAGTCCACTTTGTCAAGTCATGTGTGAACCATAATTTAGACTAATAATTACCAGACATGAATTCTATGAAGCATTAGCCTCTCACGCTCTCTTTTTTCTCCAAAGTCCTGAATTTTAATGCATTCAGAAAACATTTGCCTAAGGCCAAGGCAGGCCCTTCAAAATACCCCATATGGAAGTATTTTAAAAGTGATAAATGATTTGGAATCTATACTGTCTACTGGTGTGTGCCTCAGAAAAGAAAATTAGAGCTAACAGGTGTTAGATAGGGAATGGTGTGGCATTTTAATAGAATTGTCAAAATGTTGGCACCAGATGTTGACATTCATGCATACAATGAAGAATGTGATGCTTCACTGCCATTTAAATGCTTTAAAAATTAAAATAAATACAAATATCATTTCTGCAGGAGGAAGTCCTTATCTTATTCAACCACTTTTCCCTCGCTCTCAGACCATTCTTCCTTCACCTTCTGTACGATTTGCATCAATACATAGTGGTTATATGGCTCACATCTGTAGGCTTTAAATAATCCATGCTTGTCAATGCCATTTTTCCCTCTTCAGATCATAACCACTGCAACCTTTCTCTTCAAGCCTTGAAGTTTGTGCAAACCTATTTATATATTTAAGATGGAGGGATTATTTAAATACTGAAAGTTACAAAATAATCCCGCGATTAAAATATAGACCATGTAATCTGCATGAATATATATGGTATTTTCCTGATAATATGAAGGCTATGGGTATAGCAGACTCTAGGACATATTAGGTCTGATCTCTGTGCAATGTACTGGAAGGCTTATACAGAGTCAATTGCCCCGTTTCCACCAAAGAGATCTATGCATATAAACAAATTTTTATACACTTAATCAGGCTTGCGTTTGCCTATCACTTGTTGGACTGAAAACTGCAAGCATAAATCTGATGAATGTTTTTGAGAATCAAACTGAAATGTCCATCTGAGCAAGGCTGCAGTCTGTCTGTGCTCTGCTGATTCAAATAGGGCAGAGATTTCAGTATATACACACTCTTTATTATCTTTATGAAACTGTGCATATTAACTCCCTGCTTACACATAACTAGAACTGAATTAGAGTCAGAATTTTCCTGCTCAATAATTTAAAAAAACAAAAAACAAACCTGGGAATGGGGGAAGAAGGCTTCCCTTCCTTATTCACTACAGCAAACAAATGGTAGCCATTTGATGTTAAGTTAGCATATAGTCACACACATATATATATATGTAAGGCATATTTTAACTGCTGCAAGCAATTGAGGCCACAGTATGAAAGTATGAGGGAGAAGGAAGGAAGGAATGATGAACAGAGTGTTTTTGAAAGAATAAATGCTCCAGCTTTCTTGAATCCTGTGTTTTCAATGAAACATTGTCCCAGATAAAACTTCACATTAAAAATGCTAACTCGTGCAATAGTCCTAAGATTTTATCTACCCATGTGTAGCCAAGAAGGGGAATCCACAAAAGAGTGGACCCAAATTTGGTGCAATCTGTTTTGCTACCTGAAGTGAATCACTCATAGTATCCGTGTGCTGAACCCCTCCTGGCACTGCTGCTGCCATTCTGCTCCTGAGTCAGCAGAGCAAGTCCAGGTGAGTGAAGGAGCCCCAGAAGTGCCAGTATGGTCTTGTGTTTAGAGTGCGGGATTCTTACCTGTTGGTTACCGGTTAGATTCTGCACTCCTCCATGAAGCCAGCTGTGTGACCTTGGCCAAACGCAGCTCTCCTTCTGAACTTTCACAGCCCCACCAACCATAGGGTGTCTGTTGTGGGGAAAAGAACAGAAAGATTTGTCAGGCATTCTGAGTCCTCTTAAATGAGTGAGAAAAGCGGGGTAGAAAAGCCAACTCTTCTTCTTACCTTGCACAGCTTTTGGGGAGGTCAGTGAGTCATGGACAGCAAATGAAATTTAGTATTTAATACTATGGTAGTGAACCATTCACATCAGGAAGCTTAAGGATGATTTGACCTATAAAGACAGTTAATACACATAGTGTATATTATTTAATGCCAGGTCAGTCCAGAAAAAAAAAATCTATCAAATATTTATTATACACACTCCATATTCTTATTGTTATATTTATGCATCCAGTAGTGTGGAATGTTTCATTGAGGGGTGCGTTATAAATATACTGAAAAGCCTTATTAGAAGCATAATTGCATTTAAAAACAAAAGCATTATAAATTATTCATCATTAAAACAGTTGGACTATTTAATCATATGTAGGCACTGATCAAACTAAAAGATAGCAGCTGTGATTGTGCGTCTGCTAACATTGCTTATTGTGGAAAAATAGAGATGAATGAATGAATGAATGAATGAATGAATGAATGAATGAATGAATGAATGAATGCTACTGACAACAGAAAGGTGACTTGGAACCAAGCGAATCACAATGGGAAGAATACTTCATAACTGGTAGATTCAGGAGTTCATTGTAGGATTTGCTTTGGCAAAGGCATGGTAGCCCATAGGCTGCAACCCAGAATGCAGCTGGGTAGTGAGTCAACTCACACAAAGCAAGTGCTAGCTGTCCATGAGCAAGTAAATGTGATGTGCCTCCTTGCCCCTAAAACCTTGCAACTGTGGAATGATAGTTCTGCGGCGGTGAAGTTTCCAGCCAGGCAGCTTTTAGTGCAGAACCAGAAATGGCCCTGGAAATAACTCTTTTTCAGATGCAATCTATTGTTATAAATAGAATTAACAATCAAACAGAAAATCCAGCTAAGCGCTGCCAAAATTTGAATTCAGATCTAAACAAATTTGTTTTTTCTTTCATGTACACAGATTCACATGGGATGGCTGAACACCCACACACAAGCATCTTGGTCTTGTGCTTAGAGTACCGGTTTCACATCTCGCAGTCACAGGGTTTGATTCTGCATTAATCCACGAAGGCAGCTTGATGACCTTGGGCTAGTCACAGCTCTCTTCTGAGCTTTCACAGCCCCACCTACCTCACTGGGTGTTCTGTTGTGGGGAGAAGAAAATAAAGCTTTGTCAGCCACTTTGAGTCCCCTTAAAAAGGTGATAAAAGCAGGTTACCAACTCTTTTTCTTCCCATTCCATCCCTGCATCTACTTTGAACTGAGCAGGAAAAGACAGGATAGAACCAGCAGCCTCCTAGACCAGCATCCTGTTCTTATAGTGATCCATTGTATGTAAATCTCTCGGCAGTTGGCTTTTAGATGCATATCACACCATAAACTGGAAGTAATCACACTGTCATGAAAGCTAGTAACCAGGGAGAACCCTGGCTGAATTCCCACTTAGGCCTCTGGTATGCAATTAAGACAGCTCTGGTACAGATACTCTGTACTAGAGCTGTACTAGAATTGTCCTAATTGCACACCAGAGGCCTAAGTGCGAATTCAGCCCCTGTTTGCCTGCCTATGGGTGCAAAAGCTAAGAAGACTGAACCCTTTTAGAGTTGGTGCTAGGGATGTGCACAGATATTCATAACATTCAAAATTCAGTCAAATTCGCCTGAATTCAGACATTCAAATTTGAATTGAATGCTGGCGCATTCAAAGACTGACATTCAAATTTGAATTGAATGTTTTGATACATTCATATGAAGCTTCATATGGGATTCATATGGGATTTGTATGCTTCTTGTATGCATTTGGGATCCACATGCTATTTGTGAGCTTTCCTATGGGATTTGGGTGGGATTGAACATTCGTATCAAATACGAATCCTACCACATTTGAAGATGATCTGTTTGAACAAATACACACTTGATTCACTATGAATCAAATACAAAAAAAAAAAAATCACTCACATACCTAGCTGGTGTATATGAAAGCTGCTCTAGATATATATATCCTAGATGTATATATCCTAGTAAGCACTTTAAGAATGAAAGATTAGGTTTGACAGACATGAAGATGGCAATCAGTCCTTTGGAAGGGAAAATTTACCAGACTAATTATTGAACTAGAAGAACACACAAAGAATCAGTTTCATTTACAGCAACACAACTATAGTGTAAATTAGCAAAAATGGCAAAACAGCACAAACGTCAAGATGGGCAAATATGACATGGAGATGTAGCAGTTTTACAATGTTAAGAGTGGAGATCTTTTCTTTGGTTGAAGAAGAGCCAATAATTTGTATCCAATCAGCGAACATTGCTAGGTGAACCTGGGAAGCTTTTGTCTTGTAGTTTAAGGCAAAAAAGAGGGGGGGGAAGAGTTCCACAGCTCTGGTGGATTTAAGGTGGGACATAAGGCTTGCATGCAGCTTATCCAAATATAATCTCCATAAACTTCACACAAACCAGGCATGAGGACCTAGTTCTATTAGCAGGCTGGCAACTTTTCACACTCAAATGTATGTGATATTTCTTATTGCTGGTTTTCTAGTTGGAAAATAAGGTTTGCAATAACCTAAATGTGAGGCAGCATCTGGACAAGGGTTGTGGGCACTGTTTTAAGAAAGCTCCCATGCAGTGCTCTGAGAAGAGCGATATTATCATAGCACTCTTCCTAAAGTCAGCAATCTAGCTGCTGCATTCTGCACTAGCTGCAGCTTCTGAACTGTCTTCAAGGACAGCCCCATGTAGAGTGCACTACAATTGTCTAGTCTGGAGGTTACTAGAGCATGGATAACTGTGGCCAAGTCATCTCTGTCCAGAAACGGCTTCAACTGGCACACCAGCCATAGTTGGGAATAGAGACTCTTGGCCATGGCCACTACCTGAGTTTCAAGTATCAGCGCAGAGTCCAAGCACCCCCCCAAATTTTGCGCCTGTCCCTTCCAGGCCATTACAACCTCATCAAGGACATGGTGTCTTCCGACTACATGGACCCAAGAACCTGTGACACACAGCACCTCTGTCTTGTCTGAATTCAGCTTCAATTTATTGGCCCCCATCCAGCCCGTTACCTCCTCTGGGCACCTGCCAAGCACTTCAACCAGATGGCATGGAGAGACAAAGCTGGGTAACATCTGCATATTGATCACACCTCATTCCAAATCTCCTGATGGCCTCTCCCAAGGGCTTCATATATGAAAAAGCATGGGAGATAAGATCAACCCCTGAGGCACCCCATAAGTGAGTTCCCAGGATGTCGAGTCAGAATCTCCAACTACCACTATCTGAGATCAGCAATGGAGATCGGAAGGGAACCAATGCCACACACTGCCTCCAATTCCTAAACACTTTAGCCTTCCCAAAAGGATACCATGGTCAATGGTATCAAAAGCCTCTGAAAGGTCCAGGACAACCAACAGGGTTACCTTCGCTCTGTCCCTCTCAAAGAAAAGGTCATCAACCAAGGCAACTAAGGCAGTTTCTGTGCCATAACCAATCCTGAAGCTGGATTGAAATGGGTCCACAAATACAAGTTATAGCTACAAATACAACTGATCTCCTTGACACTGTGCAAGTGCAGGGCATTTGATAGACACGCAATTTGGCACAGGAAAGACAGACTTGTGTCAAAGTACACAGGGAGTGTGGAATTCCACAGTTCCCCTCCTGTGCCTTCTCGCCTCTCTGTGATACAGTGTGTATACCAAGCATCTGTGGTCATGTGACCAGAAGTCATAAGTGCATACCCCCCATTGCCTTAATAAGACTGTTTGATCATGGTCTCTGTCAAAAAAGGGATTTTTGAGGAGACATCTATAAAACAGACTGCAATGACACTGTGGCGCAGCAGAATAGGCAGGGTTCCATGCATTCAGGGAGCTAGTATTTACAGGACCGCTCACTTACAAGGACCCCCTGCTATTTTGCATGAGTGCAGAATAATCTTGGTGTTGGTAAAGTACTTCCATATAGGTCACCTGCCTATAGGACCAAAGACAAACATCTTTCCATACAACTCAATTGTCACTACGTTTAAAGGTAAGGAACAGACAGAGAGCCTCTAAATTCAGGATTGCCTGAGGAGTGAAGATTCATGGGGAACCAAAGCATGTCATGCCTGCTGCCTGACATGCCTCATAAGAGAACCAGTCCACAACAACAGAGGGTGTATTCAGACATAACAAAAAGGGCACCTCATAGGAAGTTCAAAGAGACATTGTGTGGCTCTCATGTTTCCAAGCCTTTTCTGCACAAAATGGATGCCTCCAGATACCCTTAATACTTCAGAGCTTCTGCATTGCTGTTGGTCATATGTCAGGAAACAGGATAATCAATTGTCCATGACGGGAATCAACAGCAGGGAACAGGGTGGTAAAAAGCTGCAGCTTTTAACTTCGCATTTTCCCTAATGTGCTATGTGGATACTGCAGAGTCTCAATCATCTCATCTGCATGACAGGAAGTGGCTCTGTCATCCCTGCACAGCATCTGTTCATCCCATCTGGAGGACAGGAAGCAGCCGTGCATGGACTGCAAAGTATTAAGGGCATCTGGACGCCTCCAATGTTAAGGAGAGAGGGGAGACACAGACCAGCTCAAAAATCTTACCTCAAAGCCTTCTCTGAGTTCCCTCAGAGATGCTTTTCAGGGCTATTTCTGATCACAGCCAGAGACCTTCTCCCAGGTTTTTACACCTCAGACTTTGAAGGAGGACTTCCTTAGATTATTTTAATAAGGTATTTAGCTATAGTTGGGCTTCTCAAGGGCTAGGAAAAGAATGCTGAGAGTTCCAATACAGAAACACTTGGAGGGCCACAAGTTGTGCACGTTTGGGTTAGAGTAAAGAAAGTGGGTAAGAGATTTAGTGCTGTTATTTGCAACACATATCACTTTGTTTAATATACACCCCCACCACTACCCCTTGGAAAACAGATCAGTAAGTTGCCACATAACACAATAAAAAAGGTGTTTTCTTGAAGACTCTGCCTCTTGTTTAAAGAGCTCCTTCTTTTCTTAGTTTTTCCACATACCATTGCACAAATGCTTTTCATTAAATGCAAATAACATATTTTCAAGTGACTGGACCCTCCCGTTCTTTGTACCATTCATCATTATGCATACCTAATATGTTTTGCAATCCAACAATTCTCTAGACTTCTGCCTTTGGAGGCACATTTCTGAAATCAAATCAATATATTTCCCACCCCTTGTTTACTTTTTAGATGTGTGTGTGTGTGGGGGGGGGGTTTCAAAGCAAATGCATGCCGTGTTTTAAGCAAGATACCACCATGTATTTATGGGAGTTTAATAAGTTCTTCCATTAATAACATAGACAAACTAATTTACCAGAACGTGTCTGTTTTAAACTTTGGGAACAAAGAGTGGGAGTATGAAAATCAATCTTTCCTTTGTACTTGAGCCACTGACCCATTGAAGCTTTGAAGATCATTTCTTAAAGAAATTGTGAGGAGTTATTTAACTACAAACAGCAGCTACCTTTCCATTCCAGCTGCGTAATCAAGCGTAATAAATTAGAGGAAGAAAATAAAGGTTCAGTCCATTTTTAAAAAAACTGAAAATTCTGAGGGGCACTCTAAAATAGGCTTTCAGTTGCAGGAGGAAACCAGCATTTCTCCCATTTGGCTATTAAACATAAGTTAAAAGCTCTTTACAAGATTTTCTGGATGTAATGAACATTTGCTGATCTTCCTACTTTTCCTTGGCTTAATACTTTGGCAAAAAATGGGTAATTTCTAGAACTGTGAACTCCAGCCTCACCCTGTGGAAACATTCAAGAACATTTATTTTGGTCTCTTATTTCGTGTTCCCTGTGTATGGTTAATTGTAGCAATTGCACAACAGTTCCATGTTAAGCAGTGCAAACCTTCCCCAAAAGCAATTTTAATTAGTATCTATGCAACCAGATCTCTGACCTACAAGTTAGTAAAACAGGAATGCAGAAAACAAGATAGTTTTTGTTAAACCTCTTTAAATGCCCCCCCAAGAAATAGTGCAGAGTTCCTTAAAACTGAAATAATAATTATTTTAAAATGGATATTTCCAGTCCTTGAGATAGTCAGTCCTTATTAGCAGATGTCAGTCCTAATATTACTATATGTGGAGGTATAACCCAAGCCAGAACATTTGTTTGTTAATTTTCTACTCAGTAGATTAAAAGATGCAAATAAGGATTGATTCCAACACATCCCTGTAACTCAGCTTCTTAAAAGATGATACCATCATAGGAAATTGTCTTATATCAAATTGGTGTATTTATTTAAGTATTTCTTCTACACTTGCTTTTTGCAGATAGAGGTCTGTCCATTATTTTATTAATGCACTTTTTTCTTACAAAAGCTGAAAACACTGTATTATAGCTTAATGAATAAATAACATCCCTTCCTGTGCACCTGTTCAGGATCAGCATTAAAAAAAAAAAGCCCGAATCATTTTGAGCCCTAAAGCTCAATAATCAGCTATTGCACAATGGCATCCATCTTTCCTTTTGATAAACAAAGGATATTTCCTACCGATATGATTCTGTTTACCTAGAATCCAGTTAATGACATCATTAAAATGATACATTTTTGTGTCACTGCATTAACACAGAATAAATGTTGCTTGGGAAAGTAGGCATTTTCCCCTAGCATTGAAGATCATGGAGTACCTACAGCCTTAGTGTTAAAAACAAGCTTTAAGATCCATTTTACTTTGGCTGCAGTGCTGCTTTGCAGATACTGAATTAGAGCCTATTTAAACCATTCAAGCATATAATCAAATTTCAGTAATGAGTTATTAATTAAGCAGGGGCATCCATTTCTGTGCTAACTGCCTCATAAACAATCGACAGGAGATTTGTGAATTTTGACTTTCTGACACTATTAAACAAATCAATATTAGGTTTCAGACACAGCAATTCAGACAGTTTTCCCTGTTATTTGGCAATTGTCTGCCTGGAATACTAATGAAAGAATTAAGAGCTGTAGATTTTGCATGTGTTCCATCAAAAAGATCGTTATCTGTGGGGAATTGGGGCCTCATTTGCATGGCAGAAGACTTTGCTCTTGTAGGTACAATTTTTCTCAATATGTCACTCATTAGTATTTATAAAACTGCCGAGTAGTGAAGCCTTCAGTGGCTATTCATAATGAACATTTACATCCCTGGTGGAGATACCACTGAACAAAGAGAAGGATTCACATAGTTATTTATTTTGGACTGATTTATAACTAACCTAGAGTAGGCGTGAAACCAAGAATATGTCTCTCAAGCTCTTTCCTTTCAGTGGCTTTAAGTGAGCTTTTAATTTGCTCCAAATACACACCAATTAATTTGCTGGCAATTGTTTTACCTTTGACACATGCTTCTCTGAACTGTCTATATTTATTTTCTTCTGTCCTTGGCTCCCCTCGTATCTGTACATTCAATGAGTCATTTAAGCATATTACTGTTGCTAAGAAAATGCTTATATGCTAAACTGGAATTATTGCTAAATCCAGTTGGAAATAAAAATTGGAATGCAGTGAGTATGACATGTGTTGTGGAAAAACTATGCATAACCAGTTCTCTTTGTGTGTATCTCAAAAGAAGCAGAACTGGCACAGATGATGCAGTCCCAAGGATTTTATAGATACAGAAGCTGCAAGATCCAGGTTAGAGATGTGCACAAACGTTTTTGTGTGTGTTCGATTCATATCAAATTGAATGCAAGAAAATTAATAGATCTCCTTCAAATGCGGTAGGATTCGAATTCAATACAAATGTTTGGTACAAATTCAATTTGAATCCCCACTACGAATTGCCTACAAATCCCTGCAAATCCCCTATATATCCTCCATGTATTTACTCTGAATGTGTCAAATCCACCCTGAATCCACTTTGAATCCACTTCAAATCCACTCTGGGGCAGGTGCCACAGGGAAAGGAGTCCTCCTTGTTTCCAACTGGGAGCATGAGGGTGCCATTTTCTACAGCATCTCCATGCAGGGTGCATAAAGAACCCTGCACACAAGGCATCTCCAACAATGATCCCCACAAGGTGCTCACTGCTGCCAAAAGTTGAAATGGGACATCAATGGGCACCTTAGGGCAGGTGCCACAGAGAAACAAGCCCTCCTTATCTTCATCTGGAAGCATGAGAGTATCAGAATTTTGTTTCAGCTTTGCATAGGTCAAAAATTGGTGAAAATTTTAGTAACATGTAGAAATAAAATTAGAGCAATAAAATTATAACCCTCAAATACACACTCCTTGGGGCCTTTTAGTATGTATGCAAAAATGGAAGTGTTTTAAGTGCTCCACCACACTTTGGCTACACCCACAGAGGCTCAAAGGATGCCCACATGGGAACACTAGGCAGCCCTCATCCAACCAACCTGGAGTTGCCTTTCTAATAAAATGTGTGGAAAGGCACCAAGGATAGATGGGGCAATTAAAAGAATTCATCCCCCCCCTTTAGGATATGTCCAGTTGGTCAGTCCTTCAATGGACTTCAATATGCCCCAATGATAGCTATTTTGACATCATTGAAGGATGAACCAGCAGAGTACTCCATATCCTATGCCTTCAGAGAACTTTTGTGACACAATGGGACAAATGTATATGTACCCCTGCACCATCAGGTTAATCACATTGTGTCATTAAGGATCTGTATGGATCTTGCCTTCTATTTTGTTGCAAATCTACAACAATAAAAACAGAAAGATTTTTTATGAGAATTATTATACCCATTACTATTACAATGTTAACAACTCATAGAAATGTATTTAATGATTTAGGGAGAAAAGACTCTAGATACAAACTCTAAGGTTCCTTTAATATGTGCTCAAAGTTTTGCATTTCCCAGTTACTTGATCTTGAAGCTTTGGTGCTAATCAGAGAGAGAAGGCACACATACATTCTCCAGGGTCATAGAAACCAATACACCTCCTTCATTCAGGGCACGTTGATGCCGAAAACATGCACAGAGTGCAGTAATAAGCAGCTAGCTCAACAGTCAGTCAAATGGTGCCTCATACCATTCATGCTATGCCTGATAGTTGTTGTTGTTTTTAATTATTAATGCAGATTGATTTTCCAGCATTGGTATACCCCCAAATATTTTTGGGCCACAGGGGATGGGAAGACATCAAGCTGGTAATGAATGGTAGAGAAAAGAGAAGGAACATAATCCCAGTGGATCATTCCTCCACTGGAAAATAATTTGCATTCCTGCCCATCTCAGCAATGCAGTTTATTCCATAAAAAATGTTAGCAACTCCCTCCCACACACACACACACAGAACGTTTAGATCAGCCTTGGGTAGATAAGAGCTGCTTCATCTTTCACTCTAAAGAATACATATTGAAGATCTGTAACATGTGCCTAATTGTATGTACCTGTTCACTTTCCCAAAGCATATAAAGGGCTGCTCTCACACATCCCAAGGAACAGAGAGCTGTGCCATATATTAGCTGTTGTGAAGGATTGACAAAACAATGAATTTATTTCAATTTGTTATTATTATTTTAGCATGGTTCTAAACCACCATTTGGATTTTATTACTAAGGCCTCAAAGTATCCTAGCCCCACTCCTGCTGCTATCAAGCAACACAGTGAAGAAAAATGTATCCATTCCAAATGTAATGGAGTGTGATAGGCTTTCATCAAGAGCCTTTCTCCACTCACATCTGGTCTACATCATGGTCCTCTTCTAGGCCTCTTTTATCCTCATGTTTGTGCAGATTAGAGAGGCTCTGCACAAGATGGAGCATAATCGAGATTGGAAGCCCAAAATGACCTCCTGGTCCAGTATAATTCTGGAATACTGGTAGACCTGATAACGCCATGGAGATCCATTTCAGTGTTGTGTCTTCTTGTGCTGCTGAAATGCCCCCTACCCCCAGGGACTCTGAGATGGGGTAGAACACAGATCAGAATGAAATTGAAACCAACATCTTCTTGATCTGGATCAGCAAATCTGAATAAGGACAGGCAAGTGCAGAAAGACCCAAATAATCTAATGTTTAAGGAAAACAAACTCTCGTGTATCATTGTAGAAAAGAAGAATGAAGCTGTGTCTTGATTTCTGCATAGGATAATCAGGCATTTCCCTCAGTCTTAGCTGGTCTGACAGGTTGCAGTAATTTTAAATCTGCAACTACTGTATTTAGATAAATTAACATATACAAAAAACTACCACAAAAGGAAACAATTTTGGAAAGGGGAAGGACCTTTACTAAAAATGTGATAGGATTTCAATTTCCCCACCTCTGTTTTTTATCTGTCACTCTGCACAGCAGTAATGAAAGCCATGATCCCTTTTCTTCTTGACAGATGTTGCAACCAAGATTTGTTGGTGTTTTTGCAACACCCAATGGAATACACAAACACTTGGCTTCCAACCAGGAGTCCCAGAAAACATCTAATATTGTGGGACAAAAAAGGAAGGAGAAGGTGACAGAACCATTTTACTGTAAGCAGGCAAACACGTTTATATGATTTCCATAGTTGCTTGCACAGAAGTATTTTGTTTTCCAAATGAGAAAGAAGAGCTCAGGAACATGCCTTGCTCCTGCAAATGTATTTTGGAAGTGCATTTTCTGGCATTTAATGTGGATTAAAGTGCAAGTATGTGGATGCTACCACCTCTAAACTGCTTTTTACTGCCTAAACATACTCTAATTTGGTAAATTCATGGGTAATTCAACCACAACCACTTTGATTGTTGTTCAGTTGTACTAAGCAGTATGTTATATTTCTGCTCAATAAAATATTTCCTCAGTCATAATTTTTAAAATGTAGACTTAATAAGTTATTGACCCTTATTCATGATTGTATTAGTGATTTTTACTTCAATTCATTGTTTTTACCTTTTGGGAATTGAAGCTAATTTTTTAAAATTTTTATTGCCGCTAAGAAGACTTTTTGTATTTTTTTCCCCCTGAGGGTAACCTGTGTGTAACATGGAAGCTATTCTGTGTTTTACTCCTTCTATAATCTGTTCTATGGGTTAACCAAATAGCTTTGGAGAGGTGGTCTAAAAGCCCGATTGTGTAACGTCTGCCACCAGATGTAAAGGCTGCCACCAATTATAATATAGAGTGTTGTTATAATATTTCAGTTTAAGTTATTTTATTGTTTGGGTAGCGTGTATTTATATCCTGAAATAATGATTCAAAGTCAGAACTTCCCTTTACTTTTAAGTCTTAATATTAACGTAGCAAAACAGCCAGACTCACTGTCTGAGCTCCTCCCCCCACTCAGCCTCACTAGCAGTGGGTTAAAGATACTGTTTAGAACTCCAGCCTAACTTGGCTCACTTTGAAAACAGTAACTCAGATGAATCTTCTTTAAAATAACAAGAAAACAAGTTTATTGTTTACAATTCAAGTTGCACGCTGTTTCTTCTTTGTGTTACACTTAAGACACTTCAGTTAATCAAACTGTATAGTCCCCTGCTTTCTCTCTCAGCCCAAGGACTCCCAAAGTTCATTTCATAAAGTCATCAATTCATATAACGTGTGTTAGCCCAGCTTCATATAGCTTTTTAACCATGAAAATCAAGTGTTATTAGACTCAGGACCCTTCTTCCTGCTTCCCTAAGCTAAAGGCCCGGTTCCCTCCTTTGTTAACACCCTCTCTGGTCCGTTAACCCCCCAGGCAGAGAACACTAAAAATTTCCTCAGGCTCCCTTAAATACCAGCCTGGCTGGCTAGCTTCACCCTGATTGGTTGACACCCCTCCAGGATTCTATTCCACCCTCTCTCCTAGAGAGCTGGAATAGCCCCTCCCTTAAGCTTCTTACCATTTCTAAAAAACACACTTTGACAACACTTCTAAATGTATAGACATCCCAATCTCACCACACTTTGCAATTTTGCCAAAATAACTTAAATTTAGAGTGAGGGGTCCTCGCGGGCACCACACTGATTGACTCCGAGATGAACGCTTACAGAATGAAGGGCCTTGTTATGGGCTGATAGGAGAGATGCCCTGATCCATCATTAACTAAGACACTCCATGTCTCCATTTCAGTGCATGGGGGACCATTTTTCAATAGCCAGTTGTGGTGCCTCTGTTTAGAGTATGAAATTGCCCCCTGCAAACATGGCACCTCA
Source organism: Aspidoscelis tigris stejnegeri (assembly GCA_023333525.1). NCBI lineage: Eukaryota > Metazoa > Chordata > Lepidosauria > Squamata > Teiidae > Aspidoscelis > Aspidoscelis tigris. Next base: position 66,866,602 of record JALMGA010000002.1, on the reverse strand, counting down.
TGCCAGTGACTGCATCCAAAAATGTGGTGACATGATCACCAAGAGAAACTTATTGCCACCACAAACAGAGATGCAGTGGCACTGGGCTCTTTCTCAAATGATAATGGGAACCTTTATCTGGAGATGAGACCTTAATGTATTTATTTGTATTTGTATCCCAGCAGGCTTCCCTCACATAACACAGTGGTTCTATATATGGAAACCACTATCTTAGGCAAAAAATATAAGCAGAAGTTAGTTGGCCTTTATCCTAAACATGATCATGTTAGCACAGTTCTACTCTAGCATTATCATGCTATACAATGGAAACTATGGCCCTGTTCACATAGCTGTCATGGGGTTACCTCACATATTGTAGGCAACCCCAGTATAACCCTGGTTTGGTTTGGTTTTTGCCCCTAAACAGCATGTTTAACTGTTACTGAAAAACCCAGCACTAGTTATGTGTTTTCCAACTGTAGTGCTTCTTAGGGATTTACTTCCGTTTCTGAACAGAGCAGCAATCATAGCTCCATCCATGGTGCATGCATGGATAACAAAACATGCCTCCACGTGTGCATGGAAGTGGTCATGTGCACATCTGGGAATTCAGTGGCAGCTGAATTGCCCAAATTGTGCATTGCCAAAATGCAGAAAGACTGTGGCCAGTGCTGTCTAGGCACCGAGCAATATTTGCATGGGAGCAGTACCCCACATTATTGCTTCCTGTCACTATATCTGACTGCCATCTGGAGACGACCTGTACTTCATTAATCACATTAGAGCAAAACCAAGCAATAAAATAACTGTATTGTATGTGGTTCAATTGATTTTCCCTGAAGAACTAGTGCTGTTATTAATGCACACTAACATTTGATTTTTTTAAAATGAATTAATTTATTACAGTCACAAACCAGCAAAAACAACTTCTTTTTTGAAACAACATTAGATCTAAACATATATTGTTTGTAACGATGTAAGTTCTCCTCTCATTGGAATGGAATCTTTTACTCAAGCTTATGATATCGTTTATCCATGCTATGGGTTTGTTTAATTTTAACCCTTAATTTTGACAGCATGACCATCATTATTATCATCTTCAAACTAAAAAGTGAAACAAATGCAGATGTACTGTTTTCTGTGACATCTTTTAATTACAAGCTGTAGGGAGCAATACCCTTTTTTTATTTAAAAGATGCAGAAAAGTGTGACTTTTAAGTTGACAGTATCCTTTTTTTCTTGCAAAACAAAAAGACTTGCATAAATTGAAAATGAGAGTCAAATTACACATTATTCTCATTAATTAACACTATCTCAGAAATATTCACTTAGAAAATTGAGGCCATTTTGAAGCAAAATGTTCATAGAGTACAATGTAGCTAAAACATATTAGTTTGTAGATTTGGCAGGGGTAGGGAGGAGGATTCAGGTCTTGTTGAATTCCCATAGACATCTGTTTCTACACCTTTCATCATTTCCATTTAAGTAGGCCCAGTGGTCTCAGAATATGCTGCCATCCAAAATATCTGAGAAAATGTTTTTGCATTATTGATCTGACAGATTTAAGAGGTCAAAACCAAGGACACTCAAATTTAATGTCAAATTAATGATGCAGATATCAGGAATCAACTCACTTGATTTTGGACTTACCAACTTAAAATGCAGAAGAGATCATTAATTGTTGTAACAGGAACCACAAAGTATACTGAAGTAGAGGACTTTCCCCCCATTTGCAAATAAATGAAGGTTATGCATAGTGACATACTATTGTACTTCTTTGTCCTTAGTCAAACTTCAGTAAGAACTGTGAGTTCTTCAAGTAGGGCTGATAGAAAGGAAGCAATGGGTTGGTAATTGGGTTGTGCTGAACAGGTTATTTTTCAAACTAGTTTGACACAAATGGTTCAAATTTGAACCCAACCTGCTGGCAGGTTTTAGTCTGAATTCAAATTGAACTGATAGAGATCCAGACAAAACCCCACAAACCACCCTGGTTCATGCCAAACCTGTTCAAAATGAAACCAGTTCAGGGAGTATTTCTGTTCTTTTTACAGAACTCTTTAAGGGTGTTTTTCCAGTGTCAAAAAGTACCCATTTTTGCTCCCATTTCCACCACGGCACCCATTTGGGACCCGATTGTTTCCACTGCCGTGGGGGAAATCCGGATCTAATGGGTACTTTCTGGCCTTTAGTCTGGATTTTCTGTAGACCCCATTAATGGGGTCTACAATGGGGTCTTCTGCCAGAAAATCCAGATTAAAGGGAGCCTGTTTCCACTGGAAACAGGCAATGGGGTCCAAAGGAGGCTGGGGGAGGGGATGCACCCACTGGGCCCCCCCTAAACCTAGGCTCCAAAGTCACTTCAAAGTCATTTCAAAGTCTGGGCAAAATAGCTCCAGAGTTCCTCTGAAGTCTGTGTTGATCTTTGGAGTGAACTCCAAAGTGACTCCGAAGTGACTCTGAAGTCATTTCGAAGTTCACTCCAAAGATCAGCACAGACTTCAAAGGCACTCCGGAGCTATTTTGCACAGACTTCGAAGTTACTTTGAAGTGACTTCAAAGTGAATTCGAAGACTGCACCCCCTGCTCCCCAAAACACCTGGGGTAATGGACCGACCCCTTGTGGCTCAATCCAGATTCCTCACATGGGTGCAAAGCTGTTTCCACAGCAGGGGTGTTAGCACCCATTGTTAATGGGTGTTACACCTCCCGTGGAAACACACTGGGTGCTTCCCTTAATCCGGATCAACTATATAGAGATGCTTGAAAAAATGCACTGGTGCTATAATAGCATTGGGTTTTAGGTTACATATGTTTTCTGGGATTGTTTTTTCATGTTATTTCCAGTGCCATGATGAAAGAAACCATTAAAACCAATAATAAAAGAACATTTTGCCCATAAAGTCATATCATTTTCTCTTTGTTTTCAGAACAAAGTGGGCAGAACAAGGCAGTGGAGAAGGATGCCCTAGAGGCAGAGGAAGCAAAGTACTGCCAGGGATTATTACAACAAACAATAAATAAATCTCCCAGGGAGATGACAGAAATTTCTGCAGCTCTGATTGGATATTCTGATATACGCTTCTCGTTGCTCATTGGCTTGCTTAGGCTGTATTCACAAGCAAAATAAAAATAACAGGTACCTCTAATGCGTCAGGCTGCCCTTCCCCCTCTCATGAGCAGTATAATCTAGAAAAAGTGTGTTTGAGAACAAAGGTGCCACGTGGTGGTGTCAAACTTAACAAAAGAGATGTTGTAGAGGTGCCTCAGAAAGACTGTGTGGCCCTCATGTTCCCAAGCCTTCTCTAATCTATCTTTTCTAGGACAGAATGTTCAGGAGAGTGGGGAGGGGCAGGTTGGTGTTTGAACAATCGCACCTCAAAACCTTCTCTAAGCTGCCTCAGAGGCACTTGAGCGCTGCATGCGAATGCAACCTTAATCCCCCCCCCACATAGTTTCAGAAACTCATAACGGGAGGTTCCAGCATGGTTCTAGGTAATTCTGATTGGATTCTTTCTCTCCCAGTCAACTTTCTATATTTTTAAACAGCTTCTAAAAGTGAACAAATATTTACTGACTGAAATCACCACACATTCAAAATGAAACAAAACATTAATTAGCATTACAATAGGAAGAACAGGGCAGGGTTCCTTCACATTTAATAGCTGTTGGGAACAAGAAATTTCAGCGTCTGTTGCCTATATCTTAAGATACCCCCTTTTGAAATTCCATTTTTATACAGCTGTTAAATGTGCAGAAACCCCGTCCTTGTTTTCCATATGAGAACTCTTATGTTATGGCCGTTCTGCACTGGGCATTATAGCAGGCTATGGTTCAGTCCAGGCCAGGGATGTGCACAAATGTGATTTTCAGCATTTGATTCATAATGAATTGAATGTCCCACATTTGTATTCGTACAAATGTGCAATTTTCAGTGTCCAGACATTTAATTTGATACAAATGTATTTGTGCATATTCGTTCAAATACTTGATACATACAGATGCGTATTCGCTGATAAACATCTGCATGTATCCCATACATATCCCGTATTCATCTTCTATTCATCTTGTACGTATCCATACGGATACGCACAGGATGCATACATATCCATACCTTTAAACAAATGTTTGAACTATTTGTTCAAATGTCTGAAACATTCATAGTCATACGAATGTTAATGTATGAATGTCTGGACATTCAATTAGTTTGCAAATGTCTGAATTTGTGCCAATTTGTACAAATAACAAATAGTATGAATATTTGTGCACTTCCCTTGTCCAGGCTTCTGCCATCCACACACTAGTGTGGAATAGCATAGGCCCCACCTTCTCCTAGTATGTTCTGCCCATACACAGAGTAGGGTAGGGTGCCCAAACTGGTATCCTGATCCTGTCTACTGGTAGACCTCTTTTCCAAGGTTTACTGATATATCAGGCATGCAGATAGCATAGGAGCAGAGCTTTGTGATGAGGGCAAAGAATGAAGTGCTCAGAGTATGGAGAACAAAAAATAAATTATCCAGATAACTGTCCCCAAACACTGAATTATTTAAAACACCACTTTCTCCAGCTCTAGCCTATCATTATGAATGTTTTCTCAGAAGAAGGAAGATTGCACAATCTTGCCCTACATGTCATCACAGCTATATAATATAAAATGTCTGTGATCCTTGGGCCAGAGTGTTTCAATGGCTGAGCTTTTCCTCCCAATAGCAGTAATGGCAAAATTGCTGCTTCACCTGGCAAGTAACTTGAGTAGAAGCTATTACCCTTTTCATCGAACAGGAAAAGGTCTAATTGGCCTGAATTATATTCTGAAAATCCTAATAAATGGCACTTGATCATTTTCTAAAAGCTTAATTAAGTAATACTAATCTGAGTTTGTAAGGACTTGTGATTGACCTCATTAAATGATTATGGTAATGAAACTGCCTTCAGAATCTTGCTTCTTACCTGGCCAGACACCAGGTACAATATGAAATTACCTTTCTAATAGGCGTGTATTGAAAGTATCAATTATTCTGATTCTAACAGACAATGGGAGTACTAATGAGTGTAATCAACCGCAGGTCTGTTTTATAAGAAAATGCCTCTGGTTTATTATTTTTCCCCCTTAAAGAAAAGAAGAATGAAAGCTTTCATTCAGTGTTCATCCAAATGTGATGGGAGGTCCCAATTTTGTGAAGCAAATGTTCTTCAAATCTCTTTCAAGAATCATCTATGAAAATTATACACCACCTGGAAAGATACTTATTCATAGATGAAAACTTAGTTTATAAATCTTGTGACTTAATAGCCCAGTACAATTCACACTATCCATTTATAATGATATTTTTTTAAAAAAAACCTGGACAAATTCTATTAAATGTACAACTATAGATTTTTTGTTTGTTTGTTTTCATTAAATCAAATAGGAAAATTGGGGTTAAGGGGCACTAATTAGAAGATTATCCTTTAATTCTCTACCCATAGCAGGGACTAAATGTATATCTATTGAATATGAATTTATTTATTTGTTTATAAGTTATACTAAATGGCATAATTTGCCTGTGATGAAGTCCCCTTAATTTCATTATGCTTAATCTCAGGGAAAAGAACATAGAGTTTTACCTTATTCTATATCTAACCTAATGAATTTGAGATCAAAGGATTGGGGAATTGCTTTGAAAAATTAAATTATTAAAAGTGGTGTGGTTTCTTGTTCAGGGAGCAGGACTTTTGGATGAGTTGCATTTATACATAAGTTTTAATTTAAAAATCCATGTTGCTGTTTACAAAAACCTAATAGTGTAATGCTACTGTTCATGACTGTAGCAATAGCAAAAATAGAATAAAAAATCTTTGAAAAATTGGACCCAACTCCCCACCTGCTTTCTTGTGACATGTTGTTCAAGGTGGAATGTGACCTTCGGGTATAGGGTGGGATAACAATGAAAATAAATAAATAAATAAATCTAGTTTCCCTGAAAGCTTAAAACTTTGTATCTTAAAATACCCAAATCATGCTATTGTCCATGCTCCAACTGATTCTTATAATGCAAATCATTTCTTGAAAATAGCATATTTGTTGTTTCAGATCTTATACTTAGCATTAAAATATCATCACAATTCAATATGAACATAAAATCAGATCAAGATAATACCCACACAGAGCCAGGGTGAAAGATGCAATGTTTCCAAAGCTGAAATACAAACAAAGACATTTTCAGACCATAATCAAGTGGCTGTGTCTTTTAAAAATATAAAAAGGTACATTTAGTTGGATATTGAATGAAATATTACTGCAAAAAAGTTAGTCTTGGAGGACTGTAAAGAAAAATTAAAATAATTATTTGAAAAAATAAATAAAAATAGAGCTTATATCAGAGGATACAGTTGTGAATAAAAAAGGCAAAAGAAGGAACAAGTGATTATGGAGGAAATTTTAAAAAGAAGAGGAACTAAAGGAATCACATTATACATTAGGACTGAAATTTACACTGCTCTATAATTTTAATGAAAAATATTATAAAATGATGTGTCATTGGTATAACCTAGCTAAAATATAAACTAGATTTATCTTGTTTTTATTACTGTAAACCCAAATAAAGACTTTGGGGAAGGAGGTGGGATAGAAATGCAGTTAATAAATAATAAATAATATGATTGTCAAATACTTGTTGGAAATGTGAAAAACATGAGGGATCCTTTTATCATATTGTGTAAAAAAGCAAAAAGATTCTGGATTTAGTTACATACTTCTTTGCAAGGGATTTTAAAAACAAATATACAATTGAAATCAGAATTTTGGAAGGAGGGTTGATGGATGTGCCGCTAGAAAAGAATTATAGGAGATTAATCCAATATATGATCACAACTGTGAACCTGTTCTATGCACAAAAATGGAAGAACTCAACACCCACCATAAAAATTGGTTGCTGAAACTGACATCTAGGAGAAATTCACAAACTGGCATGCCTGATTAAAAGAACACAATTGCTTAACAATTGAGAACCCTTTATTGATTTATTGAATGATAGACTGGGAAAGTAAAAAAAGGTGTTGATAAGTTACTTAGAGGAGTTATGAATGTAGATTTACTTATAATCATCAAAGGAGAGATTGGAAGTCATTCTTAAATATTATTTTTCTCATAGGTTAATTGAGACTTTTTTTGTTCTATTCTGCAATGTACTTTAGTTTTTCTCTTTTTTTCTATTTAAAAATAAAATATTTTATGTATGTAAAAAGAAAATCCCCTGTGCTGCATCTTCAAATTGAGGAATGTCCCAGCAACCAAGTGAGGTGCATGACATATCTCAGGCATAAACAACTTCTCCTTCCCTTGATGCTCCTGAATTCCCCATTGTGTGGATCCAGCCAAGGTGAAAATGCTGGTAGGACCACATTGTCTGAGGACTGGGAAGAATGTAATATCAAAATGCATGTGTAAAGAAACAGCTATCTCATTTCATAATCACCGTGTGGCACAGTAAAGCAGTCAAAGAAAAGACTTTAAACCCCATTTAAGTAATTAGTTGCTATTGTATTCAGGATGAAATGATTGTAGACATGGTGCCATTAACAAGATTTTTTTTAAAAAAAAATGTAACTACCTATATCAAGTGTAAGAGAGGGCCTAAACATGTAATCATATTAAAAGAACTACAAAGGTTTGTTAATACCTTTCAAGCTTTTTATGTATAGGCCATCATATCTAATTTTCTGCATGAAAGGTAAACCCAGTTGATCTAAGGAAATCAGGGTTTCAGTTTACAGCTGATGGAGCTTATATAATTTCCTGTTCTGCTTGTACACAAATGATAAGTATATGTTTCCCAAGGATTTACTTAGATGGACATCCATTTAACGTCAACACCCAATCTTGGTTTTCTATATAAAAATATGAGAATTCAGGTGAAGTTCAAGAGAATGTAAAGTTGGTTTGCAATTATTCACAGAGCGTGTTAAGGTTTTAAGGTCTTGAGGTTCTATCACTGTTCTTCTGTCTCCTGGTTGTCATACTTCTCATTTCTTTAGAACCAGGCAAGTAGCTATTTTTATTTGTAAAATTATGAACTAAAGAGTGAAGCCATGAGATTTTCTAGTGGATAGCATTTAGACTCTTGTGTTTGGGTTGAAATGTTGGCTTTTATGGATGATTATGGAAGTACTTGCCCAACTGGGTTTATTAAAAAAATGCTTATAAATATTGCCAAAAAATGTCAGCACTTTTGCAATTTGAGTGAATTGCAAGGGCCGAGGCTTCACAAGTGAAGGTGAAGAGACCTAGTAAGCCATCCTTCACACGTGAAATGAAACTATTGGTCTTTTGGATGAAGCTTCATTATACTCAGCACCCCCAGGAGGTGAGGTGGGCAGGAAAAGCCTCTGTGCCATCTCGCATCCTGTCCAGCTGCAGAAAGCTGCTGGTGAATGATTGGGAGGTGAGGTGAGATAGGCAGGGATCCCCCTTGTGTCAACTTACATCCCATCTCACTGCCAGAGGGTGAGCAGGAGGGAAAAGGGCCACCGGCAGCTATGCTTCCATCCCCAGCCACTCAAGTAAGGACTCAGCTGGTTTTTGACTCAAGTTGCTATGTATGGATGGAGTGGTGGGCAGCAATAAGCACCCCAATGTCCCTCTGGAGTGCTCTGTCCAGAGGGATGATTGGAGTGGTGACAGGCACTTGGCCACCTCTTTCCAGCAGTGGTGCCTCCATGGAGGTGTGGCAGTGGTCAGGGGAGCAGCTCTGCCAGGGAAAGTGGCTGCAGCTGGCCGCTTCCCCGTAAGGTCCTAAGGTTTGAGGCAAAGTTGAACCCCCCTCCCATATTCAGGGAGGGCTTCTTCACATAAATGCAAAGTATTTTCCCCATTCACTTAAAAATGAAGTGAGTGGAGAAAATGTTTTCATGTCCATCCCTAATCCTGACTTATATGCATTGACAAGGCATTTCCCCATAGAAAACCTTCACACGTATAATTATGCATGAGAACATAGAAATCCGTCTGTCTACACAAAAATGAAACAGCAGTCCAATTTTCCAACAAGAATATTTTTCTTTACAACCAGGAATTTAAACAGAACAAAATAGATTGAAACAGAAGCCTTCTGTGCACCTGATGGTACCTTTGAAGTATAGTACCTAAACAGCCAAGAATCCTTGAAAAGTAGAATTGACTAGGATCAGAAATAAAGTATATTCCATACCAGAGGAACAGACCTGGGAAGGAAAATGAATATTAGGATAGTTTGAACATCCTTGAGGCTCCTTGAAAGCAAGTTTGCAATGCATATGTACAATTTAATTCATAAGCTTGCAGACATATTGTTACAACACTTACAGTGTGCTACAGCATCCCAGAGCTGTGCTTGAGCACCAGCCAATGCAGAATGTCAAGCCTTAGGCCTTGGGAGATCATTACTACATACCAGAGAGGTGTGGTGGCTAACAAGTGATCCTTCAGATATTCTTGAAAGAACCCCTAAGAGTCTCAGCCAGATGGCCAAGCTAAAAGAATTCTGAGAAATGTAATAAAGCAGAGGAACAGTGAAAGGATTTTTGTGTTTCTGCTGGATTTATACATACTACAAAACTGTGTCTCTAAAATGCCTCAGAAGTGGTAGGATGTGACCTTCATATTCTCATTCCATCTCTAATCCATCTTTTCTAGCCTAGAATGCTCATGAGAAGGCAAGTGACAGAGTGGTGTGTGAATATTCCCGTGTCTGAACCACTTCAAAGCCACCTCTAAACCATCCAAGAGGTAGGGGTTTTGGCTATGTCTTAGTTGACATTTGTCCCTCCTGTTCAATCCCTGTGACATACCACATGTTCCAAACACTTGTGATCAATGCTGCAACTACACATTTATAGAAAGAGCATAGGGGTTCAGACCAGATAGTGCCAGAGACCATGATACCATGGAATGTGCCCACCTCAGTTACTAGAAACCTGGGCCCTCAGTAAAAAAAAACAAAAAAAAACCCTAGCCTGGAATCAAATCTACTACTGCATGGGTCCATTGACTTCAATTTTTTGATTATCCCTGTTGTTTTGTTATTTATTCCACAATGGACTTTTTCCCATTGCACCACTTACTCCAGATTTTAATCTTTTTTTTTTTTTAATCAGCAGTGAGCTCTGAAATGTCTCATTCCCATGGGCAGTTTGTGATGTGCATTTGCAGGGGAAAAACCCTCTCTTTTCTGTCATGCCCTAGGTGGGATCCAATCCCCACCCCCTTTATAAGCCTGATTTAGACTGCCATGGGGAAGCAGAGAGGGAGGCGAAAGGGTGGGTGGGTGGAAGGAGGAAAGGAGGGGGTAGCAGGACAGAAACCTCTGAAGTCTCCCTCTTTGCAAAATTGGGAAATGCCATGGGGAAGCAGAGAGGCAAAATGCATGGTTGGAAGGAAGGAAGAAGAGGGGCAGTAGGACAGAAACCTCCAAAGTCTCGATTGTTGGCAGGCATTTTAAGGTCTTTCCAATCCCTGCCTAAGTAAAATCAGAGTCTCCCAGGGCTATGCTCTAATACCTCATTACAATGTATTGTCTGATCTGGTTACATTGCAAGATGCTCACTTTCAGCCAAGTACATAATGGGGAGAGGGAGAAAAGGGATGGAAATTGCAGCTTATCATTGGACCTTGTAAGCTGAAAGTATGCAGCCTTTTAAGAGCCAATACACTTTCACAACTCCCAGGAGGGAAGCTACCAATTTGAGCTTTGGATGGGACCCAAACAGCAATAGGATTCCTCCCCACCCTCTTTCATTTTCACTTCTACAGCTGAAAGAGGAGAGAGAGAACTGAATGGCAGAATTCAGCCAGCCCTCTTTGGCAAATAGCCAGGGAAACTGGGGAAATCCTGGCTTATCACTGGCTCAGGGGAAAGTGAAGTGAACACCCCTAAATTATGCTTCCACACCTCCAAAAAAACCCACCTGAGTTCCCATTGACAAATAACAAGGATTATTTAAAATCCTGCAGCAAGAGTTCTCTTGATTTGAATAAAGATAATCCTTGTTCCAGGACCTCTAATCCTCAGAAACTGTGAATTCCTCCTACCTTCGAAAATGAATTCAAAGCTCTTTAACTAAATAGGGACCCACTCAAAATGACTGGATTAGCATGTGAATGTGGGTACCCAAATTAAATTGAGTTAATCATTGGAATTTATCTGATCTGAAAAAACTAAGCATTTAGAAATCTTTTTTCTCCTGTTTCCTAGAATATTAAATTGTGTGTGGGGTGGTGGTGTATCATCTCCTGTATTTGTTTGAATAATTATGATATATAAGCAATTCTTACAGGGGTTAAATGCTATCTATGAAAAGTTTCAAATTTAATTCCTGTAAGAAGGCTGATTTGTTTTAAAAAATGCTCAGGATGTAAACAAAAGGGAACTTTGTTTCATTTAGATGTGAATATAAGAAAATTACAGTCTTCTAGTAAAAGGTGTTTGAAGAGATTACACCTATAACTAAAAAAAATAGTTGATCGTAATTTGGCTTTAGTGCATATATTCAGTGGAAGAAACATAAAGTTGAAAGATAAGGAAGTTACACTATTTTTATTTGTAGCAGCTAAACTTTGGAAATACCTGAAACATTTTACAATTGATAAATGGTACTTTAAATGATCTTGCCAGTTGCTCTAAAGGAAAAGGTCTCTGACAAAATGCAAAAACTGAGAAGGCAAAATTATTAATCCTTTTATTATAAAGTATGCTATTTTTGTTTGTTTTATTTGGCAAGCAATAATTATTGTTATCATAGCTCTCAGGATTTGTAGATGTTCTAACATAATTTACAGAACATGGATATTACGTATCGTACACAAACTAAAATGTATTAGCTTAGAGATGTGGGATTGTTCCCACATCACTCTGCCCCTCTGCCTTTTCTGAACATTCTGTGCTAGGAAAGGTGGATTAGAAAAGGCTTGGGAACATCAGGGTCATACAATGTATCTCTGAGGGGCCTCTGAATGCAGCCTGAGTGCTTTTTCCTATTCTCCTATTAAAGCACTGTTAATAGCACTTACACAGGGCGGCTTGCCTGATGAGTGTGGGTCCATGCCAATCAGGGCAAACCCACTGTTACAAGACATCCTCTGGACACATGTTGAGAAATTAGCCTAGTCCATAGCCAACTCAAACGGAGATCAATAGTGCTTCCTGCCTTTAAAAACAATAACATTAAGTTAGCAGCAAGCAAGATAAGTCTCAGAGACAGTTCCTTCAAAACAAATAATAATTTTATTAAGAAACAGCAACAAAATTAGAAAAATAGCAAGTTTAAGCAAGCATTGTGCAGAGTGGTATCGAATGAATAAAAATACAGAAAGGGAATCCTGCTGATGTAGTCACCTGGTGAGATAGAATCAGAAATCAAGGCACAGATGAAGTGGTAGTTGCTGATGGGAAAATAACTGTACCTGGCAGGTCTTGGGTTGCTATTCTTATACTACACTAATCCAGTGGGCAGAGACTCCATTCTTGAAGTCCAGACCAAGGGGAGGGAGAAAGAGATCAGTGAGATTGCTGAACAACAACTTTGAACAAAGAAAGGTGCAGCCCATGAGGTGGAAACTGTGGATTCTGTTTAGGTAAATGGAGAAAGGAGGGGCTAATTGTTGTGAAATTTGCAATCCTCTTTGTACTATATGAGGAATGTCAGGCATTCCCCTGACATTCCCAATACAACCATGATTTAGGCAGCCAAAACTGCTGACAAATTCCCAGATGTGCATATGACCATCTCCACATATGCATGGAGGCCTTTTTCAGCCTCCATGGATGTGTACTGGACAGAGCTATGATCCCTGCTCCATCCAGAAAGATAAGTGGCTCCCTAAAAAGCACTACAGCTAGAAAACCTGTGACCAATGTGGGTTTTCCAACAAAAGCTAAAAGCGCTTTTTAGGGGCAAAAAAGTGGGGCTATTGTGGGGTTGTTTATGATATATGAGGTGACCCCACCATGGCAGCAACATAATGGTGCTATATATCAGCCATCTGGACAGGGTCCTGGTTTCCTGTAAGAAGCAGGGCTTACCTTGACATATGTCAAAAGATTTCAGAATTGGAGTTACTGGGACTACCGGAAACCAGCCAAGTGCATAAGAAACAAGAAAGGGGACAGTTGACTAACTTCTGGTAACCTCAATTCCATGCATCAGACCCTCCACAGAGGAATCTGAGACCATGCGTAAACACGTGGTCTCAGTTTGCTATTTTTCATTCTTCCTGGCTGTGACATGAGATTTTAGCGACAACAGACAATACTTAAGAGATATTTATTTGATTATGAGTTTTGTTATTTTCAACACAGTGGTAAAATGTGTGTTAATTGAGGTAATGAGTATGAGCTGTAATTTAGCTCAGTAATCAAATTTATAAACTGAGCATTATCAAATTTATAAACTCAGCATGTGTAAGTATCCACAGTGATAATGAATTCACCATCAGATTAATCCCTTGCAATTGTTGATGTTCGACTCCACTGCCTTGAATCTAACATTTTACACTATTTTCTGCAAAAGACACTTCCTCTTCCCCTTCTTTCTTTCTTTCACTCTTTTTAATAGTAAAGCAAAGACAAAGGAGATAAAAGATAAAAGACAACCAAGATCTCAGTGGCAAGCTAAATACTGGAATCAGGCAAACAAACAAGTTTTCTTACAGTCATTGATCCACACCAACACTAAGTGGTTTTTTCCACTGACTTCCCCTAATCCGGATTAAGGGAGGTACCTGATGTGTCCCCATGGGCAGTGCAGCAACCAATAGCAATGGGTGCTAGCTTGCCCACAGTGGAAACGCCAGAGCACCCATGTGGAGAATCTGGATTGACCCACATGGGGTCTGGCCGTCACCCCAGGTTTTTGGGAAGACAGGGGGTGCAATCTCCATAGATGCTCCGGAGATTCTCCAGAGCGGTCTGCCACAAACTTTGAAGGTTCTCTGGAGCCTTCAACAAAAGTCCATAGGATTGGCATTGCTCTCGTGTGGGTCCTCTTCGAAGCCTGGGCTATTCTTCAGAGACAGCTTCAGATATGGCTTTGAAGATTGTGCACAGGCTTCAGAGTTTTGGGTTTTGAGGCCCCCTCCCATGGGTGCAACCCACCCCCAGAACCCCTCCTAGACCCCTTTGCTCAATTGCAGTAGAAATGCACTCCATATAATCTGTATTTGATGCCTGAAGACCCCATTGTACACCCCTTTAATGGGGTCTATACGAAATCCGGATTATAGCTCCTGAAGGACCCATTCAATCTGGATTTCCCAAGAACTGATGGAAACAAGTGTGAGTCTAATGGGGTTTGCAATGGAAATGGGGTCTTCCTGCTTTCAGCCTAATGGGTCCTTAATGGGTACTTAGGGCTAGTGGAAAAAAACCTAGAATTGAATCCCAAGTCCCATAAAAAATGTCTTGAAACAGTTAAAACCAGAAATATGCAAGAGCTGCACATACAAAAGCTTTAGAGTCCCTGAAACCCTTCCCACAAAGGATATCTAGCTTTATGATAAATTTAACTCCTCAATCCAGAAATCAAGTCTTTAAGCTCCATCAGATGATCTGTAACTCCATATGCATCTATAAGAATAACCCATGCCACAAGAGGCTTTGTGTTTGTAGGGACCAAGTCTTAGAAGACACAACACACTTTTTATTGGAATGTCACCTATATGATCATATAAGGGACCACTATCTAACTCCTCATTCAGTGAACACCAACTCAGCACCAATGTCCAAGGCAAGATCAGCACACTACCATTAAGGTAGCTTTATATAGTTTGAAAGCTAGTATCATCCGAGTTCCCTTTCTTGACCTTGTAGGGCTTGACTGCCATGGAGACGAGCTCACATAATGATTTTAATATAATTTTATAAAATGACATATTATATTTTGTATCTTTACACTGTGTATTATGATTTGCTGCAGTCAAATTGACGAATCAATAAAGTATGATGAGAGTGCATATATATTGTGCACAGCAATTTTTAGAACACTGGCCAGAAGGTTGCAGCAGATTAAGCACGGTAAGCTAGTGAATACAGTAGTTTAAAATGGGGGGGGGATGTGCCCACACAGAGTGCAGGAGGCCAGAATTAAAATATAGTACTGCAGCAGGAGAAGGTCATTGCTTCAGTTCCCTGTATCTGGACTTGCCAGAGCAAACTGGGCAGATCCCAGGTGCAGACTGTTTAGCGAGGTGGTCCAGCATGTCGTAGCAGGTGCAAGATGCTGGCAGGAAAGGGACATACAAAGTGGCACAACCAAATTGCAGGAATTGTGTGCTACAGACTGGACATCCCAAAGCCTAAATGGGAAATTCCACAAGAAAAAGTGATCAAGACCAACCAAGCCAGGATTCAATATCCAGAGCAGAAAAGAAGTACTGGCCAATGATTCTGATACCACAGTAGTAGACAAAGACAAGAAAGAAGCGGTTATAATAGATGTAACAGTTCCAAGTGATGGCAACATCAGGAAGAAAGAATATGAACAATTCAGAGGCCGACAGAAGAACTGCAGAAGATTTGGAAGGTGAAGGCAAAAATGGTCCCAGAAGTGATAGGAACACTTAGGGCAGTGGCCCCATGTTGGAAGACTGGCTTTAACAGATTGCAGAACAAACATTAGAGGTCTGTGTTTGGAAGATCACAGTCCTCAGAACAGCTAAGATTCTGCACAGAATTCCCAGATTTCTGGTAAAAGGCCTGGGATTGAACTAGATATACCAACTAATCATGCAAGAGATAAGAAAACTTGTTCTTTAAAAAGATGAATAGAAACAAAATTTTTGAATTTAACTATTGCACTTTTGTCAGTCAATTGCTCCATTTGGTTTTTCTTTTCCAATTGCTATTATCATTAGAATTTGAAGATGACTTTGCCCCCTAGCTTTGCTTTCATTTCTGATCTTTCCTAAATGAGAGAGCCTCATCAATTATGTGTATTACATCTCCTTCCTCATTCAAAGCAAGTTCGCTTTTACTGTCTCAGTGCATTTGGCATCTCTGCACAGGTTAAATGTTGTGCCAACAGAAGCAACGCTGATTTCCTAACATTGTTGTATTAACATACCTCAAATTTAGCCCAGAGCAAAAGGAAATAATGTTGTTTGGAATGAGATGGTAATTTATTTTCCATGCCTCTGAGTCCTGGGGCATCTTCCTAGGACATGACAGCCAGCTGTGTAAATTGAAGTGGGTGAACAATTGTCCACTGGGGGCTCCAGCATCTAAAAAGCTGTCTCCTGCACTGTTCTTTGCCCCCGTAGAGAATCATCTTGTTTTATTTTCACTAAGATCACTGAGGTTTAACCATAAAATTAATGGGCGCTATAGTACATAGTACCTCTCTGCATAAAGGGAACTCAACTGGCATCTGCACAAACTACAGCAAGAAAACGGTAGCTTCTGGCCCCTGCAATTGAAAGATCAAAAGAAAATGACAATGCATCATGGGGAAGCAAAGTCAGAAACTCACTCTGGGCAGCTTGCAAGTGGATATCTCATGTACAAGTTAGGACAGGCATTAAATTGGTCGTGCTTCAACTTTTGATTTTGTTTGCATTTAACATCTGCACTTCAGCTTTGGCCTCAAGCCTTTTGTCCTTTCTTTAGCCCTGCTCAACAAAGCTGTGGAAAGCTGATCCCCTATTTACAATAACAGCACCAGATTGAGAGGTCATTCCTTACAGCAAAATCCAGCACTGACATTGTTTCATATAATATCGATTCCCATATCCGAGGTGATATCTTAGCAGTCCTTGCCTAGGTTTTGTGCTGATGATTCCATTAGGGGCTTGATGAAGTCATGAGAAAACCTGTCAGAAGTGTTTAGACCATAATGAGCCTTGTTCCATGACAGCTGATAAAATGCTCAGGTTAGAAGCCCTAGACAGGAGGCACTTTGGAACAACTTTCTATCATAAAAACTTCACTTTTGCTTTTGTGGGCCCTGCTGTTTTGAAACTGTCTTTTTCCTAAAAACATGCCGGGGGTGATATGATAGCACAATTACAGCATGTGTGAAGGTTGGTATGACTACAATGCATCCACTCAGCAATTAATATGACATTAGGATATAAGCAGCAGCATATAGGAGAAGCAAGGCACTGGTCTGATTAGAACCTCACTTCTGCCCATTAGTTTGCACACAGGTGAGTGGAAAGTGGGGCTTCTTCACCTTCTCTCCCCATGACTTCCAATTGCAGGCTATGGCTAGGAAGTCCAAAATGTCTTGGGGCAGATCTGTCTGTGATATGCTTGCTACCCTAAGTACTTGAGTACTAGTTCCCATCATGTGGAAATGTGAACAAGGACATAACTTTAAAGAAGAGTAAGGAGGGCACCACAAACCACAGTTACTAACTGCATGTTTCAACTCTGCCTTCAAGGGATGCTCATGAACAAAAACTTAACATTTAGTTCACCGCTGAACTGAACACCCATTTATTCAATTCAGCAGCAAACCAGCCCATCAAATAAATGGTTGTTTCTGTTCGAGTTCAAACTAATTCTTCAATGGCAAAAACTCAGCAAACATGATTTTTTTGATCAAATTGTTTATGTTTGCAAGCAGTAGAGAGGTTTGATTAAATTGAATTTCCAGATATCCAAACAACTGCATATTCTGTTTGATATGGACATTCACAAAGACAAACTTTGATTCTGAATCACTGATCAGAAACAAGGGGTGGAACGACATATTATGCACACAGAACTCTTTTACATTTTATGAAGTAGTTCAAGTGAAAGCCAATTCAGGATCCCCTACACTGACCATTTAGAGAGAACAAGCATAATGCTCTTAATAGTTGTATCTGAAGAATGGATTCAGCAGTGTTCAAAGGAATTTGAAGGAAGACATTCCATTGGAGTCTCTCCTCCACCCCCTTACATGCAGCCTTTATAGACCATATCCACATCTTTGAAACTAAGCCTTGAATTAGAGTTAGACTTACAATACATAGTTGATATCCTTAGATTTCTCTCCAGCTTGACAAACAACATTTTAAAATTCAGTATTAAAAGTTTAAAAAAGGTTATAACAGGTATGTTAAAATTTGCAGAAGTGAAATTGCGGATGTAAGCACTGGAGGATCCCAATAAAATCATAGCGCTTGTACATTACGATGCCTGTTTAACCTCAGCTTTATGGTGAAGCCATTCAAAATGCATGCAATCACCCTGTTATTGCAAGTCTTTAAAAACAAGATATATATTGTGTCAATGTTTCTTTGAAGACAAAATCATTGCAAACAGAATGTTGTGTACCAGCTATTCTTATGCACCAACTAAATGCATAATTGTTGCTTCATATTTTATTCTAAACAGATGGTTTGTTTCTCCAGAGATTCATAAAGGAATTCATAAACTGGCATTATGGGGGTGTTAAAGGGGTTCTAAAAAAGCTTCCCCCCCTCCCCACTTTCCCCCCACCAGCCCCACATACATATCCCCTTGCTAAGCATATTTCACACACACAAACACACAAAACATACTTCCATCTTCTCTTGAAAATAAAAAAATCATTACGTTAGGGATGTGCACATTTCCCTCCCCCCCATTCACTTCACATCAAAGTGAATGCGATGGAAATTCATGTGAATGGAGCCAGTTTGAATGTGATAGGCTTTTAATTCTTTTTCTAATTCCTGCCACCATCAGTTGCAACTCTAAATCCAATCCAAATCTGAGGCGTTTTTGCATTATGCTTCCTGTCCGCTGCAATTAACCAATGTTGACTACCCACTCCATCCCCCCAGATTCGGATACTCACCTTATTCGATCCTGGGGCCTGGTCCTGCTCTGGGCGCAGCCATTTCAGCAGCGGCACCTTTGCAACTGCCTGTGCATCACCACCGTTGTCTTGATGATGCTGACACTCTGTTCATATCTATGGTCGAGCATGGTGCCAGCACGCTTGTGTAACACCTGAAACAACCCCGGAGCACCACCAAAAGCAAATGGTTGTGTCACTGGATGCTTCAGGTAAGTAATTAAATCACTTAATCAACTATTAGTACACTTCTGGGGAGGGCAGGCATGCTCGGAGGCTGTAAAAGCCTACTCCACATGCATATGATCTTCCCCAATTGCACTAATTATGCACTAGAGGCCATAGTGTGAAAAGGCTTCTGCTCTGGAAGCGACTGGGCAGTCGCTTTGAATGTAACAAAGCTTTGAATGAAGATACAAAAACTTTTGCTTCACACTTGAAGGTCAGCATTTGAATATAGCCAATGGTGGATTCAAATGTGAAGTTTTGAACATTCCCAATTCATACCAATTGTGAAGATGAAAACACTTTTCACCCATCCCTACATTATATGGAGTTGTATATGCGCTCTGAGGGTACTTAATGGGTACTTTTAATAGCAGTGGAAAAATACCCATTGTGAGCAACGAGGATGCGGCATTCACACCTCGTTACACTTTCTGCACTGATCATGCCATGATATGAACCAGTGGGTCTGGATCAGTGAAGCCTGGTGGTCCAGATCACAGTATAGCATGGTCTGGAGCAGCACCTTGCACATGATGACAACAGTCCAGACCAGCCCCTGCTCCTAGCCCAGAGCCTCCAAGGTGCCATTTCACCAGTGCACTTTTGTAGTCTAGAAAACAGAGGCATGCCCACTGCACACCGTGTTACAGACCAGCCTGAACTGGTATACTGTTAGCCTTCTTGTGATGAATGAGGTGTTTCTGATTCACATAAGATGTGGTCAGAAAAGCATCTGAAGCTGGCTATGAAGGTTCATATTCTGGAACACAGGGAAGAAGTAGAAAGAAGAAGAAGAAAGAAGAAGAGTTGGCTTTTCTACCCCACTTTTCTCATCCCTTTAAGGGGGTTCAAGGTGGCTGACAAAGCTTTCTATTCTTCTTCCCACAGCAGAACACCCTGTGAGGTAGATGGAGCTGTGAGTGCTCAGAAGAGAGTTATGACTAGCCCAAGGTCACCCAGCTGGCTTTGTAGAGTACGATGGAATCAAACCTGATATTCCTAGATAGGAGTCCAGCTCCCTAACCACTAGACCAAAATGGCTCCCACTAGACCAAACTGGTAAGTGCAGAAAGACCCTGAAAGTCATGTGAATATCATATGAGGTGTATCCCTTGAATTCTAGCTGCAGTCATCACATTTGTGTTTTGGCTTTTGTAGGCTTCTGGGATCAGTGCAGATGGTTTTACTAAGTCAGCCAATGAAAGAGATGGCAGCTGGCACGTCTGTGCAGACCCTCAGAGCATTTATGCACAAGGGGCACCATTGCTCCCATAAAACAGATCTAGTGATCTATCAGACTTAAAACTGAGGCAGATGGAAATAAACACTTTCAAAGGATTCCCCCCCCCATTTGTGGCTCCTGAGCACATGCACCCATGTTTACAGTACAGACAAAGTATTCTTCTAAACAGGTGGGGCTGCTGTCAAATCCAGGTTTGAACATAATCAGTTTTGAGAATAAAAGAAAGAGAACAACTTGATAAACACAGCACTTTACACTGGCCTTTAGCTCAGGGAACAGCATGCCCCCTACTCTGCCAATGCAGACACTGACATTGCTTTAACTAACCTATTTTATCTGTTTTTATACTGATTTTATTGAACCTGCCCTGAGAGTAGAATAGAAATACAATTAATTAATAATCAAAATGAAAGGCACAATAGATAATTTGGAAAGTCAAATATAGGGGATGAAAGAAATCTGGATTATTCTTAAATCCTACCTGAGTTCTAGGTCTATGTCAGAACTGAAAGTCACTGGAGCACAGTGATTGGAGTGGCATGGGACAACTGTCAGCTCACTCTGTGCCATCCACCATGCTCCTGGACAGGAACACATTTTCCCTAGATGTCCCTGGGCTTGAATCCACACAGCAATGGAAGCTGAGTGAATGACCTTAGGTCATCCAATGCCCCTCAGTAAACCTACCGCCCAAGGTTTTTGTGGTGACAACTTTGAAGGGTAGAAAATGTTGTGCACAAATATTTGTAGCATTTGAATTTCAGCTGAATTCGGCCAAATTTGGACATTCAAACTCGAATCAAATGTTTTAGTATTCATATACTAACATTTAAATGAATATGAATGTTTCTGGACATTCATACGAATAGTTCGGACATTTATTAAGCTGGGGGAATGTATGAGATAGATATCTGTTCATATCAGATCCATATCTGTTCAGTACGTACAAACAGATACATATCTGTTTTATCACATTCAAATGCAATCTATTCATATGAATATGGATTTCTGAACATCGGATTCATTTCTAATTGAATGCCAAAAACACATTCGTGCACATCCCTACTTTGGAGGAAAGGTAGGGTATAAATACCACAAATAAATATATATATTTACTATACCTATTTGATTTGTAATTGGACATTCAATGACATCAAAGGCCACAACATTACAAATCACTCTTCTTTATAGTTTTCTATTTCTCCAAAGTCAAAAACTCAAAAAAGGAGCCTTTCTGTGACTAGAAGGCTCTGATTTTATTATTTGTTTTTCATCAAGCAAAGTAGGTGGTAGTAAAAAACTAAAGCTCCATTGTTCCCTGTGGGAGGGTGGAATGGAAACTATTACAGAGCAATTTATCTTTCATTTTCCAATGGGCCTTGATCTAACCTGCCTGAGCAGAGTTAGGATAAGGAGTTAAACCGGTCAGCTTCTTGGATAAGTGAATGCTCCTTTGCTACTTTAGAGCTGAATTCTAGTGCCAATGATGGCACTTCGGTGAAATAATACACAAGAGCATAGGCCTACCATCAGGTTTCCATCCAGAGTCAATCATCTTCTGGTCCTTGCATCATGCAGACTGAAACTGAAAAATGAAAAAAGAAATTAACAGAATGCAATAATCTTTGAATGAATGATAATAAAAAAAACACACCTTGGCAACCTGGCAAAAAGTCCATTTCTTTTCTGCCTGAGCCCCCAGCGAAAGACTAAACTTCCCATAATAGCAGACATGCCCTTGCCTATTAACCTTTTAAAATGCAGATGGGTAATATAATCAATGATTGCTGGTCATGTCATCTTAGTGAAGGACTTACATCTTCTTCATTGTATATTAAATTATTATCATGAAGAATAAAGAACATAATCATCAGAAAACACAGAAATGCCCTTTCATCATGATACCAGCTATGATTATTAATAAAAAGAAAAAGCTAAATATGATTGGCAAAAGTTCTGGTGAAAACGCAGTGTCTTGGGCCTTGGGTGCGGTTCCATCAGAGCTTTGGGACTCAATTGGAATAAGAAAGAGGTTAAGACCATTAACTTGGAATAAAAGCCTTGGACTTAAATGTTTCTAAAAGCAAGGAAAGGATCTGTGGCATCTTGCAAAAGAAAAGGGCAGATCTCTCCATTGAATCACAAATTGCAGTTGCCTTCCTGGCTATGGCCCACTCAAGATTATGCCTGGGGGCCAGAACAAAGGAAGCAAAACAGGTTTGTCTCTCCATTCAAGAGCTGGTGGTGCAACAATTCCTGCTGACCTCCTGGTACTGTTGAAGCCTTAGTGGGCCATTTAAGTTGGTAAATCAGGAATACCAGAGAGGACAAAGAATGTTAAAATATTGGCTCTATTGATGTTAATGATTGATCGCTGAGGTTTGGAGGGAAGAATATCCTTTGTTTTAATAAAATGATTCAGATGTTCCTGAGGAAGTGGATCTTATAACACATGAGCCATTCCATTATACTCTGTCTTGAAGGGAATAATAAGGCCAGGATTTCTCTTAAAGACATATGCTTACAGGACCGATGAACTTTTTTTGGGACAGACTGAAGGTAGATTACCTTTGCAGGAAGAGCTTTGGAGATGCTGTTAGGGTAATTTTTGCATCTTTTTGGGAGAAATTACAGGACACTGCAGTTTCTTTTATTAACAAAGGAAGGACCATAATCGACAGATTTTAGTTTAGTTTTGTTTTGTTTTGGTTCCAATTTCTGATTATAAAAAAGGTAGAGAAGAGAAGGAGTTTGGGAGGAGCCATCCCCTCCTCATATCTGCCATGGAAGGACAAGAGAAAGAGCTGAAGGAGCTTTGCTTCCCCCCCCCCCCATTTTTCCCTCTTTTTGCTACACAGAAGTTTGGGGATCAGTCTGACTGAGACTGAAGAGCTTCCCAATTTTTAAGTCATTTTTCGGGTTCCTGAAAGAGATGCAGTTTGCTGTGGTCATGCATCTCTGTAACTTCAAACTTCTGCGCATGGAGAAGACATCATTGGTGAGAACAACAGAAGATTGGTTTCCTCCAGTCACTTTTCCCCTTTTTCTTTAGAACTTGTGGGTTAAGGGATCTTTCTAGTGTTAGGAGTTTTCCATTCCCTTTTTGGCTGTCGTTTGCAATTGGTGTTTTTTTTCTAATGAAGAACTCTACTCTCATTTCTTAAGCGTCTTACGCAAAGCAATTTGTTTTGGGGTTTTTGGAAAGCTTTTGCTGCATAACTATAAATTAATTGTTTTACTAAAAAAGGGATAAATTCAGTTAAGAGCATAAAGATTTCTTAGTGGGAAATGTCAATTTCTTTAGTCAGTTCTGCAGTTGTTGCATGCTTATTTCTGTTCTAGAAACGCTTCTGATATGGCTTTATATTTTATTTCAACTTCTCTCCTGTATTTCTAATAAATTCTTTGCTCTGGTTTAACAAGAAAACTGGTTTTGAGTCTGAAATTGGTCTTGTCTCTGTTTTCTGGTTATTCCTCGTTATTAAAACCTGTAGATCTAGCTACTAATTCCCCTATTACTGGAGCAGATTTGGTATCAATCACCCACTGGGTGACACATTTCTACCAGTCCCATGTTGGTATGGCTGGAGACTTCTAACTGTTGCCCCTGAAGTTTGGTAAGCACATCTTAAGGTCAGGGTGGAAGACTCTGGAAGGTACTCTAATGCACCCTCAATCCTTAACGTGCTCTCAGTGTGCATCCCCATGCTGAAAATAGTCTGAGGTTGCCTCGGGAGCGTCTCCATACAAAGCCCTACACGTGAGACAATACGTGTCAAAAAAAAAAAAAAAAACCTTAGCAAGTGTTCTCATTCTGAAATAGGGGGCTAGCACATATTGTCCTGTGGTCATGGGGATGCTCCCTCCTGTGTTATTTGGGGCAGAGCTTGGTGGCTGCAGTATTAGCGGGCAGCGTTTCACCTCTGCTCCCTGTTCCTGCCATGCACTCTGCAATCAGCAACCGCTTGGGGATTTCTTTAAATAAAGTGTCTTTCCGGCTACATTTATTACACCCTCCTTCCCTGATAACAAGCTATGTGTGAGTAATTTTGAGCTGGTTGTGAGTGGGGGTGCCTGCTGTCATGCGGATGTGCGCACCTCCACTAACCTGTGGTGGCCAAGGAAAGGAATGATCTGCTTTTAGTTATGCTTTTAACTATGGGTGTTTTTCCACTGTCACTAGAAGTACCCATTAAGTACCCATTAATGGGTACTTCTAGTGACAGTGGAAAAACACCCTATATGTTACAACTTTTGGTTATGCTTTTAACTGTGGCGGCCAAGGAAAGGAATGAAGTGTGTTGAGTTCATGGAGGTGCAACTGAGGTGTTTGTCTGTCATTGCTGCAGCAGGCGGGACAGGTTATGGTGACATCAACCTGGCTTCCTATGAGGGGAGAGGGTGGATGGGGAGAAAAAGACGTGGGTTCACACTGTGGCTTGCATGGGGACAGGCATGTATGATTTGAATCTGTGTTGCCCCAAACCACATGGGGATCCTGTATTGTGAGTTAGAACACAGATTTTTATGACACACATCACAAGCAAAGCAACCGGCTTGCACGGGGACTCAGCCTCTGTGTTTTGATAAAATGCTCCAGAGTGAACCATGGGACTGCCTGGCATGCATACAAAGGGTGACTCACAAAGAGGGTGGCATAAAATCATCCTCTGAGTACAGGATCCACAATATGGTTTGCAGAAAAGGAAATGGCCTGCTGCTCTTGCTATACCACACTGATGTAAAATCCTCCACCCAGGGTGTTTTTCCACTAGCACTAAGTACCCATTAAGTACCCATTAGGGACCCATTAAGGACCCATTAGGCTCAGAGTAGGAAGACTCCATTTCCACTGCAGACCCCATAAGAGCCACATTTGTTTCCACCTGTTCTAAGAAAATCAGGATCATATGGGTCCTTCAGGACCTATAATCTGGATTTCCTGAAGACCCCATTGAAGAGGTCTACAATGGGGTCTTCAGGCATCAAATCTGGATTATATGGAGCCTGTTTCCATCACAATCGGGCAATGGGGTCTAGGGGGGGGCAAAACCATGGGGGGGGGTGCCCCAAAACCCAAAGCTCTGAAGTCTGTGCACAATCTCCGAAGCTGGCTCCAAAGCTGGTTCCAAAGAGTAGCACAGGCCTTGAACAGGACCCCACGCGAGAACAGTGCCATTCCTATGGACCTTTTCAAGGGCTCTGGAGAATCTTCAGAGTTTGCGGCAAATCTTTGGAGTTCATGGCAAAGCTCCAGAGATTCTCTGGAGCTGCTCTGGAGAATCTTCAAAGAACCCCTGGAACATCTACAGATATTGCACCCACTGTCCCCCAAAACACCTGGGGTGACAGGCGAGTCCTATGTGGGCAGATCTGGACTCACCACATGGGTGCTCCGGCATTTCCATTGGGAGCAAACTAGCACCCATTGCTATTGGGTGCTAGACCACTCATGGAAACACATTGGGTACTTTCCTTAATCTGGATCTACTAGATCCAGATTAGTTGAAGGACCCATTCCTTAGATCCATAGGCTTACAGACCCCAGTCAGCTTACCAAGAAGTGAATGAGACTAAGTCAGAAAACAACTTGGACTTAAAAGTAACAATGGGCCTTTCTGCACTCATCTCTTCATGGTCCAAATCAGTGGATCTGGAAACTCCAGGCCTGCCATTTTTTGGACCATAATGGTGCTGGTCTGGACCAGTCCCTACTCCAGCCCCAAAGCTTGTGCAATCTTCAGGGCAAGGTTCCAAGTGCTCCAAAAGGCTAGGAAAAAACTTCATATCTTTGGAGCCACCGGAGAACCCATTTTGATGGCACACTTTGGTGCACTGCTGAAATGGGTCCTCCAGTAGTCCAGGAGACAGAGGAGTAACTTCTGTATGTCTCTATGTTCCAAACCAGGCTGTTCCCCCAGTAAACCACAATGTCAAGGGCTATTAGTTATCCTGGGCTTTCCATATGGGCATCTCAGATGCATACTGTGGAGAGAATGAGGCCCTATAGTGGATTTTATGGCTCATTTTTCTGGATTTAAGGTAAATGAAAAGGGGCCCAATTACATAGCTCAGACAGCTTTCAGTCTTACTGTGAATGGAACATCATTTTTTCAAAAGCCAATCTTTTATTTTGGTGTCCTTAAACAGCTGTCAAGACTTCTAAAGCCCTGGAACAGTCTTTCATGGGTGACAAAATCCCATCATTTCAACACATTCCCAGGCCAATATTGCACATTGGGTTCAGTCCAAGAATGTTTTCTCTGTTCAGATATATTGACAGTGGGATTTTCCACCCATCTCCTGGTGTGCCCTTTCCTAATTTTCAGGGTCTGCCTCAACTTCAAACTGATGAAGATGCACCCCAGCTGTTCCATTTAACTGGAATGGAACAACAGTTAGATTAAAAGACACAACTGAAAGAGTTATTACAGGTATGTATTTTGAAGTGTTGTTCCAAAAGCTAAATGTTTTGTGAACCAAAGATCCTCTGAGTTCTCAAAGGGTTTCCTTGATCATCACTTATGGTTATTTTAAGAAGAGCACACACAGAGTTGACAATGACTGGATGGAAGCCATCATGTAACCCTCCCTCAATGGAGGTTTAAATATTTTTTAAAAACTACCTTGGTGTCTATCAAAGGTTCCATACCACACACCATGTCATGCATTGAGGAACTTGCTTCAGGGCAATTAACTCTGGAGTGGGGCAAAACATTGTGGGGTGCACTGGCAGCCATCCACAGAACTCTTGCCCCATCTCAACCTACCTTTGATAGGAAGGAACAGATGTTCCTCCAAATGGACTGTTTCTAGATTCTTGAAAAATGGTGCTGGTCTTTGGGCCACTGGGCAGTCCACTGAAGCTGCCACCACCTGTCTGCATGAAGCAGCTGAATAGAGACCAGAATGCTTGGGATTCTACTTTAAAGTGGGTTGGGTCTCCTGTCAGTATGTTTCCAAGAGTGATTTTTGTGCCAGGGCCAAGCATGGTGTCCATGAAGACACGATGCACCAAAAGGAGTCAAGCCTCTGTCCATGCAGACACTATGCACTAAGAAAAGCTAAACATGTTGTCCACACAGACAACATGTACTTAGGAGAGCCAAGTATCTGGTCCAAGCAAACACCATGTGGCAAGAAGAGCCTGGCCATCCTTTTGTGCATGATGCAAGAGGACACTGTGTTCTCAGGTCCCAACTGGATATTCCTGAGGGATTGAACAGATGCTGTCTACAATTCCAGTGAAGAAGTGAATAGGCCAATTGAAAATAAGCATTTTTACCTTCTCTTTATTGAATTGCTTGTTTCTTTCCAGGAACATAAAAGAAAATCTTTATGATGCCTTCAGAATGTTGCTCATTTCAAAAGGCTTGGATATTTGTATTACGGCATCATATGTAATAAAAGAGTGCCTGCTTATTAAAAGTTTTGTCACTGGCTCTGCTTCAGTTCTTTCCATGTCTTTTAACAAGAGGCTGTTGAAGGATTCTAGGCTGCTTACCTGGTTTAACTTTCAGTCTTTGGTGTGTTATTTTAAATATAATTTCCAAGATCATATAAAATAGTTGCTTTATTTCATTCCTTTTATATGTATATAAGTACTTCGTGCTTTATATCATTTTCACAAATCCCAACTAACCTTATAACTTACTTTCCAGATTTCCAGAGCCACGAGTCCTATCCATTTTGGACCAAAATGTAAAAACAATGAACATTTAACAATTCGGCCTTACTTTTTTGTTTGCAACTGATTTTCCTTCACTGCAAGTTGCTTCTGTTTAGTTCTGTTTAGGTGATGGTGGTATGACAGTATGCAGACTCTCAATTTTGCCTTTGATCTCTTGTGATTTTCCTAGGCTGGCTTTTTATCTGCTCTGAATCAGAACTCATTTTGGAGCTGCCACATCACTATCACTATTTATTTATTTATTTATTTATCACCTTTCCAAAAAAAAAGGGGGGACAAAGTGGTTGACATCAAGGCAAAAATAAAATAATCATGAAAACAAGAAGATGCAATTCAACTCACAAAAATATATTATAAAATATACAGTGAACTAATAGTAAGCCATGTTATCTACAAGAATACCTACAATGAAATGCAAGATAAAAATAACATAATAACAAAGCTAATTAATAAGTCACAAAGAGAAACAGCAGCCAACACCACACCAATCAATTCTCTGCTCCTGTCCTGCTGTTTGCCACCTATCATTGTAGCTGAGTTTTTAAATGAAGAGAGAGAAAAATTATTTATATTTATCTGTTTGTGTTTTTATTTCTAAAGACTTTCAGGTCCCTGCCCTTCAGCTTTCTAGACATGGTGGTATTCTACACTAACAAGTGCATTAATGTGGATATTAATGTGGAATATGGGTATCCCCATCCACTACTAATGTGCTTTATCTGTACAGGATGGAGTGTGATTCAAATCTGGAAGCTCCTGATCTAGATTGTCAGTGATTTATTAGGTCCACCAGTGTATTAGCAGGTCAAATTCAGATCATGGAGGTGTGAAGAAGGTGCACACCTCCATGTTCCAGATTATTGAGGAACCCATTTCATCAGCACACAAAACTGTAACACCAAAATGGGTCCTCCAGGGCTCCGAGGCCAGGAATTTTAGTTCTGGGTTGTCAGAGTTCATGGAGGCTAATTTTGAACCTCACATGAACTTTGGGTCTGGCACAGGAAGCTGGGTTGGAACAGGCATTGCCATGTAGAACCATCCATCCAAGCCATGGAACTGACTGCTTTGTTCAAGATTAACTGTTCCAAACTACAACTGGTAAGAACAGAAAGTGTTGACACAAAATTTATGGGTCTGTTTGCAAAATGCCCATATGGGAGTCCCAGGATGCTCCATGACAGTATGCCAGACTTTCCCCCAACCAGATAGCTCTGGAGTTTTTTTTTTTTTTTTTTTAGAGTTCCAGAGCTATATTAGCCACCTCTGGAATGTGACTAGTACAATCCTGCACACACCATTTGCACCTCTTCCATGGCAATACATGGAAATTGCGCTCTGTGCATTGGTTGAGGATTGCATTTCCCATTGCTATAGTCTCCAGTCAACTAACTATTTAAAATATGCATTACAAAATATACTTTACTACACAATTACAATTTATGAATCTTACCTTTATTAATAGTTTCTATATGAAGAGGGAAAGAGGGAGAATTTGCTCTGTAGAATCTATCAATTAAATGGGATAGACAAAGCTTTCTGAGAGCTTAGAAGAGAGCTGTGACTAGCCCAGGGTCACCCAACTGAATTTGTGGAGGAGGGCGGAATCAAATCTGGCATTCCCAGATAAGAGTCCTCCTCCTTAACCACTAGAACACAGAAGCTGTAAGAGCAGAACTGGAGGCGAGCTGTCTGAAGCCATTGGCTTTGAACTGGTCACTAAGGTGTTGTGGAAGCTTGAAACAGCAGGCTGTGGGCAGGACCAGATAGGCCAGTAGCTTTGTATGACGGTTGATACTGGCACACCTCACATGTATCACTAGCACTCATTCTCAAGGCTATGGAGTTAAATTTAGCATCTAGACAAGACCTAAGCTACTTAGCTTTTGCTTTTCTGACTTTTTTAAAAAAATCTATCTTGATATGAGATGTTTTCTTCCTTTGTTTGCAAAAGTTAGTGGATGACCTCATGATACCGCTGCATTATTCAGTGCCCACATGCTTTTATGGGTGCATAAATGATATGCTCCCTCCATATAAATGCTCCCTCCATTTGCATCAAGTTGAAAGAAAATATATGCTTTCCAAAGTTAGCTTAGCTAACAACCTGTTGCCATATTAAATACAAATGTGGAGTATTTCATTGGGTCCACTCATTTTTGTTAAGTGCATACATTACAATTATTAATATTAGTCCTTAGCAGAAAGCTTGATTCATCATAAGAGATGCTTGCTGTGGTCAGAAAGTAGGCTGATGCATTCCATCCTTGGTTTCATTCAGAGATAAAGGGACGTGGGTGAGAGGGATGGGGATGGGAGCCTGGGTGTGGACCTCTGCCACCATTCACAAACTCCTCTGAGGCCCAACTAGGCATTGCAGAGGTCTGTGCCCACCTACCCCATCTGGGTCTCATGGAAAGTTCAACCTTGGAGTAGTGTGTGATGGTGGCAACAGTGGCAGGTGAGGGGGGGCGGTAAGGCGGGACAGGACGGGGCGATGGAGAGTTCCCTTTGCATGCAAACATTTGTTGGATGTTCGTGTGCAAAGCCGATGCCCTTCATATTGTCGGGGGGGGGGGGGTTCACATGAAGCCAAATATCCCCCTCTTCAATTCACATTGAATCAAGGGGGAAATTGGCTCTGTGCATGTCCCTATGGCACACAGGATTTAAAACACATAATTTGTGGAGAATTTGATTGCTCAGACATCTGGACAGCACCTCTGCGAATCATGATGGAAATAACACCTGTAGGTTTCTGATGCAACAAATGGACATGTTAGGGTTGAATTGTAATCTTGAAAATCTACTTCCATTCACTTTAAGCCTTCTATCCTATCTGTGTTTAGTTGCCACATGGTTTCTTTAAATGAACAGGATTTCCCTACTTTTTCTTCCCTTGTGCAGCCCCACATCCAACATACAACAGGGCTTCTGAAGTTTATTTGGGAATTAATGCATGATGTAGATGCTGATTATACAGCTGGGTCTTCATGTATAAGTGTTTTATTATATTTCACTTTATATATCCCTTGGCTTTTATCTTGTTTTGTAATCCACCCTAAAAAAACTTAGTCATTGGGTGGTTATACAAGTACCAAAGTGCAAATGGATAAAACATATACAAAATATTGGAAAGATCTCATCTTTGTAGAAACTGAAATGTATGAGAAACATGTCTTGATGTGCAAAAATTACAATGTGGTTTAAATGTGAATTTTATTCATGTTAAATCTTTTACTTTACTGTAATTCCTTCCCCCTTCAAAAAAAAAAATCTTTGGAAACACTCCTCTCCTAATATGCCTGTAGAAACTTCATCCATGTCTCTATTTCCATCCACAAAGGAAAAGCATCTGGGATGTGGAATATCAACATTTGGTGGCATGGTACACCCACCAAAGAGAACATCACCTGTTCAGGCACCTGGAGATGAGGGTATGTAACGTTCTCCCAGCAAACCTGCCTCTTCCTGTCTGGGCATGGAAAGGAATTACTCAGCAATGCAAGGAGACACTTTCATAGAAGCGTCTGTCACCAGACACCTCCCACCATGGCTGTGGGACCACGGCCTTAATATTGTTGTGTATCTTTTTTGTAATTACTATGCAAACAAGGATACGAGGAGCTCGTTAGACACCTTTGGAGAGAGTTTAGGAAAATGCACTTCAAGATTTGAAAGCCTACTTTCTAAAAATAAACCATGATAGGTTTCTGAATCTGATTGTTTTCCCCTTCTAAGAGAGCAGCTTTCAGCCCAATTCTGTCCTTGCATACTCTGATGTAAGCCTTATGAATTCATATTCTCAGCCAAGCTGGTATAGCATTGCACCTTATTGAAATTCACTTTTAAATATGCCCTTCAATAATGGCTTAGAGACTTTCAAATTGTGATTTAATATGTGTATAATTTCATATTTCATGTTTCATTCTCTCTCAGTTTGCATCCGCATGTGCATGGCTGTGGACTGACTTACACTCTGTTCAGAAAAGGACCGTAGCGAGATCATTTCTAAGGTCTAACTGGAAGAGAATTGTTGTGAGTTACAGGAAATTAAAAAATTCCTGCAATACCAACCCACTACTCAAAGTCAATCTGTGGTATCCCACAATACACTGTGCTCTGAAGTCGAGCCAGAATGATTTTTGAAGAGTAATTTCAAGCCTTATAAAGGGTCACATCATGTATTAAAGCCATATTTGCTTCTGTGTTTTGTAAATTTCAAGCTCATTACTAAACCTTTGTCTCTTTTGCTGTATGTCTGGCTTTGAACTCTGCTTCATTAATCTGATCCTGAAAAGTCCAAAGAAAAGCACTGCCACACATCTTGCATGTGAAAACGTGATAAAACATAAATACTTATGGTCCCGAGAAACAGACTGGTAAAGGTAACAGCACAAAGGGGGGAAGGGAGAGGGAGCAATGTTATATTAATGCTTGATTGTTAGACTCACTCGTTGAAGATGGAGGGAGAAGTTAGAAAAAGTCACAGGGATCTTTCTGTAATGTGCTGAGTGCTGACTTAACAGGAGATCAGGGGATCTCAGCACTTCACATGATTACGCCTTCAGGGACAAGAACAATGGCTATTATTGCAAGTTGCTTCTGTGTTCTTTACTTAGTTCAATAGCTAACTGAATCAAGAGCAGGATTTGGGACCCATTTTATGTTAAACCCATATGCAATTTGGCACCAGCAAAATGTGTCCATATGCAAAATTAAATTGCAAATCTGGGAACAATTTCCATAGGAAGTGTTGGGAGAAAAAAAACAGACTATCATATAAGCCAAAATTCCTCTTCTGGATTTCTGATGATGGGTTAACTTTTCAGCTTCTTTACTGCACTTTTAGAGTATTTTTAGCTTATACATGTACATCTGAGAGTATGTGTGCAGTGAATCCAATGCAGCACAAAAAAACAAACCCCTTTCTATCCAAGCTAGACTCTTATTCATTTTTGCTTCCTCGCCTAGGGACACATATTTGGGTATAGGGCAGGATAAAAATGTAAATAAATAAAATAAATAAATAATCTTTCCTACAATTCTTATATGATGGCTTTGCACATTTTATCCTTAGGTGAGGAAATACAATAATTCACACTTCAGCAGCAAGGGTAACTGAGCAGAAGAGATGGCAGGAAGTGCCAGCTGAAGAATGAACAGGTTTGAGAGCATTGAGCAAAGCAGTAGTAGATTGCAGCTTGCTAATCCACCATGTCTCTTCATTAACTGGCAGTATGGCTAATGTAAAGGGGAAGGACATCTAGCGCAGAAGTAGCTTCTGTGGCGCCAAGGCAGAACTCTTTCCATCTCTGGGTCTGGCAATCATTTGAAATTCATCAAATGCCCGTTTATTATAATCCTCAGTGCTGGCCAAACCTTTCTCTGGCCCTGCACCAAAGAGTGCACCACTTCTCCTGCCTTCCGTTTAAACATCCAAGTGGAGAGCGTCTCTAATGCCACACACGGTGCCCTCTATCTCTCTCTTTCTCTCTCTCTTTCCCTGTCTTAAAGCTACAGGCTCCCTTTACCCTGGTGAACCTCAAAGCTTAATAATAAATACTGCAGGCAAATGTTCTTCTTGAAATTAGAAAGAATAATCTTTATTGTATTCACAACAGTTGCTTTAGTTAGAATAAGTAAATAAATAAATAAAAAGAGAACAAGGCTTGTATGAACAATCAAGTTCAAATAAGTGAATTTGTTTCAGACCACACACAGCTTTATCAACCTGCTGCTTAAGAATTCTTCTCTTGGCTCCTCCTAGCCTAATAATTCTGGAAATGTGAGAGTAATCTTTCCTCAGGTACAGAACAGTTTCACCCAGACCTCCCTTCTTGAGAAAACCCAAGCATAGAACAGCTTTTCTTCTTTGGAAGTGCTTTTTATACCTTCTGCCTGGCATGAGTTGTACCTGTGGGCATTTCTCCCTCCCCTTAGTATGCTAATCAGGGCGTTCCATCCCACTGCTTACCTGTTCCTAATACTTTCTATGTAAAAGCCCTACATTAATAAATATATTTGAATGCAACACAAATAATTTACGATAAATATGTTTTAAAATAGAAATGGGCAGGATGTGCACAAACTTAAATTTTGTGGTGTGGCTGGGTTCAGATTTGAGCCACGGTGAATTTGGTTTGAACTCAGATCAGGTTGAACAACCACGACGTAGTTCAAATTGGGAGGAAGGAAGAATACATTAAAATGTCTTTTAAAAAGCTGTTCTTGAAGGGCCAGATGGGATCAAACTCAGACTGGTGGATTCAAACAGGATGATTCCCTCTTTTCAAAGTAACAGCCCAAACTGGCTCCTTTGGTTTTGTTCAATTTAAACTGGAATGAGCCTCCTGG
Source organism: Aspidoscelis tigris stejnegeri (assembly GCA_023333525.1). NCBI lineage: Eukaryota > Metazoa > Chordata > Lepidosauria > Squamata > Teiidae > Aspidoscelis > Aspidoscelis tigris. Next base: position 66,832,325 of record JALMGA010000002.1, on the reverse strand, counting down.
TTTGCTTTTAACTGCTTTGAAATGGAACTGATTCAGCACACATTGCTTCCCTTCCTTTGCATAAATACTGCTTTCACCCATCACCCATTAAACAGCATGCATGATTTGTCTTAAAGGTGGGTCCCAATTCCGTACCTGTTGCAGCACAATACTGACAGAAAACAGAACATGGAACAATTTACATGCAAAACACTGTTCATAACAGCCTCTCACACATCATCATCACAGGATCAGATCATGAGCGGCAATGGCTTTAGCCCGAGTTGTTACAAGAACATAAAGCACCTTAGAAATCTGACCAATAGCTCAGTGGCAGGCAGTGGCAGATGAAAGCCAAAAACAGGCAAGACAGAAGCATACTTCTTGCTCTGCTCACAGGTCTGCAGAGGTACACTGCCCTGTGCATGACACCTCAAAACCAGCCAGCCGTCAGAGCTTGTGACCTGCAGTATTTCTTTCTCCTATGAATTTGTCCAAACGTCTTTTGTAGCCATACAAGATGGTGCTACATTATATGGCAATGAATTCCAAAGTTTAACAACGTCTATCTTGTCTCTGACAGGACTCTGTGGCAGACCCCTAGTTCAAATGTTCTGGGAATGGGAGAAGTCCCTCTCCTTGTCATAATTTCATACACTTACCTCACTTGCCTCCTTTCCACATTTAAATCCCCAAGCCTTCATTATAACAGTCCTTTTCCCCTAAAAGCAAAAGTACTTGCTCCTACCCCAGAAGCAAGGTACCTCTGAAACCAAGAGCATTTTAATGCATCATTAATGGCATTAGAAGTCACTCTTTTTCAGAATGTTGAAAAATATATGTAGGTGGAGCATCAAGAGGGTAAGATGCGCAGGTGGCCAATGAGTATTTACACGGTGGTAAGGTAAGCATCTGAGCATAGCCACCACCCTCAGACACCACCCCTCCCATTCTGTGGGAAGAATGTGTCTATGAGCACTTGAAACTTCCAATTCTACTATATACTTTTGAGATTTTGTGACCAAAATTGTGTGCAATGTTCTAGATAAAGTGCACCATAGCTCTGTACTCCCATTGAGTTACTACTGAGCACATCCTGCCATAGAATTCACATAAATAATCTATGAACTAAACATGCAACTGCTCTTGAAAGTTCTTTCATGAGTATAGTTCAAAAGGACTCACTGGAACCTGGCCTGCATGTGAAGTTGGCAGCAGGGGACAAGAGAGAATTTGCTAAGTGTTCTTTGTGAGGAGGTGTCAAAGAGCTTCTCTCTCTCAAAAAAAAAAAAAAATTGAAATACTCTTGTTAGTTTTCATTAGTGAATGAAGAAAGCAATAGTGTAAAAGAGAAAGAGTGAGAAGAGCTGAAAGGAAACATATTGCTTTCTTCAGCATACTAAAATATTACCTGGGAAGCCCATTAGTGAAAACAGGGTGCATCCACACCTACAATGGTAGATGCTGTAAGGAAGCACCAAAGATGTAGTGATCAGCACCAGAGTTGCCCATTCCCATAGAACACACTGAGGAAGACACTGAAGGGCCTTCCTCAGAGAAGATTTAACTGCTGTGGCCTTCAGTTGCTCTCTTGTTACCACTATGCATTGGCAAGTGTGGCCTACAGGCCTACTTTATGCAGGTGCAGTGCTGACAAAGGCCACATCCAGGGTCAATTCCAGAGCTAAGGATGGCCTTCTATATTTGGAGCTGAGCTATCAACTCTAAAGTAGGGATGTATACAAATATTTGTAGGCATTCGAAATCTGATTGAATGTGCCGAATTTCGACATTCAAACTTGAATAGAATGTCCAAAAATTCAAATGTAAACATTCAAATCAAATTTTGAATTTTGGATTTATTCGTTCAGATTATCCGGACATTCATATGTATACAGGTTCGTACATGATGTGTATTTGAAGATCTTTCCTGCGTCCCTATGCATTTGCATAGATCTGTACGGCATGAAAACGAGTTGCATATGGGACAACTACCGAATCCATACGGATGTGAGGAAGATTGCTTATGTGCACATATGAATGTTATTAACATTCATATGTGCAGATTCGAATAAAAAATTCAAACGAATAGATTCAGATTTTGTAAATACAAATTGAATCTTGTTAAATTCAAATGTAAAAGATTTGAATCAGACTGGATTTTCAGGTATTTGATTTGGTTCAAATAGAATGTCAAAAAAACATTTATGCACATTCCTACTCCAAAGACATTTAGGTGCTAAGCAAGAACTGTTTGGCACATTCCAGGAAGCCAGTTTGGTCTAGTGGCTAGGGAGCCGGACTCTTAGCTGGGAATACCAGGTTTGATTTCACATTCCTCCCTGAAGCCATCTGGGTGACCTTGGGCTAGCTGTAGTTCTCTTCTGAGCCTTCACAGCCCCACCTACCTCACAGGGTGTTCTCTTGTGGAAAGAAGAATAGAAAGCTTTGTCAGCTGCTTTGAGTACCCTTAAATGGGTGAGAAAAGCAGGGTAGAAAAGCCAGCTCTTCTTCTTCAGCACACACTATGTCTTCAAGGTGTGGGCACAGTCTTGGTCATTTTTCCAGTTCTCCTGCTACCAATCACTGACTTCTTCCTTCTTTCACTTCCCATCAAATACTTAAAACTTTGATGAAGAAGTCTCTAAAGAAGTGTGCAGAAAGTGAATGCAGACACAAAATGGCTGACTGGATTGAACCTGTGCCCCATCTAGTACAGCAGATTGCTCTGGTAGTGGTAAACAGCTGCAGAGGAAAGCCCTCTAAGCAGGATATGAGCACACAACTTGATTTTTTTCCCAGTAGCTGGCTAGCATTAGCCATCGATAACTCTGACTTCCTTGAATTGGACCAAACTATTTTTGAAACCATCCAGATTGGCAGGCAACATTACATCTCTATCTAATTGCTCTGAATATTCCCGAGGATAGGCTGAATTTTTAAAAACAGCTCAACAAATTTTGAAAAAGGGGAATTTTCTAAAATTTGCTGGAATGCTGTTTTCAGATAAATCAGTTCAGTTCTGTGGAGGAGTCCTGTTTTCCAGGAGAGCATGACTTTATTTTAATAAACCTTAAACTTATACTCTTTATTCTTTCATTGCAAACATCATGAAATAACATTAAAAAAATATAAAACCATTTTGGAGGTGAGAGGCATTACTTTGTTGCAGAGTATACTAACAGCCCTTAACTGCTGAACTACTGACACTGGTGTCATTTAGTAAATTTTGCAATCTGTGTTCACTGAATTAAATAGTTAACAGGAACTGTGCTGATTTAAAAGTCTTCCATGTGGTTATTATAAACTAATGCTGGAAAATATCAGTTAAACTGGAAAACACATGTATGAGGCTGGGTTTGAGGTAATGTACACCAGAGCCAAAAAGAGGAGGAGGAGGAGGAGGAGAAGGAGAAGAAGAAGAAGAAGAAGAAAAAGAAGAAGAAGAGATTATTTCTTTAAAATGAAAGTAAGAACAAGACTCAACATTCCATGTGGCTAATTTTAGGATGTATTCATCTTAAAAGCACAAAACTTTTTTTTATACAGCATTCCAGTTTATCAGAAGCAGTTAGCTATAAGTTGAATAACTGAAAAGGCATTTATGATCCTTTGCAATGGGATAGCCTTTCAAAGGTGCTGAGTAATGATTGCCCACTCTGGTGCTTTAAGGGAAGATGTTTTATATTGGCAGGATGTTTTAAATGAAAGGCTGCATGAAATGGAAAAGTCTTGTGTTTCACAGAGGCTACCTACATCTACACGTGTAGATAGGCACATTATTACTTAAATCATCAGCACCCAAGGATTTCCAGGGGGAAAGCACATAGTAACTAAATTGCATCATACATTATTTTGCCTAAACCTTTGTCAGTAACATGTAACATTCATATAAAAAAGTGCCAAGCTGGGCTCACTCAACTCATCTTTAAACAGAACTGCCTGGTGTTGTATTTTTGGTCCACCTCCATAAAGGCATTTGCAGGACTCTGGATGTACCATGGACATAAAAGCCACCCACCATCTATGACCCCTTCATGTCACCTTTATGAGTGTATGGATCTGCAAGACCTTTACAGAGCCTTTAAAACACCCTTAAAAGGTTTGTGGTGTTTCCCACATCTGAGGGCAAATTGGACAAGCTTAGTCCAAGTGGCCAGCTGCCTCAATGAGATGGGGGGGGGTAACTCCTGAGTCAGCATCTGTACATGTTCGTATGCGTCTCGTAATTATCCCATATGCAACCCGATTTTGTTCCATATGGGGCGCAGATTTGTGACCATTTGTGAAATTCTGAGGTTTAGAACTCTAGGCACAAAATGGATGCCATAGGACATGCAAAAACATAAAAGCTGGATTTTAAAAATGAGTCTTTTGCTTCTGGCTAGCACTCTGAAGAAAAGGTTCCGATGAGAGAAGTACAGGCATTTTTAACTCTCTACAGAGAAAGGGCCTTTCCATAGTAGGCCAATAGACTAGCCCAGTGAATCCCCTGCTGATTGCTGCATTCACATTAGATGAAGCACTGGATTGGACTATGACATGAAAATGACACCTCAGCCCACGCCAACCATGTACCATTCATAAGTACTTTACACAACACTGCAGACTGATATTCTGAACCAGCTGCTCATGAGTGGCTGATTCAGTATACCGAGACCAAGAATCCTAGTGTTGTGTTTAGGCTAGAATGGAACATGGGCTTGGATGGGCCACCCACAATGCAGAAGGCCTTTTGAATGGTCTACTGGTAGCCCCGGCCCATTGTGGGCCAGGACACCTATTTCTGTCCAGCTCAATGTGTGATTACTCATACTGTGTAGAAGCAATCTAGAAGTCTTTTGAGCATAAAAAGCAAAATACAACGAAATGAAATCTTCCAGTTTTCCATTTTATTTTCATTGATTCAGTTTATCTTGTACATTTTAAAGATCTTGGTGAATATACATGCACCCATTGGTGCCACACTGAAGACTTGTGGTCCAGTATTGTAGTCTGTATGGTACAACAAAATGAAATAAAAAAGAAAATGAACATGAGAGCAAACTAAAGATTATTTTTCATGCTAAAACATTCACTTGATGTCTCAGTGGGTTTTCTTCTGTTTGCTTTTCTATGAATTGTATATATGTTAAATGGATAGCATTTGCAAACTATATGCTCCTTGCAGTAAGGTACTGGAGAACAAGCATATCACTGACTACTAGAATGGATGCCTAGATACTGCCTCCAGGCTGAAGAGACAGGCAGGATGTCTCTAAAGGCCATTTGGAAAGATTTGATTCCTGGTGAAGGTTTTACCTTTGTCATAAGCGATTAGTGGGGCACTGTGAGAGACAGGATGCTGGACTAGATGGCCTGTGGCTTGATCCAGAAGGGCTCCCCTTATGTTCTCATTCCACAGCTTTTTTGCTATTATGATTCATAGGAAAGATTATTTGCATACGAGAACAGATGAAAGAGAAGAGAGCCCTTACTCTTTTCCTTTCTAAGTACGCCCTATCCACCCCCTAGCCTACAAGTTGATTTTATCTCTGCGGTCTTCAGTACCCAAGACCCAGCTGGGAGTGTCAGTCTACATAGAACATATGTATATCATCATCATACACAACTGCGGCCCCACCATCATTGCTAACTTATTTGTGGCACTGCTTGTTTAGGAATGAGATGCCTAGCAATCTAAGAACAGATATATTAAATGGTTGTATCAAATTTGGCCAGTGGTGATTTTGTTCCTGTTACAGTTGAGGTGGTCTGGGTAATGCATTAAACTGTGCCTGGAAAGGATTCAAGCATTTGCATTTTTATTTTTTTTACCTTAAACTAATGAAAATCACTAGTTTGATATACATAAATAATGCCATTTTGAAATCTACCCTCATGGCACAGGCCCATCAGCTTTCATTTCACCATACTAAAATTACAATACATGCATGTTTCTTAAATAAGATACATTTTAGGGCTTATGAACAACTGTTTTAGGTTAAGAGCAAATGCTGATGTTACTTTAAGAGCGTCTCAGTTGTAAACTGATACTAAAATATTCAACTACTAGCCTTTTAAACAGTTAGACATCCTTACCAGCCCACCACTAACAAAATTAATTTTTAACAAAGTGGTGACAATGGCCAAGTAGACGTGGTAAAGGAAATGGAAAGAATCAAGCTCAAGATGTCAAAAGTATTTAAAATAATTTTGTTCCCTTTATCTTAAATGGAGCTGAAAGATAAGTGGTTATAATGTCATTTTGCAATCCTATGCTGTGTGGAGAACTTGATAATCCATCAAAGCTGACTTTGCTTTTCTCCCTGATTTTAAATAGTCATCGATGGTAACATTAAATGATTGGTTCCTTCTAGCAATCACTATGAGCTGAAAATGATTTCAAGAGGTGTTTACATCTTCAAAATATGAATCTGTGCAACTCTAAAGCTGAAAAAGAAAAATTATGGAAACGCAATCTAAATCTGACATCCAGAAATAACAGACTGTCTTACATCAAATGAACTGAATCAAACCACCAATCTAGTAGTCCAAAATTAAAATCTCTAATGATGGGGAGGAAGGCAACCACCATGGATAATCTTCATTCTTAAACTTAAGCTGATGCCCTTTCTAAATATTGGACAGCAGCAAACAACATCAGCAACAAAGATTGTGTTTTACCCTTTCACTCATTTCGTTTCAGCCATGATGCCCCAAGGGGTTCTGGCTGTAATTTACTTCTTAGTGACTCCGCTTTGCTTTATAGGTAAACAGTAGATTGCTGCCACCATACACAAATATTCATTTTCATTGTGTCGGTAAGCACAATACCTGACTATACAGAATTTTTACACCAGAGTTGGTATAGACAACCTATCTAGCTAAGCCTATAGGACAGAATATCCAGAGTATTTCTTCTCTTGTTTCCCATGCTATTAGAGAACAACATAGATCCTCCACCTTCTCAATCACCTAGACCTGTTTGCACTTACATGTGTGGCCCAGATCAAGGTGCTACAGGATTGTTTTACCATCCCACCGAAGTTCAGGGATGGTAGCCAGCATCCCTCAACTTACTTCTGAGTGCTTGTGGTAAAGACAGTCTATCCCAGACCATCTGAATTTCCATAGCAATGGCCACAGCAATTTCTGCTTGATATTTGGCTGTTGCCATGACGATAACAACACAGCATGCAAATGCACAGCCACAGCTGCACCATGCTATTTCCAAGCAGTATTTGCACCCAGAAGTGGGTGCAACTGCTGGTGTACAGGAGTGAACTAGATGTTACCAAACAAGCTGTGGAGAGTTTTTTACAGGCAGAGCATCCTGGAATGCCTCAATCCATGCCACACATGTAAATGCAAACAGGCTCTCTTTGAATAATAAGCAAATAAACAACAAAAAAGCAAAATCCAAATAGCGAATACAGCATTCAACCAGATTCAGTGAATGAAGGATCTAAGGGTATTTCCGCACTGGCCACTAAAACCGCATTAAAGACAGATTAAGGACAGATATAAAACACTTGCAAAGTTGCCTTCTGCATTGCAGCACACATTAGTGACCCTTCAAGGAGTCCGCTTCCGCATTGGCTGCTGTCTCTGCTGTCGCCCCCAAACTCTGGAACGACCTGTCAGATGAGATCCGTCAGATAACATCATTAGACAGCTTTAAAAAGGCGGTCAAGACGGATCTCTTCCGGCAGGCCTTTCCAGATTAACCATCCCGGCCCAGATTCCCTGATTCCTCCCGTGGCCCCATCTTAGTGATGGTTGAGGATCAACAGAGGGACATCAGGGTTTTTAGTTTTTAAATTATTGTTTTACGCATTGATATTGTGTTTTAATATGTTATATTGTTTAATACTGTCTTAAGGGGGGGAGGGATAAGGTGTTTTTAATTGTTATATTTTATATTTTACTGTTGTTAACCGCCCGGATTGGTTTGCCATAGGGCGGTATACAAATAAATATTATTATTATTATTATTATTATTATTGCATGAGATCCATCTCTAATGGGGTCTAAAAGCCACTAAAACCGGTTTCCGGGAAGACCTGAAAAAAGTAGGTCTTAATCCATTCTTAGTCCTTGCATTGTAAATCCGCATCAACAGAGGTTGCTTCCACACACAGAGGGGAGAGAGAACACATGTGGTTGGGACAGGAAGTTGGCCCCGCATGAAGGGCCCGGTTCATGGATGGGTAGTGATGGCGTATTGGCCAGGAGCACGGAGCCACCCACAGCAGCAGGATTGCCAATGGAGAGGGCCCCAGCTCTTTCAGGCTCATGAAAGGGGGGCCGCAGGGGCTGACTCACCTCACGGGCTACATCTACCTGCTGCCAAGCAAGTGTGGAAGCATGGGGCCTTATTTAGATCTGTATCTATTTGAGACAGATCTTGCTAGAGACACATTTCATAAAAACGGATTTCCTTAATCCAGTTTTCAGAGGGTCAATGCAGAAATACCCTAAGACTGCATCTTCATGATTGTGGACAGAAAAATGGCACCTCCTGTCCTGGCCTTACAAACTTGCAAGACAGCCATTTACTGTATAGCACAAATTCATGCCAGTCAGGTATCACCTAAGTCATCCCACCATCACCATTCCCCTACATAGCAGCAGTGAGAGAGCAAGAGAGTGATTTCTGCCTTCAGAGACTTTTGCCAAATTTTTCAGCAAGGCATCTCCTAAGGTTGATTTTCCACCACGACAGAAGCTGGCTGCCCGTCCAATTTGAGTGGCAATATAAGATCACTGCTACCCGAAGATTCATACAGGACGCATAAAGCTTATTTGTTTTACATACCACCGAGGAATATTTATTTATTTAAGAATTTTCCCACCCTCCACCCAAAAGTCCCAGGTAGGAATGTTCACGGTTATTTGAAAATCCAAAAATCCAATTTGAATTCTATTAATATCAACATTCAAATTCAATCGGATTTTCAAAAATCTGGGAATTTCTGAATTCAGATCAAATGCGGATTTTTGAAAATCTGATATGGATTTTTGAATGATTCGAATCAATTCGACATCGTATGTTGCCTTCAAATATCAGGTCTATTTGCGCATATAATATGGGATGTAAATGGAACACAAACATGAAAAAACAGATTTAAAAACTGGATATGAATGTTCCCAACATTCGTATCATTAGTTTTGAATCAGATTTTCAAAAATACAGATCTGGATAATCCGGATCCAAATTGGATTTTCAAAAATACAGATTTTCAAATTTCTATTCGAATCAAATTCAAATGCAAAAAATGCATTTGTGCACATTCCAGGTTTACAAAAATAAAAATAATATATAAAATATAATATATGGTATCTCCACCTCCTTGTTATTGTTTCCATTGCTGTGCAGGAGCTAGAAGGCATCTCGTACATGGATTCTTTAAACTCATGAATAGGTCTTTGAATTTTGGAACAATCAAGATTCTACAATTTGGCAGGGGGGAGTCAGAGTGAAGTGGCTTCATCTGGGGACTGTGGGGGAAGTACTACAGTCTCCACCTAATAGGAAGCCTCTGTGACTCCCTCTTGGAGTGAGGAGGCACTCTGGAGTGGGACTCTGAGGTGCCTCCACTAAAGGTGGCATAATCACATCCTCACGCAGTAGCATCTCCATTAGCAATCTCTTTCTCTTGTTGTGACCTGGGTAAAGGTGTGCAATGAACTAACATTGACTAGTTCTGTGTGACTGCACGTGCATCAGTGCTATTGCTACAGCAACACTGACACTTTGCACAGTTGCAGTCACGTCAGGGAGTCATCGCACAAGACCACAGATTACCTCCTCAGCCAGCAAAAGGGCAGATGGTCACAAGCTGAACACTTCCAGGTAGGTTCCAGCCATGTGGGGTAAGGGTTAGGTGGCTTGTAGTGCATGATTTCATGCACCACATCTAGTTCATTATTAGGCAGCATCTGGGAAGACAGGGGGCACTTGTAGACTGTAAGCACCTCCTGTGGGTTGCAGATGCACCTGCCCAGATGTTGCCCAATAGGGTGGCATCTAATAGGGTGGATTGTCCTGTTCTGCACTAGGCTTTATTCTAGATTGTATCACTGGAATAAGGGTCTGTCTTTCACATTCTGGTGTAGGACCACCCAGGGCCCGCTATAGTCTGCACCAGCTTGAAGACAGGAGGCCCCTCTTCTGGAATACTATCTGGAGTAGGTCCTGGTGCATAAAGGGTCAAAATCTCCTCCTTTAGAGATGTCATAGGGATCCTCAAGCATAATAGCAGGGGGTGCAGTCCAGTGCCCATGACAGCTTCCATTCACCCACCCAATTCCAATGTGTTTAAAAATGCCCAGAATAGATGAGCTCTTAGTTGCAAGTTTTCATTAAAAGCTTGCTCAGTAGTCTACCCTGTGGCTCAGGAGCAGATCAGGATGAGATAAAATGTGAGTTTTCTGTGCCTTTGATCCTGTGCTTTGGGGTGTGTTCATTATAAAGAACACATTTTATTAGAAGTATGAGAGACAGGATTAATTCCTGGCCCTCCTATTGCTAGAGTTATAATAGTAATTAATGTTCTAACAAATGATGTCTTTTGAATCTCTCTGAGGATGTGTTCAAGGTTGGAGTATTATTTGTAACTGAGATAGTAAATACAACCTGTGAACAAAGACAAACAAACACAAAACAAACCAGCATTTGTTTGCATATCCATACCTAACAGCATATGTTTGAAGTACTGGATGAAACTCAGTATGGCTGGCTATTTTAGCTTTCTTGACACCAGCAGTTGTTTCTGCTCCATTAGGCTGCTAAAAAGCTGTATCTGATAGGTTCTGTTGTGAATATATTCCCCCACATGCATAATCATTTGTACCAAACAAACCTGCAATCCAACCGTTCTTCCAGCCATTTCCCAACCAATACGCCCATTGTCGTGGATCATTATGAAAGAAGAAATTGTCAGACCAGCATCAATGCCAAATATTTAATTTTTGACAATAGCAGTATAATGTGCATAACATCATGTCATGTGCCCTTCTTCACATAGGTAGAACATTATGTTGATGGAAGATTTGCCTTGAAGATAGGCAGTTATAGGGGATGGAACTGAGATGTTTTTGCTAGCCATTAAGGAAACTGACACAGCAGACTGATGGCTTGGTCACATTCTTCTGCCATTAGGACTTGTGTTTCCATTTAAATTATGGCAACTGCTTCCAAATTTAAAGCTTTGTTTGGAGGCACCCAATACACATTAAGTGCCAGCAAAATACCCAAGGAGCATGGCATCCATATGCACACCCCTCAGCCTCATAACTTGTCTCTGGGGATAGAAACCATCCTTGGAGGTTACCATTTTGCAGAATGGATTTTGCAAGGCACTAACCGTCCTTAGGTGCCCATGCTGCTGTGTGGATGGACAATGATGACAGGAACAACTTAGGCTGTGATCAGACACAGTCCACCCCCCAAAAAAAGTGTCTCTGAGGTGCCTCAGCGTTTCGTCAGAGAAGGCTCTGAGGCTGGGTTGTCCACACACCAGTCTAACCTGTCTCTCTCTTCTAAGCTTTCTGTGCTAGAAAACGTGGATTAAAGAAGGCCTGGGAGCACAAGGGCCACAGACTGGCTCTCTGAGGCACCCCTTTTATTATATCTGGACACCGCTTTTCCCGGGTCACAATCCACCCAATCCCAACTGACATGCAGAAAATGATCCACATCTGCAGCCATTTCCTGTGTGTTACTTAATGGGCTCAGGCAGAAATTTTGAAGCCAGGGAACTTTCATTTCCCTGTTCCATAGTGTGAGTCAGCAAGTGTTTGAACAGCATCCCTGCCACCAGAATAAACACTCTGGCCTAGCAGGCACTTTCTGCTGCCTCTAAATAGATGCAACCTCACAGGAAAAAAAATGCAATTTTTTTTCATTGCTTTTTGGTCTGTTTATTTAGTAGCCATCCTTGGCAGAGGCCATAGTGCTTAAAAACATGTTCAGATATTTCAACAGGAGTGCTAAAATGAACCTGCCAGTTAGGGAAGACAATGTCCTACATGTGCTGAGCCATAAACTGATGAATACTGGGATGTTCTGTGTCATGTGTAGTTCCACAGCTGGCTTGAAAATCATGGCCTGAATTAAGGCATTGTTAAATATTTTTCTCTTGACATCTCAACAATAAGAAATGTATATCGGTCTACACATGGGCACACAGCTGCAAATGAAAACCTAAATCCAGAGCTTTGCATATTCTGCATAGGCATCACTCAGCATGGAATCTGGAATGTGGTACAAAATTGTACTTTCTCAGAATCTCAACTTTCACTTCCAAATAAGCCACTTTCCTATATGCTGCTATGCTTTCATTTGTTTCCTTCTTTAACACACATGTCCTCTTTTTAATCTTTATATGTCTTTTTCATGTCCTTGAAGACTGCACCCTCTCTTCCATGCTGTGTGATCCATTCAGGAACTTCCTAAAATATTTTAGAAGCTGGTAGAATCCAAACCTTTCAGCAGATTATGAATCTATGTAAAAAGAGAGAATAGTACAAAGCTTGGGAGGTCTAAGGTCTTAATTTCTTTTCTTATTAAAAAGGAAAGCAAAAGGGGGAAGGCATTTTCATGGTCAGAAACCAGTAGGAACGTAGGCAGGGATCAAGCAACCGGCTGAAGAGTACTACTACTGTGTCACATACCCCTCTGTGCACCATAGAGGTGTGGATGAGGGTGCTGGTGGATGCCTCTGGATGCCGCAAGTCACAGTAAATGCATGTGCAGAGCACGAAATCATGCTCCACGTGTCAGCTGCTCCCAGTACACTCCCACACAGAAGGGGCCATTTCTGAATTGGAAATGGTCCCTTCCTGTGCAGATGCTCCATCTGGGAACACACTGGAAGCACACAAGTGCAGAAGGGCCCCAGGGTGTAGAATCTGACAATAGTGCAGGATGATGGCAGGGCACAGCAGAGCCCCTGACAGCAAAACTAAGCACTGGTAGTACACTTAGCCCCTTAAGAACATAAGAACATAAGAGAAGCCTTGCTGGATCAGGCCACAGCCCATCTAGTCCAGCATCCTGTCGCACACAGTGGCCCACCAAATGCTCATGGGCATCTCAAGCAGAGACAAGGACAAACCTTCTCCCGCTCTCGAGTCCCAGCAGATGGCCCTAGAAGCGCCCCATTTCCTCCCCCCCCCTCAGCCTGAAAGATGCACCTAGGCATTCGTTCTAGTAGCCATTGATACATCTGTCATCCATAAATTTGTCTAACCCTACCTTAAAGCCATCTAGACTGGTAGCTGTCACCACCTCTTCTGGCAGCACATTCCATAGGCCGATGACCCTCTGTGTGAAGAAATACTTCCCCCTGTCAGACCTTACGCTCCTACCCATCAGCTTCATAGAGTGCCCCCTGGTTCTAGTGTTGTGCGATAGAGAAAAGAAATTTTCTCTATCCACCTTTTCTATGCCGTGCGTAATTTTATATACTTCAATCAGGTCCCCTCTCAAACGCCGTCTCTCCAGACTGAAGAGGCCTAGACGTTGCAGCCTGGTTTCGTAAGGGAGGTGTTCCAGACCCTTAATCATTCTGGTTGCCCTTCTCTGCACCTTCTCTAGTTCCACAATATCCTTTTTGAGGTGTGGTGACCAGAATTGTACACAGTATTGCAAATGTGGCCTCACTATAGATTTATAAAGGGGCAAAATGACACTTGCTGACTTATTTTCTATTCCCTTCCTAATTATTCCCAGCATTGAATTTGCTTTTTTTGCTGCTGCCGCACACTGGGCTGTCACCTTCATTGAACTGTCCACCAAAACCCCGAGATCCCTTTCCTGGCGTGTTGCAGAAAGCTCAGACCCCATCAGTTTATAGACGTAATTTGGATTCTTGGCCCCAATGTGCATTACTTTACACTTGTTAAGATTAAAGCACATTTGCCACTTGGTTGCCTACTCACCCAATGCTAAGAGATCCCTCTGGAGCTCTTGGCAATCTCTTTCAGATTTTACTACCCTAAATAATTTAGTATCATCAGCAAACTTTGCTATTTTACTATGTACCCCCTTTTTCTAGATCATTGATGAATAAATTAAAAAGCATTGGTCCCAGTACTGAGCCTTGAGGGACCCCACTTTTTACTTCTTTCCACCCTGAGAAATTGCCGTTTACTACTACTCTCTGCTTTCTGCCCTTAAGCCAGTCACAAATCCAGGACAGAACCTGTCCTTTTATTCCATGGCTGGTGAGTTTACTCAGTAGCCTTTGATGTGGGACTTTGTCAAAAGCCTTCTGAAAGTCCAGATAGACAATGTCTACTGGTTCACCTTTATCCACATGTTTATTGACACTCTCAAAGAATTCCAACATCCAAGCATACAGCACACCCAGTACACCATAAGGAAGCATGGGCACACAGGGCCTGCACCATCATGGTGCATTACAACAGGATAGTAGCTGGACTAGTATGGGTCTGGGCAGATACCATATTCCCAGTACCCCATGAAGCCACACAGACAGCAATCCCTGAACTCTCATGGTGGGTCTGTGTGGACACCATACACCCAGTACACCATGAGGCAGCATTGTCATGCCATCCTTGAACTCTCATATTGCATTCACAGGCTGTCTCCAGAAACTCTTAAAACTTCATAGCCACTGCGCTGCTACTAACCACATGACTGAAAATGCAGTAGGGAAATTCCAAAGTAAAAAGCTACTGATTAATCAGCAACTTTTTACTTTGGAAATTCTATCCTGTCTGGATAATGCGATGCCACTGCACAGTCACCCCACCCTCTCTGCACAGCTTCTGCTCATCCCATCTGTCCAATGGGAAACAGCAACACAGCTGCTACGAAGGTTTAAGAGTTTCTGGAGGCACCCAACAGTCTATAAAGGAACCAGGTGAACATAGCTATAGGAAATATTCCTTGATTGTCCTCCCTCTTTTTATACTGTCTACAATAATTGGCAACAGTTTTCCTGAGTTTCAGGCAGGGGTTTCCCACTGCTATTTTTGAAGCTGCCTGGAAAACAGATTGTCCACTCTTCAACTATAGCCATTTGTCATAAAAGTAACACATCATCCCTGGAGGAAAAAAGTGGGGGAGCTAATCCAGTGCCACCAGTTTTGCCTTCACTGAACAATGGGCAACTGCATGTCTTGACAATGTATTTCATGTACAATTTAGGGATATGGTAATTAATCAAATTTTTCTCGTGTCCTCCTGAATTCAATGCATTCCTAATCCTACACAAGCTTACCCATAATTAAGTTCCATTGTATTCAAAATGTAAAATTTCCAGAAATGTTTAAGTTAGAAAAAGGCCAAAAGAGTAGGTAGGAATCTAGTCAGACTCACAATTTCATATGCCATCTGTCTTTTGAGTCTTACAATTTTAGGATTATCTCCCAACATTTTATGGGAAGAGCTCATAAACTATTTGGATTCAATGAAGAAGCTGAATTGTTCCACTTTCCTAATCATTTGAGCATTATAAGCTTTTGTTTTTTAAAAATCAGTTTTGAAAAAAAATGCACATAATTAACATCAGTAGATCTCTGGGGGGATGGGGGTACGAAATAGCTTTAAAACACACACACACACACAATCTATTTCCACAGCTCCTAAATAATTTTTTTCACTGTCACCATTTTCAAGCAATAATGTGCCCATTACTTGATGTTACTTTACATAGAGATAACATACACCCTGGCTGATCGACAATTCTCTTCTTCAGTCTTTGACATCAATTATCTATTATCTATTCTTCTGTCAATATCTCTGGGCTAAATCTCAAGCAAAAGAATTAGACTTTTGGTGAAGGAAAATGTGTCTTAAATAACTGTACAAATAACTAACATTTGAATTGTCTACATCCCTCCCTCCCCTTAGGGTTATGCAAACTGTTTAATCAGCTTAACACCGTCACAGATTCGCTGGGGTTAATGATAAAACTAGAACTTAATTTCTACTTTGCAAAAAAAAGGGGGGGAGGGGAGGGGATCTTGTAGTAGGGATGTGGTGTGTGTGTGTTTGTGTGTGTGTGTCCTTTTGCCCTTCTTAGTATCTCTGAATTCAATTATCATCTTTGATTGGAATGTCATCAAAATATTTTTTTGGAATCCGCACTTAGAAAACTCATGTGCATTTGGAAAAATATTGAGGTGGTTTCAGATTGTGTCTCCACTATGCAGCAAAAATACCTTGAGTGACACCAGTTTTTATTAGTGCCACTGAAGTGTGGTGCCATGGAGTGTGTCAGTGGCCATCAGCACAAGGGCAGCTCTGTCCTGACCTACAGTATCTTTGGAGCCAAGGAACTTTGATTACTTGTCTCCAAAGCTGCAGTCATGGAGGAGCTGAATGGCCTGACCAGAAATGACCCCAGAATAGAACCATCTCTGGAACCCAGCAATAAGCAGAAAGAATAAGCAAAGTCTGGAAGCAGTCCATGTGGGTGTTGCCATATTGTCCTATTTTTAGTTATCTAACAGAACTATTATTTGATGACTCTCTGTACAACCCTAAGATTCCTGAGTTCAGTGGATCTTATACAGATCTTTTTACTCTAGCCTTTGACTTAGGAAGCAGCACTCCCTCTCAGTGCAGGCACTGTCACCATTTTAACTACCTTATTTTACCTATTTTTATACTACTCTTATTGTGATCTGCCCTGAGACCTTCAGGTATCGGGTGAAGTAGATGACAGACAGACAGACAGATAGATGATATGCACCTATATTTCTGCTACTATATCCCACATATCTTCCACAGAACTCAAGGCAGTGAATGCTATTTTCTCACCTCCATTTGTGGTTACAATAACTGTCACCATGATGGATCTTCTTACAGCACTAAAATAGCCACAGGATCTGTTCTTTCTCTATAGATGTTTGAGGAAGTATATAAACGAAGAAGCATGGAACATTGGCTGTGAGCTACTTGGTGTGATGGTAGTCCTTGTTCAACAGCACAGCAGTTGTAACACATAGCAATTCAGTTATCCTTGGTTATTTAGAAGTTCAGTTTCACTAGGACATGGGAAATACTAAGGAGTCTATTAGAGTAATTGATTTAAAGTCATTTTCACCCACCAAATTTAACTCTGCAGCAAATATTTAAATTACATTAAGTACAAATATCTGTGGGAAAGAATAGATCGCACTGCATTACATTATGTTGTATTTTATATTTACTCATTCACAACAGTGAGGTGATGACTGGCTCTCAAGGTCACCTACTGAACTTCCATGGCCAAGTGAAGATTTCAACCCTAGACAAAGCAATAATTGTTAGTTAATAATAACTCTGTTAACAATTACTAAAACAATTATTGTAAATGGGTGGAAAGAACAAAGACTGGACTATTGTGAATTAGCAAAAGCATCTATAGGAACTGGTTTCTATGGAGTACATCACATATATCCGCTGCGCCCCCCCCCAAAAAAAAAGGCCTGGAATGAGAAAGCATAATTTTGAAAAGAAATGGAAGAGATTACTGCTCTAAAGTTGATAATCTAGCACAGGTTTGGCAACCATCCAAACATTTTGAATAACTGAATTATGACCCTGGTAAAATGAATAATCCAAAGGATGTTATGTTGGGATGAAATTTTTATTTGTAATCTTCTGCTATGTAAATATTCAGGAGATGCTTTCAACCCTAATTGTCCTTGTTATAATTTTAAAGTAGAGTTGATGAGAATATATGTAAAACTGAAATTTACACACACACAAAATAAATAAATAAATAAATAAATAAATAAATAAATAAATAAATAAATAAAAACTCAACACTAGTCCTCTCTATTTCTATAATAGTCATGACACCACCTCAACTGAAGAGACCTCATTATAACATCTTTCCAAAAATTAATCAAGCACAGAGCAACACTGAATAGAAAGTGCACCAAAAACCATTATGGCTGTGTCCAAATAGTATTTAAACTTTGTAGAGACCGCAGAGCTGCTGTCTAAGGATGCCTCCAGATACCATTAAAGCTTCGCAGCCACTGCGCCACCATGAGTCACGTGATTGGTCATGTCACAATCAATCATCCATGGCAGCAGCACAGCAGCAGAGAAAGTGCATTGTAAAAAGATACTGATTGATCAGCAGCTTTTTACCTCCCACTTTCCCTCACATATTGTGGGGATACTGCAGAGGATTGATCACCTGACTGGACAATAGGACACGGCTCCATAGAGGCTCCACCCTCCCTGCACAGCTTTCCCTCATCCCATTGGGACAATGGGAAGTGGCTTTGCAGGGACTTTGAAGCTTTAATGGTGTCTGGAGGCACTTTAAGTGCCATAAAAGATTTCAGAAAGTTCCATAGTCTTTGCAAAGCAAACCTACCACTTACCTCAACATTGGATTTGGATTTTCCCTTTTCTCACCCAATATTTCATGAGACTTCACCCTCATTCAGGAAATAGCAGGCCTCTCAGGGAGGCAGTAAACCCCTCATTGGAGGGGCTGACCACATGGTCAGAAGAGCCCTGTCTGCTGTTTCAGAGCTTTGGAAGCGGGGATGATCTGTTCTCCCTGCAAACTTCTTTAATCCAAAGAAAATATAAGTTCAGGTTTTTTATATCTAGAGGCACCCTTTTTCTTCTCTTCCCATTTTGCTGCTCCAACATCTGATACTGAATAGAGCACTGGGGTGTATGTAGTTGGATTGGAGTGGTGGAATGTCTAGAGCATGAAAGTAGAACCTGGAACTACTTGGGTTCAGATCCTCACACAGCCACTGTGTGACCTTTGCTCAATTACTACCTCTAAGTCTAACCTAATTCTCGGGGTTGTTGTGAGGGTATAATAGAAAGGAAGAGAATGGTGTGTGCTACCTTGAATTCTTTGGAGAAAATGCAAGTTATAATTGCAATAAATAAGTACATCACCTTTATTTATTTATTTTTCCTGGCCACTATCCAACAATCTGTTTGTAGTTTCCAGCAAAATGGTGAGACAACCATTTACGGAGTGATAATTAATAATTGAAGTGGGGGGAAAGCAGTAATTTACTTGAATAATTAGTAATTAACAGGTAACAGTAGGTAAACAACTTTCAAGTGTAAGGAGAGTAACCAGCTGAACATAAAGGACAAATACATTGTAACTTATACATAAAGTATGCAAGAGCTTCAAATCAAAATAGAAATTGTGACACCATTTTGGACACCAAAAAAGTGAAATGAATCTACCTGTCATTGTCATGTTTCTGGACACTTCCAGGACCATCCCTGGTCATCAAGCACTACAGAAGGAGGTTTTTTGGTTTGGGTTTTTTTTTAAAGATTCTCTCAAACTTTGTGATGTTGAGCAGTCAGCAAAAGCATGAAGCAGTCCACACCCTGAATAGTGACAGGGAGGATCAGGTAAGAAAATCTGGATGCTGCAGCTTAAAGTGTCATGAAAATATACTATGCATGGTGATTATTTAAAGTGTCATGAAAATATACTATGCATGGTGGTGGGACAGATGGGAAAGGGAATGCGCTTTTCCGAAATGATTTTAAAAAAAACCTAGGGTACCCAATATGACAGAAGAACACAATTTGATTAATGGAAGTTACTGCTTTCAAAGTTTGCACTGGCCACACAAAAAATGGTTTCATCAGTGGCTTGAGTGCTTCTCATGTGAAACAGTCCTATTTTAAATGGTCCCTCAATGTAGTGAAAATGAGCACTTGTTGACTTAGAAATGCAGTTTGCTATAATTCAAAAGCTGTTGAAATTATGTATCTCTTATCTCATGGATCAAAATATAAACACTGTTTCTTTTTATTAATTGATTACTTCATTGTCAGTTTGATATCCTGAGACCTCCATCTTCTCCTTCCCACAGTTATTCCCACATGGTTATCCCATGCCATGATGGCCTGAATCCTACTACCTGGCCCACATTGGGTCAGGCTGTCAAAGGTCCATGCCAGCACCCATTGGCTTTGAGGGTGGCCCAGCCCAGCCCAACTTCATAGACCAGGAACAAAAGTTACTGATCTCCAAAATTTCCAGCTGTTTCAGCCAGGCACGCAGAAGCTGTGCACTTTCAGCATTGCTTCCAGGTGCATGGCACATTGGTACCAGACATCACGGCAGTGGTATACCAAACCACTCATGTGCTATCTGCACATTAGCAGCTGGTCCAGTATACCAGGTAGAATGCTGCATATGTCACTCACAGCTGGTCCAGAACAAACTACTGCATCAATTTTGCATTGTGGTCTGCTCCAACTCCCTGTCTAATGCTGAGAACCAGGCATTCACAAACCCCCCACTGGATCAGCCTACAGACCTCCACAGCAATCAGTATGAGATGGAGAGGAAGTTTGCACCCAGTATGAAGCTTTCGTACTTCTCCCTGTTCTGAAACACCAATGTTCTCCCTTGATTCAGATTGCAAAAGCCATTTAGTTGCTGAAGCTTAATGGATGCCTGTTTGCACCTTCATGGTGATGCTGACTCATGTGCAGGCTGAAATTTGAGCTATCCATATGAGCACCTCCCAAGCCAATATGGGGGCAGCCAAATTTTTGTTTTCCTTGTTTTTAATATTCCTTTGGAATCACTTGTGACTAGCGATGTACACAAATTTGAATCGAATGCAAGAAATTTTGTATTCATTGGAATAGATCCCTTTGAATGTGGTAGGATTCATATTCAATACAAATGTTCAATCCCATACAAATCCCATATGAATGCATACAAATCCCATACAAACCTTCATACGAGTGCAGCAAAACATTCAATTCGAATTTGAATGTCAGTCTTCCAATGTGCCAAAATTCAATTCAAATTTGAATGTCTGAATTTGGCTGAATTCCACCAAATTTCAAATGTTACAAATATTCATGCACATCCCTAGTTGTGGCCTCTGAAACCCTAGAGAGGTCCAGCTTCGCTGTGCTATAAGTGCTTCTGACTGAACTTGGGTTAATCAATCCCACCAAATTCCTTGAACACAGACTGTCTCTCTGAAACATTTTTTTCATCTTTGAAGACATGTTCCATTTCCAGAGCACTAGAAGCAGTTAACAAATCTCAAAATAAACATCTTCAATAGCCTAAAGACTGGCCAACTCATAGGTAATATGGAAGCAAAATTGGGTCAACCCCAAATATCATGACAATCTGAATGAATTAAATAATGAATTACATCCCACTTAGTCTTAATTTCAAATTGTTTGGAGTTCTTTGTGCATGGACAAGACTAAAAAGAAAGCCTTTTCATAGGGAACATTTGTAACAATGGAATAATTGAAGGATAGACTAAAACGTCAATCAAGAAGCAAATCTGGGCTACTTAGCACATAATATGCATTTTAGAAAACAGGCTAATTACATAATTACCTAATTACATTTCATTTTAAAAGGTCATTCTTCTCTTTAGACAATTAATATGTTTGTTTAAAAGAAAGGGAATTGGCCTGGTTAGGGAGAAGCCTTTATTGCAGAAACTAAAAAGTTTCCAAACAAGTTGTTCTGCTCTCTGATTTCAGCACTTTTAAAGAAAGAGGCAATTTAAGTATAAAGGGAACAGGGGTGGAGGAAAGGGATCACAATAACATTACTTGCTTAATCGAGCAATTGTTTGAATCACGAGATGCAATGCTAGGCTTTCACTTTGACAGCAAACCTTGAACTTTACTGGAGTTCCTCAGTAGCATTTGGTTTCGTTTGAAATGCCCAGGTCAAAATGTCCTTAATTTGTTTTCCTTCCCCAGAAAGGTTTTAGCTGTAGCATAACTGGGAATTTCTGCCACTACTGTTCAGTATGATGCATTCACTTCCAGTGCAGCACAGGTCTAAATAAGACTAAAGTGGGAGTGAATGCATGCATATATGCTTAGAATTGCACTGTGAACCTTCAGTCACGGATACTAATAATTGTTTTTGTTTCCATTTATATTTCCAGTAGTAATATCTAGCCAGGCCCTATGAAAACTTGGATGGGAGACTGCAATGAAGTCCCAGATATCAAGGCAAAGACAATGAATTTTTAAAAAAAAATCTTCGAAGAAAGCAATAGTAAAACATCATGCTTAACAACGCCAAAAATATTTAAAATAATTTTAACTTCTACAGTATTCCACTTCTTATACCATTTTAATCATTTTTCTCTTGGAATTCCAAAAATTATTTGTGAGCATACAGGGACATATTTCTTAGCTCTCAATCAATTCATTTGCTTTTATATACATTTTGCATGTATGTTAACTGATTATACACATATAATTACACATATAATGCATGAAAATAAAATTGTTACTGTCCTCGGTTTATTATTCCCATGCAAAAAGCAAAATAATTAAAAGGCCATAGTCAACTAGGCTTTCAGCAACTTTCTCAGTAAATAAATGTCACAGCATAGGTTAAATTACAGTGAACCTTTTCAAAAGTATGTCTCAGACGCTATTTGTCCTTAACACTCTAGTAAGCTTTGGTTCGTTCACTGGAACCAGAGAGGACCTGGTCACACCTTTAATTTAAGATAACTTCAGGTTAATCGCGTTAATCACATTATTTTTATTCAGTTCATTTTCCAAGCCAGCCTACCCCCATTTGATTGTTTTAACCGTAGTCTTCTTTTCCAGAGGATTCAGCCCATCCTGGTATGCCAGGCCGTCTTTTCTCTCTCAGTGTGTGTGTGGGGGTGGGGCAGGATAGAGGAGGCTTAACTATGCTGTGGTCTTTCCTTTCGGCCAATGTCTAGGAGATGGTGGCATGTGCGGAATTCATGAGGCACCTCCTCTTCTCTCCTCAGTTTATGTGTATGATTCCTCTATCTAGCAAATTTATTATTATTATTATTAAAATTAATCACACAGAGAAGAAAAGCACATTAAAAAGGAAGGGGTGCATGGAGGTGAGAGAGCAGGCTTTAGAAAGAACCATAAACACACCCTCACCTCCCTTGAGTGACACAATGGCATCCAATAACAAAGGAGATAGATTTGATGCAGCAAAAGGGGTAAAGAGCCAAGAGTTCCATGGGGGAGGCTCAGGTTGATCTCGGAGAAAGGTGTGAGCAATGCAGCCCAAAGTGAGGATGGCCTGAGGACGACCTATAATGATCTAGGCATGAACAGAACTGGTACAACCTCAGTTTGAATTATGAATAGGACATCCTGTGATCAGGGACTGGGTAAGTGCACCACATGCTGCTACTGCTTCTGCCACCGCCATCCTAAAGCTCACCAACCCCTCCCCAGTCATCATTAGATGTGAACAGCTAAAATGTAGTCCACTGCTTGAACAGGAGTGGCTAGGTGTCTGCCTGTCAGCAGCAGCATAGCAGTGTAGGTGTAGTTGCATAGTCCCCATGGCAATCCCAATTCTATTCCAATCATCACAGCAATATTTGGGCACACACTGGATGTTGTCATGTCCATTGCTATTGCAATTCAGCCTGGCCTCACCTGGCCATCTGCACTTTAAGTTCTGGTGGTCCAGTTCAGGGCTTTACCAATCCTTGAAGTGTGAATGGCTCCCTCCACACCTCAACTTTACCAGCCTAGTGTAGTATTCTGATATCACAGTAGGCTGTTAAGTGCAAAGAGGCCTTCGTGATTCTTGTGATTTATTCCCTGTTGTTAGCTAACGATGGTGCATTTCCGTATTCTCAGCTGTCTTTCCCATACTTGCTTTCCTCACCAGGTTTCTTGTAGGCAGGATCAACACAGCATCAAGCCCACTGAAGCCAGATAACTTGCTCTGCCCATAAAAGCAGGATGTGTGCTGTACTCATGCTTCTTTCTGCCTGGGAAACAGAAACATCAAAGCTGTTCTTTTTAAAGCCTGCTCTCTCACCCCCATGCACCCCTTCCTTTTTAATGTGCTTTTCTTCTCCGTGTCATCTCTTAGCATTGGGTGAGTGGGCAACCAAGTGGCAAATGTGCTTTAATCTTAACAAGTGCAAAGTAATGCACATCGGGGCCCGGAATCCAAATTATGTCTATAAACTGATGGGGTCTGAGCTTTCTGCAACACACCAGGAAAGGGATCTTGGGGTTTTGGTGGACAGTTCAATGAAGGTGTCAACCCAGTGCACAGCAGCAGCAAAAAAAAGCTAATGCAGTGCTGGGAATAATTAGGAACGGAATAGAAAATAAGTCAGCAAGTGTCATTTTGCCCCTTTATAAATCTATAGTGAGGCCACATTTGGAATATTGTGTACAATTCTGGTCACCACACCTCAAAAGGATATTGTGGAACTAGAGAAGGTGCAGAGAAGCGCAACCAGAATGATTAAGGGTCTGGAACACCTCCCTTACGAAACCAGGCTGCAGTGTCTAGGCCGGAGAGATGGCGTTTAAGAGGTGACCTGATTGAAGTATATAAAATTATGCACGGTACAGAAAAGGTGGATAGAGAAACAACACTAGAACCAGGGGGCACTCTATGAAGCTGATGGGTAGGAGAGTCGGATCCGACAAGGGGAAGTATTTCTTCACCCAGAGGGTCATCGGCTTATGGAATGTGCTGCCGGAAGAGGTGGTGACAGCTACCAGTCTAGATGGCTTTAAGGTAGGGTTAGACAAATTTATGGGCGACAGATGTATCAATGGCTACTAGAATGAATGCCTAGATGCATCTTTTAGGCTGGGCGGGGGGAGGAACTGGGGCGCTTCTAAGGCCATCTGCTGGAACTCAAGAGCAAGAGAAGGTTTGTCCTTGTCTCTGCTTGAGATGCCCATGAGCATTTGGTGGGCCACTGTGTGCGACAGGATGCTGGACTAGATGGGCTGTGGCCTGATCCAGCAAGGCTTCTCTTATGTTCTTATGTTCTAAAGAACTTCCAATTTCCAGGTTAAAGTTATTGCCTGGAACAGTTTTGGAGGCACAAAACAGGACTATACTGTGCAAAGTCCTCAAAATACTTCAGGCAGGTTAGCAGAGCAAAGGAAAGAGCTGTCACAGTGCTTTCTCACACTCTGCAGTGAAAGAGCCTCTGATAGTGTGTTACTCCCTTCTAGACCAGGATATTTGAGGGTTTCAGGGATTCCAGCACCCTTCAGTCACTCTTGTGGCATCACATCGGGACCCCGCAGATCATTTCTGTAGCACACATATCCCATAATGATCAAGTAGAAAGTTGCTTGCTTGCTTGCTTATATGCCTAATTTTATATCCTGCTCCATAAAATAAAAGCTTATTTTCTCACTTTCTGACATTCTAAAAAAAGGATCACAAACTTGAAAAATCAGTCATGATTTAAGCACCCTGATATGTAAAAAGTGAATGTGTGAAAGGGCACTTCAATAGAAAGCCTTCAAAACATCACTTCTTCCTGCTGTATTATTTGTTTGTGCAGCAATGTGAGACAACACAACATGAAACTATTTAGAAAGAGGAGGAAGAAGGAGAAGAAAAGGAAGGAGAGGAAGAGGGATAAGCTATAATGATCATGCTACAATGATGTCTCATGATTTAAAGGTCTGCAGTGTAGACTGGTTATGATGTTATATTATATATTTATTACATTTTTAAACCACTTATTGTTAAAATCTCAAAGTAACATACAAAAACGTACAAGAAAAACAAGGACACAAATTCCTTAAAATTCATTAAGGGGAAACTAGTCCTCATACCGGGAACACAAGGACATGATAGGGAGGGCCTAGAGGCCTGCCATCCAGACACTAGTGCAGATTACTGGAGGCCTTCCTCTTCCTGGCATGCTGCAGCTGCACTGGACAGAGCAGTTTACCAAAGTGCTCAGGATGCTATACTGTGTGGACAGCTTGTGTTCATAGTCCAGTATACCACAGGTGACCTGTCTAGGCAGTGCTGCAAGACATGCTGCCAAAATGCCTTGCCCCAGGAGCTCTGAAGGCCTTATCTCATCATGAGATGAGGTTACAGTACCTTTTATATTTATTGCATCCTAAAATAACTCTGTGGGGTGGGTTTAAGTGACATACTACTTCCCTGACCTTGGGCCTATTCGCACTTGGCTTTATTCTGGAATATATCCTGGAATAGGGATTTGCTGTCCATATACTAGTGCAGGCTTCAGCAGGCCCAAAGTGAGGTCTGCCAGAGTCTGCATTAGCATGAGGACCACAGACCCCTGTCCTGAGATATACTCCAGAAAAAGGCCAAGTGCGAATAGGCCCCTTGATCTTCACAAAAGCATTGAGCCAAAGCAAATCAAAACCAAACAAAAACACCAAATCCCTAATAACTTCCAGTCCTACAGGTGCCAGTGGGAGTGCCTTTTGCTGACAATTATCCTAAAAATATACTGATCTGCGTATACCCTTCCCTCCCATTGCCTCCTTTCCCCTTCCTTTCCCTATACCCCTTTTTAAATTGCCATACAAGTCCAACAATAACTAGCACCTAGGGATGTGCACGAATATTCATAACATTCAAAATTTGGCTAAATTCAGCCAAATCCAGACACTCAAATTCAAATCAAAGCTTGGCACATTTGAAGACTGACTTTTAAATTCAATGTTTTGATACATTCATATGAAGCTTCATATGGGATTCATATATGGGATCTGTATGCTATTTGTATGAATTTGTATGGGATTCACATGGTTCGACCATTCATGTTGAATATGAATCCTACCACATTCAAAGGGGATCTATTCAAATACAAATTGTCTTGCATTTGATTTGATATGAATCAAATACACACACAAAAACTTTTGTGCACATCCCTACTAGCATCATATCCATTTGGAACCCGTTACAACAATACCTTACGTTTGGACTGCTGGTCAGCAATAAAGCCTGAAGTCAGAAAATAAAGCTCCCTCTTGTATGCTCTTCTTCATGTAGGTGAAGCATCCTGGGGATGGGCCTGCAGTGTCTTGCAATATCTTGTAGAAACCAGGCCCATTAGGCTCCTTTCTGGACAACACTGGCCATAAGAGCAGAAAGGGCTACCGATGCACACACACCAAGTGCAATTCCACCATATCTATTTACTGAGATCTCTTGATGCAACTCTCCCTTCTCTTTCATTCCTGCTTTAATCTAGGGTTAGCTATAATGTGTGCCGGGTCACTTTCATGGAGATGTACATAGAACTGCAGGGTTAACTGTGGGTGTCTGTGCACTTGCCTTCCCGTCTGTTGGATGGAAAAGGTGTACTGGCATTCACACTAAGGAACGCTAGTACATGACAGCCTAAGCCCCGCACGACTGGACACTTACCTCCATCTGGTCATGCGTCCAATCCTCTGCAGGGCACCACCATTTTGGGCAAGGTGCCCTGCACAACAGCATGCATGCCAGCATGCACAGTCACATCAGGGGTCATCTAAGGTAGCAGCTCAATTGCACAGTACCTCAGGTGACCCCTCGCACTGGGAAAGGTGTGAGTGCTCATCTTCTGGAAGTGCCAGTTAAGTTCCTGGTCACAACTGGGGAGGGTTGAGTTGCTTGTGGTGCATGATTTTCTGCACCACAGCGAGTTCGCAATTACATCTATAAAGCCTCCTGCAAGTGCAGATGCACCTGTCCAAATGTTAACTAATTGCAAACTAAGAGGCCAAGTGCAGAAATGCCTCGTGACTTACTTGCTATTAGCAATGCCTATTCAGACTTCTGATACCACTTCATTTTAGCTGCCCTGGGGGTCAGAAACTTCATTTTAGTTTCTGGGGGTCAGAAACTGGGTTGTCTGAACTCTCATATCTAATACCATCAGTTTCATCCTTACCACACTTTCCTTTCAGCTCCTTCTTTGTTGAATGCAGTGTTTCTGTCTTTGTGATTCACTCTCTTCTCCTTTATACAACTAGGGGCCTGTCCCCAAGCAATTTAAAGTCTGCTAAAAATCTTCCTTGACCCCCATGCCAGGGTTTTTAACAAGCTTCCAGCGCTACAAAAGCAGGAAAACCCGCAACAAAATACATGCCCTTTAAAGAAGAGATTCATCACTCTTTCTGGAAGTCACGGGTTTTCCTCGCAACATTTACCTTGGGGACGCTCCGTGGCAAAAGGGGCCGGGATTGCTGCCTGCACACACAGCCATAAAGCATTCACACATCTCCCAGAAATGCTGCAGCTTCCCTTCCTTTCCTTTGTAAAGGTCAGAACTTTCAAAGAGCCGGAATTGCTCAGGATTGCAACACTGTTATCAGGTGTGAAGTGGGTGATCTGTGAAAGTGTTAAGACTAAATGAGCACATGATCGCGCAGCTGATGGCTGCAGCCAAGCCATTTCGAACAGAGAACAGAGAGAAAGTAAGTGCTGAGAGTGAATGAGCGAGCGATCACTCTTTGCCGGCACGGGAAGCCATTTCGGGGGATGGAGATCTGGCTATTTTTCCTTTGAGGAGATCCCAATCAGTGTATATGAAATATTATGTGGCTTTATTATGCATTGGAATCAGAGTCCTAAATTTGAGGGGGGGGGATTAACATGAAGCCTTAAGGAATACCTTTTTGTAGGAATATAGTTTATAAATGATTTGCAACTCTGGGGTGGATCAATGATATTATATGGAAAAAGAAAGAAATATTGTTTTTCAGGAATAGACAAATAAATATCTTTTTGCCTGTCTCCATACTCCCTGTATATGTATCTAAATGCTATGCAGAATTCTGCCATTAGCTAATAATAGCATTAGCAGTTCAGAAGTTTATAAAAAAATAAAAAAGTATTTAATACTTAGTCTTAGCAGCTAATAATGTAAAATAGGGTGGCATTTGGAAGCATAGGATGCTGCCAGTCTCTGGGGAGAGAAAGGTGTTAACTTCTAATAGCTTTTCAGTAATAGCCAAGCATCTGCAGTCCCCCATAAAAAAGGGTTTTTAAAAATTAATAGAGCTGAATGTGCTTCACACTGAGGAGAATGCCAGATTAATAAGCGCATTAAGGACTGCTTTGGATTGGAAATAATTATGGAAGATGACAAGGAGCAGAGGTACCATTGGTGGGGTTTTCAGGAATGCATTTTTTTTTACAAAAAAGAAGAAGAAGAAAAAGCAGTTTAAAGAGCCTTCAGATGTTGGTATTATCCTGCGTGACCAAATTAAGAGCAAATGAGAAAAGTTTATCTGGCATTTTGGAGTATTGAAAGGGCTTAGTGTTATAAATTATACAGTATGAGGATAGGTAGCGGTGTGTAAATTCATGTTAAACATTATTGGCAGTTTAAATAGCAGCTGCTTTATGAAGCACCAAATGTTTTAAATTTGAGATGAAAAGAAATTCAGCTTGTACAAACACACACACATACAAGTGCACACATGTATGTGCCCCCCTCATATGCACATACACGGATGCATGCATGCACACACGTGGGCATGTGCACACACAGAATTTCACACAAAGACAAAGACAAAAAAAAAAAGAAGGTGCATCAAGACAAAGTTAAAAATGCATGTGGAATCTGCAGCAGTTTTCAGTTTGCAAGGCAGGTTTAAAGATTCTCTGCACTAGCTGCGCATTATGACCCCAATACTCTGAGGGCAAACCTGAGAAATAGCTGTGGATCCAGCAAAAGCTAGAAGCACTAAGTGGAATTAATCAGAGGGAGGGATGTGCATGAATATTCATAACATTCATTATTCAAATGAATTTGGACGAATTCAGACATTCATGCACAAATCGAATGTTACAACATTCATATATTAAAATTCATAGAAATATGAATGTTTTGGACATCTGTACGAACATTTCAGACATTTGTATGAATAATTCAGACATTCATTAAACTGGGGAGGTGGGAAAGTGGCTGCACTGGTCACATCTGCAATGGATCCAGATTGCATTTGACATGGATGAAGAGCAGATTAAAAGTGGGTTCAGGTCGGATTTGATGTTTTCAGAGGGGATATGTTACAGAATATGTATCAGATATGTATGCATTTGTGTCAAATATGTCTCAGATACATATTCATTTGTATCGGATACATATTCATTCGTATCTAATAGAATCCCACCACATTCAAAGGGGATTTATTTGAACAAATAGGGATTTTCTAACATTTGATTCATTACAGATTGAATGTCAAAAAAAAAAAAAAACCATTTGTCCGCATCCCTAATCAGAGGACTTCCTTTGCACAATGCTTTCTAAGAGATTCATCCTTTTTATGTGGAGTGTGTGGCCATCTGAGATTAAAGACATTTAGTAGCCTCATCCGATACATCTTCATATAGAAATAGATCATTTTTGTGTTCCATGGAACTTCTTCTATAGAAAGTATGTGTAGGGCCCTTTCTGCACTTACCTTTAGATCTAGATATGGGGGCCTCTGCTCCAGATCCTGGGCCTCTTCATCCAGACATCAATGTAGATCAAGGAGACTCTGCCACCACCAGCCCCACATTAGTCCAGCTGTGTCTTCAAAAAACAGAGACAGATCTGGATTAAGAATCCAGATTAATCTGGATTAATCCAGATCAACTGTAAACTCAAATCAATGGGTCAACAATCAGACTAAGGGCCTTGTTCCAGATCAAAGAGATGTTCAGACAGCACACATCCATATCTGGAACTCCTGGCTGCTATTCGGTGTCCAAAATGCATCACCCCAAGCCCTGGGGGCTAGGAACTTCACAGCTATGCAGAAGCATGAATTGAATTATTTTATTTATTTATTTATTTATTTATTTATTTATTTATTTATTTATTTATTTATTTATTTATTTATTTATTTATTTATTTATTTATTATTTATTTATTTATATTTCTACCCTGCCCTATACACAAAAGTCTTAGGGCAGGTAATAACCTTTAAAACAACAAATTGACACCAATTTTAAAACTAATAATATACATAAAAACATTTAAAAGATTCAACATATTAAAATAATTAATGTTCTCAGGACAGACAGCATTGATCCAGCACACTCCTCAAATGATTTGGGTCAGTTAGGTCCAGTTTTTCCAGATCTACTGATCCAGATCAAAACAAGGTAAGTGCAGAAAGGGCTTAGATTCAATCATAGGATTTTAGTGGCAAACGTGTTTTCAGTGGCACCTGGACACGAGTAGTTCTAGAATTTTATTCATGCTATTTAAATTGCATTCCGATAATGATACAAAAGGGAACAGAGGTTTTCCTCTGCATTTTTGTGTACCATAGTGGAAGCTTTAGAGGATAGCTGAAAGTCATTTCCTAAAAGCTAACGATAGTAAACACCAACAGCAGACCAAGTGTTGCCAATCCCATGTATTTCAAAAAGCCTGTAAATCTTTAGATAGCCTGTTTTGAAATTTATCTCCACACACAAATACATTTCCAGCAACACTGGTAAAAGTTTAGAAATCTAAGCCCCCTTCTAGCACAGAATAATGTTAACTTTTCATCATATTGTATCTTCCTTTTCTTCAGTTGTTATTATCTGCTTCATTGTTGTCCGTGTTCCTTGCAGTTACTATTCATTAAAACATGACACCTAAAATTAGTAGTATACTGTATTTAATGCAGAATAGAGTTCAAAAGGAATTGAGGAACTGGATGCCCTTAGTGACTGCAAATGAATTTTTAATTCACAAGAAAATCAGGTGTGAGCAAGATTACCTTCTTGCTCAAGCTAACTATATGTCAAGGAGGAAAAGGAAAAATTAGGAGGCATTGTTTCTCTTGCCATTTGATGCTTTTTTAAAAAATAAAGAGAGCTACAATGGAACAAAAAAACCTGAAAATGATCTGTTTGCTACTTACTTATTCCATTCTTTAAAACAATACTTTGCATGCCATTTCTGTTAGGTTTCCTGATAGCATATTTCAGGTGGAGGGAGTCAAATGTTTTATATAGGCAAGTGATGCTAGTAGCAATGTAGCAAAATTATAAAATCTATCATTAAACTGTTTAACACACTGTATAAGGCAACATGCTGGAGATTCATTATTTCAAATCCAACTTCTCAAAGATTTATTTTTCTTTTGAAACAATTTCTGACAGCTTTTGATCTTCTAAACGGGGGGGGGGGGGGAATCAAAGAAATCTGTTTCTCCAGCGTATTAATAGCAAAGGAATTTCTGGATGCTGCAAAGTAGGAACAGAATATAATAGCATCCCAGTTTTATTCATCTTCAAAGAAAACCAAATATATTTTTAAGACTAAAAAAAAAAAAAGAGGATACCCTACAGATTTTGAAGGGATGGGATAAACCTCTTTCCACAAGAAAAGATGACAAGAAATTCATCTTGAAGGACATTCTCTTTGCCTCTGTCCATTTAATACACTTACAAGCCAGCCATCATGAACTAATCTGCCTTTTACATCAGAAGCAAAATTACTTTACAGTTAGGAAAGCTCAGATGCTTCACAGTTCCATCTTCCTCCCCATTCCTTTGCTCACTTTATAGTTTACCACCCTTTATCTATAAACATTCAAGCTGATATAAAGACAAAACATATTTAAATGTTCCCTAACTAACGAACTGGATATGCACTGTACATTGTATACTTTGTTATTGCATCAAAGATAAATATTTTTTCCCCTTTATGTACCTGCCAACTGTCTATCTCTCTGAAGACCCTGGTGTAATTTTACGAATAGTATGGGCCAATTTGCACCTTTATTAGGTGTGATGAACAGAGCAGTTCCAGAACTGTTCCAATCAATTCCAAACTTAGCTGCTGCTTCCCTAAGTGGTAGCTAAGTGCAATCATCTGTATACTGTTATTGAGAGTCAGTTTAATCTGGTGGTTAGGGAGCCGGACTCTTATCTGGGAATACCGGGTTCAGTTCCGCCCTTCCCCATGAAGCCAGCTGGGAGACCTTAGGCTAGTCACAGCTCTCTTCTGAGTTCTCACAGCCCCACTCACCTCACAGGGTGTCTGGTGTGGGGAAAAGAATAGAAAAGCTTTGTCAGCCGCTTTGAGTCCCCTTACTTGGGTGAGAAAAGTGAGGTAGAAAAGCCAACTCTTCTTCTTCTTCTTCTTCTTCTTCTTCTTCTTCTTCTTCTTCTTCTTCTTCTTCTTCTTCTTCTTCTTCTTCTTCTTCTTCTTCTTCTTCTTCTTCTTCTTCTTCTTCTTCTTCTTCTTCTTCTTCTTCTACTACTACTACTACTACTACTACTACTACTACTACTACTACTACTACTACTAAGCGATTGTCTCACCACTGCAACCATGCCTGTGCCACCCCACTACTCATTCCATTCACCTTGAAGAGGTGTGAACAGAGCATACCAGCTATACTAATCAGTGGCTACAATAGTTGTAAAGCACATTTTTGTGGCCTACAGCTATCTGGGTCAGGAGCCACTTCTAGTATGGAAGCAGATCTGTGCAGTGTGACTACTCTGATTCAGAACATCCCCAGACTTGACCCCTAACTCCTTGCGGACGCGGCCTGCACCATACAGGATTAGTATAGCTTAACATAGTCCTGGAATATAAAGGTAAAATCACAGGATATCACTATATCAGGTTTCCTTACACAGAAATGTAACTTACCATGTCTGGTGCCAGCTTCCTGATTTTTTTTTTCTGATACCTACTGCACAAGCACAGGATCAGACTCTTGTGAAATTCTGGCTGTTTCTCCTTCAGAAGCATCCCAGGAGGAAGCACCAGAGTGATAATGGATCAGGCTTGCCCCAAGATTTTGCCCTGGTATCTGGCAGGGAAGGCAAGAGGCAATTGCAGAATCTAAACAAGATCCCACATTTTCTTGTTGCCATCTGGAGGCTGCCACTGTTTCTAGTTTGTCTTGTAAAAAGCTAATTGTATGTGTCTTCTACCCTTTAATAAAAAGTATACTCTGTATTCACATTTCTCATTACTGAGCATTGTTTGCTAACTATGTGCTCTGTCAAACCAAATTTTTGTTCCATAAAAATCCTGAACATGAGAATGCTGCCAGACATGTTCCTGCTAAATGCCCCAAATTTCCACCCTCTCTATTTTCAGAGCTAACAGCTCAGCCTGGGAGCTGACCTGTCATTTTCAAAAGTAAGGGGCCTCCTTACATGGTCTCTGCTGTAATTTGCCCTAACAGCAACCAAGAGTGCACAGAATGTTGAGGGTACCATCAGAGTAAGGGGCCTGCATGGAGCCATTTTCCACATTCTATTTGTAATGAATAGAATGTGGAAAACTTTGGCTCTGGCCAAATACCATGCTATTTATATCCATGCTAACAATATAATGAATATCCATGCACCGAACAAATAAACCCTCCCCCTTCCATTCCCACCCCTCCCCCAAATGCCTGACCTCCTTGCCACCACCTTCTCCTTGCTACCGTGCCTTCTTCTGGCATTCCGGAGGGCCTGGAAAGAGGCCCGGAGTGCCCTCAAAGGTAAGGGGGCACTGGAGAGGTAGGTCGGAGCACTTCTCTGGGCCCTTCAGAATGCCAAACAGGCTTTCCGGAACCTAGAGACAGACCTTCTGGAAGGAAAGCTGGGGTGCCATTTGAGTGCCCCCAAAGGTAAGGGGGCACCGAAAAGGCCCAGGGTGCCACTGGAACAGGTAAAGGGTCCCTGTGGAGACCCCGGGGGGAGGGAGGCCAAGGGATGGAGGCCCAGGGGCATCCAGTATCCATAGAAGCTTCAACTGAAGTGTCTACAGATGCTAGATTATCCTATTCATGGACAGATGGGGCCCTACTCGATCCATCCACAAATCTTGGAATTCGGACACATTTGTCTGAATTTCAAATGTGCCAAATTATTCATTCACATCCCTACGTCAGAGTCATGTTTCAGTGCTTTTAGGAAGGACACACTGGAAGGTGCCCCAAGACCCTCCAATGCTATTCTTATGCTGCTGAACAGCAATGACCACCCCAGCTCTTTGACTCACCAAGGGTGCTTGCACAATTGTGATAATGTGCAACAATGCTTATTGTAAAGGATTTTGATTCACTCTCTGAATGTGACATCTGGATATGGTTTTGTAGATTTTTTTTTTTTGCTTTGCTTTGTTTTATTTTATTTTTGGTACCACAAATTATTGTGTTATAAAACAGTTTGGTCTGTAGCTTACAAAAAATAAAGTAACAATTCTGTGGTTTTGTAGTAAATGATATATTCTAACCCTAAAGATAGCAGGGGTCACTTCTTATGCTTGGCTTAATGAAAACCAATTACACTTTTTATGCAAGTGGGAAATATGAGCAAAATTAGAATGCATTTATGTGGGAAGTAGATTTCAAGTCTATAAGTAGGAACTCCAATACTGTAAACTTTTTTTTTCTGAACATGATCACAAAGGCTTTAGAAGACTGAAAGATTTGAGGACAGTTCCCAGAAGTGACTTTCAAAAGGAGAACCAGTTAATTAGAAAACTCCTATTTAACACTGGTGTCCCCAAGACTATGTCCATGCAAACTCTTCATGACAACCCTCAGTTGTCCCAGGACTGGTCTGAACAAACTTCCAGGTCTAGAGACCTGGAAAGCCCATGGTCTCATGTCCATCGGGCCTGCAAGTTGCCACAACCACCCTGTGATTGTCCACTGGAATTCTTGTTGGACAGCTCTCAGGACACTTGATGCAGATCATTTGTCTCTCCTCCCCAGGCAAGTGCCAAAATGGGGGAAAGAAGCAAATTATTGCCCAACTTCAGGCTCCTTTTGCAATGGACCAAAAATGATCAGCTTCCAGAAACAATTTCAATCTTTTGCAAAAGCAGCCTGGACAGAAGCCTCAGCAGTGAGGATTACAGGGGGTAGGAGCTGGTATGTCATGTGTGGTATTTGTCTGCTGAACCTCCCATCCTACTGCCACAAAATGGTCAGCAGTGAAAGTTTATTCTTGAGTCCTCATAACCAGAACAGTTATCCTTTGATTCTTTGGCCTCAGGAAACATTTCCCCTCCTTGTCAGAGCTATATTTTTGGCTGAAGATTTTTGTTTGTTCTATCTCATACTTCACTAGGCCAGTTTGGTCTAGTGGTTAGGGAGCCAGACTCTTATCTGTGAATATCGGGTTCGATTCCACCCTCCCCCATGAAGCCAGCTGGGTGACCTTGGGCTAGTCACAGCTCTCGTCTGAGCTCTCACAGCCCCACCTACCCCACAGGGTGTCTGTTGTGGGGAGAAGAATAGAAAGCTTTGTCAGCCGCTTTGAGTCCCCTTAAATGGGTGAGAAAAGTGAGGTAGATAAGCCAACTCTTCACAGCAGCCATATAGTGCCTTATCACACACTTCCTTGTAATTTCATTGTTTAGATTTCCTACTGGTGATCCTTGAATTAACTTGGTAAAATGTTAGACAGAAAAAGGCTGTATCTGCATCCATTTCAAAATGCAGCTCAAAAGTGTTTGTTTGTTTTGTTTGTTTGCTTACTATATGTGGGTTCAGCCTAGGTGTTGATTTTGAAGGAAGGGTATGTGAACTGTTTTTCTCATTGGGTGTGGTCACACCTAAGGTTTAATCCAGTTCCAGTCCACTTTCAGAGTGAAAGAACACATTAGCAAAGGGACTTGTAATTTTCTTTCCACATTATCTATCACAAAGGTGAATTTTCTGAGTTATTTAACACTGAAAGAAAATAGCTTGTTTCTTTGCTGATGTATTCTCTCACTCTGAAAGTGGACTGAAGCTGGAAGCTTATCTTTAAATATGACTACAGTTGTTTTCTACAATC
The DNA here is from genome assembly GCA_023333525.1 of Aspidoscelis tigris stejnegeri. Taxonomy (NCBI): domain Eukaryota; kingdom Metazoa; phylum Chordata; class Lepidosauria; order Squamata; family Teiidae; genus Aspidoscelis; species Aspidoscelis tigris. Next base: position 66,795,843 of record JALMGA010000002.1, on the reverse strand, counting down.
AATTTAACACACTGTATATACTATTTAATATCATACACCTTTTTTTTTAAAAAAAAGCTTTTTCAGTTCCAAGACAATTTTTTCCTTCCCTCTCCCACTGTTTCTTTATCCATAACATTATTACATTCTGTCAATAAGATTACATCTCTATTTAACACTATTACATTATTTTCCCCTTCCCCCCCTCTCCCAAGACTTGGGTTAGCTTTTATCATAAGTTCTGCATTAAAGGCAGTTGGGAGATTATTTGTACAATTCTGTGTTGGCCCTTACCCCCTTTTGTGTTTTCATCATACCAACACATTTTTTCCAGTTTTCCATCGTGTTCTTCAATGATATTTCATACCATTTTCATATTTTGTATCTGTTTTCATTTTTTTTTAGATGAACTGTGTGTGTTTATTTATTTTGTCAAGCACTTTGTGGTTCCAAATAGGAAATGGTATAAAAATATTGAATAAATAGCAAATAACCATAAATACACGGTCCTGTAATATTTTGTAGATTTTCTTCCCCCAGGGAGATCCTTTTTAATGGATCTACAACTTTTTGCATTCAGTCTATGAAGTGGAAAGAATTATTCTCAAATCCCTGCTTTCAAGATTCACATGATAATGGTGACTGAAGCGTGTTCAGATGGTATCGCCAGATGTGCTGCAGGCTTCAGCAAACTACAACCAGAGGGTCTCATTTTTCACTGATTTATTGAGTGGATCTCATGTAGGCCTCCAGCTCGCAAGTTTGAGTGGCTGTCAGTCTGTCCAATCACCCTTTCCCTGTTTCAGGAACAGTTCAAAATTACCCTCTAATTGTTATTGCTTTTCTTCCACTGTTTGGCCACTGGATCTTGTTCTGGCATTAGTCAGCTATATTAGAAGCCCTCTGGGAGTTTTGTCTGCCTTACAACTTTATTTTTCTGATACTAAAGTGAGGCAAGACTAACCTGGGCCAATCAGCTCAAGGAACAGGGCTGCATAATTTGGATAATGAAACCTAACTGAGATGTTTAATGTAACAAAGGTTTTGGTGAAACCTGATCTTGCCTTTGAAATTTTGGAGCAATTAACTCCATGATTTATATTGCTGAAAAAAGGTATAATACCTAGTTGTGTGACAGTTCTTGAGAAGCAACTAAGAGAATGGTAATTTTATGTATACAGAATTTGAAGCTGAGAATGAGAGCATAAATCAGCTCTGCTAATTTAAAGCTTTTTTAAAAAAATCATTGGCAGAGCATTGTATCTAGATTCAAAACTGTAATACACAACAGCTAATCACAGGGTCCTTTATCTTTCTCTGTGGTGGCCCCCAAACCTTGGAAGAGCCTTCCACCGGTGATAAAGTATACTTATTGATTTCCCACCTTCTGACCATTAGCTAAAACACTTCTTTTCAGCCAGGTTTTTGCTAATTAGATATAGCTATTCTTTCCCTCCAATGCTATTATTTTTAATTGGATTCTATTCTTATATTTTATGTTTTGTTTTATTTCACTTACATTTTAATTGTCATTTTATTACACTGTTTTAGCAGTTTATTGTTCACCACCCTGAGACTTTGGTTTAGGGCAGTATACAGATCTATAAATACATATTAGTTTTCTTGTTGTTGTTGTTCTTCTACGCATCTAACATTAGGTACCAAACTTTGATGGAATCAGCATGGTCTATTCTAAAAGACCATTTTCTTTCCCAAATGCTCGTTCATGCTCATTAAACTGGGCAAGTGAGTACATCTTTAGTAATTCCATGCTGCCCATAATGAAGAAAAGAGTTTGTTGTCTACAGAAACCTCCACAGATATTACAATTTGTTATATACGCTACAGACAGCTATAACAGAGAATAGATAGAACATTGATTCCCAGTTGGGATAATATTTCCATAGAAATTGGGAAGCAAATCATTGCTTCAGTTCTGGTTTATGTGCTATATAGCAGCAATGTTCAAAATATCCAAAGATTTGACCAACATAGTATGAAAAACTGGCATAATTTCTCCTGAAAGCTACAAAGGATTTGAGCCTCATATCAAATGAATAGAAATAGATTGATCTAGAAATGAGTTTTTATTTTTATTTTTTACAAAAGATTTTTTAGAATTTAAGGGTTTCTTGTCTACAGACTGCTTGGTTCTTGCTGTATTAAACTTGGATGTAATGTTTTCTGTCTGTGCAGGGACATTTTCTTTCCCTTTCCTTATTTGTAAGAAAATACAATGCTCCACAATGCTGCTGCTGCTGCTGCTATTGTGGTAGCTATGATAGCTTGGTAAGGAAAGAAGTAACTATGTTATCCTCACTCCTTATGGGGAGCTCTGAAAAATTGTTGACACTCTTCTTCTCATGGAAGTAGGCCCAGAGTAAGGGCGCTAAAGGAGAAGTTCCACACAAAAAAGGATCAGGAGGGAGAGAGGGAAGATGGACCAAACTGAAAATTCTAAATTGCAGATTTAAAAATGCAGAATCATCAAGACTCTAAAAACCTATAAAATATTTGTCACAGAAACATATCTAAAAATTCCATTTCTGCAGCTTTCAAATTCTGTGCTGCCATCTACTGATACTGATGTAAATTATGCACTAGAAGGTAAGAAAGGGGGACTGAGGAACAAGTTTACAGACCCAAGACTCTACCCTTTTTTGTGCTGTAGGTCAGTTCTGTCTACAATTCTGTCAATTCTCAAATACTCAGTGCTCTTTTATCTGCTTACCAATAAGTTGGAGAATTTTGGAAGGGCTTTTGCAGACAACTGCAATGTGTAACATCAATAGCTTGACCTGTTAAGTGTTTCTTCAAGAGTGGTGAGTCATGAAACACTTCTGTGAGAATGACGCTAAAGTGGTGAGGCTCTAGTCAAAAATTTCTCTTTGATCTCTCAAAACCATATTTTTTATCTGCATGAAACCCAAAGGCAGCTAAGGATGATCATAAAAGCACTGTTTCCACATTTGCATGGAGAAGAGCAGTCCAGTTGTAACTGGGCCCTTTCTGCACTTAGGCTATTCTTGATTATATATTGGGATAGGGGTCTGTTTTCTGTATGCAAATCCAGACTCTGGTAGGCCTCAGCTAGGGCCTGCCATAGTATGTTCTAGAACACAGACAGCAGGCCCCCATTCCAGGATATAATCCAGAATAAGGCCAAGTGCAGAAAGGGTCCTCTCCAGGCTGGAACAGTTCACCTGGCCCAGAACAGGTAAAGCTGCATTTGGATGACAGGTTGAGTGCTTCCCCACACCCCTTTGAAGTTCATGAGAGTTTCAAAGCCTAGGGCTAGGGCTCTGGTGGCCAGAAACCTAGGTTTGAGACCTAGGTAGACTCTTCAACATGCCTTCCTGGGCTAGTCTAGCAACCCCTGGAGCACCGCTAGGCCTCCAGTCATTATGGTTACCTAGAGTGATAGGCAGTCATTTTGGTCACCTAGACTGAGCTACGCTGTGTGTGATGTGGATGCTAAAAAAGTCCCTGAAGCAGCCATGCAATTAACATAAACTAAGGGTAAGCGTGGAAAGGCCCAAAGGTTTCCACCTGGAGTCTCACACTGCTCCCCAAGCAGCCTTGTGATCTTCATTTTAGGTTATGACCAGAGACATCAATGTATTTGACATCAATGTATTTGACAGCTAAATACATTGGGCTGTTTTCATACTTATCTCAGTAATTCTGGACCAGGACAGGATGCCCTGGGCCAATCTTACTGCTGGCTCTAAATGCTGGACCCAGGTGTTCAAGCCTGGACCCAGCCTTTGATGGCAGAGAATAAAAGTTCTGGGACTTCAGTGTTTGCAGCAAGGGTTGTTTTGGTACTGCACAGATTTCTGGCATCACTTCTGGTTTCACTTCCTGGTGTGCCACAGAAATGGGAACCCCATTGTATTCTGCTGTGGAGGAGTGTGCTGCCTGAAAGCCCTTCATGGTCTGGAATACTGCCTCTGATCCACTAGTGGATCATGCGATATCTAGTAGGCATCCTTTGCTATTTAGAGTACAAATCTTCTGAGGTTTTAAATGATGTAAGGAACCTTAATCTATGTATTAATGTATCTGCTTCAGAGCTTCCTCTCTTGGAACATATAGGTGAAATTGTAAGATTAGTACTGATCTTTTATTCTGTTCTATTTTCTTGTGGCAAGGTGCTAAGTTCACTCCTGCTATTTCCCCGGAAGAAGGCCATAATACATTATGTATTTTGGGTTGCAAAACTGCACACGTTTCCACACTGTTACTAGGAATTAACTTTAAGGGTGTCTGTACCTAAAGCCACTCTGTGATTTTTAATGAAGGGTAATAGAATATTTCTGTCACTCTGTGTCCCATAATGTTTGAGTTTCATGTGCAGCTTCATGCTGCACTCAAATGATAAACAGCTAAATTAGCTCTAGGAATGCTTGAGATGGATATGTTTGCTGGTTGCACAAATTATAAAGCCCCTAGTATGTATAGGTACTGCATACCAGTTGATGGTATCAAACAACCCTACAGTTAAGTGAACATTGAGGTGTCTATCATATACTAAATATACACCAGAAAACATCATGGTAGTAAGTGCATTTCTTCCATAGCAAACACAGCTGTACTTGAGAAAAATCCATCTGCTATTCCAACTGTAGATTAAGCACTGTTTCATATGTGTCACTTTTTATGAACATTTCTTATCAAAGACAAAACACATTTTATTTCATTGTTAAGATATAAAGTTTTCTTACTATTATTTCCATCCAATATTATTCAAAGGGAATTCCTAACCATTTGGGATTCTGACTACTGAGAGGCCTGGTTGACTATCTGTGCACTGAATCCATTCTATTATAAGATTCAAGTTCAATAAAAACTGACCTTAAACTATGTAAATAATGTCATTCAAAGGAATGAAGTTAAAAATCATTCACTCTGTAACCTTTTTAAGAGATCTGTATTGTCATTTAATATACGTTGATGATAGTTTTGAAACAAAGCAGACCATATCTATTTCATAGCCCAGATCGCAATAAAACAGGTAATGATGGAAACATCCATTGTCCATTTCAAGTGAAATATTAAGAACTTGTTAGTCTGAAATATGAATACCCTGGCTAAAAAGAGCAAGCTGGTTGCCTGACATGTCCCATCTTGCATTCATTTTAATCTATTCATTCTGTGCAAGACTGAGTGAGAATTTAGACACAGACAGAGAGCAATTTCTGAAGGAACATTTTTGCTCTCTAATTATGTATTCTTTACTTATTAATCAGTGCTACAATTTCCTCTGACATTTAAAGTAGACATACGTTATTTTCATTCATTCCACAAGTTCGTAATTCACTGTATCACTATACACATGGCAAAGATATTGCAAATGTAAATAAATGTAGGCATATCAGGTTTAACCACTGCTCTCAGAAATAACATCTTTTTTAATGTGGTGTAACTCACATTCAAACTGAATGTCATCACAACTTCAGCTAGAATGGGCAAGTCTTCACATAAGTTAATTTTTCACATACATATGTACACACCAAACCCTGACATTTGGGCAAAAATAATGAGGAATCTAAAACTGCAAAAAGAGGAATGCAAGTAATAACTGTATTTATGTGCTTAAGTGCTGTTTTCCATTGACTCAGATTAGCATGGCTAATTTCTATTAAATAAATATACTAATCAGTCCTTGCAAATGCAAATTTCGACAACAATATTTAATACAGTATTTTTTTTAAAAAAAGATGCAATAAAAGCAACAGCTTTGCAGACCTTTTGATTGTAAATAAGAGATTAATTTTAATTTCAGATGTGCTGAACAGGTTGGCATACATTCAGGTACCAGTAGATTTAGGATGCTTGCCAGACTGTAGGAAGTACAGGTATATTTATATCACACTGGGTTCTTTCCCTTCTTTTTCTCATATTCTGTCTGAATATTTGCCTTCATAAATTATCACCAAAGAACAGTGAAAAACAAAGAGCCTTTTTCATTTCTGGAGAGCTTGCCAATCATTAAAAAAAAATCAATAACAGTAGTTGCCATCAGGGAATTATTAATTTATCAATTTAAGAAAAACCTAAATAAACATTGAAAATAAGAAAAAAAAATGAAAAGTTATTTAGAATAAATAAATAAATATGCACCATTACAGAAGTACTTTGCTGAATCAAGTCCATGTCCTGTCTAAAGCCCATTCTGCAGATGGCTGGGCCCTTTCCTGAGATTTAATCCAATCACGGTTAACTCAGGACATGCTTGCACTTACCTTTGCAGAGCAGCTCCAGCCACTCCTGGGGCTATACATCCACACACAGCACCCCATTGCTGTCCCAGAGCTGCCCCAATCGTCATTAGGTGTGGGAAAGTAAAACCTGCCTGCAGCTTCATCAGGAGCAACTGATGAACAAACACTGGATGGGCATGACAGCAAGGCTGTAACTGTGCAGGTTCACACTGTGGGTTGCTCACTATGGAAACATCATGGTGCAAGCCACATGTTGTTGCTGTCATTGCTGTGGTGATCTGGCTGAGCTGAGCCCGGTCATTCACACTTCAGCATACATCAGCATTTTGAGTGCAGATGGCTCCCTCTGTGTCTGATGTTTGCTTCACTGGAGTGGTATAATATAGTAATATTATTCCAGTGAGCGAAGTATAAACAGGCCTTCAGATCCCATTAGTGTAACAGTGTAGTTTGGGTGGAAAGTTACATCTTTGTGCCTAACTTTATGGTGCAGGAGTGCCCTCTTTGCTTAAGGAAGAAGTTTGGGTGCTTTCCAAGGACTTGTGCCCTGTGATGAGGACCCAAAAGCTTCCTGTCCTACTGTGAAGAGGGCATTCTATGTCCAACAAATAAGTTGCTCAGTGAAAAAAAGGATTGTGCTACCCCTAAGTCTAAAAGTGGCACAATACTCCACAATAGACTCCACAACAGTCTATCCCATTTCCTGTTCCCCTGCACAAAATAAGTTCTACCTTGATTGGCTTGACACAGATGCAATGCTTTTGAATGCACCAGTGAATTGAATTCTTATACCTCTTGTTGTCATAGGAGAAGGAAAAAGGAGAATATCTTTGACTAAGCACCCGTGCTATTTCTGTATTTGCTCATATATTGGTTGTTTCCATGTTGTGTCAGTTTGTGCCGCTCTCCACAGTCCTACCTGGCAACAGGGTCTGTTGAGTTGCAGATCTTTCCATTTCACCAATACATGGGGAATAAGGGGCAGTGATTCTGAAATTGAGGTTTCTGGGGATTGTTTATTGTACAGGTTGTCATTTTAACATCAACCGCTTTCTAATCTGATATTTGGGGGAAGGGGTGCAAGTCTCCTCCCTTCTTAATTTTGAATTAAGCTCTGAATTCAACTTGTGATTCAACACCTGTGGTTTATTTAAATATTTTATTGACCACCAGGAAGCAGTGCACAGCCAATTTCATACTTGTTGGAACTCATCAGGTGCACGTAGCTAAATTCAACCCGATTTCATCCCTTTACTGGAAACTGAACTCACAGGCTTGAGCACACATGCTGGCTAAGTTAAATATGCTCTTTAGTTATTAAACCATAGTGGCCTTGGGGATTTCAGTCGTTCAAGAAGGGATTCTATCTGAGTTTTTTTCAGGGTTTTTCTTTCCCGATTTTGAATAAGGCCTTCAATTGATAGACAGATTTTATTTTCAGTCAAGTCCTCATATACTTTCTGATTTATTTGTGTTCTAAGACTTCAAGCGTCTTGTCTGCAATTTGTAGAAGTTTATTTGCTATTATTTCACCTTACAGAGATTTGTTGTTGACTTTAGTTGAAGCTGTAAAATGAAACTGATTGATTGGATGAATTCATTTAACATCTTATATGATCCACATAAAGAGGCAGAATTAATTGCAGACAACATCTTGAATGAAAGACCCTTTCATGCAATAGAAAATACTGTCAGCTATGATATTAGTACATTATCCAACAATAACAAAACTTCAGCTTTTGATATGCAAATTTAATCACAGAGAATCAGTTAAAATGTATGTGATTAATTAATCATGATGACATTATGTTCTCTGTTTTTTGAGTGTTGGCTGTTGAAATGCCTTTAGTTTAATAGATAACTATTACTACCATTACACAGTTTGTCAGGGACTAGTTACAACAACTCTGCCATTTTGTTATCATATAAATTACAGTTATTGGGAGGAAAGGTAAAACCTTTGCACACCTCTAATAGATCGCTCAATGAAAACATCAACCCAGGGCATAAAAAAGTCCAATTGTGTGATAAGGGAATGGATATGGAAAGTAAAATTGCCAATATTATAATGTCCCAGTTTCAATGGAAAAAGTAGTGAAACATCAAGTGGTGATGGACTGAAGCCCTATTTATATGTTACTTGCTTGATCTCCAGCATGCTTCCTTTGAAGCAAGACCATAGTTTTCTTTTTTTTTTAGTTCTGCCAGGAACATTGAATTGCATGATAGGCTAGCATGTGATTTCACATAGGAGAAATGCTAGTTAGAGGAAACAACACAGACAGATTTCCTGGGTAGAGGTGTGCAAAATGTTTTGAATCAAATTCAAACTTAAAACAGACGGTGTGGTAGGTTTCAAACTGAAAATGAAACACCCTATTAAAAGGGGTTTGCTCTGAACTAAAAAAAAAAGTCTTCAGTTGGGTGATTTTTTTAAAAAAAATGTTGAATCGTTATTTTATTTTCAAATTGCATTTAAAAACCCTTTAAAATTATGAATGCCTTACAGTAACCCCTCCCCCAGCTGGTGATCATGGATGGAAGGATGCCTGGTCCCTACCACTCTATCTATTTAACCATTGGCCAGTACAGCACTTTTCCTTAAATTCCATTGGTTGCTATAGGAGCTTTTGGAAAACATTCCAGATAGCCAGCTGTTCCATGGTAGTAGATTGAGGATCTTAGGTTCCCCAGACTGGAAGGATTTGAAACATTTCCTCCATTTTTCCTTATGGACAGAATATTCAAAATGTTTGGAATGTTTGGATGAAACACCAACCAGAACAAAACACAAAATCAACTTCATATATATTTGCTATCTTGAACTCATATGGACACAGAGGGATAAGGGTCAAGCAAAGTACTGGCAGCAATTTGTTGTCTTACCTATATGCCAATCCATGTTTCAAATAACTGTGGCCCAAAGTAAATCAAAGGCAAGTCACCAGTTGCCAGTTGCCAGCCAAGTCAACCCTTTCCCCAAGTCACCACGCAAGCTACAGCTCAGTATTAGCAGGCAATGTCTGGTTGTTTGAGAAGAGAAAATTGCTATATTATTATCACCAACACTGCAATGCATGTAGGTTGCACAGTCCACAAGCTACGATGACTGAGTTCTGGCCCTCTGTTAATTCAGATCCTAACCAAGAATTAGAATGCATGACCCACAGAGAGAGGGGGGAGCATAGTTTTGCCAATCTTCCCTGAACTCTCAGTGGCCTTCAATATTATTATGAGATAAGAGAGGGGCCACTGCACTTGAGTGGCTCTCTTCCAACACACAGGAGCAATCCTATAAAGTGGCATTGAGTGACTAGAACTTTCTACCCTGAAAACTGGGTGTGGCTGCCACAGGGCACAATCTTGTCACCAATTTATATGAAAACGTTGGGGGAGTGGCATTTCTGTATTTTTCCATAACATCTCGATTAGAAGAAGCTAGGATACCTTAAACTGGATAAACTGGATGAGGACCAATAAACTCGGGCTGAACCAAGATAAGGCAAAGAATTGTGGATATGAAGTACCAACATCCAAGGAATGGAGATTTTGCTTGTTGCAATCCTTCATGAAGGGGCAGCTACATAGTTTGAGCATGCTTTGGAGTCATCTTCCTTCATGAAGAAGAAGAAGAAGAAGAAGAAGAAGAAGAAGAAGAAGAGTTGGCTTTTCTACCCCACTTTTCTCACCCATTTAAGGGGACTCAAAGCGGCTGACAAAGCTTTTCTATTCTTCTCTCCACCACAGTTACCCTGTGAGGTAGGTGGGGCTGTGAGAGCTCAGAAGAGAGCTGTGACTAGCCCAAGGTTACCCAGCTGGCTTCATGGGGGAGGGTGGAATCAAACCCACTATTCCCAGATAAGAGTCCGGCTCCCTAACCACTAGACCAAGCTGGCTTACGAGTGCCTATCACACTACCTTTCCCCTCTGCTGGATGGGAAAGGAACACAATGACCCAAAATTGTCTAGCACTCGCACTAGTCAACTTTATCTGCTCTCTCCCACTAGGATTGGTTACTGACTGAGGACTGGTCCTCCTCTGGGTGCCACCATTTTAGCAGTGGCACCTCTGTGACTTTCACATGCATCAGTGCTGTTGCCTTGATGATGATGATGATGCTCTGCACACGCACAGTCACATCTACAGTCATCTGAGGTCCCAACACGTTGACACAGGACCTCAAACAACCCCAAAGTGCCAGCAAGAGTGAATGGTCATACTGCTGGATGCTTGAAGTAAGTGATTAGCTAATGTTGGTTAATGTGTGGAGCATGATTTCATGTTCCACACCTAATAAACAATTAATGCACTTCTGGGGGGGGGGGACATTTGTAGGCTGTAGCAGCCTAGTCGACATGTGTATGCTCTTCCGCAGAAGTGCACTAATTATGCACTAGAGGCCGTCGTGTGAAAAGGCCTCTAGTATCTTCTTCAGGAGCTGCAACTGGTGGAGAATGCAGCACCTAGGTTGTTAAGTGGATGGCTGCTTTAGCATAAATCACACCTGGGCTTAAGCAATTGCACTAACTACCAGGTCAGGTTCAAGCTTTTATGCTTGAGATATAAAGCACTAAACAACTTGGGACCATGATAATTTAAAGAACACCTTCCCATTTAAAGACTAGAAGAGTCCTAAGATCATCTTACACAGGTCCCATGTAATACAGAATGTCACCTTATGATGTCTTAGTCAGGCATTTTCAGTGGTGGCAACTTCTCTTTGGAATGCCCTGCTTTCTGCTGTTCATGAGGGACCTATGTGTACAGCTTAGAGACACCTATTGTTTAGTTATTTATTTTGCATCAAAAAAGTCTAAAATACATTTAAAATACAACCTATCCAATCTCTCTCCCTCCCTGGCAGGACTACATTCAGAGGGCATATCTTTTTTACTCAGGCATTCCCTATGTGAAAGACAGGTTTGCTTCTTCCCTGGCCCATCCAGTTTTTAAGCCTTGTTTTTAATGTTTCTTGTAAATAAATAAATACTTAAATAAATATGTAACACATAAGTTAACTGCACGTGTAAATTAAACCACAGATTGTTTAATCTCCTGGAATGCAGATACTCTTACCAAGCCCAAACCATAATCATTCACAGAAAACAAAAGTGTAAAAACTTTACCTTAAAAAATCTCCCCCCACTTCCCCCCCTATTTTAATAGCATTGACCTCTGCCATAATGGCTGATATTCAGATGCTACTAAAACCTTTTAACTCACCTAACCTCTGGGCAGATTAACCATCTGTCATCTTGCAATGAAACATAGAACTGCCACCTGGTTAACGGATACTGATGCGTTTCTTAGCAGCATGTTTAGAGGCTTCAAAAATTTTAATTTATTTTAAGTCTGTAACTGGATATCTTGTTTTAGGATTTGGCCAAGTAAGGAGCCAGCCAATCCCTTCTGAAGGTGACTGAGTACCTGAACTCCCAGCTGTTTTAATAAGCTTTGAAAACACTTGGCAAATTCTCTCTAATAGCTATTCAGCATCAAGAAGAACTGGGTCTTGTCTACAGTATTAATCTTTGTAGATATGAATAAGCAGGGAAACAACATCTATGTCCCAGAAACACTTTAAAGAAAAGGTGCCTGATATCAAATAGACGTTGTGCTGTTTGATGGTGCTGGCTGGTAGTGTTGGCCCATTACTCTCCTTGTATTTTGATTCTGTGCAAATTACTTTTAAGTACAAGTTACAGCAAGTCACACACTGCTTCCCAATGTTCTTGGTGGAATAAATGAATCCATATCCCATCTGCAGAGCAATTGTCATTATATGAGTGACCTTGCTGAATGGCCAAGTCTACATCCACACCCTGACAGGTTGCAGTTCTTTTGCTAGTGGAACACCTGCTCCCATCCCAGGAAGTGGTGTGTGGAGTCTTCATGCCATGTACCTCATCCCTTTTCCCTCTCTAAATTTTGATGTGCAGCATGGAGGTATTTTTCATCAAGGAAGAAATGCCCCCAGTGTGTCAGCCATTTTTGGTACATTATTGGATGTAATCACAATAAGTCACGTACGCAGCCACTGAATAACCACACAGCAGTGGCATGAGTGCCAGAGGGCAGAAAACATCTACAGAGTTATTTTTCCTGCATTGGTTTAAATCGCACTTCCTGTGGTGTGCGCCCAGGGGTGCCACTGGTATGCAGATACTGTACCCCTCAGACTTCCTCAGCTGCATCCTATTGCCTGTGTAGATGCAGTCCAAGACACATTTAACTTAATTTAAGGGCTGCATTATTCAAACCCAGATAGAAGCTCTTTCTATAAGGTCCATAGATACAATCATTTAAACCATATAGACCTGTCTGAGATCTCAAGGAGAGGTCTTCTTGTAAGTTCCTCTTCTCTCAGAGGAAGCACACGAGGACCTTTTCAGTGGTGGCTCCCCGCATTCTTCTGGAGGTTCCTCAGGCCACCTACATTATATGGTTTCCAGTGCCTAGTTAAAATATACTTCTTTATTTAAACTTTTGGTGTTGTCCTGCCAAGGAGGAATAATTATATTTTAAATGTTTCAGGAATACTTGATGAAATTAAAACTTTTTATTATTGTGACATGCCCTGTGATTAAATTCAGAATTGTTTTTATCTCTTTAGGTAAATGCAAGTATTCTGCTGTTTCACATCTGCCACAGGTTCATACCGAGGTTCATACTGCACATGTTCTGTGTTATAACAGTTTTATCTGCAACTAATAAGAAATTGTCCCCAGTATCCAGGACCACAGCTGTTTGGCCGTACAACTCAAATGTCTATATTATAGGAAATAATGGTTCAGGTGAAGGATTTGTAGACCTATGTACAAATTGTATTTTTTAAAAACAAATCCCTTGAGCATAGGAAAAAATAACAACAGTAGTGTTGAAATCCATAATTCACAATTTAAGCGTACAGAGAAAGGGTGGGAACTCACATATCTATTTTCTTTTTCCTGTTGAGGGAAAACTACAGAGCTAATTAAAGGAGGCATTTAATTTCTGATACTCTTGTTTTCACAATTGCAATTCCTGTGAATTTTGTCACAGATCAGATGAACTTTACCTGAAAAATTTATATACTCAAATTTCCAGTATCTGGTGTTCAAAATTCAGTTTTCATGGCTACTAATGTTCTAATGTTCACAAATTCTGTGTGATTTTTTTAAAAAAGTGCTAGTTTTAAAATATAAAGCCTAAAATTAAATAGAAATCCTAAATATATTGTGAAATAGAAATGGGAAGTACAGTAGTGGTTCATGTAACATCTCAAATATTGAAAGCATATCCAGTGAATGAAATTTGTATTATTGTGATGAATCAGAGTAAAACTTCTCCTTCTTCAGATGCTCAAGAGAATTTAAATTATATTATTAATTAGAAGGTGTGGTATTAGGATCCCTTTTTTATCACTGAGGTTTCACTGAAAATGTTTAAATGTTTATTATTTGCTATATTAAAGGGTGGTGAAGAAACAAGCTCATCTTGTAGGACTGAACTCTATGTTGGAAGGAATTTTTGAATCAGATACATATTGCCTTGAAAATGGGTGTTTTTCACTGTCACTAGAAGTACCCATTAAGTACCCATTAATCGGTACAAAAATGCCATTATGTACCCATTAATGGGTACTTAATGGGTACTTCTAGTGACAATGGAAAAACACCCAATGTTAAAAAAACTATTATTTCTCTTCATTGGATTCTCACATGACTCCTCAGGAGAAGAGATGATAAAAGAATCCACTTTCTTGAGCAACCTATAATGTAACAACGTCTATAATATTTGAATGGTGCATCTCAGAAACTTTCCATTGACCTCTAAAGCAAAGAGGCCAAAATGAAGTTCTTATTTCATTTCATTTTCCAAAATCAGCGTAGCCTACTGAATGCAAAGCTCAGGACAGCTTGTAAGGGGAAAGGAATCTGAATCTAAGCAAGTGCTGCTTAAAGGACATTATACAGGCTTGTGAGAGAAACATCCAAATGCCTCCGTCTTAAGTTGCCATGTTTTATTTTGCCTCTTCTATCCAGGCATCATTAATCTCCAAGGGACAACACCATTATTTTTGACCTTTCACTACAGAGGCCATAAGGTTAGGAGGTTTGCTCTGGTAATTACCGATCAGTCTGACAAAGTAACCTTAATTAGTGGGGTTTTTTTCATATTACATATAGAAAAGAAGAATAAGTGAGAACATGTTATTATGATTTAACACCTTGCTCATATCTAATGTATATTCTTTGTGTTCTGCTGTCACCAGCATAATTAAGGAACAAAGATGCAGTGAATTCTGATTTTGTCAATACCTGCCTGATTCTCTGTGCTTACATATGACAGAAAAGGTTATTACTTTCTAGTCTTTGCTTATTTGAAATTTGATTGAAGCATTTATATGTTGTCTTGCAACATATTAATTATATGTTAATTAAAATACAGGACAAGTTAAAATGCAAAAAGAAAAACAGAACAAAGGATAAACAACTTAAAATGAAAGTAAGATATTGCAGTGTAATCTTAGCATTACTTATATCTTACTTTTATGAGTTACGTTTTGACATTCACAACTCTAGTGCAACCCCCTGCTGTGGAATTATGTAATTACTAAATAGCTCCTAAGCTTGAGCTGTTACTTAGAAGACCTTCAGAATCAGTGAACTTTAAGGGGGATAAACTAAGGCAGCATCTAGAAACCAGGAAAAAGGTATTTTGTTGGCAGAAGCACTAGGATCTTCTGCAGAGGCAGATGATGCACCAGTCACAAAGCATTGCCTCCTGTACTCTGGAAACCTTGTAGCTGCAAGGCAAATGTTCCACACTTGTGATGTTTCTGCCCATTCTGATTTAGTTATACAAGAAATAGTCCTATATGTCATGCATTTTCAGTCTGATATTAGACTGGGCCTGCAGAAGTTGCCCATGGTAAGTTAATTCCTCTCCTGCTGTCATGCTTGTCTTGATGTTTTAGGAATTTTATTTTAAAAACCAAAATCAAAGTTGCATTTGGTTACCCTAAGACTTGACAGGGACCTTTCCAAAGGCCCCTCAGATGCACATGCCAATTTGTAGATCTCCAGGTCAAGCTCTGCCCAGCCCTGAGGCAATTGGTAGAACTTGCGTTCCTCAATTACAAAGGCTTTTCTTGAGAAATGTCCCATTTTGCTGAAGTTTGCTCTTTTTGCTATGGAAAAATGTTTGGAAAGAAAAGCCTAAGGAAAAAAATACATGTGCCTTCATGTCTATCGGCCACACACAAGCCATGAAGAACACAAAAGCATATAACATAACTAAAGGGCCTTGCCCAAAAAACAACCATTACTTTTCAGCTTACTTGAGCTGAACATCTTTTGCTGTATGATATTGATTTGAATTCTGAAACAAAAGCAGGTCCAAGGAAGATGTAGGAGGTGATGCACTTATTTGTGCTATGGGTTAAGAGCAGAGTGAAAGAAGTGAAAAAAATTGAGAAAAAAATATGGCTCCTCTTTGTTATTATATTTTTAAATGAACAAGATTATTTTTATTGCAAAAATATTTCATACTAGAATTGACTATAAACAACTGGGTTTGATGCCAATAGCTGCTGGAGTAGCTAGTCATACCAAGCAGACGTAGCTAAGAATTGCTGATTATGTTTCTCTTAAAAGAGCCCATTTTTGACCTTGATCAAGTAAAGGAAGTAGCAGAGGATAATATTCCCAGTAATTGGTCTTTGGGGTCTTTAATGTTTGTTTGTATATGACCCAAGGGAGAATAGCCTTAATCTTGCTTTAGAACTGACTGATGGGCAAGTTAAATCTAAATCTATATTTTAATTCTGTTATCCATCTATAGTTAGGTGTTCAGGTTAGACTACTGGAGAAAATTAATGTCTTCCCTGCACTGTGATCTCAGAAAAGCTGGCCTAATAACAAGGAAGTGTGCTAGGGCCCAAACCCTCCACTTGGGCCACAGGGATACCATTGATAAAAGCCTTCTTAAGCAGGAAGCAAAGGTACCATTTTCCACTGTGGCCAAACAGCATATGGTACAATGATGGGCCCTAGCACACAACAGGAACCCATTTTGGCAGCACACTTCGATGCACCACAAAATGGATCCCTCGGTAGGTGGAAACATTGAGGTGTGCCTCCTCAATGCCCCTGTGTTTGAAGCATGTTTGAAACATGAAATGTTTGAAATGAAATTATGCATATAAAAAGGATATATTATAGAGATATATATGAGTCGGTTGGATCAGCTCATAGGTGAATCCAAACTGACCAGCTAGCTTATTGAAGCTACTGGTCAATTTGGATTTGTTGGCATTTCTGCAGTTGCTTTCTGCAGACAGGAAAGATGCAGTAGAAACTAACATTGATTAGCACTCATGTGGGCATTACAAGGACACACCTTTTCAGCTCTTCCACTGAGCTTTAACCACTCCGGTAGTTGAACCAACAGACCCTGACATTTACAATTTAGCACTTTTTATTAACTACCCAAACTAAAGGCATCTTGGTGTTTTTTGTTCTTAAAATGCCCTGCAGATTTTTGCCCTTAAAGTGCCTTGCAGATTTGTCACAGCAGTTTTCAGATCATGTCAACCCTTCTTTTTTCTGGCCTGTTTCTTTTTAAATCATTCACCACCCAGAAAAAAATGCTGGGTCCTGCTGGACCTGACTACATCACTGAGTTTGTTCCTTAATAGATTATACCATTAGATCTTAGCACAGAATAAGGAAATAATGCAAACATGGTAAGACAGAATATAGAATACTGTGGTTGTTCAGGCAAATGCATGTACAAACACCTGGCGAAATCCTAGTTCAAGAATATCTGCTGAAAGATTAGCTTAGAGACATTAGGGGGGGGGGAATTACAATAGAAGATGAAGAAATATGACACAATTCATCATAATGTTGGCATTTTATACAATGACCTTTTATTTGCCTCATATCTTTGCATTATCTAAAAACAATATAACTCTTGATGTTCCTGTGCTGAGTAAATTGAGGCCTTTGCCTGGGGCCTGCCATAGTCTTCACTATCATGCAGACAGAAAGTCCCTACTCCAGGATAAGGATTTAGGGAAGCACTGGATAAGTTATGGATACACAGGCTTTGCAAAGTGCAGATCCCTGATGCATTGACAGCCTTTGTGCTAGTCGAAGATGTAAAAAGGCCCATAGTTATGTATACAACAGCACATGCTCTCCCTCTTCTCCTCCCCTGGCCATGGAACCCCCAGTAGAAACCCAAGGCCACAGCCAGAACCCAACCTCCACCTGTCATAGCTCAACAGGCTTATGCTTATGATCACAACCACCTATAAAGTCTCTTCAGAAGCAAAGGTTGCTAGGATGCCCTCCACTGCCCATATCCTAGAGGCAACTATTCCAGGCACTTTCCAGGTTTTTTTAAAAAAATAATTATTTTATTTTATTTTATTTTTTGCACTTTCCAGTTTTGAACAATTTAGACCTTGGTGGCCAGGAATAGGAAATTCAGCAGGAATTTTTCCCTCAACAGCCAAGTTTTCTGAATCAAACATGCATAGGAAGCATAAGCTTAGTAATAATTTTGAGAAGAACCTCTCCTGCTAGGCGCTCTTCTAGTGTGAGATTTCCATATCTCAAGAGGGGAGGGGAGGAAATCTCTGTTGAACCATTTTAAGAATATACTTCATTAACACTATGTACACAGTGAAGAACCACTTGGGAGAAAAGCAACATTGCAGCTGAATGTGTCTGTTAGGAGTTCACAAGGGCAAAACTGAAGATGTGTGGATAATCTGTGGGATTAGTGAATGTGATTTCAGCCTATATTTTCTGGTAATGCACAATACGTTTATTTTTTAAAAAAAGAAATTGCACTGAAGACATAAATATCATTTTGTAATTGTAGAAAAATATTAGATGGCGAGGGTGGAGATCAGTACACAGGCTACTATGAGAAGACAGGGCCTAATTATTAAACATATATTAATGTTATTAAATGCTGCTGTTACTGCTTCTTCTCCTTCTCTTTTCCATCTGGAGCAAGTAACCTGAAGTTTAATTTAAACTGTAGAGGAGGAAGCAAAATAGTTTTTTTTTTTTTTAAAGAAAACATCAAGGTGGGTGCTGCCTGCACGCTTTCCATAGTACAGAAAGGAGCATGGACCTCTTTAAAGAGATGCACAGCAGGACTGGGATGCAGCACCATTTTGATGCAGTGTCCTCATGCACTGCTTCATCCAATTTGGGGAAATCATGATCGGGGGGTGACGAACCTGCCATATTCCATGCTAGCAAGTGGTCAGCAGGCACCTATTCCACAATATATTCCAGAATTAAGGTACAGTGGTACCTTGACATACGAGTTTAATTCGTTCCGTAACCTTGCTCTTATGTCAAATCGCTCGTATCTCAAAGCAATTTTCCCATTAATCCATTCCAGCTCCCAAAACACCACCTCAGATGTTTTTGTTATGTACTGTACTGTATTTACATACTCGTATCTCAAATCTTGCTCTCATCTCAAAGCAAGATATCACTCGCTCGGCGGCTTGTATCTCAAAACACTTGTATGTCAGGGCACTTGTATGTCGAGGTACCACTGTATGTATGAAAAGTTTCTGAAAATCTAACCTTTAAGTTCCATCCCACTGGTTCTAGTTCCACTCTCTAAAGATTGGGGGAGTAAATTCAATCCCCACCCAGTGTGACAGATCTTTAGACATCAGAAGGTAGCTATCATATTCCCCTTCAGTCTTGAAGGCTAAAGATATATAGATCTTTGAACTATTCCTCATAAGAGTTGGTCTCCAGAGTTCTCACCATTTTGGTAACTGGGGAATCCAGTGGTGACTGATGGCTGAATGCTCCAATCACATGGCTACTGGGGTGATGGGGCCACAGGGAGGCCAGATGCTTCTGGAAATTGGTGCTGTGGTATCCACACAGCAAACATATGATGTGTGCCTCAGTATCTGTGCTTCCCATGCGAGTGCGGAAGCATGGGGCCTCATTTGGATACGTCTCTATTTCAGACAGATCTTCCCAGAGACGAATTTCAGTAAAACGGATTTCAGTAAAATGGATTTCCTTAATCCGGATTTCAGGAGGTCAGTGTGGAAACACCCTAAGACTGCCAAATACAGTCTAAATACAGTTTCCAGCCTACTTCTAACTTTGGTTCTAAAGGTACATAGGAAGGTCCAATATGGTATGCTATAGAGCTTCCCCACGTAGTCACTCTTGACTGAGAATCAAAATATCAAAAAACATGTGGTTTCTCTTCAGGAGAGAATACCTTGTTTTAATTTTTAGTTATATTGAACCAATGCCATTCAAAGATGCGGAATAAGGTTACAGAAAAACAGAGAGAGAGGAAAAAAGAGGGAAGAAGTTGCACATAGCACTGTTGTACCTTTGCTATATTTGGTACATCACAGTGGACCCAATCCATCAAAGAAAAAAACAGCTTAGTATAAGTAACTTTGCATTACATAGCAGGCAATGAATTATTCTTATTCCATAAAGCTATGGCACCATGAATAGTTTTATTACATGCACTACTGCAACAAAGTATTCATTTTCTTTCTCTTTTATCTTTAATGTATGTTCATCTGTCAGTCTTCAACTCTCTGTAATAGGTGGTGAAAACAAATCTTTTGTCTTCTCTAGGTAGTTTATGAAATCACTTCATGGTCTTTAGTGGCCACATCAGAACAATTATTAATACTTTAACAGGGAAAGCATCTCAGTGAATTAGTGGCAATAATTATCATGAATTGCTACATGCTTACATTAATTATATCTGTTTAAAAATAGGCTGGTGATGTAACCTGGCAGAGTTGACACATTAACCTAATGAGAAAAGATTACCACCCCATCCTCATTAGACAACAATGTGCAAAGCAGATACTTACACCATATTAACCCTAAATTATATGCTAAAGATGTCACTTCCTTCAAAGTGATAGATTGCTCTCTACCTGTTATTTCAGGATTAATAATCTCTAATCTAAGAATTGTTCATCTAACTACAAGAACAATAAGTACTTCAAAATTAATAAGATATAATTATGCTATCGTTTGTAACAAATGTTATATCCCAATCCACTATGTGTTTTCAAAATGATGTTTCTGAAGAAAAAAAACTGTTTCCAACAATATTTTGCAGTGTGGGAAATCACTGGGAATAAAATTATTAATCCAAACTATTTACTAGAATCATGTTAATAATCTTTAAGTGGCCTGAATGTCATAGGCCTTTTCTGCATCGGGCCTTTACCAGATTAAGGGCCCATGTAGGATGCACCTAGGCCTCCGGATTCTAGGAGGCCCTTCCCCCCACTGATACAGCTCCATCTGATTATTATTATTATTATTATTATTATTATTATTATTATTATTATTATTATTATTATTATTATTATTATTATTATTATTATTATTATTATTATTATTATTATTATTATTATTATTATTATTATTATTATTAATTCATTTATTTATTTATATCCTGCTCTGTACCCAAAGATCTCAGGGCAGGTAACAACATTTAAAATCTGGACCACTGGTAGATCTATTTAATAGGTCATGGGGTTGCAGCTGCAAAGTTCCTGTGAGTTTCTAGGTTACAGTGTGGTCTGATTCCACCCATACCTTCCCATGGTCAGGATAAGTGGGCCTGACTGTTCTGAATCCAGTGATCCTGACTAAAGTAGTTAAGTATAGAAAAAGGGCAATAGTGCAAATGTGAAAAGCTATTTCCAAAAACATTGAAATAGCCAAGTGATTATTACTAATAATTACTTCTGTATTGTTAATATGTTCAACAGGAATAAACCTTGACAGTCCTCTATTCAATTTACCTTTCTATTTTTTTCCAATTTATTATATTGCCTTCATTATATTATTAAGAATTATAAAATATTTGGGGGATTTTTACAAAGAAAGAATGAACCTATTACCATACAACCAATAAAATGAGATTTTTGGCCCACAAAATTGGAGACTCATAATGTAAATGAGGTAATGAGAAGTTAATTAAGTGAGTGGGAAGAAATAATACACAGATTATTGAAAGAAAGGAAAGGGGCAGGAAGAAGGATATGTCAACTATTAGTAGATGTGAAAGATGACATACATAAAAGTTTGGAAGGAGCATGACAACAAGATATAAGTATAACAGAATGAAATGAAAAAGAGGCTCAAAGAAATAAACCTGTTTAAAAATATAAGAATTAAGGAATTATGTATGAAAGTTATGTATAAGTGGTATAGGACTCCTTTGCAATTGGCAAATATGATAAATAATTTTTCATTTAATTGCTGGCATAATTGTAATCTAAGAAGCACATTTATACACATGATTTGGCTGTGCCCTGAAGTAATAAAGTTTTGGAACCAGATATTTTTACAAGTTAAGCAAATTATGGGTATTGAAATCAGACCGTATCCAGAGCTATGTGTATTGTTAATAAAACAACAAGAAGAAGTCAGAGACCAAATTATATATGTAAATAGGTGGTTAAATTATTGGCTTGAAAATACCATCAGTGAATTATCTAGTTGTTATCACATAAGAGTTATGCAACATACACATGGTTCTTTCAGATTGTATCAGACATCTGCCCAGAACACATGATCCAGATGCTGATGCATTTCCTCAGGAGCACAGCATTCCAGGAACATGCTACTCATACACTCGTTCACTCCCAGGCACAACAACTGTGCCCAGGAGCAATCCAGTAGAAGAAGAAGGAGAAGAAGAGGTGGCTTTTCAACCCCACTTTTCTCACCCATTTAAGGTGACTCCAAAACAGCTGACAAAGCTTTGTATTCTCCCTACAACAGGTGAGAATACAAAGGTAGGTGGGGCCATGAGAGCACAGAAGAGAGCTGTGACTTGCCCAAGGTCACTCAGCTGGCTTTGTGGAAGAGGGCAGAATCAAACCCAGTATACCCAGAAAAAAGTCTGGCTCCCAAACCACTAGACCAAACTGGCTCACTAGGAGATAATTTTAAAGTGGTTTCTACTGGATTACATATCTGTCATCACCATGCAGACAGATGGTGGTAGCAGGAGTAGGCCACACAGACTTCAGAGCCTGACATGGAGTCATCGTATCTTTTAATGTATATTTTAAGTTACTTTAATTTGTGTTCCTTTGTATTTCAAAGGACTCTTATTTTACAATTTCCAGATGCAGGTAAAATCCCATGATTCCTCCGGGATTATATTGGGACTGCTATCTGTGGCAATGTCTCGGAATATCTATATTATGAGAAATCCAGTAATGATGCTGGATTTCTTGTAATATCAGTATCACCATGGCTACTTACTTTGTCTGCCAGCTGGTCACAGAATTGCTGCTCTTTTAAGATATCCAGATACTAGCAAACTCAGGGTAAAAAATGCAAAGGGTCGTGGACAGGCTCTTGCTATCATCCAGGTATTCTGCAAAAGCGGTGATCCCATGAGCACCTGACAGAAAAGGTAAGAGTCAAGGATTGTCATCTGTCATCTCACAAGTGTGGCAAGAGGTGGCTACAAGATCCCACAGTTGCTTCTCGCCATCTGAAGGTATCCATGTGTATTTATATAAGCTATACATTCCTTCACATACCATATTACTTGTCCATTAGAGATGTGCACAAAAATTCACCATACTGGAAATTTATACAAAATCGTACATTCAAATTTGAATTGAAAGTTGGCCACATTTGAAGACTGATTTTCAAATGCAAAGCAAATGCTTTTGTGCATTTGTTTGAAGTTTTGTTATATTGTCAACTTGGGGAGGCAGCAAAGCTGCTGCCCAGTCACATCTGCAGTAGATTCAAAGTAGATTCAGAGAGGATCTGAAGTGTGCAGAGTGGACTTGTAGGTGCAACCAGCAGCAGGGATTCAAATCAAATTTGAATAGCACTCCGAGAACAGTCATAACAAATTCAAATCCTACAACATTCAAAGGAGCGCTATACGTACAAATGTGAATTTCCTTGCAGTCGATTTGATTCAAATACAAAAATAAAATAATGCACAGAAATAACAAAAAAAGAAAAAGTTCACAGAGAAAGTTCATAGCACTCGTGTTCCTAAACCTTGGACCTATTCGCATTTGGCTTTATTCTGGAATATATCCTGGAATAGGGGCCTGCTGTCCACATGCTAGTGCAGGTTACAGCAGGCCCCAGGTGAGGCCTACCACAGTCTGCATTAGCATGTGGACCACACACCCCTATCCTGAGATATACTCCAGAAAAAGGCCAAGTGTTAACAGTTCCCGTCTCTAATCCATCTTTTCTAGCACAGAATGTTTATGAAAGGGGAGGGCGGGGAAGGCCAGTGTGTGAACAATTCCACCTCAAAGCCTTCTCAAAGCTGTCTCAGAGGCACCTCAGAGATGCTCTCTCTTTTTTTGCTGTATCTTACACCAACCTCACAATCCTGAAGAAAATTAGTGTTGTGAAAGCAAGGAATGGAAACAGAGGAGAACTTACCCAATATAAATATGGGCATTTTGAAACAGAATTAGTGATTAAAAAAGAAAGTTTGAATATGTTAAAGGAAGAGCTTAATTCTACTCTGAAAGAGACTTGGCAGTATCACTGGCAAAAATTACAGCTATAAATGTCTGGTGTGCCTTTATCCTAATTATGATCCACTTTCTCCAATTCTCTCCAGGGATGGAAGACTTGTTTATTGTAGGAGATGTATCTATTAATAATCTTAAGGTAGTTAGTGGAATCATTTGTAGTGTTCATTACCCAGTATTACCTTATGAATTACTAAAATGCATCTATACTTTAACTAATGAGCCCCAGTAGTACAATATTTTACATATATTATAGACAAACAATTAGGATATGACTTATTTTGTGAAATGGATTTTTAAGTACATTGTTTTGAACATTAAGCAGGTACGGGAATAGTTAACTATTAACATAAATGTGATATGAAATAAAGAAGATAAAAGCAATATCACTTCCTTAAATAAAAAAGCAAGTTACTTAATGGGAAGTAGAGACCAGGGGAAAACACTGACAATAGCTCTGGTATATTCCCTGAAGAATTCCCTTGTAGCTTCACCAGGCTCTGTTCTTAAAGGCTGGGGTGTAATCTTCTCAATCAGATTTGTCAGCATCTCTCATTTGTGCAGAAATTTCCAAATTTAGGATGGCCACCCAACTACTCAGCAGCCTAGAGTTGTGTATGGAGCCTTGAGAATCCTGAAAGGGACACTCTAGGAGCATCCATTTTGAGTCTACCATTACAAGGCATAGGAGAATGGAAAAGATGCTCCTAGAGCAACCCTTTTGGGAACTTATGGCTTCTGGTCCCTCCAAAGCTATGCATTCTTCTTTAAATTTACAAGTATTTATTCCCCTCTACCACTTGATTTCTCAATTTCAAATGTTGGAAGATATGACACACTCCTTATCACACTGCTGGTAAAGGCTATCAGAGTCTTAAAGCTGATTGGACACACTATTGCAGTTTCTCTGTGGCCGAAGCATCAAATCGTTGTTTACTGCTTTTAAGTCTTTTCATGTTCCTTCACTCTTGCTTTTCTGTTTGTGGATCAAGTGGAAGAGTCAGAATTGTACTGACTCATACATTTATTTTGGACAGGGTAAAGTCTGCACACAATGACTTTACCGCCTCATGTTTACGTGGGCAGGTGTTTAACTGGAGATTTACACATGAGAGCTATTTCTCAGAAACACCTCCTCTGTGTAAAAAATGAGGTGGTAAAATCACTGAGTGCAATCTTTACCACTTCAGTGTGTAATGAGGCCCGAGACAGAATTGCCAAGGATAAATGTAGCAAACTGCAATTGCTCCATTTTTAAAAAATTGCTCTGAAGCACAAGGAAGCAGTGCTGTATGTCCAGTAAAAGAGGGTGAGAGAGGAAATGTATTATAAAATTAACAGAATAGTACCATGGTAACAAACTCATGAAACAAATACATCTATATGCAATGAATATTTAAAAGGGTTTTCCCAGTGTAGGTTTTACCTTTTTTTCCCCTTTTGACTAAGATTCTCTAGGATGGCCAGAAACTCACCACCCGCAAAGAGAACATTATGATGGCACTAATTTGCATATAAATTACATATGCTAATTTATATGTGCGCATGCCAAAGACGGGCAGTGTTGAAAAAACATGTATGTAAAATATGTATTTTAGATACTTTTGTATTTTTTATCTAAAAAAAATTGAGAAAGCTTTATATATTTTTTTAAATCACAAATATGTTCGTGTAGATATTTTTGACCTTTAAAATATTTCACCAACATCAAAATATATCTCAGCCCATCGTTGCTGGTTTAAGTAGGTATCCTTTTCTGCACGCAGTCAATCCATTGGCCACCTAACATCATTCTATGTTCCTCTTTCTCTTTCTCCAACACTTGAACAGTATTGCTCTGCTTCTGCCTGGCTGGCCATCCAAAAGGGGGAAAAAGAGACTGCCCTCATGAAGAATATGGGGAATGAGGGGTGGAGGGAGATGATAATGGAAATTATATATAATTTCAGGCACAGGTAAGAAATAATTTGGTTTTGAGAAACAAACAAAACTTTATTTGTTCTATAGTTTAGATATTGTGGCTGGCCTAGGCTGCATACAGACATGTTTATACTGCACATTGAGCCATCACGCACGATGATCTATCATTTGTTGTGGTGCCACATTATACAATCTGACACCCAAGGCATTTTCGCACTACATCCATTCCATTTGGAACGGGTGTAGGACGGGAAGCCGAAGACACTTCAGGACGCTTTGACCATTCACACATAGGAGCGCAGGAACACATGTAAACACATTCCGGCGCGCCTGTGTGCGAATGCTCAAAGCATTCTGAAGTGCCTTAGCCGGCAAACGCCGGCAAGGGGCGGGGAGACGGCTGCCAAGGCTCCCGCAGCCAGCAAGGCAGGCAATCAGCTGATTGTCAGCCAGCGCCGGCGGGGGAGGCGAGCCCACGGCTGTCAGGGAGAGAGAAACATGAGCGAATGCTTCTCTCCCCAAACGGCTGCGGGCGCTTCCTCCGCGCCGGAACGGATGTAGAGCACTTTAAAGTGCTCTACATCTCGAACGCGTGCAAGACAGCTCCGGACACGTCGGAGCGCAAGCCCCGCTGCGGCAATGTGTATGCCGCGTTCGAGGCTGTCTTGCACGTGTTCCAAAACCCCGTGTGCGAAAACGCCTCCAGTCTTCGCTGTGCAGTGTGTATACTGTGCTTTTAAATTTAACTGTGGATTTGTTCCACTAGTCTGGAGGCAGCTCTAGTGCCCACTAGGGGAACAGGCAACCTCAAAGCCTGATGCCCAATATGTCTTCCTTCCATTCTTTTGTTAATCCACAATAAATTACTCTGAGGTTGCCTTCTTTGGAAGAGCTGCCAAGGAAAGATATTTCAGATGGGAACCTCGCCCCCATGCCAACTTTTCACCTGGAATTTTGGGCTACAAGCCAGGAATGCAGCTTGATGTATAGCACAATTTCCGGTCCCTGGCTACTTGCACGAATAATTGGGAACAAAAGGAGGGCCATTATGAAACTCCATGGATTTGCCAGCAGCCCACCTGGTTGTGCACTGGATCGCTAAGTCAATTTCATCCAGACCCACAATAGGTGCCTCATTTGGATGGGGAGGGAAGGAAAGTTCTTTAAGACATGTTGTAATTATTTATCTAATAGAGTATGTTGAACAAAATAGAAAAATATATTATTCCAAATCTCTTCTTCAACACATAAAGCCCCAGAATGATTTAAACATGTTCTATATCATATTCCAGGATAAACCTGGGCTCTGTCCACACAGACATTTTCAGCTAACTTATCAGTATATATGGGAAGAGTGTCCCATCCAGGCTGTCCTCATCATGTGAACACACAGACCCTTTCCACACTTACCACCATTGCTCCAGAACCATTGTCTTAGAGCTAGATTGATGCTAAAGGCTATCTACATCACTCCAGCCCTTGCTCCTGTCTCCAAAGAACCCTCAGAGGAAGTGTCAAGGCTCCAAAGGCCAGAAACTTTAACACCTGGCCCTTGAGTTTCTAGTGACCAGTATTAGTGTGGGCCGACATCTGGTGGCATTTTTTGGATAGCCACCTAAATGTTCTCCCATAGTTCATGATACTCCAGTGTACCACTCGTTGTCTTGTTGCAGACCTTGATACTTTGTCCAATGTAAACAAAGATTGGTGGGGCCTCTGTTACCCTGCACTAGCATGTGGAAAG
Organism: Aspidoscelis tigris stejnegeri; assembly: GCA_023333525.1. Taxonomy (NCBI): domain Eukaryota; kingdom Metazoa; phylum Chordata; class Lepidosauria; order Squamata; family Teiidae; genus Aspidoscelis; species Aspidoscelis tigris. The sequence goes on along the minus strand of JALMGA010000002.1, from coordinate 66,768,409 downwards.
AACAGAGGCCTATTCACACTATAGCCCATAGTGCATGATTAGGGAACTTCTGGGGAAGAGCATCCTCACATTGAGGAGGCTATTACAGCCTCCAGGCACCCCCTGCCTTCCCAGAAGTTCCCTAATCATGCACTTTACTAACCTTACCCAATCATTTACCTGGTGCATCTGGGCAGCAACCATTCATCCAGGCAAGCCCCCTGGCACTTCTAATGGCCACAGATGCAACTGTGCATGCACAGAGCATCAGCATTGTGATGTGCAGGATACCACAGCCAAAATGAAGACACCCAGAAGAGGACTGGCCCTACAATCAAATCAAGGTAAGTATTCAATCACAGGGGGTCTAATGTTGACTAGCACTCCAAGTGTGAGAGCTAGTCAATGTTGGTTCATTGCACTCCTTTCCTGTCCATCGGACGGGAAGGGAAGTGCGAAATCATCCCAGGTTTAGACCAGACTAATAAATAACTTGTCAATTGAATATGCAGTGACAGCAACTGAAAATGTGATTGACTTCCAGCTGCATTTCTAATTTCAGCAGCAATTACAGAGACATTTTCAGTGATGGCAAGTACTGTTCTGATGCATTGCCTTGGGAATCCAGAGCAGCATGCACTATATACTGCACATCCAAACTTCCAAGGTTGAAGTTCTGACACCCATCCCAGATCCTTGTCATGGTCATGTCTGGGAATGAGAACAAGGAAGGAACAGGCTTTGTTCAGCAAAAGTGTCCAGTCCAAGGGTGTTTTCAGACATACTTAGTGGACCTGCCTGGGAGAATTGAGTTGGCGAGACTAGTTTGCCTATGTGTCAAAACTCTGGAAAACCTGTCACTTCCTCAGACAATAAATCATAAGGCCAATAGTGACTCTTCCTTTAGTCACATTCTGAAGGTACAATCTAGCCAATTGCAGCATGGGAACAAATGCTGTCAGGGACCAAGAAAATTAGGCAAGTGGCATTTGCTGATACAGAGGTGTAGCCAGACTTCGAGTTGAAGGAATGAAATAGAATTATTGTTATGTTTGAATGGCCATTTTTGTTTTCATCTTCAGAAAAGGCACATTTTCTAAAAGGGACAGCTTAAAAAGCCTGTCTGATGGCACACAAACACCTCTGGTCAGTCAACTGAAGAAAAAGTCAGTCCCAGTCAGATCCTGCCCTCAGCCAATTCCGAGGAGAAATTACTTACACCTTAGCAGGTGAAGGAGAATGAGCAAATAGAAACTATCCCAGCTGCTGAAAGACAAAGGCAGCATGTTTTGGGAAATGATGAGAGATGTGTCAAACTTGTTCAGCTGGTTCACAGTTTGCAGCAAACCGGTTAGTTTGTGAATGTTTGCATCAATCTTAATTGTTTGAATATTCAAACATTCAATCAAACTCAACTGGTTCCCACCTGTAAACACAAATTATTTGATCATTTTACTCTTGAAAAGGGCATTTTTAATGGAAAAAAAGTATTTATTTTTGAATCAGTTCAAAAACAAATATGAACATCCATTTGTTCAATTAACCAGGGGTGTTTTTGCACTTCCTTTGCCATCTCGTGGACCAGAAAGGCATGCAATGAACTAATGTTAACTAGCACTTGCACTTGTGATCGCTAGTCAACGTTAGCCTACACCCCACACCATCATCACTTGATCCCTGGGCTGGTCTTCTTCTGGGTGCCACCATCTTGATTCTGGCACCCTCCGTGATTGTGCATGCATCAGTACTGTGGCTATGATGACACTGCGCTTTTTGTAGTCGCAGTCGCATCAGGGGGACAGCGGAGCTGCCAGTGTGCTTCCATGGCAGCTCCAATGAAGGCAGAGGTGCAAATGCAGTCTCAGGTAAGGGTTAGGTAGCTTGTGGAGCATGACTTCATGCTCCACAGCTAGTATGAAATTAGGCAACCTCTGGGCAGACAGGGAGCATTTCTAGCCTCTAAACTGCTCCTGAGAGCACAGATGCACCTGCATAGATGTTGCCTAATTGCATACTATGGGCTGAAGTGCCCAATTCACTGTAAAGCTGAACAAACAAGTGGACCAAACACACCATTTTTGTTTGTGTACATCTCTAAAGAGGGATGCAAGCAAGAGAAAGCAGAGGTGTGGCTGGTATATTAGCCAGCTGTGCAAGGAAACCTGTATTTTCCTGAGTTTTAGTTGTCCATTGATGGTAGCAGTTTTCACAAGCAGCTTGAGCCTCCATGTTTCTTGCTTCCTGAATCCTGAACCTTTGTGCTGCATTCCTGGCCTGACGTGGAACAGACATGGATAAAGACTTTAGATCATGTTACCTTCTACCTTCTTTCCTCCTGTATCTCTGAATGACTGACCCTCTCTGTAGCCTGCCTGGTAAGCTGCCAAGAGTTTTATTGCCTGGAAGATTTACTACTGCTAATTGCAAAGCATAACAATCCTACCCCATTCTGTCTGCTGCCTAAAAAGCTAATACAGGTAGTTTGATTCCTCTTGCTATAGAAACCACCAAGCAAAGATAGAACTGTAATTTTCCCTTCTTTAGTATAATTCACAACCCCTTCCTCAAGCATGTGTTGCTTAAAGGAAACAATGGGGGGGGAGGGTTATATAAGTAATAGACATCACAAATGGGTTCCTTCCCTTGCCCTGACAGCGTATTTTGATTCTAAGATTTATCTTAAAATCCCATTTGGGGGCTGGAGTATTGATTTGGTTTTTGTTGTTTACAAAAACCAAATATTTTGTATTTCCATCTAACTAAAATCCCTTATAGAAGCATTTTACCCATCTCTGACATATGCAAATATCTTTTTGAATTTTAGAAACATAATATAGTTTGGGAAATAATAATTTCTACATAGGCTTCTCAGTATGCTGCCCAAGCACTAATAATCATTTATTTGGGATATCAGGTACATATTGTTGTTATGCTTTGCTGATTCTCACCATCATTACTTATTGCTTGACAGTTTCCTGCCACTTTCAACATGCTTAATCCTATGTGAAAGCTCTGAATCTGCTGTGATAGTGAATCTTACAAAGGCCAGGCACACGTATATGATGTACACACGGATGGGAATCTTAGCATTTTTGCTAGCTGGAACAGGGTGCTTTATATTAGGTCATTTTATGGATCCATCTCACTTAGTACTATCTGCATTCCAGTTTCTCAAGCTGAACTTAGGGTTTAAAAATTTTGCTTGACTTCTTTGGCCTTCTCGTCTCATAGGCTATTGCTATGATTTAGAAACATTCACTTTGGAATCAATGGAATATCCACACAGTCTTTTTGGTCTATGCCAGATGTGTGGAATGCTGGATGCAGATGTTGTTGCTTTTCCCATGGGACAAGCTTCCTGTGTTGTCTGCTTCTGGACACAGTGGAAATTCCTGGGTTCAATCCTAATAAAGTGACAGCAGCAGGACATTTTGCCAGGCTCCAGAAACACCCCACTTTCAGATGCTGCCCAATTCCTTCTGCCTGGCCTCCCACAAAATCCATGCTGCTCACCTTCCCCCCAGCCTGCAACGTTGGAACTGAGAAACAAAATATAGGCCGGGACAGGGTGGCCGTTGTGTGGACAGCCATTGGTGTTGCCCCATTCAGAGCAGGGTCCACAGTCTGTGCCAGAGTGCACCATGGGTAAGTTGCCAATCTCTCCTTTCTTTCTTAGTTCAACTGTATCATTAACAGTTATATTTGTAGTAGCTGTTTGTCAGAGAAAGAATTGTGAGAGTTGCAAGTTAATTCAGACTCTTTCCTTGTCATAAATATAGTGGTATTTTCTAAACTTTTTCAAATTGTACATAAGGTCCAAGCTCCATTGGGTTTTGTCAGATTTCATATTTAATTCATGAACCAATCTTTCCCAGCAAGTTTGCATGCCATAAATGTGTGTACCATCATCTTTCAAAATTCTTCTGCTACCAGACTTGAGTATTTCATTAGTAAACCCTTTCTTTCTTTCTCATTCACCTAGAAAATCCTGATCCAAACAGAACTGTACTTTGTTAGGAAGCGTTGGATGTCAGCCACAAAATTCTTCAATATTTGCTCCCTTACATTACCTCTGTATTCTGGAATATAAGGGTTGAATAGGGCATCAGCTAGTCCCAAGGCAGGTACAATGCTCAACCTTCAGCAGGTGTCATAAAAATACTTATTTTAGGACAGGTGGGATCATTTTCTATCCCAAGAATGACAATGTTTAGTCATGGGGTAGTTTTGTATCCCTACCCAACAGCAGCTGTTTTCCTGGGGTAAATCTGTACTCTAAATGTTTCTACATTAGATTACAGTTGATACACTTCACAGTTAAAATGTAGTTACATCTGGCTGATAGTTGCCACTTGGAAAACACAGAAAGAGGCATCTACATTGAAGCCAGTGTCCACACAATGATACGCTGATCTGAGGTCTCACTGTGTTCCCTAAGCCATCTAAATGAAACTTCCTCTCCTCCTCTGAGCCAATCGCATGTCAACCAACCAAAAACCTTGGCAGTTTGTGAATAACTACTAAATAGCTTTTATTTCTTAGAGGAAACAGAATGCATACACTTTAGTTTTTATGTGGCTGGCAAAATGTGTCTTGACTTTTTTGTTTTTACAGTATGGATTTGTTTTTTTTACACAGTCAGTAAAATATGACTTCCTTCATTTAATACAGTCCTAGGGACATTCAGATCAGTAATGTGATTGGTCATATGAGACACCAGTGACTTACATTGGTAGACTGAGGCGCCATTGTTCTAAAGTTTTCTGTAGATAACAATTACTAGCATAACTCTCTATTTTTAACATCTAAGAACTGCCAATAGCATAACTCTCTATTTTTAACATCTGAATCAAGAATCAGTGCCTGGATGCAGTGATGGATTGGATAAGAATCAATAAATTGAGCTCAAATTCTGACAAGATGGAAATACAGTGGGTAGGAAGTTCCCAACTTCAGGAGTTGGCCTTTTTGGGGAGTACAGCTGGGCATACTTACAGAATCATCAATGCTCTGGTGACCTCTCCAGCAGGAAGTTCCTATGACCACCTTTGGCTGATGTACCACAGTTGCATGCCTACCTGAATAATGGGAGTCTGACCACTGTTGTCCATTTTCTGGTAACTTCACACCTGAATTATTGCCATGTGCTTTATGTGGGCAACCCCTGTACTTAGTCTAGAAGCTGCAACTGGTGCCAAATAAAGTGCCATGGTTGCTGGGTAGCATGCCTACATACACGATACTTGTGCTTAAGAGGTTGCACTGGATGTGAATCAGCTACCAAATCAGATTCACAGTCTCACGCTTGCTATATAAAGACCTAATCAACTTGGAACAAGGATACTTGTTTGATCACTTTCCCCGATATGGAGCAGTTGGTCTATATCATTAACTGAAGGCACTTCCAATCTCTTATAGCTGATATTTTCTTATATTCTTAGGTTTTGCAGCAAATTTCCTTTTAATTCCTTCTGTGACCTTCTTTTTAGCACCACCACTAACAATAGATATTTTTACACTTAACAAGCTTGCAGGAATCACTGCCACATCTGTATCTATCCCATATGCCACTTTGTGGGTCAGTAGGCACAGCTACACGCTGTTCTTGTTCAGCTTGCCAAAAAAGAAAAAAAAGAGTAAATTCTGGCTATTTGCCTTGAATATGTCAGTTTTCTACTGTGTCAGAGGGCAGTTTGTTCAGGTGGAAATTCCTCTAAATACAGCCAAATGCCAAACTCCTGTCTCATTATTTTTAAAAACCCATATAAAAAGATCACTTCCTTTCATTGGATTCTGCAGAAAACATTTCTGAGCCAAAATCTACACATGAACTGGACTGGGGTGGGTGAGGATGTAAGGAAACTAAGGACCCAAGTACACTTGTGTAATTTTGGATACTGGGCGATACCTGAGTTTGCAACATTCATTCCCTCCAAAATGATGATCTGCTGTGGTTCCATGTTATCCCTCCTGAAATCCACTTTTTACAGAAGGTGGGATGTTAGCAGTCTCAGTCCACTTTTCTCCCATAATTTGGCCTACAACTGAAGCAGGTTTGCTGATCCAGACTGTGGGAAGAGGTGCCAAGCTTTCCAGTAGACAGAAAAAGGAGTTCTTTGCCATGTCCTCCAAAAAATAAACACAAGGAAAAGCTAAAGCATAATATCTCCATTATCACATCTGTCTCCAGTGCCCTAGTTGAGGTTCCTGCCACAGCTTCCACCACATTTCCTGGCCATATCTGCTCATTGCTGGTGGCTCAAAGCATGCATTCACTTCACTGGAAGCCCAATAGGGAGGCTGGCAGAGCACTGCTGCCATCTCCCCTAGTAAGGTTGCACCTGTGCTCAAAATAAACTAGGGTTACCTCACTGGACTCATAGCCTCATGAAAAGGCTCTGTTTCCTGCCTTACTACCCCATCCTGCTACCTTGCCTGGATAGTTCACACCAGCACCCAAGATGCAGAGAGGTGCCTTGTTGGACTGGTGGTTGAATGAGAAAGCTGCAGGTTGCCTCTCATCACACTGCCCACCCCCTAGCGGCAGGGGAGAAGGCCATTTTAGGGAAGGCAACCTGATCAAGTAACCTGTCCCATCACACCCCCTCCATGCCTGTGATAACTGAACAGCCTATACAAAATGTGGTTCCACATTTTACTTCACATCACTCTAAGAACTGCCAATGTATTGCTACTCTATTTCCTGCCCATTAGCCAGTTACCTAACCAGTCTTACTCCATGATTGACAAATTTATTCAAGAGTCTTTGCTGAAGGATGGTATCAGAGGCCTTCTGAAAATCCAGATAGCCAGTCTTAACTGGATCATCTTTATCCATTTTTTTACTGGCACTCTCAAAAAATTCTAAAGTTAGTAAGTGTGACATTCACAGGCTGGGGGGAAGGGAGAGAAAGCTGCTTTCAGCAGTAGTTGGGATCACATGACCCTCTGTGATGGTAGCTGCAGAATCTATCTAGAGGGGAATGCAGGCTGGCTGACACAGAGGGAGAAGCTGAAGGATTTTGAGCAGGAGAGACACTGAAGGTTTTAGGGGTGAAAAGAACTGACAAGAGAGGATTTAGAGAGAGAGAACTGAGAAAGAGTTTTGAGACAGAACCCTGAGAAAAAGAGGCAGAGAAAAACAAAGCTTTAAGAAAAAGAGGGAAAGGGCTTAAAAGGGGTAGAAGGTATTAAGAGGCTGTGTGTGGATGTTTGGAGTTTGCCTCAGACTAAGAGAGGGAAAGTTCTTTTCATTCAGTAAACCAGAGTTATCCTTACTCAAGTGTCTGCTGCTTTGTGGTATATCTGTTCAAGGACAGACTAGCAAGGTGGGGTGCCAGTTTAGGTGCTATATAAGTAAGCAACCTTGGAGAAGTTGGCAGGGTCTGGTGATCCCACAGCTTGCTTTTATACTGCGCCACTCTGAGGAGCGGTGAGAATAGAAGGGGCTGTGAGGAATCTTGACAGTAAGGCATGAATTATCTGTGCAAAACCCATGCTGATTTTCCTTCAGCAAAGCTTTTTCCTCTTTGCAAACACCTAATTTTATCCTTAATGAGAGTTTATATCACTTTACTTGCAACTGATGTTAAACTGCCTGGTCTGTAATATTCTGGATCGCTGCTGGATCCTTTTATGAAGATCGGTACTACATTTGCTTCTCTCAAGTATTTAGGCATAGTCTGATCTTACAGATAGATTATATATTTTAGCTAGTTTCACTTTTGAGATTTTTAAAAACTCTCAGATGAATGTGAATTTTTTTTTAGCATTTTGTTTACTAAGAAATGCAACGACATCCTCCCATCTGTCTTATTAAATTCTTCTGTGCCCCTCCCTGAAAAGATTGCCTCCACTGCAGGCAGATGTTCTCTGTCTATAATCTCTGTGTCTTCTTTGTCCCTTTCTATCCACTCTCATCTAATGGTTCACCTGTTTTCTTCATTAGATTCCTTCTTCTGATTACATAAAGAAGGAGTTTTTGATGTATTTTGTGATGTGCCTCTCATAATCCTTCTTAGCATTCTCGATAGCCAGAATTTATGTTCCTTCCTTTTATCCCTGTTAGGATAAGCCTTCCATTTTCTATACAAGCCTTTCTTGCTTTTAATGATTCCCCATACTGCACTTGAAAGTGGCACTAGTATCCTCTTGGACTTGCTAGTGCCCTTTGTTCTTTTAGCCATGCATTCTAATTGAGCATATATTATTGTATTTGTAAATAGTCTCTATGTACTGCTACATTCCTATCAAAATTTGAATCAATTTTTTAATTATTAGTTCAACAATAAATGAAGTTTAACTTTTTTTTCTTCTTTTCCTGAATGCATTCTTGCATTCCCAAGAGAATTTATGAGCCACTCATGAAAGGAAATAACTTACTGTAGGTTTCCTTCTCCTACTTTAACAGATCTTATGACAAGGCCCAGGTATCCAACTTAGAATGAGTGACAAAGGAAGTGAAACTCTATTTTTGAAACAACTTTTTTTACTAGGCTATCAAAACATTATTGGCTAAAACTTTTATATGCAAACTTGCCCTTTTTTATTGTCCTTAAATTCTTTCCCCCTCCTCCCAAAATGGATTTTGACAAATAGTTCCAATATCTAAATGCATTCATTCGTTATTGTAAATACAATGTTTTTTTTTCCTGCAATAAATAAATTGAAAAGTTAAGGAATTTCAAAGCTTCTTTTGTGTGGACTAAAGCTAATTGAAACCTCAAGATAAAGTATTAATCAAGTAGATCTAAGCTACCCAGGAGAATTGTGGGGGTCTTGTTGGCAGAGGGAGAATATAAACATATGAGAGAAAAATGAAAACATACTAGTTATTCTCAGGCACATGAGTGTTAATTATCAAGACAGCATTATGATTCTGGCTTTCTGGCTTTCAATCAAAAGAATCAACCCCCCTCTCTCTTTCTAAAACAATGGTTTCTAGGACTTACTCCACACATAGGAAAAGTAAGACTGGAGGAGGTGGCATCTATATGGTCAGCATTACAGTCTCTGAGAGACCCCTGTTTGGAGTGAGGGCGAGCATTTGAGAATACTCCTTATATACTACTGATATTTTAAAAATGTGACTTGGAAACCATTTGTTAAAATCTGGGGGCACCAAGCAATATTGCCCCCTAGGCACACGCATATACATAGGAAGCAGGGGCATCACAGAATTGCTGGGTTGGAATGAGTAGCACACTCTCCCCAGGGACGCTGTGGCAAAGGCTGCTTGATTCTGGTAAGTCCTATTGGCACCCTAGAAACAGGAATGTTTAAGAATATGGGTTATTCTAATGTATAAGCAGTCAAAATCCTGGAGAACTCACTCTTCTCCCCACCTTTATTTTGTTCTATTTAACCTCTTCCACACTCCTCTGCTCTAGCAGGACAGCAGAGTATAAAAAGCCTCAGGGCTTGCTTTTCTACAGAAAGCCCCAAGAGAACCACACAGTGTTCTTGGTTTTTGATTTATACCTTAACAGCCAACAGTGTGTTCCTCAGGTACAAAGAGGTATGTTTTATATACTTTGTTTGCACCACCCAATCACATATTACCTCTTTCTTCATAAGAATGCCTCACTCTGAGGATCCCTGGCAACCAATTGCTCTACAATTGAAGTCTGCTATCCAACTCAAGCAGAAGAGTGTTTAAATGGAACACTGTAATACAAATAAGGAGAAGACCAGCAAGTTAATCTGGGATTCTTTGCTTAGATAGCTCACTTAGGAGCAACCCCTAAAGCAACTGCACCACCAAGCAGTTATATTGGGGCTTTTGAATTAGACAGTCACTTGGGAGTAAGTCCAAAAACAAGAACACCAGACAGTTATCTTGGATCATTCTGCAGAGAAGCAAACTCAAAAAGTTGTTTGCTTCAAAGCCATCTCTCTGGCTTTACTCCTCAGAGCAATTCTCCTTCTAAAGAACAAAAGCACTCCAGTTCATGGAAGTCAAGAGACAGAATCCAAAGGAAATCAAGAGGAAAGGGCAGAAGGTCCAGTGTGGGTAAGAGGTAATGGTCCAAGCCAAAGTGATGGTTTTAGGGTAGGGATGTGCACAAATGTGTTTTTTAGGGGGGGATTTGACTCGTATCAAATCAAATGTAAGAAAATCTGTCTTTGTTCAAATAGATTTGGTAGGATTTGTATTTGATACGAATGTTCAGTCCCATACGAATCTCATACAACTCCCATATGAATCCCTTACAATGTTTCATAGAAATGTATTAAAACATTAGATTCAAATTTGAATGTCAGTCTTTGAATGTGCCAACATTTGATTCAAATTCAAATGTCTGAATTCAGCCAAATTCATATGGATTTTGAATGTTATGAATATTCATGCACATCCCTATGTGGAGGTATTTCAGTTTGTCTACATAGTTCACCTAATTACATCCCCACTCAGAAGGGAATCAAGAAAGTGGGATTGCAAGGGACATGCTGCCTTGGAGTGGCAATCTAGCAACAGAACATGTAACCCTCTAAGAAAACATCACAGCAGTAAGCACGCACATATAAACAAAAAGAAATCCTGTCCACTGTAGTCCTGCGCATATCCTTAGATAAAACAATTGAAAAGAGACTTGCATGTTCCTATTCATGTTGTTCCTTCTGACTAGAGTTTCTCCTGCCCTTCCCTCAGCTGACTGGGAAGAAATCAGCAGAGGCAATTTAACTAACAATAGCCAGAAGGTGTTCAGAAGCATAGTAAGGAAAGCTTTTAAAAGAAAAAAGTCCAGTTACAGAGAAAAGCTTCATGGGCTACTGCAGACATTATACATAATGACTAAGGGACTTTTCCCATTTACTTGCCACAAACCACTCCAATGGAACCAGATCAGTAGGAGCAGTTCACCAGCTGGTGGTTCATGAATCCCAGAAGAAGAGCATCTGCATTTGGACAGCTGTTCCAGGACAGTCTCCACACTGGCCTTGAAGATCGTACAAGCTTCAGAGCTGACCTCCACAAGCTCTGACAGCCGGAAACAAATGTTCCTCCAAACTCTTAGGGAACCCATTTCATCAGCGCATTTTGTTGGTCCATTTTAGTAGCCACGATAATGCTAGTAGAACTTAAAAAAAAAAAGCTTACCAATAACCCAGACTAGGTGGTCAACTTTGGGCTTCCTTGTTCAGTCTACTAGGGATGTGCACAGATATTCAAAAATTCAAAACTCCAATTCAAATTCGATGAATATCAACATTCGAATTCAAATTGGATTTTCAAAAATCCAAATTTCCAAATTCAAAGTAATTTTGAATTTTTGGAAATCTGATACAGATTTTTGAATAATTTGACTGGACAGATCCATTTATATCACATCCGAATATAGGTCTATTTGTGCATATAACACAGGATGACGATGGGATGGAAATGAGATGCAAACAGGATGAAAACGAGATGCGCGCAAATTCAAAAATTGGATACAAATGTTGCCAACATTTGTGTCACTCGACTGAAGTTTGACACAGCTGCATAAGCCCCAAAATGCAAGAAACTGGAAGTGCCAGTGGACATCAGATGGCTTTCAGTATGCAAAAGTAGTTTAAAAAATGTACAGAAATGGCACATCTGGATCCACACTGTCACTTGCATGTATGCTGCACATTTTGCACCTATGCATTCCAGCAAGTCTGCTTGGTCATCCTAGCATCCCACAGAGACAGGCACCCAGGTGCTCAGGTAAACCTCTTGAAGCATTTGCCTTCAGAAGGAAAGTCAACAGTACCTGAAATGATGAGTGACTGAAGTCCATACCCCCACCATACTATACAGATTGACCAATGCAGACAGGCAGGCATCATGCCAACTTCAAGATAAAGCAGCCAGTCTTCTTATCTACACTGAAGCACAGCGTATGTCTCATGACTTTTTCCAAAGAATTCTCATACTTGTGACTGAGAATGGGATGCTGAGAAGTCAGTGCTCAAGCATTCGTGAGGGTGAAGGAAGATCTGTTATTCCAGTTAAACTCTGTGATTTAGACGCAAGTTGTGATTGGGTTGTACACTTAAGCAAAGTGATGCCCTTTTTTACTACAAGCATAGGACTGACAATTAATTGGTTTTAGGCACTTGCCAACAATGTTAAGGTGTATTGCACATGCAAATTTGAGCTGTCAGCTTTCATTTCATTCAGATAATCACACTGTAATTCATACATTTAAACACAATGGCACCTGATCCCTTCCTTTGCAGCTGTCTGTTTATTTGTCTGCCTGCCATCTAAAGTGAATGGTAGTGAAAATATGTCACTAAGTGTATGGTGTAATTTTTGCTTTTTCTATATACTGAGTAATGACTTTCTGCCATTCTGCTGAAATAATTATAAAGGTGTGAGTTAGGCGTCTGTGGGAATGAGATTGTGTTTGGCAAGAAATCTTCTTTGAAAGATCAAAGACTTTGAAGACTGAAAAAGAAGGGAAAGATCCTAGTTTAAAATTAATGTTTGTTACTGCCCATATTGAAACACATGCACACATTCACATGAGCAGCAAAAGCAGGAAAGATTTTGTTTTAATTGCGGATTTTGTTTTAATTGTTAAATCGTCTCAAAGTTTTAACATAAGGAATAAGGAATAAGGGAACTGTGGTTGCAGTGTTGCATTGTTGGAATTCTCCACACTTGCTCTCTTTTATGCAGTTATTTTGCTCCTACAGGAGGTAGCATCATCAATCCAAGTCTGTCTGTCTGTCTGTCTGTATGTGTGTGTGTGTGTATATGTATTTTGGTTTTTGGTGGGACGTATAGTTCCTGATTTTCTGTGGTCCTTGACCAGATGTAACTGAAACATCCAGCTGCATCAGTCAAGGCATGTTGATCAAGTGCCTCTCTCAACTGGCTCATCATGGCATTGATTTAGGACATCTGCCACCTTCCCTTGGTCTTGTGAAAAAGGGAACTAAAACTGGAATTCATCTGCCAGTGGATGTGCATGAGGATGTTAGGTAGCATGGGGGAAAGAACAGAACCCTGCACAACACCACAGTTCCTAATCCTGAAAGTTTTTCCTGGAAGATGCCATGACCAATGGTATAGAAAGCTACTGAAAAGTCTAAGATGGTCAAAAGGTTAGTGGTTTCCCTGTCCCTTTTTCAACCCAGGTTATTTTTCAAGACAACCAAAAGCATTTGCGTGTTCTGCACTAGCAAGTGCAATGAGGCCCATGCCCTAGCACCACTGGTACACTTTATCCACAGAGAATGGAAAGTACTCCAGATTTACATTTCTGGTAGTAGATTACTGGTACTTCTCGGCATCAAGGGCTGTCAGCATACCAATTCATCCCTGTCTGGATCATGGGGGCATAAAAAAGGGCATACTTCCAATTTCTGGGCTACCTGGCTACCTATTTTGGTAATGCATTTTGGTGCACCACTGTGGTGTACCAAAGCACACCACCAAAATGGATTCCCCAGGAGCCCCAAAGCTAGGAACTTTAATTCCTAATCATGGCCTATGGAGGTGAGCCTCAAAGCTTGTGGAAGCTTCGGAGGTTATTGTAGAAGCTGATCCTGACCAGTGTTGCTTGCAGATGACAATGTTCCAGAACCACATCATGCCATTGTCTGTACCAAAGCGTTTTGTTGGTCTAGACCACTGGTTTGAATGACATCCAAACAAGTGCAGAAAGACCCCAAGGCAGCTTCAATCTCAAATCCAGGCCTGAAGCTTAATTGAAATGAATCTAGATAAGTTATTTCATCCAACAGCCTCTTAAGTTTGATAGTCCACTTGAGAGCCAGAAAATTGCTTACCATCCTCATTCTTTCCTCCTCCTTCTATGCAAGGGGATAGCAATGGTAGAAATGATCCAGTTTTCAAACTACAACAATAAAGACCAGACAGAAAATGGCTCACTCCCAGGTATCTTTAATGGGACCTGCTTAGATTTTATATTTGACAAAACGAAAAATACCACTTGTGCTCTAATAGGCAAATAAACAGAATAAATTGAGAAATGTGGATAAACAATAACAGAAATATTACCAAAAGAAAATGTACAGACTCTTCAGCAATTGAAAAGAAACTGTATAACTAAGAGAGTGAGACAGAATCAAACAGGAAACTAGAAACAGCGCAACAAATAAGTTCTTGTTGTGAAATTCCTAAAAGGAAGGTGCAATGAATGATAAATTATTTTACTGCTTCTCTGCGTGCTGAGAGAACAGTAGAGGAAGGAATGCTAGAAAAGGCATAAAAACAATTACGATACACCATGGGGCATCATTGGATGCTGATTAGCTGTTTTGCCACTTTGGTGGTGATTTCAAAAGCAAATTAAGTACTTGGACAGAAGTACCTCAGACTCTGCTGTTTCAAAGCAGTGGTCTTGGATATACTGGTTTCACTGGGGAAAATAGCTCTTACCTAGCCACACTAGAGCCAGTTTGGTCTAGTGGTTAGGGAGTTGGACTTTTTTCTGGGAATACTGGGTTCGATTCCACCCTCTCCCATGAAGCCAGCTGGGTGACCTTAGGCTAGTCACAGCTCTCTTCTGAGCTCTCACAGCCCCACCTACCTCACAGGGTGTCTGGTGTGGGGAGAAGAATAGAAAGCTTTGTCAGCCACTTTGAGTCCCCTTCAATGAGTGAGAAAAGCAGGGTAGAAAAGCCAACTCTTCTTCTTCTTCTTCTAAAATCTAGGATTTTTGTGCTAAGACTTTAAAAATAGTAAATGTTAAAGAACAATCAGGCAAAAAGAGAAATGCTCCCAGAGTAAACATTCTTCAGAAACAAAATGTAAACTTTATTAAGAACAGCAGAAAAGGCTTCAAAAAGGCATAAAGGTGCCATACTGTCAGATTTGACAGGAATCAGGTGATTGTCAAAAAACAAAGGAGCAATAGAAATAAAGGCCAAGTCAGTGTAGCGGAGGGATCTGTTTTCTCAATACACGCTACACATGTACAGTGGCAAAATAAGGACAGAAGCTCAGCAGTGGTACTTTTTATGGGTGGAGAGGTCAAATGGGGACATGTTTAACAGGTTGCTTATTTAGAAGGGTTTCTAAGAAATAAAGAAGGGGAGAGCTGACCTATAATTACCCTAAACGATTAAAGAAGCAGTTGGTTCTAACCCTCAGATGTGACAGGGGCTAGAGAACATAGGATCTGTAGCCACTGCAGAGCTTCAGAGTCCAGGGACCTCCTATGATGAACTTGCAGTGTTTGGGAATTGTGCAGCTCTGTGTCAGCGTGGTTGCAGAGTTGCAATTTCTTGACTCTGTGCCTCAAAGAAGTTATGGATTGGGATCACAGGAGAACTGAGCTGCACTGTGAAATCAGTGAGAGGGCAGCCAAATGGCAAGCAAGAAACAAAGCAGATCTTCTTGCAGTTCCACAACAGCAGTCACAGATAACAGCAGTGCGGATCTTGGAGTAAGTTAAGTGATGAAACTCGTGCTGTGCTGCTCTTAGTGTGCATTTTTATGCAGATCTGAATCCTGGGGCTGTCCCTAATTCTAAGCTGTGTCCAGGCTTGGCTTTTCCTATATGGAACAAAGATGGATTCTGGGTCTGGTACAGCGGCCCAGGCTGCTGCTGGTCCACTGGCCTGTATTCCCAACCCATAGGCTAATCAGAGGCTTTTTCGCACTTAGACTGGTAGTGAATAACTAGGGAACTTCTGGGGAAAGGCATCGGCACTTGGAGGAGGCTGCTACAACCTCCAAGTGCCCCCTTCCTGCCCAGAAGTTCCCTAATTATTTACTAACCTTACCAAGGGGCTTACAAGAAGCATCCAGCGATGAGCAGCTGTACCTCTTTCAGTGCTCCGGGGTCATCTGAGGTGCTGTGCAAGCACGCTGGCACCTGGGACAACCATAGACGTGACTGTGCATGTGCAGAGCATCATCATCATGATGACAACAGCACCGATACATGTGCAGTCACAGAGGGCACCACAACCAAAATGGTGGAGCCCTGAAGAGGACCAACCCTGGGATCAGTTGCAGGTGGTGAGTGACAGGTTGTGTGGGGCATGGACTGTTTTTACCTAACACTTGTAAGTGCAAACACTAGTTAACGCTCGGTGATTACACTCTTTTCCGGTCCAGCAGATGGGAAGGGAAGTGCAAAATTGGCCCAGTTCTGTGGTCTGGAAATTTCAGTACCTTGACAGAACCCTGCCTTTATTTGCATAGCACTCTCCAGCCTCAGGATTCAGCATAATACATGCTTACACTACAAAACAAGAAAGCTTTAAAAGTTGTGAGATTTATATATCAATCTGGAATCTTATGCAAAATTAAATAGATTGCTGCTCTAGGCTTCAGTGCCAATTAACTGCAGATACCCAAATCTAGCTCACTTGGTTGGGCCCTTAAACTAGAATTAATTAACATCCTACCTTCCCAACAAATTTCAACATAAACTCAGTTCCAATTAATTCCCAGCAGTCCTATAACAATTATCTGCCCACTTGTTCTCCTTTATGAATTTTGAGTGGTCAAGCAGTCTTCAACTTCAAGTTCCCTTGAACTTAAAAATGGTCAGCTGAGAGAAGGCAGTATTCATCCTCAGATACACATCAGCCTTATCTAAAGAAAATAAGGTGGCCAGATACCTTTCTAGCAACATCCAGCTGGCTTCAGCAAGAAAGAGATGCTTTAGAGAGGGGCAAGCACAAATTTCCTATCCCTTCTTCCCAAAGCAAAACCATAGAAAGAGGTTAATCAGAATACAGTCTAGATGGAAAGCAAGAAACATCTGAAAAACAAAGGGAAATGTAGTGGTTCTTCTGAGAAAAGACTTCAAAGGGGTGGGCAGAATTTGCACAATGGGTACCTAAGGTGTGTTTCACATGCTAGAACAGAATGGTAGTAATGAAACTATAACGTCTGCAGTATCAGAGTATTGTTCCATCCTGAGTCCAACTTATTTACAATATCTGTACTGGGATAGTTCTAAGTCTTCATTGTAGTCTGGATTATAGGTCCTGAAGGACCCATTTAATCCAGATTTCTCTAGTACAGATGTTAACAAATAGGGTTCTAATGGGGTCTGCAGTGGAAATGGGGTCTTACTGCTCTGAGCCTAATGGGTCCTTAATGGGTCCCTAATGGGTACTTAATGGGTACTTAGTGCTAGTGTAAAAAACCCGATGGACTATTTAGAAGCAATTCACTTGGATACAGCAGCAGATAGGACCTCACAGTAAGATAAGCATAGGAATTGGGACTGGCCAATCTTAGTGTTCCAGCACTGGAACAGTGTGAAAAGAATACATTTTGAAAGTATTTGCATATTACAGGATATAGCTTGTACTCTAGGGAATTAGGAGAAAGTTTTTAAAAAACATTCTTGGAAGGGATTGTTAGATAAAGGAAACTTTTGTTTTTTTGCAAATATTTTCCACAATACAGATTTCTATAAAAGAACATTTTCTTTCTTTCTTTCTTCTGTTATATTATTTGAAAAATTATTGGTTCTTCTCATAAATATGGGCCCATGTGCATATTAGAGGTACTCAAATGCTGAGTCAAAACAAACAAAAGTAAATTTATGTCAAACTGCTGTGCAAAAGAGAAAAGTCAAAGGAAAATCAATTATATATATGTCACAGAATTCTTTTCCTATTGGCACAAAAGGCCATTAATGTCCTAAAAGACATACTTTTACACTGTACATCCTGAACTAGTATCTATAAATCTTTTACCAATATATGCTTTACTATACATTAACAAAAGCATCACTGCTGCTGGGGAAATTTTGTGCCATTCATTTAGCTGGAATTTTAATGTTTCTGTTCTTCAGACAGTTGCAGATCAGCCTTAGGAAGAATTATGCTGCAGGCAAAATACTGACTTTATTACTGTCTGTAATAGTCAGATCTTTCTTGCAAGGGATTTCCTGCCATAAATACCTGTGTCATTCCAACCAGAGAAAGTTGTTGCCCAGAAACACCTTGTAGTTGAAATATAGTCTTTTGTTAGACTACTGACTATGCTCAACAAAATCAACAAAAGTAGGGGCTCAGTGTTACATTGAATGTTTCAATTAAAAAAGGAAGAACTTCTGTGTGCAGGCATCTTGCTGCAACTGTTGCCAAGGGACAAAAGACAGCATTGATCTCACTGTGACTTCAAAGGCTACTGTCTTATTTTTACATTTATTAGATATATAATATGTCATACATGGTTACCTTCTATACCCTCTGATATCTTGCTGCTTTATTGGAGAATGACAGTCGATGTGTGCAGAAGTGAATTTGTTTAATAGCATAGTGAATATCAAGATAGATTAACGATTAGGCTACAGCTAAGAAATCCCTTTTACTGTGCCCTTGTGAATTCATGTACATCTTCAGAAATCACCTTTAGAAACAAGTTAACAATTATCAAGGATTTTTTGGGGGGGAGCTTGATATAGTAAAACTTGCTTTGAAACATACCAGTTATTATTTGCAGGTCTCTAGTTGCTGGTTGGGTCATTATGCACAGTCCCAAAAGGAAGAGTACAGTATGGAACCATTGCCAGAGTTCTAAATACAATTTTTCCACATAAATAAACAGGCAGAGTTAATTTAATGGGTTGCATTTAAATGTATTGTTATTACATGTAAGTATGTATTGCACTTTTCATCCCACCTTTAAGCTTGGGAAAGGATCTTAGGGATTATCAAACAGCATGGGTTATCCTGAGCCCTGCTGGCCCTAGTCAAGTAACCTGACCCATGATGGACCAGGCTGCCAGAAACCCTCAGCAAGGACCATTCATAGTGTGGGTGGCCAATCCCAATCTCAACTACAGGATCCAGGAACAAAAGTTTCCTGGCTCCATAATTGCTGGCCAGGGTTGTTTTTGGCCAGTTGCCATTTCTGGGTGCTCAGCAAAATGTCACCAAGGAACTGGGCCTCAGTATATTGAGCCCTCACATTGTCTGCACATGAGCAGCTGGTCCGGTATACCAGTCTGTGATCCTTACAAGCTGTCCATGGTTGAAGCAGGATATAGTGATTTGTGTGTGTGTGTACTGTGGTCCACTACAAGACCTTATCATGGGATGTGGATGGGGTCTCCTGGTAGACAAGTCCATGGTATGCAGAAGGTGTTACAGGATCTCCACTGCCCAGGATCTCCACTGGGCTGGTCAGAGTGGCTTACAGTATGTAATACTGGAGAAGTCCCCCAACTCAGCATTATACAAGGAGGAAAGGGGGAAAATACTGACTTTAGAAAAATTCATGGAGAAGCCCTCGGATCCTATCCTCTCTCCTTCTCTGATAAACATTTCAACACAACATATCATTGGTTTTGTTTTGCTTGTGTTTTATTATTATTATTATTACTGGTTTTGGTTGTATTTTAGCACATCAAAGGTGGTCTTTGTAACAATTGGTCTACTTTGGAATCATCTGGTTCAAAGTCTGGGATAAGTCCCAGAAGAAGGGAACTTACCACACAGCTTGGCCGATAGAAGAAAAGGAATGGGATTAATGAAAAAATGAACCAGACAAGAGAACAGTGGTTCTCAGCCTGGGGGTCGGGACCCCTTTGGGGGTCGAACTACCCTTTCAGAGGGGTCGCGACAAGTCTCCCACTGCCCTTGTCTCCCACTTCCCAACTGCTCTACCCCCGTGGCTGGGGGTCACCACAACATGAGGAACTCCATTAAGGGGTCACAGCATTAGGAAGGTTGAGAACTGCTGCAATAGAAGACATTTTGGGTGTTTTTCCACTGTCACTAGAAGTACACATTAAGTACCCATTAATGGGTACAAAAATGCCATTACGTACCCGTTAATGGGTACTTAATGGGTACTTTTAGTGACAGTGGAAAAACACCCTTTGTTTCATTACTCCCATGCTTAATTCTTCTTGCTCTTTGCCTTCTTTCCTAAAACTTTTTTCCTCTTCTGCTACGTATTTTTTTCTGTGCCTGTGCATTTGCAGTAAATGAATAATCTGAATTATAAATACATAAGCATAAATTAGTCCATTGTGAAGTTGTAAGAAGGAGGTGAGTTTAGGGTAATAAAAATCCTGCTAGAATGCAACACTCCATCTTATGTGCAAGTACTTTGGGCTCACACACAAAAAAATAAACTTCAATAAAATTAAAGCATTTAATTCTTGTGGTTTAGTACTGTGTCCAGAATTACAGTCTCTCAAGGGTGCCTCTGATTCTGATTGTGCTTATGATCTCTGCAGATTGAATTAGGCACTTTTATAAAAATGGGACTATTGCCTTACTGTTGCATCAGAATAGCCTTGGGTAAATACTGAAATTTGCCTTCCACCTAGTGGAACCATCTTTTCTTACACTCGGCCTCATGGCTGCTATTAATTGAAACCTT
The DNA here is from genome assembly GCA_023333525.1 of Aspidoscelis tigris stejnegeri. Classification (NCBI taxonomy): domain Eukaryota; kingdom Metazoa; phylum Chordata; class Lepidosauria; order Squamata; family Teiidae; genus Aspidoscelis; species Aspidoscelis tigris. Next base: position 66,748,122 of record JALMGA010000002.1, on the reverse strand, counting down.
AGAAGCAAAACCATCTCAAATGATTTCCCCCCTCTTCTCCTCCCTTATTTCCATATGTTTGTAGATATCCCAGATACATGTTAGAACTGAGAACATTTGCTTTGTTTGGATATTACTCTCATGTTGGGAGTAGGGATGTGCATGAATATTCGTAACATTAGATATTGATACAAATTAGTACACTCGTATACGAATTGAATGTTACAACATTTGTACACTAACACTCATACGAATACAAATGCTTCAAAACATTTGTACAAATAGTTCATACATTTGTTAAACTGGGGATACGTATCAGATACATATCGAAATGTGTGTGTTCGTATAGCAGTGATACGTATGCATTGGTATAGGATATGTATCCGATATGTATGCATTCATATAGGATACATATCCAGGATACGTATACATTTGTGTGTTGAATATTCATACAAATTTGTACAAATACATTCATATCAAATAGAATCCTACCACGTTTGAAGGGTATCTATTCAAAAGAATACACATTTTCTAACATTCGATTATGAATCAAATGCCAAAAAAAAAACCCATTAGTGCACATTTCTAGTTGGGGGTCTTTTAGTAAGAAGGTCTGAATAATGATAAATTGGCTATAGTGCTCTGGCAATGCAGACAGTGGGCAGAGAGAGACCCCAAATGGCAGTTTCTTTATGAGAAGAAGAGTTTTATTAATATTTTGTATGAAAATAATAAAACAAAATTACACTATTTGGCAATTTAAGATATAGAGGTGAAAAGGAAAGAGAGGACCCTATTCTAAGGATATCTGATACTGTCTAGTGCTACTGGTTCTTACCCATGCAGGTTTCTTCAGCAGTGAAGGTAAGAATGGATAGGCAGGAGTAGGGATCTTAACTGTAGTTCTTGCAGTCTCAGGGCAGCAGAGCAGGAGTGACGGATCTCAAGATAAAGGACCATGAAGTCCCTGAGCTGAGAGGGCTTCTTTTATCCTCCCAGAATGTTAGGGGTGAACCAATCAGATCTGAAGCAAGAACATTTGAATCTAAGAAGGGGCAGAGCCAGATTGCTTCAAGGGGTCCCAATGGAAGGTGTTAATGATTTTCCACTGAGGTGCTAGATAGTTACGTACTGATCAGATCTGTCCTGTGTATATGCAAATCTCAAGGGGGAATCCTTTTGTTTGTGTGTTTACTGACTGAGAAATCTTGGGGCAGATCAGTTTCTCATGTCTTTTATGCCTTTATATCTTATAGGAGCATATTTCATACAATATATCTCTGTTGGACCTGGCACAGAGCTGTGATATATACTTACTTTTTTATTCTACTCTGCTCTACTACTCCTACTCCTACTCCTACTCTACTCTGCTCTACTCTACTCTCTTATCTATATGCCACCTTCTTCCTGAAGGGATTCAAAGCAACGTACAAAAATTAACAATACAATACAATAAATAAATAACATTCAAACAACCACATTGTTAAATAAAATCCAAATATCTAAGGCCATCCTTGTCTCTTCTATGCATTGTGCTTCAGATGGTAGTGATGCCTTTGAAGTTCTGAATTACACTGACAGGTGGCCTGCTGCTCATCCCGCACATGAAGTACTGGGCCAATAGCAGTTGAGGAACCAGAATTCTCTTATTAAGGCCCCTAGGCAAGGACGGGTGCTTGAAGTGTGGGTAGGAAGCAGCAGCAATGGCCGTGAAGAGAGGGAAATGACAGTGGCTTCCATGCAGCTCAGTGATGAGGAGCTCTTCTCTGAGCTGAAGCGACTTTTCCCCAGGGCCAGTGACAGAGAGCACCTGGTTGGTCTACCTGAAGAAACTCAAGAAGCTGCAGGAGGAAATCTGCCCATCAAGTCTCATTCCAATTTGCACTTGTATAGCTGCCCATGCCTGGCAGAGCCTTCTGCCCAGGTCTGGTGTAGCTGAGAGAGAGGGGTTATGGGAGCTCATATGCTAATACACATGGGGCTGTATAAGTTTTAATCCCTCTTCAGTCCACATTCAGAATGAGAAAATGCATCAGCAAAGCAACAAGCTGATTTCTTTCAGCATTATCTAACTTAGAAGATCTACCTTTGAGTTAGTGTGGAAAGAAAATGAGTGTTCACTTTGCTGATGTGTTCTCTTGCTCTGAAAATGGACTGAAGCTGAATTAAAACTTTGGTGGGAACACAACCTAGTGGTCCCACCAAATATTGTTTCAAGTCTGAACAAGGGGATTAAAACATTAAGATCCTCAAAACTATTAAGCTCCTTAAGTTTAGGACCAAATCAGATACGCAGATCAGCGTGCAAATGTTTCCCCATTCATCTATAAAGTCTGAGTGAGTAGGTCATATATATATCACATTATGGCTGCATCCGCACACATTTTGAAAAATGTTTCAGAAGTAGCTCAGAGGTTGTAGCATGTGGCAGCTAGTGTTCCATTTCACCCATAATCCACATTAACAGCTATAAAATTTACTTTGGAAGTATCTTATTTGGTCTTTAAAGTGGATGTGAAGTGGGATAGCAGACTAGTGTGTGACAGCTATCACGTCTCAGTCATTTTTGAGCAACTTTTTAATAGCATGTGTGGGAAGTCTATATAAAGGAAGGGAGTGAAAACAAAAACTTACTCCCTCTTCCAATAAATATATCTTGCTTTATTATATTTTACTGTCCTTAATTAGGCAGGAGAGGGGAAATCATTTAATTTCCTATTAAACATGAATGTTGAAAATTTGCACCTGTTCACTCAAAATTAAATAAATAAAAAACTAGACATGCTTTAAATCAGTAAAATGAATAACTTGTCAAAAATGAAATTTGGCTACTTCTAGAGTCCCTGCAATCAAGGCTGAATTATTTTTCTCTGTCAAGAATCTTTGTTATAACACAGTTTTGTACGGCATGGTTTTCCAAAATGTTATTTCCCTTGTACCAGGCTGGGGAGACATGCAGGGTGCCTTTAAAGCCATTTGCTGGGATTCAAGAGCAGGTGAAGGTTTTGCCTTTGTCTACTGCTTAAAATGCCCAAAGGCAATTGATGGGCGACTGTGTAGGACAGGATGCTAGACTAGATGGGCTGTGGCCTGATCCAGCCCTTATGTTCTGAAGAGGAAGAAGAGGAAGAGTTGGCTTTTCTACCCCACTTTTCTCACCCATTTAAGGGGACTCAAAGTGGCTGACAAAGCTTCTATTCTTCCCCCAAAACAAAACACCCTGTGAGGTGGTTGGGCTATGAGAGCTCAGAAGAGAGATGTGACTTGCCCAAGGTCACCCAGCTGGCTTTCTGGGAGAGTGCAGAATCAAACCCGGTATTCCCAGATAAGAGTCCTACCCCCTAACCACTAGACTAAACTGGCTCAGTTCTTCTTTATACAGAAACTTTCCTTGTTTAATATAGTCTTGGAAATTTAAAACAATCCAGTACAAGGTTGTTGAAATTGAGTCCATCATGATAAAAATGATAGTGGCAAAAATGCTATAGCAGAGCTAGAAAAAGTTTGAAAAAGGGTAACAACAGTTATCAAATGGCTAGAAGAGTTTTCCTCCAAGGGAAATTACAGAGTTTGCAGCATTTTAAGATCATTCTGCACTTGCTGGTGTTCCAAGTGCACCAAGGGCCTCCCTTTCACATGTTAGTAGAATACAGGAGGCCCTGCCCATCACTAGTATCAAGATCTATTGGTATATAATGGACACTAGACTGGAACACAAAGGTGTGTAGAAGGCACATCTCCTGGTTTCAGACTTCCGGAGTGGGGGGGGGGACTCATTTTAGCAGCACACCAATGTGTACCACCATAATGGGTTCCCGGAGGGTGGGGGCTCTAAGGTTGGGAACTTTCATTCTGAGCCCTTCTGAACCCTCAGAGCCCAGTGCAAAGCTCATATGAGCTTCTCAGACTGTGCAGGGGCTGATATGGACCACAGCATGCTATTGTCTCAAATGGTGATTTGGATCATGATGAGGCAGTGTAAAAAGGCCCTTAGTTTATAAAAGATGTGAGCAAGAAAACATATATATACATTATATGTGATGGAGACAACAAAGGTTTTTTCCATCTCCCAAAATGGTAGAAGCAGATATCACCCAAGCTGAACGAAGCTGAACTCTGAAGAATAAGGAAAGATGAAAGGAAATATTTCTTTACACAAAACATAGACTTCATATTTTAGTGCGCGAAGGTGCAAAGGTAACTTAAATGAGGCCAGTTTCCATTAATCCCTATGGAGACCAACTGCCCTGGTGATCTGATTAAGGTGCCTTTGCCTATATCAGAATCTGTTTTATCCAGAACTAAGCTGGCTATGATGAAAATTGCTGTGTGGACTTAACATTAGGTAACAGGCATGAGAACTGCAGAGTTTCCTCCTTTTCCTCCTTTTGTGTAGAAAAAAAAATAGACCTCTCCACACACAGCTGGTTAACATATGAATAGTACAATAAACATGTTCAGTGTTTGGACATCAACCTTTGAATACCTCTCTGCACATCTTATTTTCTGGCCTTTCATTCTACAGCTCCTAAACAGACAAATGTACTGAAGCATTTTGCAGAATCTAAACCCGTTCTTGACTATGTTAATTATGCTTAATCAAATCCGTTTTTCCATTTTTCTCATTTCAAGAAGAAACCTGAAACACAGGAGCATCCCTGTTTTCTTTAGAACAAGACTGATGCACAGCTGTTCAAAAATAAGTCCTGAAAACACAATACAGGTTAGATTTAGTGCTTGCAAATGTAAAGCTTTATATTCTTTTGCAAAATTTTAGGTTTTCCTTATGTTCATACTTCATTTGATTTTTAAAAAGATATACTGTATTTTCTTTTCCATATTAGTTCTCTGACCCAGGTGGAGTTGTGAGTCACAATTAGAGTTCTACCAGAGCCATAAATTAAGCATGGGATAACTTTTAAGAATTGAGCTTTAATAATGTTCTTTTCACATAGTTTTCCTTCATGTAATATATATTTCACACCCAAACTGTTCCAGTGATTTATTAGCTTAAATCAATGTGCAAAGCTTTTGTTTGGATTTGCCTTGAAGACGATGTAAAGTAACTCTTTAACTAAAATTGGAAAGTTTAGGTTCACATTTTCAGGAGTTTGCTTACATACAGCCACAATGTATACCCCACATGAAAGAACAGTGTGGCAAAAAAGTTAAGGCCTCAGGGCTAAACTACATGTTACATGCTGTTTGGTTGTGGGATATCACCAATTATAGATAGATTAAGGCATCATTCAGACTAGGGCTGTTTCAGAATCTGAGACATGATATAAAGTAGATGTTGGTACCAAAGACAGAATTCCAAGGGCAGGGATGTGCGCGGATATTCGTGGGCATTCAAAATCCGATTGCATGTGCCAAATTTCAACATTTGAACTCAAATAGAATGTCCAAAAATTCAAATGTAAACATTCAAATCAAATTTCGAATAGTGGATCTATTTGTTCAAATTATCTGGACATTCGTATGTGCATGGGTTCATACACGATGCGTACTTGAAGATCTGGATCTTTGCCACATCCATACACATTTGTTGTACAGATCCGTACGGGATGAAAATGGGTTGCACACAGGATAACTATGGGATGCATACGGACATGTATGGATGCATATAGATCTGTACGGATGTGGGGAAGATACATACATGCACATACAAATGTTGACATTTGTATGTGCAGATTCGAATAAAAAATTTGAACAAATAGATTCAGATTTGGTAAATATGAATTGAATCTTGTTAAATTCAAATTTAAAAGATTCAAATTGCATCAGATTTTGGGTTATTCAATTTGAATATAATGTCAAAAAAACATTCATGCACATCTCTATCCAAGGGGACTCTTTGGACCCTACAGGAGTTCAAAACACAATCCATTTCACCACTGTGGGCTGTAAGTAGATATAGACACTCCTGTTGCTTTTTTGTCTCTACATGTATCCAGACAGATACGAGGAAGTGACCGTATCATTGCCACGGTGAAGCCCAGAGTACTATATAAAGGCTAATATGTAGGTCAACTTTCTTGAGCATTGGAGTGTCCATCGCCTGAAGGCCCTTATCTAATGAGGTTCTTACCATCAGGCAGGACTTAAAGTTAAGCTGTAGACCATGTGCACAGACTGATATTCTGGCCAGAGTGTTGGCATGGAGAAACAGGGGGTACTTCAAGTTTAAAGGCAGGTTGTTTCTTTTAGCAAAAAAGGCAGGAGACTGGTATATTTGGCATTTGGTCCATTTGTCTACACCACCCCCTTGCCAACTTCTGCAGGCCTTTTGGTGTCATATAGATGGTGCCTTTGAAATGAATGTTTAAATGAGCATGAGATGGAAAGAGACAGATCCACTGAATTGTCAAGGAATGCTCCTAAGGTTAGGGATGGGACCTAATTGAGACAAATGCTGTGATAACAGTTGTTCTTTCTGAACTTACTGTTGGGGAAAGGCATGTGTATGGAGATGCATACATGTCATGTATCATAATTTATGTGCCCCACATAAATGATCAGCTGCCCTCAAGACATCTGTTAAAGAGTACAGGCAGATCCCACCACACACTATATCTGAATCATATATATAAAAATCATATACAGTGGTACCTTGACATACGAGTTTAATTCATTCCGTAACCTTGCTCTTATGTCAAATCACTCGTATCTCAAAGCAATTTCCCCATCAATCCATTCCAGCTCCCAAAACACCACCTCAGTTGTTTTTGTTATGTACTGTACTGTATTTACATACTCGTATCTCAAATCTTGCTCTCATCTCAAAGCAAAATATCACTTGCTCGGCGGCTTGTATCTCAAAACACTTGTATGTCAGGGCACTTGTATGTCGAGGTACCACTGTATATGAAAATCATACGTATGAAAAATATGAAAATACCAATCTGAAAAGATTATACTGCTGCAATGTTTTAGTTGGTATTTTCAGATTTTCAGTGAACAATTAAAAGAATCTAGCCAAAATATCCCACTGGTATTTGGTGAAGCTTGTTTCACTTTTTAATACTGCAATTGATTTACCATTGTCATAAATTAAATGGCATACACAAGACATTTTTAAAAATCCCTATTCTGTGACAAGTATTGAAATAAGATTTAATGTTTTTTCCAGTTGACCTTTGTATGAGAAATGAGGGTGGCAGTGTCATCTTTTCTCTTCATCTAAAGCAGAATTGTGTCCTAGGTATTCCCTGTTGCTGGCTATCTGAAAAACAATAAAAGATGCAAACAGATGACTTCTCATTCTCATGGAGGAAGTGGCATTGCCTTTTTTTATGTAAATCATCAAGTTCTTTGAGACTAGGGTAAAAACTGCCTCCAGACACTTAAATGAGAATCAGAAACCTTCCTGGTATTAAAATTAGAAGGATGGCTGGATAGGTACATTTGATGCCAAGGATTTTATGAATCAGGGTATTTAATATAAATAAATCTCACTGAAAAAGAATGTGAACTGCATCCAAATGCTTTTTTTAAGCACTGAGCAAGAGCTATTATTTATGCCACAGAAATTTGTTTAAATTAATTTACAATTATAAGCTTTGTAGAAGTTAATTTAGAATTCTGCAGGTTTCAGAATAAAGCTAACTACTTTAAAGGACAATTTTCCTCTCATGCCTTGAGCATGCAAATATTCACCTCCCTATCACTTCATGAAGTGGTAGCATTTATATAGTTCTCTCTTTTTCTTTTTTCCTGGATTAATCATACTGGTAGCAGCAGCTCCACCTATTCAGTGAATGGAATGATGTCACAGCCAAATTTTGCTGAATCACTATGAAAATGGGAGCAATTAAAATCAACAAGCAAGCATCTTCCATTTAAAAACAAAAAACAAAAAGATGTTTGTGGTGAAGACTAAGAATTCTCAATGTAGCCCTACTTTCAGAACAATTATCTGACAAAAAGTAGTGCTATATTTATTAAAGTTGTGTGTGAGTCTGTGTGTGCACCAGATGGTAAGGAAAGCATTTGATTTGCACTCATATGGTGGATAGCCTTCTTCCTGGCACGCCAATGTATTATTTAATGAAAAAAAAATTCACAGCATCTCTAATTTACACTGCATCTGGTTGCTTTCAGAGGATTCTTTTGCAGAGGGAATTGTCTAAATCAGAGATGCCAGCATCTCCATCTTGGTTTCACACATAGAGACATCCTCTTACACTATGTAAGTATATACAGTCAGACCCCAGAAATCCAGTACATCCTCTTAAACTCTTCAAGTATATGGAGTCAGACCCCAGAAATTCAGGTCATATAAATCATGGATGATTACTACTGAGTGATGAAATGAATATTTTTCTGTAATGAAATATACACATTTGACTTTCTCAGTTCTGTAGTTACATTCATTTCAGTTGAGTTCTAAATTCAAAACAGATGTCAAAGCAAAGGATTAAAGTTTACAACGACAGATTTTCACATTTCTTTTGGTGAGTGTTTTTGTCAATAGCACACATGAAAAGGATCTGAGAAGCTTTATTGCATTCATTTAGCTATCATAAATCAACAGATAATGAAAAGTTAATTTAAATTAACAACCTTTGAAATGACATAATAAACACTGGCATTATAAACTTATGTCCCTACAATGGAACAGTGAGATTCTGTGTTTGAAATGTATTATAATGCTCATTAACTATAAGAAGTGGACTTTACTATTACTTTACTGCTTGTTTATGGAAATGAACATTGAGTTGGTCAGTTTTTGTCTGAGGTGGCAACTTTCTGGCAAATATACATGGTCTTTACATCTTAGGTATTTGCAAAACGTGTCACACATGTGACACCTTACTGATGGGGAAATGTGATGTAGTCAATCTAGCCAAGAAAAGCCTAGCTGAACTCTGAAAAGGTCCATAAAGTTACAAGAAAGCTTGGCATGGACCACAGACTTCTGGTCACTGTTCTATAAGGAATATAAGCTGTCTTTAAAACAAACCCATGAAAATGATCAAGCAATAAAGAATGTGTAAGATGTAAACTTAAATCTAGGACAACTGCCGCCATTCAAATAAAATAGATAAATGCTGTGGTTGTACATAGTTCGTGGAAATGACTACAGCCTCTGAAGAAGATGCCCACTGCCTCTGGAGATGGCCACAGCCTATCCACTCTCAGTGCTAGCAGGCACCTCATAGTGACCTTATTGGCCCTTTGATTACATGATTGCTATCTATGGTGTCCTGTTTGCAGGGTATGCCCTGCCTGGAAGCACTGCTGAAAATGGTGCCTCCAGAATCCAGAATGGAGACATGGAGTACACCTTTCTACATGGTAAATCAGGACCCCTTCTCCATCCACCCAGAATGGAGCCACCTCCACCCAGAGGTGGAGATTCAGCTAACATTACAGGATAATCATAGAATTAGAAGCAGCACTTTAGGCCACAAGTCCAACTATTGGCTGTATAAATGAATCCAAATCAATGCATCTCCAGCAGGTGGTTGTCCAACTTCCACTTGAGCACATACCTTTTTAAGTAATCAGCTCCTCCATTTAACTACCCTTTTCCAGGGTCCATCCTGATTCCCAGGTTTCCAGTTCAATGGTAGAGCACCCACTGTCAGGCCTTCTCTGTGGTGGTACCCATCTTTATATAGCCTCCCCTCTGATATTCATAGGATATCTAACCTCCTGATTTATAGGCACCAGTTGAAGACCTTTTTACTCAGGCCTTTCTAGTGCAAATGTTCATTTGGTTGTTTGTTTCTCCCATCCTTGATTTTAGCTGTTTTTAGCCTTTGGTCACTGTTTCAGGATTCATTTTTATTATTCTTATTATTTGTGTTTCTATTCTGCCCTATACTCAAAGGCTGATTATATTTTAATGGGAAGGGAGGGATAGATAGATAGATAGATAGATAGATAGATAGATAGATAGATAGATAGATAGATAGATAGATAGATAGATAGATAGATAGATAGATAGATAGATAGATAGATAGATAGATAGATGATAGTATTAGCATTAAGGAAAAAGGCTATGGGACCCTAGCCAAAACCCTGGATAAGGACATTTCAGTAGCAACAAAGATTAGAATCATTTGTGTAATGTTCTTTCCTTTAGTAATATATGGCTATGAAATTTGAGCATGTAGAAAGAGAGAGAAAAATGCATTATGGCCCTAAAAGCAGCTACTAACAATACAATGATAGTAAAAAGAACCAGGATTTCAGTTCTGAATCAAATAAAAACCTTAAGAACATAAGAACATAAGAGAAGCCTTGCTGGATCAGGCCACAGCCCATCTAGTCCAGCATCCTGTCGCACACAGTGGCCCACCAAATGCTCATGGGCATCCCAAGCAGAGACAAGGACAAACCTTCTCCTGCTCTCGAGTCCCAGCAGATGGCCCTAGAAGCGCCCCATTTCCTCCCCCCCCTCAGCCTGAAAGATGCACCTAGGCATTCGTTCTAGTAGCCATTGATACATCTGTCATCCATAAATTTGTCTAACCCTACCTTAAAGCCATCGAGACTGGTAGCTGTCACCACCTCTTCTGGCAGCGCATTCCATAGGCCGATGACCCTCTGTGTGAAGAAATACTTCCCCCTGTCAGACCTTACGCTCCTACCCATCAGCTTCATAGAGTGCCCCCTGGTTCTAGTGTTGTGCGATAGAGAAAAGAAATTTTCTCTATCCACCTTTTCTATGCCGTGCATAATTTTATATACTTCAATCAGGTCCCCTCTCAAACGCCGTCTCTCCAGACTGAAGAGGCCTAGACGTTGCAGCCTGGTTTCGTAAGGGAGGTGTTCCAGACCCTTAATCATTCTGGTTGCCCTTCTCTGCACCTTCTCTAGTTCCACAATATCCTTTTTGAGGTGTGGTGACCAGAATTGTACACAGTATTCCAAATGTGGCCTCACTATAGATTTATAAAGGGGCAAAATGACACTTGCTGACTTATTTTCTATTCCCTTCCTAATTATTCCCAGCATTGAATTTGCTTTTTTTGCTGCTGCCGCACACTGGGTTGACACCTTCATTGAACTGTCCACCAAAACCCCGAGATCCCTTTCCTGGCGTGTTGCAGAAAGCTCAGACCCCATCAGTTTATAGACGTAATTTGGATTCTTGGCCCTTAATTCTTGGCCCTTAACATTTGGATTCTTAATGTTCTCTTGAGAAAATGTCCAATCAACAGAAACTCTTAGGGACTTCTCACACTTAACTTCTGTGAGACATGTCCCATGGAAATTAAGATCAGGGACTGTGGCCAGCATTTGCACATCACAGAATTAACTGGCAGTTACCTTCTGGCCATCCAAGTGTAAACATTCCCACCTGGGAGCATCTGCCTTGCCTCAGCAATGGCCACACACACCATGGGGTTCGTACAGCAACTGAAGCCACTCTGCCCTGCCCCCACACAGCCTTCACATAAAAGTAATGTGAAGCCTGCATGTGCTTCTGTTCTCCTAGTATAACTGGAGTGGTTTTTACAGCTCCACAGCATAAAAGATGGGAATGGCCATGCACATTTAGAGCATCCCCAGCAAAATGGTCCCTATACTCTTAGAATGTGATGTAAACTGATAAAAACCTTGGCCACGGATCCAGACTGCGTTTGACATGGATCAGGAGTGGATTAAAAGTGGATTCAGGTCAGATTTGATACTTTCAGAGTGGATATGTTATAGGATACATATTGGATACGTATGGGTTCATACCAGATAAGTGTCAGATACATATTTGTTCGTATCGGATACAAATTCATACAAATGCATTCGTATTGATTAGAATCCTACCACATTCGAAGGGGATCTATTCGAACGAATACGAATTTTCAAATTCATATGAATTCCTTTTGAATGACCAATCGAATGCCAAAACCCATTCATGCACATCCCTACCCATTAGGGATGGGCAAGAATATTTGAAAGATTTGAAATTCAATCGAATTCATTCAAATTTGTACATTCAAATTTGAATCAAATGCCTATACGTTCATTTTTTTAACATTTGAATGAATTTGAATGTTTCAAATCATTTGTACAAATTATTCAGCCGTTCGTATGTATACGGATACATATGCATTACATACGTATCTATACCTATCTTATTCATATCTGTGCACATTTGTACGGATATGTATGGGAAGAAAATGGGATGCATATGGGATAAAAGCGGGATGCGTACAGGTGCGTACGAATGCATACTGACACATATGAATGTTGTCAACATTCGTATCTTCAAATATGGGTTGAATATTTGTACGAATAGATACGAATGTATTCAAATCAATTCAAATTTGAATACATTCAATTTTCTCTATTTGTTTGAATTCTCATTGAACCCAAAAATTGGATTCATGCACTCCCCTACTACCCATCACACCTAGATGCACAGAGCTCACTTTTGATATATGCATAATCTATTATGTTCATTGAAGACAACTGTCTCACCATTGACTCTACCTGTTCTGACCTCTGGCCTCACTTCCTTTTAGCACTCTTGATGGGCACTAGGCACCAACAGAAATGTTTATGATACAGCACGGTGGCTATGCTGTTCAAAACAGAAATGGGAAAGTCCATTAAAATAATTTTACATGACTAGTTCAGACATTTTACACATCTCATGGGGGTCCTGGTCTGATTTCTTTCATGCCTTATTATCCATCTGGAAACTTAACCATTGGTGAACTCAAGAGTATCAAATTGATAGGAGCCTGCACAGTGTCAAAAGGAAAAGCTCTTCAAATTCTGTTCATTTTGCTTGCATTGGAAGAAGCTGCAGATGAGGTTACCTGCCACTGGAGGGTGAGGGGGTGGAGAATGAGGTTTTTTACCTGGTTTTTTCTGTAAGTTAAAGACAAGTAGAATTCGATTGTAGATATATAGCACCAAATTAAAAAGAGACTTCTCTACTTTAGACTTTTGGAACAGAACAAATTTTGAATTAATATTTGGCTGAATGTTTGTTAAGCTACAATTGTTTATGATAATAAAAATTCACAAAGGATAATTTCCCCCCAACTTTCAAAAGTACTGTCGTAATATTCTTTCCTGTGGTGATATATTTGTATTTTCTCATCTCTGTCTGGCTTGCAGATAAGTTCTAGCCATCAAGCTAGCTGAGCTGGACAGTCTATTGGACATTCATGGCACATTAAATGAGTCACGTCAATGACATCACTCCTTCCTTCCTTCCTTCCTTCCTTCCTTCCTTCCTTCCTTCCTTCCTTCCTTCCTTCCTTCCTTCCTTAAACAGCAAAAGAAAACAGTAAAAACATAGAAGACAACTGGAAAGATGACCTTTCCAAATAGTAAATGCACCTGTGCACTCAGAATAGAGATTTATTTTTATTAATTATGCCATTTTTAAAAAGGCCCTTTAGCACAAACCAGCTCTTGATAGCAATTTCTACATGGTTCATAAGGAGAGAGATAGCAGCCCGAACCCAATGATAGAGCAAATAACTGAAGTCCAGCATGAAGCTCCTAGCCCATCTGGGTTCAGGAGGCCAGCATCCCAGCACCTGATCCGGGAGTGAAGTTTTGAATTCCTTGATCGAGGTCCCCTTCTACATGGGGGGAGGAAAAGGCTGGCTGGCTGGCTGGCCAGTCATAAACTAGGGTAGGCCAGAGCAGACTCTTCAGGAAGAAATGTTGAAGGCCAGGGACTTTTATTTCTGGACTCTAACCTACACTATGGGCCAGAGTAACTAGCATGGGCCAACATGTCATGCTATGCAGAAATGGCCAAGGTCTCCCTTAGTTTATATCTTTTTTTGTTCCTTTCATCTGAGGAGAAGAATCTCCACTTGGAGCTGCTGCTTTCCTTGGAAAGCCAGAAGGCTAGCTGAACTCACTATCAAGCCAGAACCCTGGATTAGGGATGCACACTAATGTTTTTTTGCCATTCGAATTCGAGTTGAATTGAATGTCAAAACATTCTATTCTATTCGTTTGAATGTTAGATTCATATTTAAAGATATGAGTGTCAACAACATTTGCATGTGTTATACATATCTGTATGCATTTTGTATGCAACCTGTTTTATCCCGTGTGCATCCTGTTTTCATCCCATATTATAAGCACAAATGCGTACAGACACGTATCATATTTGTACTGTACATTCAGATGTTTTGAATCATTCGAAATCCATTTGAATGTTTAAATTCAAATGTGGAGACATTTGATTAGAGTTCGAATGTCCACATTCATTGGATTCGAATTAGATTTTCAAATTGTTGAATATTCGTGCACATCCCTACCTTGGATGTATTTCTGCACTTTGCTTTGGCTTTCCTGCACAGACTGAAAAGTGCTTTGGACTCCAGAGAGCCGGAAGCTACTGGCAGGCTAATTAGAAACCTTCAGGACAGGCCCAGAAAACCCCATTTTCAAACCCTTCCTCTCTATTCTTATTCAAATAGCTAAAGGATAGAAAGAAACTGGTCAAAAGCTTACTTAGCTCTGAACCCCTTGGAGCACACCTGATCAATTGAAAGATGCCATTTAAGAGGGGACCAGATTAAAGTAAATAAAATCATGGACACTGTGGAAAAGATAGACAGGGGGAAATACTTTATCACACAACACTAGAACCAGGAGACTCTGGTAGGCAAAAATTTACTTTATTTTTCTTAATTTCTTTTAATTTTTTTCTATACAATATATAACTTAAAATGTATATAAATATTAATGTAAAATCTATATATTCTGTCCCTCCCATCCCACCCACCCCACAACAAAAATTAAGATATATGATCCATGAATTTCCATGTTGGGGATTGCATTTAAAGAGAATTAATTCCCCATTCTTTTTCTTAGATAGTCCTTTACTCTTCTCCATGGCTGTGGTCACACCTAAGGATTAATCCAGCTTCAATCCACCTTCAGAGTGACCAAGAAAGTGACCAATAATTTTCTTTCCACATTAACTATATCAAAGGAGAATTTTCTGAATTATTTAACACTGAAAGAAAGCAGCTTGTCATTTTGCTTGTCACTTGGCATGGTGTTTGATACCATTTATTGATAAATTTCACTTTCAGTTCTTTTCTTCTATTATTTTCAGTTTTTCCAATGTTCTCTATACTGTATATCCCTTAATATCTTGTTATCTATATCCAAATCTTGGCTCCGCTGCCATAGGATGGACTCTTCTATTCTTCCCTTTCCTACTATCAAACTATTATATACTCTCTTTAGTTTGGCAATGATATTTTCAAATTTAGCATTATCAATCAGAACTTCTGCTTCGACTCTGGGTTCAATCATAAATGTCCAAATTCCCCACATTTGGAGCCAATGGACTGCTCCCAAGTCTTCTTGTAATTTTTCTTTAGTTACTGGATTTCCCTCTCTTCAAAAGGGTCCCCTAATTTTTTTATATCCATTTTGCTTCATTTTATTGAGAAGGCCTATTATTTGATGTTTGTTCATTTTATTTCAGTCCGTGCCAGTTCTGAATACTCTGTATCAATATTTTCCTACATTTATGCCAAATCTTTACTGAGATTGCTAATGGACCCTTAAATTTCTATTACTTTTGTCAGGTTTCCCAAATAGGATTGATTTATTTCCTTATTTAGTCCATTCTTTCCCATTCTTTATCAATGTTCTTCTTATCATTAATTCAAATCCCATTATGCCCTTCATGTTGAATGCGTTAAAATAATTTTCCAAATTAGGTATGCCTCATCCTCCTTCATTTTGATGTGAATTTAATATCAATTTCCTGTCTCTTAGTTTCCTACTTCCACAAGTCCACCAGCTTATGGTTTTATCCTATTTCTTTAAAGTTCTATCTGGGATCGAGTCAAGTAGAACCTGGTATAATTAACATTTTGTTTTGATAGGCAGGTGGTGACAGTGACCAGTCTGGAGATCTTTAAGAAAGGATTGGACAAATTCATGATGCACAGGTGCATCAGTGCCTAGGAACCAACCCATCTGAGTAGAAAGACAGATATGATTCCTTTAAAGGCCATTTGCAGGGACTGAGAGCAGGCGAAGGTGCTGATTACTTTAAGCAGTTGTACAAGAATAAACTCATCTGAGTCATTTTTGAAAATGTCCAGTTTGGTCTTGTGGCTAGAATGCCAGATTCTTATCTAGTAGTCTCCTGGTTTGATTCCACAATCCTACAGAAAGCCAGCTGGGTGACCTTGGGCTAGTCACAGATCTCTTTCTGAGCTTTCACAGCCTCACAGGGTGTCTGTTGTGGAGAGAAGAAAAAAAAGCTTTGCCAGCTGCTTTGAGTCCCCTTAACGGGTGAGAAGAGTGGAATATAAAAGCCAACTCTTCGTCGAATCATCACTTCACAGATCCTAGCATGTAGATCCTTGCACACATGTCTGGCTGAAAAGAGTTCCCATAACAAGTCTAAGAATCCTACTTTGATTCTCCATTGAAGCCATCTTCACACAGCAGTATAGGAGAAGATACTGTAAGGATATGAGCATAGCATGCTGTCCTGGATCTTTCTAATCGGGTACCATTTTGTCATTTGGTCATTATAGTATGTTACCTAAATATAGTGATGCACTATTAGTGTATAACTTCACAATTGATGAGTGACATCCAAGTTTCCAGACAGACTAAACATCTCTAGTCATGTCACTGTGTTACGATAAAGATCTAATGATGATTTAGTGCAGACAAATTAGCTCTTGGAATGAGTGTTCACTTATTTCATAGCACAAGCTAACGATTCTAAACCAGAAATAGCTTCTATTAAGCTCAGTGGAACACATTCCAAGGTAAATGTATCAGTCTAGGGTAAATAAAATTTCTAGGGCAAAAGTCATGCTGACCTTTAACAAGCCCCCAGGAAATTGAAGAATTTTTAATTTAAAAAACTAACATATGGGAAGGGAAGTATGATGTTAACAGCAATAAAATGAAGCAGCATAAAATTTGTCTAGGAGAAAACCCCTTTACAAACATAAAGGTTAGGGTCAGACATGACAAAAAAAAAAAAAGAGGCCCCAGATGGTTTTCAGTTTTTACTGCCCAAACAGAGAAATGCATTTCCTTTTTTTTCTGGAATAAAATGGCCAAATGTGTGAACTATACTGCATTCAGATTATGGCCCTTTCTATGCTGAAAATGCAGAAGATCCCAATTGGGGAGGCAAGGGCCGGATGGTGCTAATCCAGATCAACCCTTCCACTTGACAGCAGCCTCCCCCACTCTCAACAGCTAGGAATGACAGTTCCTATTTGCTGGACATAGAGGGTTGATTTTTGGTGATGATCTGGTAATTCTGGTTCACAGAGGCATGATTAAGGCAATGAGGCTGGATTATAGACCCCATACATGAGGTCTACATTAAATCTGGATCAAGGGCATTTGATCCACATCTGACTGTATACAGTGAGATGGATCTGGCCTAACAGGGGCAGGGCCTCTACAATTTAGATTAACATGCAGGTGTGGAATCCCTGGATCCAGATCAGAGGCCCTCTGATTCAGATCAACACCCTTGTGCAGAAAGGGCTTATGTCAGCATTGAGACTGTTTGATGTCATTAGGTTGTTTCCATTTTTTGTGTGTGTTTGGGGTGGGCAGAGGATGGTTCCATGTCCCTCTTGCCCAATGCCTGATGTTGTAGGGGTGATGCCACTGCATTCCTCCCCAGTTCTTGCCATCTCTGTCCATCCCTGCTCACTGGCTCACCTGCCTACTTTTGCCTCCTCCCCTATGTCACTGAAGCCCAGGCTCTCTGAGGGCTTCAGTTTATCTGAATTCTGAATTTGTGCAAAATCTGGCCTGCTTGACCTCATGCTTCACCTGACACTGAGGTAGGAGAGGAGAGAGCTGAGAAAGGAGGGGGTGGGGGAAGCAGAGATGGGAGGCAGAGGCAAGAGAACTTCCAGCCCTACCCAGATAAGGTCAAGCAGGCCAGATCTTGCACACATTCAGAATTCAGATAAATCAAAACTGATATCTCATCCCGTGCCTACCTGCCTAGTCTTCAACAGCATAGGAGGAAACACACAGGACCTCAGGTAGGCAGGTGAACCAGTGTAAAGGGATGGCCAGAGGCACCAAGGATGAAGAAGAAATGCATTAGGGAACAATGGCACCACACCACTGCTATCTCCACTGTGTTGCAAATTAGGCAAGAGGGGAATGGGACCATCCATCTGCATGTCTACAACCTGCCCACACACACACACACACACACACACAGAACAAAGGTCTCTATTAACCGAGTCTTAGGCCAAGCAGTTAGAATATAGTCTCTCGGGTATCTTTTCCAGATTACAGCCAAAGAAAACATCTGGAAAAGATACCCAGAGACTATAGAAGTCTATAGTACAAAACCATCCCCTACACTGCTATTATAGCCCAAAAGTGATATGGATCAATTCAAGCATACATTCCATTGAAATAAATGGAGCTCACTCTTAGAGAAGTGTGAATGGGATAATAATCACACAGTGTAATACTCTGTACAGCCAGTCCATTAAGATCAATGGAACTTATCTTTAGAGAAGGAAAAATAGGATAATAGCCTTATGCAGTCCAAAGATTGTTATGTAAAGTTCCAGATCCTGAAGCCCTTGTGTAATGCAAAAATTCTTGATTTCTATCCCAGGAGGAAAACCAGTTTTGAACAGTCAAAGACACACAGGGCATTTTTTTTTCTTAGCTTAAAATCTTGCAGGCATTTATCCTTAAGTCTGGCTATATTTCCTAGAAGGAAAACTGCCTGTGTACTGTATTTCTAACAGCTGTAAACAACATCATAAAGGTGGTGACTCAATGTTTTGACAAGACATTTCACATAAGCATATGAAGACATTTTAATATGGGATTCATATTGGAGTAAACATATTTGTTTCAGACGTAAGTCTGCCATCTTTTGCCTTCTGGGCCCTATTAATATCGTGTTTATGCATTTCTTAGCAAAGTAAAATAAAATACTTTGAGGCCTATCCCTACACTCTGGGTGTGACATCAAACAAACAAGAACTATGTTACTATAATGAAATCAGCACTAAAATAACAAAAAATATTTCAGTTCAAAAACATCTAAGTATTCTTTCTCTGGCTCTTCCATATTTGTTTTTTTTTTCTTATACATTATATCTTTCAGGTTCATAATGAAACACTGTTAAGTGTCATGAAAACAATGCAAGATAACTGCTTGACTGTGTTTTTGTTTCTTTTTTAAAATTGAATTGATATGTGAGGGACACACAAAAGTTTCCTATGGAAAGAGAAGCATGTAGAGTATACTTAATAAATGGTCTGAACTACAGTAATGATCTCAGTAGCATCCATAATCAGAATGCACCAGAAAAGAAAACAAAGAGGAAACTTTGGAAAAGGGGGAATTATGGTTCATACGTGGAAAAATAATGCTGCTATTAAAGATTACCAGGCAGGCAGGCCGGTCTCGTTGTTTCCCTGGTTACTGTGTGCTCTAGGTGATGGGATCAGGTCCCCTAGGACCTGCAGCAACCCACCCCAGGGC
Source organism: Aspidoscelis tigris stejnegeri (assembly GCA_023333525.1). NCBI lineage: Eukaryota > Metazoa > Chordata > Lepidosauria > Squamata > Teiidae > Aspidoscelis > Aspidoscelis tigris. The sequence goes on along the minus strand of JALMGA010000002.1, from coordinate 66,728,675 downwards.
ACACACCACCCCTGGGCACAGGCCTACCAAGGGATGCACAGACGTGCACACCACTTACCTCTTCGTCGCCGAATTCGAAGTGGCAGGCCTGGCCAGCAGCGTTGTACATCTGTGCGTGCTGCCAGCTCTGATTGGCCCGCTACCCAGGCCTGCGCAGAATGGCTGGGATCGAACCCGCCATTCTGTGCAGACATGGGTAACTGGCCAATCAGAGCCAGCAGCGTGTGCAATGGCGGCAGGTGGGGGCGGAGCCTGTAGCTGTTTCAGAGGGAGCGTGTGAATGCTCTCCCTCCCAAACAGCTGTGGAACAGCCGGGGACAGGCTGGAATGTGTGTAGGACACCCTGGGGGTGGGGTGGGGTGGGGTGGGGTGGGGTGGTTCCAGCTGTGCATATGGTGTGTCCCAGGGCATCCTACACACATTTGAGGGGCCCTCGTGTGAATAGGTGGACCTAAAAAATCAGTACTACAACCATACTAGCACCAATTGATCCAGAACAAGGATGGGGCCTCTACATATAGAATGGAACTAGGAAGATCACACATGTGGCATCAAGAGACATTTACTCTGATTTTGCATCTGCAGCAAAGGTGCCTTTGCATTGCCTAAGAAGAAACATCTCCCCCATTATCCAGATGCAGAATTTGATTGATGGGAATGTGGGCAATTGCATCAGATCTGAGAGGTGCTGTTGACAGTAGTTTGAATCCACTGATACGGTGTTACAGGCTGTGGTCTGGACACATGTATTGTATGGGGGAATTAGCTTGTCCAACCAATATCCCAATGGGGTCTTTAGTATGTAAGTTTAAATAACAATAAATTGTCAGGTACTGTGTTAAAATAATACAAATAGCAGGCAAGAAAAATTCTAAAATGCAGTTTCTTTAATAAAAAGGAAAATTTTATTAAAACCAAGCAAGAGCTTAAAAACCAAGAAAACTGGCAGCAATCAATCAAGATTTAGCTGGCAACCACCAATAACAGACAAGAGCAGAGGAAAACAAACAAACAGGCTTTACTTCAAAGCTAGGTAAGGCGACCCAGCTAGTATATGCATAAGTATCTGGGGCAGCAAGGGTGTCTCTCTATGGTAAACCCTGACACTAAGGGGAAAGAAAAACAAAAACAAGGCCTATTAGTCTTACCACCAAAACTTACAATGCAGTCTCCTTTGAAAAGCAGAGTTCTTCTCTCCAGTTCAGCATCAGAAAACCACCTGCAGCTACCAGCCAGGATGGGTGATCTTAAGATTTCTCTTCAGCAATTTTAGTTGTGTATGAAGCGGGAGGGAAAAACTTTCAAACAGAATGGGGAGAAATGGACTGTTTATACTATTTTGTCCAAATTGAAAAAGGATCAAAGCTGTTTCATTGGATAGAAGATGGATTGAAATCCTCACTTTTTATTGGTCCTTTTGAACCCACGGTTTGAGGTGACTGGTCCTCCTTCTAAAGAGATGAGGAACAGATGGTGTCATATTTCCATAATCCCTTTTCCAAATATGGATTTCCTTCCTGTTGGGTAGATGTGACCTTAAGTCTGCACTCCTAGACTGGCCTTTCCTTTGTACTTGCAACCTCTATGCCAATGAGACATCAGTCATAAATCCAATATCATAATGCATAGCCTTACCTTTGCTAGCACAACTTTCTCAAAGCTAGGGATTCTGGAAAGCACTCCTTACATTACATTTCTCCTAGACCATGAAATTTGTCTGCTTAATGCAGAAGCCTCTGTCTGCAGTAGATCCAGATCAAGCTAATCTGAATTCACTAATCCAAATCAAGGTCAGTAGGTGCAGAAAAGGCCTAGATCAGCTTGAGTCCAGTCAATCGCTCCAACTCAGGAATAGTCCACGTATTGTTTGTTTGCTTGCATTGCAATGACATTCTGTATTTTGTGGAACCCTTAGCAGGACCTCTGCAGATGATCTCAGGGCTCTAACAGACTTGGACCGGGGAGGAGTTCTTTAAAGTAGGCATGTGCACAAATATACGTAACATTCATTATTCATATGAATTTTGTCAAATTTGGACATTCGTACATGAATCGACATTCATACATAAACATTCATATGAATACAAATGTTTTGGAACATTCATACAAATAGTTTAGAAATTTGTGAAACTGGGGAGGTGGGAAAGCGGCTGAGCCAGTCACATCTGCAAACGGATCCAGAGTGCATTTGACATGGATTGAGAGTGGATTAAAAGTAGATTCAGGTCAGATTTGACACTTTCAGAGCAGATATGTTACAGGATAAATATCAGATACATATCGGATACGTATGGGTTCGCATCAGATATTAATACGAATACATTCATATTGAATAGAATCCTACCACATTCAAAGGGGATCTATTAGAACAAATACAAATGATCTATCATTTGATTCATTTGATTATGAATCAAATGCCCAAAAAAAATTTGTGCTCATCTCTACTTTCAGGTACCTCAACCCCAAGGTGTTTTGGCTCTTATATGCCAAGCATAAAGCCTGGTTTTTTGTTTTGTTTTTAGACATGGGTGTAGCTTTCATTTAGAGACTTGCACTGGGATCACTTGACGTCCCTGATAGTTATGAGTTCTGCTTACAACAGCTTAAACAATATTTCCCTTCTCCAGGATGCACCTTGTTCAAATAGGCTACATGCTAAAGCAGCCCAGTTCAGGACTACTTGGCAGCATACTTAGCCATGAAGTAGAGCAAAGAGTGAGGCATGAACTAGACCTGCTTCATACCAAGCCATTGGGTTAGATGTACATGAATATTACAATAGTGGCTTAGTTCTAATCAAACTGAACCTTATTCTGCTTGATTTGATTTCAAACCTTTTTTTAAAAAAAAAAGTTTAATTGAAAACCGAACCTGTTGAAAACCATTTAATTAAAAAAACTTTTTGGGCAAAAATTAGCATCTAACACTGGGGTGTTCTGTTAGACACTCCCGGTTTGGTTCCAACTGTGGTAGTTCAGTTTAAATTTGAACCAGTAAAACACCCCTAGCACAAATTGAACTGGTTCAGGTATGTGACATTTCCCATCTCAGCAAACCAATATACACTGAAGTTAGGAATAGGTAGGGAAAACAGCTGCCAAGGAGGCTGATAAGTGAAAAATGAAATATAGTTAATCATTTCCTGGTTAGGTCGTCATCCTGCCTTTCTCTCCTGCAGCCTACTTGAGAAATGGAAATTTAATGTCAATTTTATTCAAATTTTATTGTTGTTTTCCCCCAAAGTTCCTCTGAACCACCAATATAGATTTTTTATCTTTTTAGTTATTATTATTATTATTATTATTATTATTATTATTATTATTATTATTATTATTATTATTATTATTATTATTATTATTATTATTATTATTATTATTATTATTATTATTATTATTATTATTATTATTATTATTATTGAGGAGAATAAGAATTGAGGAGAAACAGTTGGAGAAACTCACCAGATATGAAGACCTGAGAAGTGAACTTCAGCGACTCTGGCAAAAACCAGTGAAAGTGGTCCCAGTCAGTGGGCACCTAAAAACCATTGGCATTGACAAAATATCCATCTGCCAACAACAAAAAGCCACTTTACTGGGGTCTGCTCGCATAATTCATCGATACATCACACAGTCCTAGGTGCTTGGGAATTGCCCAACTAGTGATATACTACGAAATCCAGCATAGTGATCTTGTTTGCTGTGTGTAACTACTGTTTTTACATAATAATAATAATTAATCATCATCATCCAAGTTTATTCTCCTGCAGTAGTCACCTGAACCTGCTGGAGAATCCAAAACAACCAGGAATTCATTTTAAAACCCACTGCAATCCAGTACTGTACACAACACACTGCATGTTGTTATACTCCCTACAAGGTAAACTGCAGTTAATTCTTCCCCACACGGCTTCAGTAGGAACATAATCCTTTACAAGCGCCTATTGTTGCCCCAGGCCCTGTAACCTTTCCATTAGGAGCAAGAACAGTTCCAGGATCTCCTCTTTCAGAAACTCATTCTTTACTGAACGCACAACAGGTAGAAGGCTTTTAATCCAGATACATAACCAACAAAAAGGTCAGATGCACAGGTGATATTTAGAGCAGTGTGAGTTACACATTAACTCTCAGAGAGTTTGCTTCAGTGTAATTTAGGAGCACAAAAGAGCCCACTTGTGTGTGACTGATGCTGAATGTTCAGTCCAGCCGCCATCACCCAGATTTGCATAGTATGTTGTGTTGTTCACCTGCATTGGCCTATTGTGTAACTCAATTCCCCAACATCTGCACATTTGCAATGATGATCTGCATTAGAGCAGCAGGTAAGGTTGTAATTTGTTGTGCCTTACCAGCTGTCCCTGCAGCCCAGCAGTAACAAACAGCCTCTTGGGAATTATTACATAAAGGCAAAAACTACTCTTGTTTAACCACTGTTAGAATTTGTCTTCATGCAAATTTCTTCATGGACTTTCTGAAGGCTACAGGCAAGATCCTTGCACAGTGCATTTGATAACCTACAGGTGAAAACCAGCAGACACATTTCAGAAGAAATCCTCAAGATAATTGAGAGACTGTCACAGCATACACGGCATTAAGAGAGGAAGATACATGGACAAGAACTCAAATGTTTATTCAACATCACCAGAAAGTGTTAAGCATGATACCTTGGCAAATGAAACAACGCTTCTCACAAATCTATAAGCCAAACATTTCAGTTTGGCAACAAAAATAGAATGAGCTGTGCCATCTCTTTCCAACAGAGATACCTGTCCAAATCTATCCTTTTAACATTCCAAAAGCATTAAACTGTTGTGTAGCTGTGGGGAGGGAAAAGAGTAAGTAGTTTCTCTTTCTTGTATCTTTACATTCTAAATACATGATATGGTAAAGCAGTCAAAGTCAGGTAGGAATAACTATTTTAGGGTTACCATATGCAAAAAAAACCCCCAAAACCTGTTGTGACTTTACTGGCTGTATAGAAGAGGAAATTTCAACAGGTACAGCCTACATGGCAAGCTTTACCTGTTGAAATAGTTTCTTATATACAAAGGTGTTAAAGGTGTAGCACTCTGCCCTCTTTTCCATATGGCAATCCCATCTTTTATTTTTGCACGTGACCAGATATTACCAATCTGAACCCTCACATTAGAGAAATTTCACACTGACCAGTATAGCAGTCTAAAGGAGTTCCCACTCAGGTTTCCCTTAGACCACACCATCCTGTGGAAGGGAGGCTCCTAGTGTGCTTGCTGGTTCTGTGTACCAGCCAGTGCAGAATTGCCCTTGAACTTTTTAACAAAGGAAGTGAGAGTGATGACTGTTAGCACATGGTATGTATGGTGCCACTTTAATCCTCTAATGCTCTCATTCTCTCTTTTTGATTTAGAAGGTTGGGCTTGAAAATGGACAACAATATCAACTAATTACACATGACAAACCAGACATGTCAATAGGCTTGTAGCAGGGAAAGGAAATAGATGACTTTGTTCTTGTGGATATCGCTACTGGTTCCATCCATTACATCTATTTGCTGTGCTAATCTAGATGATTTTTAGCAAAAACACATGCGACAATAACAGATCGGAGGGGAGGAAGAAAGAAAGATGAACAAGACAAAGAAAATGAATTGCATTAAACATGCTATCTTTCCAAGGACCTGCATTAATGCTTGACCATATTTTTAATGGTGCTTTTAATTTATTATTCTGTTATTTGATAATTTCAATGGCATGTTTGGTTGTGAGTTTTTGCCCCTATATGAGGAAGGAGGATTTAAAGTAGGAAAGACTAATAAAACTCACAACCAAACATGCCATTGAAATTATCAAATAACAGAATTTAACGCAGTTAGGACAGGATATGATTCCATGAGTTCTGCTGCTGGAAAACTTTCTCAATTTTTTTTTTTAATATATATCTCATTTTTTTCCTACTTTAAATTGAGAAAGTTTTCCAGCAGCAGAACTCATGGAATCATATCCTGTCCTAACTGCGTTAAATTAGTTTGCTCATCATTCTCTCACACGTTTTTTTTAGAAAGGCATAATTTTTTGAACAGAGGAGGGAAGGCAAATTAATTATCATTTCTCTTTTTGCAAATTCCTACACCATGATGTCTGTGTAATATTTATTATATGTATTTATATCCTAGAAACATTTATATCCTAGAAACATTTGCCTTAATGCACATTATTCACAAAATTATCCTAACTGTAGACAGCAAGAAGCCATGTAGTATCTAAATAGTACCAGACAATTGCCACTTGCCACCCCCTTCAGGTCCGCTGACAGCTTTTCACCTGCAACCCCACCATGGAAGCTGCTGAGAGATGATGAGATGAGGGAAAATATTATGGGAAACCCAGCATCATTGCTGGATTTCCCATAGTAGCAATTGTTGACTAATTAGCAGACTACATTAGGAATGCCAAGATTAAGTCTGGCATTCCCAATATCATCCTAGGAACATAGTAGGATAAAGCTCTGATCCAGAGGCAACCCTAGTAGGCACACCAGCTTCCATTCTTTTGCCTTTGAGGCAAAATCAGCACTCACATCATACTTTTAAAGCAGCTGTGAATTCCTGTACATATAATCTTCCTTTCTATGAAAATTGGGGTTGTGTTGTGCATCATTTGTGCTGAAACTTGTAAGAATCTGGCTGGAGTCTGGAGCAGGAAAAGATCCATGGAAATGATACCCAAAATTGTTTGGGTTTTATAAAAGAATAGTCCTAATAAGATGTAGCACTGTACACAAGATGAGTTTATCTAGCTTGAGAGTGGGAGAAAAGTGAGGAAGGAAAAACCGCATAGGGATACACTTTGCTTTCTCCTGGGAAAAAACAAGTTTGAAAATATGCCAAAATTAATAGGCTAAGTATGTCTATCACACTGTGTATACAAAATATGGCAAATGTTTTTCTTAATATTATTTCTTTAAGTTGATTTCACCTTCATTTAGCTCTAGTCTTGTGATCCCAACTACATAAAGCAGATGGAGGGATACATCTGTCAACATTTGAGAAAGCTCAGAGCCAGACTGACAGAATGGTATACACTCTACTAAAAACAAAGTGAATGCAAAGGAATAATAGTACAAACGACTCAGGAATATAAGATTCTCATTGTACCCTTTAATTATTTTCTTGAATGTATTGTTTTTAGCCCTCCAGGCTGCTAAGAAATCTTCTGAAAACTACTAGTTTTCTGCTTAAGACTCAGAACACAAAGAGTGGGAGGGCAGACTTTCCAAACACAGTTCATTTCCAGTCACTTATTTTATCATCATAACTTTTAATACCTCCAAGTTGCTCTCATTCATATAATATAACATAGTGAGCTGTAATTGGAGTCTGGGCAATAAGGACAACTATTTTAGACCCCATATTTTGAGGAGCTCTGCATTTCAAGAAGTATGGAACAGAGATTTGGTCCAACATCTGCCACATCACAACTCCTTGTTCCCTGATGTGTAATGTCACAGTGCCAAAGAACCTACTTGTTTTAATGCTACAGGACCATCAACAGTGATCATAATCCACATCATCCATTGCCTGAGAGCAAATCCCCAAACATAAGGCAATTGCTTAGTTTTAGCATGACTGGAACTGTAAGCTCTTTGGGCTGGAAAAGACAGTAGAAAGAAGTCTGAATCCCAGTGCATTATACATTTATTTCAAGGAAGCTGACAGTGCCAAGGGCGGCAGCTAGCTTTTATTAGCTATGATGGACAGGGGTCAAGGAGGCAAGTTGATCAAACCCCTGCAAGTAGCCTGTCCACTTTCACAGACCACAATGACTGAAACTGATTCAAAACAACCACACCAGAGGTGCTTTGAACACCTCCATGGAACTACTTTGAACTGTAGAATCCAGTTCCCTGTGAATCTGACTTTGTCTTGAAAGTGCTTAGCAAACTTTCTACAGCAAGCCTCTGAGGGTGGCAAAACACGATCATTGCAACTAGATCATAACAGCCCTTTAACCATCCTGAACATAGGACAATCATTTTAGCAACGGAGGTAGAGAAGTAAGATTTCTTCACCATCACCACCATGTGGTGGGCACAGTGATGTGCTCTTACTCATGTCCCGTCAGATTCTTAGCAGGATTTACACTGCTTGCTCTCTATCCATCATTGTCCTGCTTCATCACCCACAGTTTCCATTATACAGGGTACCTTGTGAGCTCTGCACAATCTCTGAGGACACTTGGGAGAAATAATGTCAGCTCACCTTGTTATTCCAAAGTGACACCAGAGGCTCAACAGGAGCACTGACCATGTCAAGTGGATATTCCCCCAGAGTCCTCAGGAATCTATTAGATTCCATAAGTATCTGAGGAAGGACCATCTTAATCGACTCTTTACCCCTGCAGTGAGGAACAGACACTATAGAAAGTGAGCTATCCATGTCAATTAACTTACCACAAGTCCACCACTCACTCTCTGGCTCTGTGGTAAAGACTAGATCAAGAGTGTCCTGCAACATGGGTTGAGTCTGTAACATGCTGAGGCAGCCCCATGGTTGTCATGGATGCCATGAGGACATGAGCTGTTTTACAGGCGGCATCTTCAGCATGGAAAGCCCACCCCCCCAATACACTTAAATAGTGTTCAGGCAGGATTTTTTTCCCCCAGACTATGTTCTGGAGTGACCAGAACAGATATACCCATATTTAGACTGCAAGTCCTGTCTGTTTTCACATTTCAGATGGGCTTCAGTTCACTCAAGCTGTGGCAGATCACGCATTGCACCTGATTTTGCAAAGGTGACCCCTCAAACTACTTAAATTCCACCTTCATCGTAACGTTTTGCACATCCAACTAATAATAGCTTTGCCTCGTACATTTCTTTTTAAAAAGTTCTTAACACTGTACTTCATTATCCAAAGGCTTCATTTGAGTTGTTACCAGCAACTTTATTAATAATAGTGATTTGTGTTTATTACCAATGTTATCCCATTCTTGGTTAATTGGTTGGTTGGGTTTTTGTTTTGTTTTTTATGTGTGGAAATTCTGCACCATTCTTCTTTGAGTAAGTTGCACCTTTTCACCTCCCCCCCCCCTTTTAACACACTATAGTTATTCTTCAACTGTGTGTAACAAGTATGGAAACAATGAAACCCAGATGTGCAATTTGTTCATGAAGTTGGCCTTTAGTCCAAAGAAGTCTTCTGAGAGGGGGAGGGAGGGAGGGAGGGAGGTGACCGTGATTAGGGCATATATAAGATCATAGCTTGTTTTTCTTCCATCGGTCATTTTGTCTCTTGAAAGGAAAAATAAGAAGCAGTTCTAGCAGTAGCAAAATTACCAAAAGGGTTTTACCTCCGGCAAAAAGAAAAAAAAGGAAGGGAAGGGAAGCTAAATATCAGTATTCTTCCTTTGTCTCAGTTCTTACTTGACTCCTGCAATGTCACAGCAAACCTCTGTCTTGTCCAGCAGTCTCTTTCCCACTAAGTCTAAAGAAACATGACCAAATGAAATCCAGAAAACAGCTTTGATAACTCCCCTCTGTTTGATATACATGAATACTTTTTTTTTAGTTGCTTACATATTCCACATTTTTCACATGCAATATATTAGCATTGTTTATCCTTGTTGTTTAAGATAAGCAAAGTGCGTACACTAAGGCCAGCTGTAGGCACACCTGAAAATAGAGCCAACAAGCAATATCCTAGAGTAAACCCTCTTCTAGTCACTGTTGACTTGACAGTGCGGGGCTGGTGCAAAATACCTAGAAGTGTGCATGTGCAGCCACCTTTTCAGCTCTTTCACATGTGTGGTGGCCATGACCAAAATGGCTGCTCCCAGTCACAGTGTCCAGACAGGTAGGATATAGCACTATTTCAGGAAAAAACATGTTCAGGGCCAGGTTTTCCCAAAATAGCTTATAGTAAAGTTTCACCCGGCTATATTGGGGTTGCCACAGTTACATCTGGCAGTTCCAACATAGCAAAGCCATAATAGTGCTATTTATCCCTCATTTGGACAGGGTCTGAGACTGGTGATTATTAAAGCTGTAGGATCTGTTTCAAGTATTTTTTTTAACCTGTGAGGCTGGCAGAGAAAAGTGAAGAGATAAGCCTACATCAACAGCAATCCTTCATTACAGCAATCATTCCAACCCTAGCATGCTTGCAGTCATCTGAAATGCCTTTATCATTAGCACCATGTTGAACAGAGTATGTAAAATCAGAGGATTTTGTCAGAGCCATTAAGAGGAGCTATCACAAAGATCATGTGACCCAATCCTTGTTTTTAAGCTCTCCATTTGCCATATAATAGAATATTGGAACCTCACTTTAGTTCTCTCCAAACAACCAGAATCTTTATCTTTCAAACTACTAGTCCACCAGTACAATTTCAATTGTAGACCATTGTCCAGCTTCAAACAGTGTGTAGGACCAACGAGGGAAAATGTTTATGAACTATAGTTGAAATCACTTCTCACTAGTAGTCATAGTACCAGAGCCTGTTGGGAGCAGAAGTTTTTTTAAGAAAAGTTATCTTGAGAACTACCAGTTCTAGTCCACCAAAAAATTTGAGACTCTCCTGAAAATGCTGTGTATTTTCTGCTTTCACTGATGATTGTATCCATACTCATTAGAAAGAAGATGACAATAGAAAGGTACATGAATGAAAATCACATGTTCAGTTTACCATCAAATGAAATACCCACTTATTTGGCTGAATGGTGAATCATTTAATTGAACAAATGGATGTTCATGATTTATTCTGAAATTGTTTGAAAACAAATAGTACCATTTTTTCCATTGAAAAAAGCCCTTTGCAAAGGTAAAAACACAGCAAATATGAACTGTTTGATCAGATAGTTTGTATTCACCAGCGGTAGACTTTTTCAGTTCAATTGAATTTCTGAATATGTTAAATCACCACCTTTTCAGTTCAATGTGAACATCCGTAAGTGCAAACTGTTCAATTGAATTTTCAAATTTGAACTGTACTTTACAAATCTCCAAAGGACAGAGTGAGGTTCAGATATACTGACACGAGACAGTATTACAAGATTCTTATTTCTGTCTTCTGTCATTGAATAGGAACCAGTTTTAAAACTGTGCTGCAATAGCAATCTTTTAGGTTGCCGCTGATCATTTATCATAGCATAAAGGATATATATTTTAGAAGTATCTTGTGGTTGGATGCTTTTTCTGTTGTTATCTTCAAATGCACTACTGAGATATTTATGGTTCGTTCTACATCCCATGGCTAGTTCAACTTTCAGATGGGAAGGCATAGTGTGAAACCATTGTGTTCTATAAACTATTTGTTTGTAATGTATACATAAGTGCATGTTGAGAAACTGAGGGTTCTAACAGCCAGCTGTTACCTTGATATCCAGCAAATCAGTTTTCCCTGTAGAAAAGAAATCACTAATCAGTAGGACTGTACAAAGGAAGAGCAGCAGGAAATACTATCTTGCTGGTGTTGGCCTAACTTTTTACAAAGGCCTTACCAGAGTGAGTGTGTGTGTTTGTGTGTGTGTTTTCCCCATCCTTGATTTTAATTATGTTTTTAAATAACTGTTGTGATTTTAACTGTTTTTCTTCTTTGAATACCATTTCAAGTTGATATTTTAATTGGAAACAAAATATAAATATTGTAAATAAACAAACGCCCATCCTATTGATTCCTATATTCTTTGTGTCTATTACTCATCCAGGCATGTAGCAATGACAAAGATGACTCAGCAAACTGGCTATTGTGCTTTAATTCCTGCCCAATCAAAAAGGAAGTCCGGCATATTAATATATTTGCCTCAGCAAGTCCATTTGCCTACAGTAAGAAGCAGTGGTTGTGAGAGTTATTCTCACCATACCCAGTGTGGTGTCCAACGGCATTCCCCAAACGTTTTCCAAATACAATGAAAGTACACAAAATGTAATCCATTAGAACCAGAGATTTCTTTCCTTTACCCTACTCTCTTCCTTTGCTCAGTAGTAATCAGAGGGGAGACGAAGCTTCACTTTGACTACATTTTATTCAATCCTTATAACCCACAGCAGCCATTTTGTGACTGGAAGCCACAGTAGTCTCTAAGAATTCAAAATATGTTAACAGGCCCACAAAACCCAGCATTAACTCTTTTCAAAAGTAATTGAAGGGAGGGAAGTTATTAGCATTTGTGTTTACTAGGCTTTCCAATGATCTCTCATGGGGGAAAAAAACCCTCTGGTCTGTCCTGAATCTGCACCAGTGGGTGATCCGGAATTTCAGTATGCAAAGAGCTAACATTTAGAATGCACAGAATCTGTTAACATGCTGGTTGATAACACTGTGTGAAATACCTGAGCTGATGAAGCAGGTGAACACATGCAGGTAAGCATAACACCTATACATGATGCATTGGAGCTTCAGCTACTCTGTAGCAGCTTCCTCCCAGTCCCCTTCTTTCCCTCCGTACACTGGATGCTATAATGTTTGAAGGGAGACTATTTGTTTAGGATTCGTCAAAACCTCGTTATCAGACTTTCAGCCTGTTCAAACAATGCACCGGGGCAGATCAGTTTGGAGCCAGTTCCACAGAACTGAAGACCACCTCCCCCTGCCTCTTCTTTTGGCAAAGGCACTATACACTACCTAAAGCCAGTTACAAAGGAAGACACCTCCCTTTTTGCGTTACCCTGCTACAATAAATCAGTCCCAAATCAACGTCTCCTCCTAAGCCCTGAAGACTGACTGGGGTTTAGCCTGTGAGATTTTTCCCTCCAGACAACAATTATGGGGAGAAACATCTGAATAAACATAGGATCATTTACTTAAAGAATTGACAGACCTTCCACTTGACTGCTTTAAATTATTTGACACCATCTGTGTGTGTGTGTGCGTACGTCTGTGTCTGTGTCTGTTTCTCTTTCATAGAAACGTATAATTATAGTCATCTACCAAATCAGACCATGAATGGCTTTAAGGAGAAGGAAAGAGGAGAAGCTTCAGGAGCGAGACAGACATATATGCATAAACAAAGGCAGGCATATCTGCACTGGGTGATTGCTTAGTGTTGCATCTAAATAACTACCTTGTTCTTCCATAAAGGGGCATTTCTTTGTTCTGGAAATTCCCTAGTTCCATAATGACATTTCAGTTTGCCTTTTGCTCTGCTGAAGACACTACATTCTCAATTTATTATAACAGAAAGAAGCACTGTTTTTTTTCCAAATTTAGTAGAAGAGACAAAGGCAGTTGGAGAGGGGTCCATACTCTTGGGTCCTGTGCCTGGAGCCTTCACACTTTTTTAGCCATGCCAACTACGAGTTATAATACTTCTTTAATAAAGGAATACATACAAAATCATTTCATGTACCAAAGCAGGTGTTTCTGAGCATGTATAGAGCACTTTCAATTATCACTAGGGAACTGCACTTTGCTCTCAGACAGAGCACTCATCTAGCACAAGCCAACTAATGTTGTATCATTGAGATTTAAACAATTTCTTCCTATTCCAAGAGTGATCTACCTCCTACTTGACTATAAATCCCAGTCCTGACTGGTTCTGAGGAGAACTAGAGTTCAAGCACTGCCCAGTGCTATCCCAGGAGTGTTGCTGAGTTCCACTGAGTTGTAGCCAACTGTCAATTGACTGCATGGGTGCCTCTATGGGTACCTTGACACAGTTTTCTTGACAGAAGATATATGGAAGTTGTTTGCCATTGCCTACTTCGAGGGAGAGGTGGTGATTGAACCAGTGACTCTTTGCTTTCCAGGCAATTTGCTCTGGCACTGAGCTACAGCCATTCCCTCTCCTAAGGCCTTTTTGGCAGGTGTAGTACACTTTGGCTGGGACATGCAAGGACGGATCCCCCATTCACACTTTGGCCGGTAAGGATTGGGCAAGGTGCAAATGGGGCATCTGTCCCCGTGTGTCCCAGCCCAAAAAGGCTGCCAGGCCTGCTGCCATTGGGCTGTATTGGCCCACTGGCTGGCAGGCCCACCTCAGGGTCCCACGGGCTCTGGCCAGCCCAATCATGCCAGCAGGAGTCAGCAGAGACCTCCTGGGGCCCACCCCCAGGCAGGGGTCTGCACCACCCCCAGCCCTACATGTATGACTGAGGCTGGTTTCAAACTGTGGGCGGGGCTTGTCACATCTAACCAGGCATTGTGTGTTGGCATGCACCATGGTCCAATAGGATCAAACACCACGGATCAAACTCGGCAAGTCCCGCCCACGGGGGCTGCCAGTTCAAACCCGGCCTTTAAAGTGGTAAGTCACACACATGGGGCTGGGGGGGGCAGGGGTCCCTGTGGGCTCCTGCTGACCCTGTTGGGCCACCAAGAGCCCACAAAACACCGGGACAGCTCTCACCCCTCCCCCAATGGTGGCACCCCAGGGCGGAGCTCCAGAAGTGTCCAGCAGGGAGAGTGTGAATGCTCTCCCTGCTGGACAGCTCTGGGATGGTTGGGGACAGCTTAGGCGGGTGTGGAGCACGATTTCATGCTCCACACTCTAGCTGCAGTTAGGAACCATCCGGCCCAGAAAGCGAATCCCAGGGCTGTCCTAATTGTTTGCCAGAGGCCCTAGTGTGAATAGGCCTCTAGTTAATACTACCTAATGCTACAGGTTATATTTGTCCAACTCCATTTTCACCTTTCATATATATATATGATCTAGTTGTTTTGAATGTCTATGCATTATAGATTTTTCCTCATCTGCCCACTGTGAGGCACGATTATCAGTCTCCACATATTAAATGAATCATGTGAAAATCTGGTTCTTATGAGGAATCAAGAATGTATGTGAACTATAAGAGTCAAGGCTGTAGGTGGGTCTTTCCTTCATAGGAAACAGTCTTCCCAGTTTGTAAATGCACAGCAGGGAGACAGGTGTTAGCTTAGTCCTTTCTAAAACATTTGTATTATACAATTACAGGCTCTTGAAAAAATCATTTTGATTTTATGGATCAAAGATCTGTCATTTGAAATGTAAAACAGTACCCACACTTAGCCCATTTCAGAAATGCTAAGTGTACCTGTTTATGAACTCTGTGTATATCTCCAGAGTGAGTGGACCATATAGCAGAGATCTCTATACATAATCTGATGCAACTTTTACCATATGTTCTTCACTATAACCTTGTAGCTTCTGCCAAACTCAGAACTACTGAAGATAGTGTTGTGTGCATAGTACTGAGATACAAAGCTTGCTGAAATTAAATATTAGTAGCTATTGGAGTTTCTGCAGCATCCAGTCACTTGGAGCTCAGGGTAACAATTAAGGTTGGGATACAAAAACAGCAAGAGGTGACAGACCCAATTTACTGTGAGCAGGCATACCTACATGGTGCCTGCAAGGTATGTGTGCAATAAGACATGTATTGATTGACTCTTTTTTCCACCTAAAGGGTTTTTTGTTTTTGCTATCCTTTGGAGATGCAAAAGGAAAGACGAGATCCACCTTTGCATATTAGGCTATGGGCCTTCAAACAGGATGGTATGAACATTTTTACTTAGATGCCCCACCAAACCTTTTGCATGTTTTTCTCCTCCCTCCCTCTTCAACATGGCCTATACCTGTGCTTATCTGAATCCACTCTGTGCTCTTCTCAGGTCTGCTTTCTTCCACAGCCTTAATCCATGGTTTGCCTCCAAAAACAGTAGCTTTAATGTTTAATTGCAAGCATAGCTATTTAGAAGTTGGGAAAAGATACTCTACACATACGATGGCCAGACAGAAGGGAGAACAGGGCTCCTGCATTTTTAATAGTCACCCAGAAGAGATAATTTCAGCAGGTGTTTCCTGCATAACAAGTAGGATGTTGAAGTTCCTTTTTCTGAACAACTATTAAAGTAGCAATATCCCATCCTCCCTTCCATCTAGTCATTTTCTACGTTGTCCTTTTGGACCGCTTGTCTTCATAACATTGTGTTGGTAAGTATGCAATACCTGATTGGAAAGATGAGATAATGTGCATCCTAACCAAAACCCAGAGGAACAAAATACGGAGAAAGCAGCAAACCCTGGTTCACGTAAAGAGCCTAAATTTGCCTGTAGCATATGCTCACTTAGGTACGTATAGTTTTGTGCCTTTTCTGAACCGAAAGAATTCTGTCTTGGCACTGTCCTGGTTAGGAATATTTCTCCAGTCTGTGCCTGGAACTACATGCTCATGACGGACCAGAAGAATATGCTACCGTACAGGTGGATGGGTGATTTTACTTTGGTTAATAGTGTTTACCATTAGAGAACTGATGCTGGATTCTGTTAACTGGTTTTCCTCCATCTCTCAATAAACCTTTTGAAAAAAAAATTCTTGAAAACAACCCATTTGTACATGCAGACTCTTCTGTCTTTTTACTCTGCTTTGCTTTTTTCTGCAAGATTACCTCATAGTTTCAAGTTAGTCAAAATCTTCACCTCTGCCACACTTATTTATATTTATGTATTTTTTGTGTTAGGAGACTCAAAGCTGCAAACATTGCCTTTTCCTCTCCTCTACTTTATCTTCACAACAACTTTATGAGGAGAATACATTGCAAGACAGAGATTGGCCCAAAATCATCCAATGAAGTTCCATAGATCAGGTAGAGAACTTCGAGCTCTTATTTCTCACATCCTAGTCCAGCACTTTGCTCACTACACCAGTTCAACTTTTAATAGACCTTAAGGGTGATTCTGCACTGAAGCTGGAATACTGGACCAGTTGGTATACTAGGATCCTCCCTTCCACACACTGGCATGGTCTAAGAGAAGGCCCTGAGCAGGGGCACTCCTTTGGACCACACCAATGTGTAGAAGGGAAGCTCTGACTGCACTTGCTAGTTCAGTATACCCATCAAGTGCAGAATCGTCATAAATCTGCCCCCCCCGCAAAAAAAGCCTCATAAGAGCCCATATACAATTAGTGCAGCAAACTTAAATATATTTTCATTTTATTTTTTACAACTCTTATGCCTTTGAAGGGTCGCACCTTGTTAGTTCCACCCATAGCAGAGGTGTAGCCTAAAACATCTAGAAGACACCAAACTGGCAAAGGCTGACTTCGAAGTTAATTCCATTGAAATCAATGATTCTTACTTCTGAGAAAACACAGTCCAAACTAGCTTGGAGGGGATTTCAAGCAATCAGAAGGGAATGTTCTGTTTTGTTAATGCTCCATCTACACATATATCATGGTTGTGTTTTAATGAAACAAATCAGAATATGACTTCTTGTTCTGTAATCAAAGTCACACGGGAAAGAGAATTCTCAGCTCACGTAAGATGTTTAATGATTTCGTATGGACAAAATCTGCTGAATCCCCCAGTATTCTTGTGTTCAGGCTGGTGTGCTTTTATTTCTGATCACTATGTAGAACCTTTCTCTGTAAACTAATATTCTGATCTCAAAGAGTGAGAAAGGATGAGGTTGCCACGTTGTCAAATTATCATATGAAAGAGTACAGGAGTGCCAAACCTGTAGGGGTTGTACAGAAGAGACAGTGTCAGCATGCGTAGCTTGCAATGGAGTCAACACCTGCCAAAACTGCATCTTCTGTATTACCATTAAAGGCATGTTGGGTATGTGCATGATTTTTTCCCCCTGTTCATTTTGCATTGAAGCAAATGAGGCCGAAATTTGCATTTGTGGGAATGGAGCCCTTCGAAAGTGCTAGACTTCGAATTTTCTTTTAAATCCCTTCTGCCATCAGCTGCGCCTCTGAATCTGATGTAAACCTGATGCAAATCCCCTCCAAAGCTTTCATGTTGGATATTTGATTTGAATGAGAAATTTCATGCATCCCTGCTTCTGTCCTCTTTCCTGGGTGGTAACTCTGTCATAAAGAGTGACTGTAGCTCAGTGGTAGTGTAAGCTGCCTGGGAAGCAGAAGGTTGCTGGTTGGATCCCCAACCTTTCCCCAGATGTAAGCAATGGCAAACCACTTCTGTATCTTTGCCAAGAAAACTGCATAGAGGTGTCCATAAAGATGTCCATGCAGTCAACCAGGAATCAGCCACAACTCAGCAGTGTGCCAAAACAACAGCAACATACCATATAGGATCCAGGTCAGAGTCCTATAATTTCAATAGCTGTGTCGAAGAGGGCATTTCTGCAGATCTTATAAGCATTACAAACTACACTTGTTGAAATCGGTTATGTAAAACTACAAAAGATGTTGAGACTCCTGAGCTAGATATTACACAGCAATCTTTGTCTAGAAAGGTTTTCTATTTCTTCTCAACATAAATGGCCAAATGAAAATTGTTAAAGGGCTCCCACACCTTCAACAATAACAAGAGGAAAAATCAGTAGATGTACCTGGCCATGCAGGGAATTCCAACTGAAATTCCCTCTTCTTTAAAACTGACCATTCTCTGTACAAAGGTGTGTCCCTCCCCCACCAATTTCTCAATAAAAGTGCCTGCATTTTTTAAAAAATACAGTTGATGTGGAGTGAGACTAAGGTGTGATCCTACAGTGTGAATCGGAGCAGAAACACTGGAGTGGGTTCAAGCACACACCCAGGCTGTCCTCAACAGAAAAATCCAAAAGTTTATTTGGGCATCAGGAACCAACACAGCTGCAAAAGCCAGCATCAGCTCTGCAGTCTAAAACCAGGAAAGGAAAAAAAAATTACTCAAGGGTGTAAAGTCTTCAGGAGTAAGTTCCATCCATACCTATTTACGTCAAAGGCGAAACTGCTCTGACTTCCCGCTTCTACACAGCGACAGAAACAAAGGGAGAGGCAAAGTTAAATTCACAAAGCAGGTAAGTTTGCTAGACTGCTTAGAAGCAACTGGGTGCCATAGGCAGGAAATCTGACCCCCCCCCTTTTTTTCTTTTTTTTTACCTTCTTCCCTTCTTCCCTTCTTGTTCCTCTAGGCACCAGATATTGCAGTTCCCAACACAGAGAATAAATGGAATCAAGACAAAGGCAGCCCCGGAAGCAGAGCTGTTTACAAGACAGCACACACAAAAACCAACTCCCACATTTTGTTCCCCGCTTTCACGTAGGTGAAATTATTGTTCTAGTCAGCTTATTAGGAGGAAGCCACACTGAACGCAGAAGGGCTTCCGTCCAAGTAAATATTTGTAGGACTGGACTCCACGGAAGAAAAGGGAGAGAGAGGTTAGGATCTTTCCAATTTTCCTTATCATTTCCAGTTGGAGTTTATATATTCCCACCGGATACAACCAAAACAGCCTTTCAGAAAGAGGTTTACGGTTTGGGTTGAATTTCGCCCGCAAGAGTAAGGCACACCAACCTGCCAAGGAAAATAACAGTGATTAGCGAGATTATGAATGAAACTCGCCGGGGAGTTTTATCTGGGAATCTCTCGCTCTTTGGAGTCCTACAGACTGCTGCCTCTTCGCTGGCTCTGGTCCTCGCTGCGATCAAATGCTAGAATAATAAGCAGAACTATGTCCTTTCCCTGCATCTCATACTCTCGAGGAGGAAAGTCAAGCCCTGTGGTTTGGCTTTCTAAACAGAACTCTACCCCCAACTCCCCAAAACGTTCGTTCAAATAACGAAGGAGCTAGGAATGAAATCCAGATTCCCAAGCCTGTTTGGAAACTGCTGACTTCCCTGGTGACTTCGTTTCCACTTCGCAAAGGGGGTTCCACCATCCCTGAGGTTAAAATCGGGGCTGAAAAACAGAGGGCATCACTCAATCCCTGTCTGGCAGGAAGATGGACGTGCGATAGCTTGACAAAACTAAAGCGAAGGTAAGTGACATTTCACAGTACACGTGAATAGAATTCCGCCACCGCCCTGTATCTCTCTCACCCCCATCTTAAGAGCAGAAGAGGAGCCCTGCTGGATCCTGCCACAGCCCGTCTAATCCAACATCCTGTCTGACACAGTGGCCCACCAATTGCTTCCGGGCATTTTCAGCCAGAAGACAAAGGCAAAACCTTTACCTGCTCTTCAGTGCCTGAAAATGGCCTTTAGAGACACCCTACCTGTCTATCCAACTCGGAGGTGGTACCTAGGCATCGAACTATTAACCATGCCTCTGCACAAGTTAAGCCTTACCGTGTTCAAAAGATAGGAACGTAGTGTAATAAATGCCCGTATTGGGAACAGGCAGCTGAAGATCGAACCTGCCCTTCCCAGGCAGTTGTTCTAGTAGTGAGATACTGCTACTTCCTGTACTGTATCTACTTCATTTGAGTCTGCTGGAATTGAGGCCCGCCCCCAGTATCAAGGCACTACAAACCCCTCAGATTTGAGGAAGGGAAGGGAACAAAAAAGTGCATTGCCAAAGTTGTCCTGCGGATGAGAAAGCAGAGCTCCTGCGCCTCGGAAAGTTTCCTAGAAGAAGGGATTTGTGCAGCTATAGTTTGCAGGGCAGGCAACATCTGCAGAAATGTCCACATCTGCAAAGCTATTCTAGTTAAAGGGCCTTTGAGCTCTTCCCTTCCCCAGAATCGGGAAGCTGTGTGTTGCTGTTTGATGCTATCTAAGCTCGTCAGCCCCTGGAAATCACTTGGACACCTTTCATGAAGTTTCCTTAGCAGATACAGAAGCAGGTTGTCACTGGCTCCTGCCAGAGGTCTAAACTGCCACCCTCTGCTCTCCTGGCCAGCACCATGTCCTGTCTCCAAAGAAACCTCTTGGTAATGTGTCCAGACGTAAATCATGCTCTTGGAAGCGTCTCCCAGAATCCTCCTCACCAAGGTCAGGTTTGGACCTCCTCTCCAGGATCAAGGTCTGGACCACACCTAGGAACATCTGCCCTCCACTCCACCGGGCTTTTGCCTGACAGACCCTCTCGAAAAAAGCAGAGGAGTCCAAAGTTGAGTCACCATTGTCTAAGAAGTCTGACGTGCTCCGCTTCCATCCTTCTTCCTTTAATCTCGTCTTATTTTTTTTTTAAGTAGAGGAGCAAAAGAAGAAGAAGAAGACGCTACCACGTCTACTCTCTTTAAAGCCCTCCCTTTCTATGTAAGGAGAGAAAGCTACAGATGCAGTGTACAGGTAGATTTTTACGCCTGTTCTGAACCACGACGTCTATCGGTCTCTTCCAGGGTCAACCGCCAGGAATCCCACTAGGCGCCGAACTGAACAGAAGTGAATGTGCACCGAAAAGCCAAAGGCGGCGCGGCGCGATCTTTGCAAGTTTCTTCTGCCAACCACCCACCGCCCCACTCGCCCCTACCCGCCTACTGTGGGAGTTTTCTTCGCCCGTCGCTCGGCCATTGTTCGACGGCTAATTCGAATCTCACTTCTCCGAAGCCTCGTGCATTGGTCCCAAAGATAAGCTCGAGTTCGCTTTAGCGATGGTTCGTGTCAAATGCCTTGTGACTTCGTGGGGGGAACAGTAAGCCGGACACCCCAGGCGGAGCTTCGCCACTGACCGACGCGCGGAAAGTTAGGGGGGTCCGAGGAAGTAAACGCTGGGGGTGCCCCGCGGGGAGGGTGGACGAGACGGTCTCAGCTCTGGGCGAAAGTTTGCGACCTGCTCTTGAGCAGCGAGAGGCGGAAGACCCGTGGAGGGACCTTTCACACCTCGATAACCCCGTGAAGAACTTCTTCAGGAGGGAAAGGCGGGCTGAAGAGAAAGAAGGCTTCCTTCGCGAACCAAAGATTAATTAATAGCAGATTAAAACGCATCTAACATAAAAATGTATGGTAAATTCAAGAAGAGGGACGAAAGAGCTCTTCCCTTTGCCCCGCATTAGTGGTGGTACCCAGACTCCCAACCTTCGGGGCAGAGAAAGAGGGAGAGAAAGAACTAATTGGTCAGGATCCAACCAACATGTACGAAGGCGAAATCCTGGCTGTGGTCGCACCTAAGGTTTAATCCAGCTTCAGTCCACCTTCAGAGCGAGAGAACACATCAGCAAAGCGACCGGTAATTTTCTTTCCGCATTTTCTATCCCAAAGGTGGACTTTCTGAGCTATTTAACACTTAAAGGAAACAGCTTGTCGCTATGCTGATGTATTCTCTCACTCTGAAAGTGGACTGAAGCCGGATTACACCTTAGTTGTGACCACGGCCCTTGGCTTCTTAGAAGCCCTATGTAGCCTAGACGTGAACTAGTGCGGCCGGTTCCGGCGACTTAGGTCGGTTTCAGACTTGATTTGCTTGACTAGGAGGGGCGCGTTCGTTTCCCAGGGACGGAGCCGAGGATTTGGGGAAGCGAAGATGGTCTGGGTTCGGATCTCCTGTTTGGAGGGAGGCGTGTACGCCAAAAAGCCCCCAAGGGCAGCTGGCTCAGGCTTCCGTCTCCGTGGCTCCAGGTCCTTCCAAAGAATGGCCCTAGAATGATTCTTTTCAGTATTCCAGAGCGGTGCCTTCTGGAGGCAGATGCTCCTGGATTTGGAAGTGGGTTGGTCCAAGCAAGTTCGTGGTCCAAGCAAGTTTTCCCATGAAGAATCAAGGCGCAAGGCCCCCAGCGCCCCCACTTTGGACACACTTCCCCCCCACACACACACACCTAGAATCTAAAGGAAAACTGCTCGTTCAAACGCGCCCTCCCTCCCTCCATTGACAAAAGCAAAGTTCTGGAAAGGGAGGCAGCCTGAATCAGTTCAAAGAGGAATGAAATGGGGGGGAGAGAAATATTTCCTCTTTACCGAAGCGGCGGATCAATTGATCGCCGGCCATTAAGCGCCCCCCCCCTTCCACCGCCTGGGTTTCTTCCTTGAGGGCCGAGAGGGGCGACCAGCGGAACAGTCACCCAGGCGCCCTAAGCAGACATTGGGAAGCGAGCTCGTTCTGCGCCTCCTTTTCAAAGAAACTTCGCAGATCTTTCATTGTTCCACGGGGAGGGGAAAGGGGGAGGACACACGCGCGCACACACGCGTTCCCAGAAAGGTGAGCCGGGGGGGGGTGTCTGGTACTCCTTGACTTTGATGCTGAACAGTGTTCTCCAAGAAAATAAACAACTTCTGAGGGTGGGGCTGACGACAGCAGCCCGAGCGACGTTCCTATCCCGAAAGTTCACAAGTCCCTTAACATACAGACACCGCTCCTGCCGGATTCATCCCGAGATGGTGCCCAAATACCTTCCACGGCCAGAAGAAGGGCGGCATCTTTTAATCAATTTCCCTACCGGCGGTAACACGCAAGCCCGTTTCTCTCTCTCTCTCTCCCTCTCCTTCTTTTCTTTCCTTTTTTTCCCCCTTAAAGCCCAAAGGAAGACATGATAGGAAAGTGTTATAATCCCAACTGAAAATTCCCTATCTAATTTGATATTTGGTGCTAGGCAGAAGCTAGCCTTCGTAAATAATATACAAAGTAAGAAACCTAATCCAGTCGGCTAGAATGTTTAATTCATCATTATGCGAACTAATTGGAAGGTGATTATACGGTAATTGCTCATTAGTGGTGTATATTTATCGCTGTACCTTATGTCCAGGCCATGGGAATTGTGTGGAGCCTGTTCTCTCATTTCAAGATCAGTTTCAGAAGCAGGCTGGATCAAGTGTTTTTTTCTTGACGTCAGGTCCAGCCAAATGCAATGGAGAGCTGAGCTATAAATATTAGCCGACTTTCCCTGATAGTAAAGCTGGAAAGCCTAGGCTGAGGATGGTCACCCACCCCACCTGCCTGGCCCCCTGGGGGGGGGGAGCGTCCTGGCAAGCTGATGAAATTGCTCCAGCAAAGGCATAGAAGTGGGGAAGAAGGATCTAGACAAGAGCATGCTGGATCTCCCTCTACTTGGGCCAGGAAGGAAGTTTGCTGGAAGGAAAGACTGAAGGGGCCCATTGAGAACAGAGCTGCTCCAACTGATAGGGAGACCTGTCCTCGTAGAACTACAGCAGCCTGCATGGGACAGGAGCAGAGGTGGCAGAACCGCCGGACCCTACTTGCATGTTTGACAAGGGCAGAGAACGCGTGCAGGAGTGAGCATTCTGTCACTGTAGCAGTGTGGCTGAGGAAGTGCAAAGATGAGAAAAGATACCTGTGCCTTCTTTGCAGAAGAGAGAGACCATCAGGCAAGCTGTCTATGTCTGAAACAGTGAAGAGTGGTTTTATTTTTATTACCATTATTTTAAACCTGGCAGAGGGGCTCATTTAGTTCTGTGGACTGCACCCTGGACAGTTATGCCACTCTGCGAGACCGCTACTCTTAAGACTGGGTGGAGATCATCCTGAAATGTTTTCCATCCATTCTTTGGGGAAAACAAACAAACAAACAAACAAACAAAAACCAGACACCTCTGACAATAACCTAGAAA
The DNA here is from genome assembly GCA_023333525.1 of Aspidoscelis tigris stejnegeri. Taxonomy (NCBI): domain Eukaryota; kingdom Metazoa; phylum Chordata; class Lepidosauria; order Squamata; family Teiidae; genus Aspidoscelis; species Aspidoscelis tigris. The sequence continues at coordinate 66,704,551 of JALMGA010000002.1, read as the reverse complement.
CTGCTCCAGTCCCAGAGAAGCTACTTAGGGTAGCAAATGAAAACGCAGAGAACTTCCTGATGTTTTAATGCGCATCAAGCGGTTGCAATAGGGCAAGTCCATCCTAGACCAAATAACTTATCAGAGCCAAGTTGGTTTGCAAAAGAAACCAGGTTTTGCACGCTCACAGCTCAGCCTGGCACCTGTTAGTGTATTGAATTCAGCGGAGGTGTCAAATGACTGCGGCCTCTTTGACACTCTCTCCTCCTCACTTAAGGTTAGAATTTTCCAAGGTGGCAAGCCATGCCACATAAGCCAAAGACCTTTGTCTTAAAAGAGAAAACTTTGTTTTCTAATCTTTCTCCTTTCTTTCATCCTGGAGCCCAAGATAGTATAATTATACTTCCCAAGGAGTCCGCTACTCGGGGATTGCACAGACCCAGGTCTGCTGAGGTTGAACTTTGCACAGTGCGTCTTCAGACCATACTATAGGACCTAGTAATTCTCATCTTCCAACAGGCTGCAACGGTGGCCCTTGATCCTAAATGTAAGAAGCCTGGACTTCTCTAAAGTCTTCTCTGATCCAGTAAAACATTGACGTGAAAAGGACATCTAAATAGGATCAGCACTTTTGTTCCACTTTTTGTCAGAAGAACTTAACAGCCTCGCCCACATATTCACTTGTGAACTCAAATCCATAGGACTTCCAGAAACTAGGAAGCAAGTGCCTTTGATTAGCACTGTGACAATCAGCTTATGAAATTGGTTTAAGTGATTTGCGTTTGCACCATCGAGCTTTCATGAACATTTTATCCTTTTCTTGAACATATTTACTTGGAAACATGCCCTGTGGATTTCAGGGGAACTTCCATGAAAGAAAGCCAGCTCGGAAAATGTGCTTGGCAGGAAGAACGCCCCACATAGAAGCATTGGGGAGCAACTATTAAGTAAATATATGCAGAATAAAACCTTGCCACAGTTTGAGGGTTTTTTGAGCTAAAGAAGAAACAGTCCTCAAAACATTACCACTAAAGCACATGGGTTTGTAAGCCAATCTTGCTTGCTCTCTTTTAGGCACAGAGAGAGGGTGGAGGAAGAAAGATCAGGAAGTAGCTATGGAATTGGGACTTGGCAAGCAGAGAAAGAGGAGGCCCCCGTGAGGTGCAGGCTAAGACCCAAACCACTGAGTGAGTGTGAAGAAAAATAAACCCAAAACTCAGCATCCAGCCAAACCAGACCTATCCAGAAGACCAGCTGATCAGCTGTAGGAGTTTCTCTTCTCCACCTTTTTGACCACAGGGTCCTTTGGTGGAATGCTGGCCTCATGCTAGTGCCAGGTACTCCCAATTCAGATCCTGAACGTGTTTTCCCATATGTACTTCACTAGCCATTTGCTGGGGCGCTCTACTTTCGATTCCTGCCTGGAGTAGGGAGGAGGGGACTGGACTTGATGACTGATTTGCCCCCATCCCCGTTCAACAATTCTGTAGCGTCGAAGACCTTTACTGACATCACTGGGGGGAAAGACATGGGGTTGAGACGGAGATCACAGCGAAGCGGGATCGTCCTCTGGCATCCTAAGCAATCAATCCTAAAGGAAAATGAGCTCATTCACAAAATGTGGGTGAGAGGTGGGGGCTGGGGACGCCCAGGGGTGTGCTTGTTGTACGAAGTTTGACATCTCACTTCCCCCTGCTCAGGCGTTAATCACTGTAGGCCAATTAAAAAGCAAGAGCTGCGGCTTAATCAGACCTTTGGTTTCTCAAGTGCTTCTTCTTCCTAGCCACTTTTCTAAAGGCTGAGAGCATCTTTGCAGGAAGACAAGCCCTGGCAAAGAGCAAGGTTCACTGCTAAGGGTCACTAGGTTGTCTAAACTCTGAGGGCCATGCCACAGCAGGGGATACTTGGAGAAGTAAATTAACTGATATATTATGAGCTCAAGTAGTTATGAAATGCTGGAGGGGAAGACAAGAGAGCTCCCGGCAGGGAAGAAGGAAAGTATCAAGGAATCACGGCTCGTAGGAGCCGTGCTAGAAATGCCAAGTCTCATTCATCTCCTAACCTCACACCTCAGAAGCAAAGCAGTTCCTTTTGGCTAATGGAGAAAGAGCATTCCTTTCCCTTCAACCAGGATAGGAGATGGATGCCGGCATGATGGCAAAATCGGCCAGGATGCATTCAGAAGCAAAACCTAGAAAATGTCCACCCCTACCATGCACTGGGAAAAAAGCTCTTGAGAAATGGGACGGTGATTTCCCAGAGAACATGGGGAGCAAATGGGCCACATAAAAACTCGCCTCGCATCCAACATCAAAATCAGAAGTGAGCAAAGAAAGCAAGTTACCAAGGGGAGCTTCAGCCTTTGTCAACCCGGCGCCCGCCAAAATCTTGAGAACATCACCCGCCATCAGCCACAGCTGTTCTGGGCTGACGGAAGGTGTAGATCAAAACATCACAAAACACCAGGTCTAGTATAGGCTTCCTGGATCCAGAAAATTCACGCGCATGTGTCTTTCTCCATTTGCCACAAAGCCCATCTCGAAAGGGAGTGCCCATTTCGTGCAATAGTTTCAGTCTGTTCAGGCTTACTCAGAGGAAATTAATCTCAGAGATTCTGAGACGCTTCTGCCTATTTTTCTTCCTTTGGCCTGACATATGGCATGGTGTTGGATCCAAACAGACATCAATCACATGAATTTCAGCTCCAGAACCAGACTGAGGAACCAACCTGCAAGCACTGCACGGCGGACTGATAACTGCATCTGCACATAAATTTGCTTTTTAAAAGTGGTTTAGAGTTGGTCATATCCATACATTAGTGCTGCTAATCCATACTGAAGGACAGAAAATACACTTTTAAAAGCTTTCAGTGTGAATTAAAAATCAAATGGGCACACTAGTGTGTGCGTACTACCACTTTCAAAGTACTTTCAAGCCACTTTTGCATGTGTATGGATGCAATCTGAGTAACCGTGACTAGTCTCATCCCGCTAATTCCAGAAGAAATACTTTGTTATGTCCATTACTTTGAACATTACTTTAAAAGGAGAGGATGATATATTTTTATCATAAAATCCAAGACATAAAATCTGAATTCTATGCGTAAACCAAAAAAGGGGGGGAGAAGGGCCAAACAGGAAAAGGCAGCCAGGCTTAGGTAGATCCCTGAACATTCCACCACAGTGTCTTCGTGACTTTTAGGCTTAGAAGATGCATTGCAAAAGATATTTTTAATCAAAGTTTCTTGGGTACCGAGAGACCTGGCACGTGCGTCAAAACACTGTAGTAAGAAACCCAGAAACCTGCACCGGGATGGGATCCGGGCAGGGGAGCGAAAGCCACGCATTCGGGAGTGCGCATGCGTACAGACCCCCGGAAATGGCAGGAAGCCACCACTAGAGTACTAGAATAGCTTCTGTGTGTCTTTGCGGACGTGGATGCTTCATCTGCACAAGAAGAAGAAAAACAAAACGGAATGGCTCCGGATTGGCACGGAGCAGGCACCCACGCTTCTAAGCACGCAGCCCTTGGGAACCAATCGCGTTTCACAAGAGCAAAACTTCTCAAGCGCGCACACACATTCCGAGGCTCTGCTTAAAGTAAACCTCAAGTAAGGGTCTTAGAAGTAACTACAACAAAATCTGTCGGGTGCCTTGTTTACAACGAGGCAACATCTGTTTTGCTAGGCATGCATGTTCCAGATTGCAGAATAGGACTCACATTGCTGCATACTTCATATAAATAAACAACATTAAGAAAAAAGAAAAAATCCTGCGTTCAGAAAACGAGGTAGAATAATGTAGGTGCTGCCGTGCCCTGTGGAAGGGGTGCTTCGACTCCTTGGCAGCTCGCAGCCACACGCCCGGAGCGAGAGGCCAGGATTTCACACCTTCCTGAGAACGAGGCCAAAGTACCGGGCAGAGAGGGGAAGCAGCGAGTCTGATCAAGGCTCCGGCCCCTCGTGTGGCCTGCGATCCCAACAGATCTCCCCGTCTGCCTGCCTAGCCCGCTGGTCTGGCCCTATGAAAAGGAAGGGGAATTAACCCTCGTCTTCCCAGAAGTGAAACTGCCAAGCGGGAAGCACACCGTCGCGATCGAAAGTGCGCGAACGAAGTGCGGGCTGAACAGCCACGATCCCGCCCGTCCGAAAGCCCGGGGATCCCGATCGCCTTAATCCACCAAACGGAGGCCTGAAAAGCACCACGGCGGGATAAAATCAGGAAATGAACAGGCTTGGGGTAATAAAGCCCCGCCTAGCTCAAGGGGGAAGGAGAAGGAGCAACGCGCCCTGATTTGAGCTCGCCTGGCTCGCAGCGAGGTGTAGTGAGTGAGGAGCAACTCCCGCACGAAGTCGGATTGAGTCCGATTTAGGAGTCAACCGGGCAGCGGCTAGAACTTCACACGGCCGCGTGTGCCTGCAAAAGAAGAAAACCGCATCGAGGAGAAAATGAGGTGGAGACGGAGGGCTTCGAATTCGGATTGTCTTAGACTCTGGGCCTCCACCGGGAGACCCCTCCGGCTTCCTTCCCTTTTCCCCTCGCCTCCCCCGCCCTTTCCCCGTATCCTTCCCACCGCGGTCCGGACCTAGACTTGGTCCGGGCGGGATCTTCGGGGCGGGGACTCCGGCGCTCCGCCGCCTGCCAATGGCGGGCTGCGTAATCGGGGCTACTTTAAAAGAGACGAATTAATAAAGCAAATGAGGACTTAATAATTCCGAGCGTCCTGCTTATGAGGAGAGGAAGGGGGGGGGGAGAGAAAAGAGAGAGAAAGTGCGCCCAAATTGTTTGCAGCGGATCAAGGCGAGCCGCCTTTTGCTTCACTTTCTTTATCTTAATTCCGACTTGAAAAGATATAATTATCTAGTTTGAACAGAGCTGCTATCAAATCCTTCTTTAGGCAGGGAAGGGGGAAGCTGGAGTGGGCTGCAGTCTTCTGAGCCGCTCGGTGGAGCCTGAGATAGTGGGTAATGAAGTTGTGGAGTCCTCAGATACAAAGGGCATTAACCTCATTAGCATGAAACCTTTTCTTCTAGCCATTGTGGGACTCTTTCAGACTCCTAATCCCCCCTATTTTCAAAGCTCGGTTTGTAATAAAGCTTTTAGGGGCTTCCCCCCCCCCCAAAGCTAATAGCATTCTCTGAAGATTTTATTGCTGTTACGCTACATAGGACGCCTAATATATTCCCCCTCTTTTTTTGGTCTCCCTCTTGCCCCCTCCCTCGGCGGTGGAAGGGAAGAAAGGGGGGCGCTTCCCCCCTCCGAAAGGAGAGCTGCTGCATCTTGCAGAAATAAGCCCTGGAAAAAAAATAATAATTAAAAAAAATAAATCCTCAAGATAGGAAACGATTCCAAGGAATAAAACCAACGTCTGTCTTCTTCTTTTTTTTTCTTTTAAGGGCAAAGTGAGGACTGGAGTTATTTATTTTAGGCTGGGCTGGGCGGAGTGTCTTTCAAAAGGCCCCAGTCAAGTCGGTTTGTCAGATTTGCTTCTAAAAGAAGCGGTGGGGAAAACGTGGAGAGGCCGGAGACAGGAGGCGAAGGTAAAAAGAAGGTCACCTCGGGAGTAAAACTCCTTGGGCTGAACTGGAAAGCCGAGGAGAGGGCAAAAGCGAGTCGTGCATGGACCTTCGTGGGTTATTTCGGTCTGGGGGAGCGCAAAGTCACTCCTTGGGACCCCAAGGGAAAACAGAGGGGTGAAGACGATTTTCTTAAGGGGGGGGGATAAAAGGGCATTATCGGATATTTTAAATGTGAATTTCCACTGAAGCAGATACTCAATAGGACGTGGGCGGAATGTCTAATCGGAACTTTTCCAGGCGAGGTGTGTAACAAAACCGGTGTTTTCGCCATGCATTGTAACTTCGCCTTATCACAGTGTAAAGGGTAGTCAGATTGTCCTAAATTATGTCCAACCAGCCCCCCTGGATCCACGGATTAAGAGATTAAAGGAGACCACTGGGCAATGCCTCCTCTTTCCCCTTCATATTCCTGGTATGATAATTGCCTAAACTGATTTGCACTTCCACAAAAAAGTCTTTGTAGCTGGAAGGCTGCAGACGAGGTTTTCTCTGTCAATGGGAAGAAAACTGATTAATTCAGCCCATCGGGGCTAAGGCGCAAATGAAGCATAAATTTTTTTTTAAAAAAAATGTAGGGTGCCCCCAGAAAGCTAGGTGGCTTCTTCAAAAATTAGAGGAAACTTTTACACACACCCCTTCCAGATTTGGTCCATTTAGTACGTCACATATTGCCCTTGCATACACCTCAAACTAAAAGACAACAAAATAAAACAAATGCCAACATATTTCCTTGGTCACAACAGCCAACAAACAACCATTCAATGCCACGTTTTGCCACCACTTCCGTCCACCCAGTTCCTCTTAGCCTCAATAAAGTCAACAGGCTTACTTTTGGGTAAATGATTGCTAGGATAGTGGCCTTTCTTCAAAGGTCTTGCTGGAATCAAAGACATTTCACTTCCAAGTAGCTATGTTAACGCTGGGGGGGGGGGGCGGCGCTCCAGAAACTGCTATGCCAGCTGGTAAGACAGGGTGAGAGGGTCCAATGCAGGTTCCAAAGGACTTTAACACAGAAAGTTCTATTTGTTTTCTAATTATTCGCCAGAGACTCAAGGCTTGCTCAGTTTAACTTAATTTTCAGGTGCAGATGAATCAACAACCCATTTACAGACTTGCACCAGGATAACAACAGAGCCTTGTGTAATAGCACAGAAGCAAACACTCCCCCTGAATTTATTTAGTTATTACTTGTAATATGAAGTAAACCCTAAATTTGCCCCTGGTCCCAGAGTGCCGCTGGTCTTTAAGTTGCCTATATACACTGCAAGAAAAATCCTTGTTTGCTGTAGATTCTCCCACCTAAGAACTAAAAATACATAATTAATGTGACTAGATCTATTTAATATATCACGGCCCCATCTTGCTCCTGTGGCATCTTAGGAACTGGTGGCCAAAGCCAGTATTCAGTATGGGCCATGGTGAAGTCTGAAGTCTAGGGGCAGGCAGAAAAATGGGAGGAGTGAAGCTTTTGGGAGGGATTGTCAACTAAAAATTTGTTAAGCCATATTGATAAATCTTTATTGACAAAATATTGACATTGAGATACTTCTTGGAAGTATATAGTGTGTTAGAATTCTAACAAATTAAACACAAAACACAAAAAATATTTACATTCTGGTAAAGAAGACATTTAGGAAACAATTCGCATTTTTAGTACCTCTATAATCTTGGATTATTGTCATCAGTGCTTGAAAATGGTTCCCAATGACAATGGGGCTAGGTGGAAATTAGGATGGCCAGGTGGAGAGGAAAACGGGGGCCTCCTGCTCCTTTAAAAGTTGAGAAGAGGGAATTCCAGGAGGCTACATCTGCTGAAATTGTCTCTTCTAGGCAACTACTAAATGAAGAACCTTTCCTTTCCTTTCAATTCATTCATCAACCCTGGTCAAAATCTTCTCTATTTTGACATGGGGAATAATGTGAACTTTTGGGATAGTGATAGGGAATTGTTAAATCTCCCCCCCTTTTTTTTTTTAATAGGAAAAGTAAATGGGCTTCATCCCCCTTCCCCCAATTCAACCCTTTTTCTTCAAAGTTTATCTTGGCAGAAGGGAAAGATTAAAAATAATAAAAATAATTAAAAAATCAGGGTTTTTTTACTGCTACTTCATTGAGTTTTCACAACCACGTTGACGCCAGAAGTTATCATAAAAGGTTTACAGACTGCACAGTTTCTCATAAAATAAATTTAAAAAGCACACAGAACCTGTCTGAGGAGGGGTGGGGGAGAGAATACATTTCACACAGCTTGCATTTAGCAACTGAGTTTGTTTTTTTTTCTAAGAATTCCACCCATCATTCTTCCCCCTCCCGCAACGTCCTTCCTTTTTTTAAAAAAGAAACACAAACAAAAAACAGCATGCAGTTCAAGTGTCTGAAACAGGTGTGTCGATTTTGGCTAAGTGTGGGACTTTCTCTCCTAAAAGTCGGGGAGACAAATCAGAATCGTTATTAATACGAACGAATCCCTTATCCACGGCAGGATCCTGCAGCCTGGGTGGGTGGGTTGGAAGGTACGCGGTGGGGGCGCGCTCCCTGACCTATAAACACGCGTGCACGTGTATAAACTTCCCTTTACATTTTTTTTTTTTGCGCAATTTAATTTTGCCCCACGAGAACCGGATTACTGGTCAGTCTTGGCTTGATGGCTTGGCTTTGACCGACACATCACCCCTCCCTCCCCTCCCCTCGCTTTTGGACCAGTATTGGACCAGCAAAGGTGCCCACGGAAAGCGGATTGACTTGCCGGCCGGCGCCCGGCCTGCCTTTCGCCCCCCTCTCGTCTGCCTCGCTAAATGGGAACTGCCTTGCGACCAAGCAGGAGTTCGTCCCTCGCCCTGCCACGTGACTCACTTTCCTGGGGTTCCCACGAGCCTTTTAACACGCGCGTTGTTCGTGGAAAAGTCTTTAAGTGCCAGCTTGGAGTTTCGTTCCTTCTTCGAGTTTATTTTCTTATAAAACGGAAATGATGGCGATGGATTAATCGTCTGACGTGACGTCGATCTCCTCCGGACTGGCTTGTTTGGTGGCGATTCTCCACCGGTTAATGTGATGAGTCCCTTTTTTCTTCTGCTGCGAGTCGGAGCCCTCCTCTTCCAACTTTTGCCGCTTGAACTTCGTCCGTCGGTTCTGAAACCAAACTTTTACCTGCCAAGGAGAAACACAGGTGGCCGTTAGCGTAGGGACACACACCCGCGCGCACCTAATTCCCCTTCCCGCAGAATAGGCTGGTAGGCGGATGATCCAAAGGCGACTCCTGCGACTTTACACGTGGGAGGATCAAGCTAGTGCCGCGCTCCTTCCCACTGAAGTTCACATGTGAATATGTGTCCCTATAGACAACTAAGAGGATCCCGGGTACAAAGCTCGCCTGACATATCAATCAGATATTCTTGCCCCGAAAAAATCCACCCTGTATGTATATCGGGACGCTCCTTTCCTGCTTCCTAGCAATGGGGTGAGGTCGTCCTATGGGTAAACGTCCTTAGCTTTAAGGAAGGGACACTCCGCCATTCTCTTTCCCCCTACGGTTTGTGTTGAATCTGACCAGGCGGGGAAGAGCCCCAAGTTACCCCATGTTGACTCCCAAGTTTTTGTTTGTCTTCTGGAACCTCTGAGCTGGGTTTGACAGCTGGTGAGGACAGGAGGACACATCTGTCCAGTTTTCCTGGCAGATTGGGAAGTGGTTTGCCATTACCTATCTCCGGGAGGATCGAACTTGCAACCCCCTGACTTCCAGGCAATTGCTTTACCCGCTGAACTACAGCTACTCCCTTCCCTCAGGTAAGAGCACTCAATGAACTCATTTGACCCTATTCAGACAGTCCCCTGGGAACAGTGGACCTGGAGAAGACCTGGTTGTCCTATGCCAGCCTACTGAGCAGTAAATGCCATAAAATTAAGGCCACTTCCTTTTGATTCCAAAGATAATGCCAGGATCAAAGGCAATCTCAGGGGAGCCCACCTCGCCTAGGAACTTAGTTAAGCCACAGTAATTGGGGTTTAAGACTAATCCTCCCCTTTAACCACAGGCCTTGGAAATGTGCCCCCATTGATTTCAACTTAGGACATCAGCTTTTCACCCTGATTCTCCACTCATTTGTGGCATTAGATTTCAGCAGAAATCAATAGGGCTCACATCTAAGGTGGGGGGGGGGTAGTTTAGGATCATGATTCCTGGATCTTTAAAATGCAAGGAGTTCCCTTCAGCTCCACTGAGGGATTGCATTGGGGAATCTGAAGTCAAGGAGGTAAGTGAAGTGGAGAATCAGGCTACAAATCAACTTGGAAGGATTTATTGTCAAATTGTGCCACACTGACTGTAGGCCATAAGCTCTCCCCTTTTTCTCCAGAGTAGGCTTCCAGATATTAGTCCCAATGCTTAAAACTGTGTGCCTCCAGGACTACACCTGGTGAACTCAAAATACTGAAGGCTGAGGCCTAAATGCATTTGCTTGGATAGAAGGATCCTCCATCCAAACTGTATATAGTTAGGAAATTCCACTGAAATTTGCTTGCGTTGTTGTAGCCTGTACTGATTAAACTTGTCTGAAAATGACAGATTTGGTCCTACTTATTCCTACCACGAGCTTGATCAAAGGGCTCAGGCACTATGCAATTGTTAGTAAGAGGCATCTGTTCCCACATGCACAGGGGACCATATCATCTTGTAAACAGAAGTTCTACCTGTGTTGTTTAGAAAGGGGCTGCATTTCAGAAACCTCAAGCCTTTATGGTGATTCCACACAGGCCCATATGCCAGACTCTCTTCCCTGGGACTTCCCTTAGACTGAGGAAGGGTGATTCCTAGTATGCCTGCCCTTCAGACAGTATATCTGCCAGTGCAGAATGGTCCCTCGCTGGTCTGAAGCTATTGCTGGGACTCTGTGCAAATAAATTTCAATTTATGATTTTGGCATTTCTAGTTTTATTTTTATTTTTTTTTAATGACTTACTCATTCCTCTCTCCCTACAGATTGTGTTTTGCAAAGACTCTCCAAGGCACATAGTGATGTATGCAGAAAGCATGTGGCTGTATCTGTAGGATGGTGAGTTAGATGATCAGACAGATTCATCTCCCTATCACCTGCATTAAAAAAGGCAATTCCTCACGAATTCTACCATTAGTTCCAGGTTTTCAAAGTGATTGAGCTGTGTAAATCAGGAACCAAAACTTCAGCTGCGATGTCTTCACTTCCTTTTCCAATAAAAGTCTAACCGCCGCACAGATATTTTCCCTGTATGCATTATGATTTCTTCCACCGTACAGGAGGAGAAAAAGAAAAGGGAAACGGGTGTTTCTGAATCTCCAAAAAGTGCTCAGACAGGTTTCAGGGTCATTTAGAAAAATCTTTTTAGAGATGGACGAAAAGACTATTGGACCTTAATTAAAAATAAGAAAAGGGGGAAGCTGAAGAGCTCCGTTAATTAAGTAGGAGGTCTAAATTTTACTCCCTTTAAATAGGGCCTTCTTTTGTTCTGAACGCTTCTTTATTATCAAAGGACCGAGATGAATTTATTTCCCAGTGATGCTTTAGTGGCAAAACCCCAACGTTAAACACAGGGAAACCCTTCAAGTGTTGCGGGAGGGGGGATGGGAAAGAAGGAAGTCCCTGTGAATTTGCTCTGGGTCGTATAAATCTGAATTAAACATAACCAGCTGACCTTGTCAATCATTTAATTACAGATCGTATTGATCCCGAAATTATCTCCAAAGAGCGAGACAGACACACAAGTGCGCACGCACCAGTCTTTGCGGCCAAAGGTAAACACGATTTTTTTTTATTTAAAAAAGGAGGGAGGGAGCACTTTTCTGCTCTGATTTCAGCCTGAAACTGACTGATAAAGGCTCTACACATATGGGGAGGGGATAACATAAATCCGAAAACGGGACAATTTAATAACCTACTTTAACCCGCTTCGCTGCCAGCAGCCCCCTTTCCTCCGCACCTCGCCTGCATTTTCCTATTCTCCGAAAGTCCCCCATTTAAAGAGCCGAGCGGGGAACAAGGGTGAGTTTAATTCGCTTTTCAGTTTGCTAATTGAAGGGGACGGTGGTTCATTTCTCCACGCCTGATCTCCAGAGGGGAGCTCGTTTTGTCGGGGCCTGGGGCCTGACACCGCCACAATAGACCCCCGACTAGCTTCGGAATCAGGCGGGACAAAGAGCACCTTAAATACTGCTTTTCCAGTGGAAATCAGCCTGTGACCAGCGCCTTGTTCCGCGAACCTCATCAAAGTGGCGATCCATTTACTGGGATTTTGTTCGGGGAGACATTTTAAAACAAAGGACCCAGCTTCTTTAAGGCGCCTTCCCCACCCTCCCCGCCCCAAAGAAAAGCAGGGAAAGAGGGAGAGAGGGAGGGGTCGGGTGGGGGAAAGTGTTACAACTTAATCCGACCAAAGAACGTTACTGTTTACTGGGAACTTTGAACTAAGCTGCGCCTATTCCACACACCCCTCCTTCAAAAACAGGGCCAGATAGGGCCAAGGAGAACATTCCATGCGCAATCCTTCTCCACCCCCACCCCCCACCCCCCACCCCTCCAGCCCTCTTGCAAAGGAAAAGACATTTGAAAAGACCATCTGATTTCTTCTTGGGGGTGACAGTTAACAAAGCCTGTGAAAAACCGGGATATATGTGAGACGTCTTTTTCAAGCCGATCGACGGCAGCCCTTAGAAAAGATCCGCAGCCAAAAGCGACCATCTGCTTTGAAACGCACGACACGAGAGACGCACACACGCCGACGACGACCCGGCAGCGGGGCGATCTTTAAGGGGCGCTGCGTAAAGATGGGGTTGATCTGATCTCTCACGCGCACTCGCGAGGTTAATGCAACGCATCCTTCGCCCTGGCACACTCTGCGAGAAACCTGCACAGCCTCCTCCGAGTCATTGTCAAAGGAGGCTTTCATGCTGCTCCCCCGCCTGCCCGCCCGCCCGCCCGCCTCTTTCATCATTCGGTTTCACTGGCACGATTTGCTGGAGGGACCGTGGGATTTCCGTGGCAGAAGTTCGGGACACGCTCACCACGGACAGGGCTAGTCATCGAAAAACAAACAAAACAGAGCAGGCACGAAATGTAAGGCGACCTCTGATCTGACCTAGCAGAGGCTTTCTTCGGAAAGTGCCCAAAAACTGCCCGGAGCTTGAAAGTCAAGAATGGCGTGGCAAGAGCGAACTGAATTTCCAGTTACTTTTGTCTGGAGGCAAGTTGCAGAGAAATCCAGGGAGCTTTCGTTTTCCGAACAAGCCACCTGAGCCTCTACGGAGGAACCGGGCTTGCAAATGCTATCTTTGGATTTCCAAACGAAAAAGGGCTAAGGTGTATAATTCGAAAGAACACAGATCTGGTCTTAAAAACGTAGAGAAGGAAAAACAGAAAAGCACTCTTTCCTCAGATCAAGCCTGCTCCATAAACAAATCCATCTATACTCCACACAGTTTCAAAACTGGCGCACACAATAGCAAACCAATAAGCCATGGTACAAATGAAATCGAGCAGTTCTCTGCAGCAAAAGGCAGTTCACTGTTTTCAAGCTCCGTATTTATTTATTATTAGAATTTTATTTATTGTTTTCTAATTGATGTGTGACAAAATTTGGCCTACAGATCAGAAGAGTAATGATAAAATCCAGCTCTTGCAGATGGAACAGAAAGGTAGGTGGTGGTTGTTGTTTTTAAAAAAACTTAAGTTGAACGCGTTCACGGCCTATTTTATTCCAAAAACCGAAACAAAGTGGAAATACACAGACCTTGGGAGACGAGCTCCGGAAAGCCTTCCGCAACCAGGTCCCCTAACCAGAGATCCCAAAGAGAGTTTCTCCTCCCCACCCGATCACCATGTCCCTCACCTCTCCAGCACCAACCCACCCTGAAGCTCTGAAGCTACGGCTTCAGGAAGACCATCTGCTGGCCTGAGGAAGGTGAGCTTCTTACCTGAGTTTCTGTGAGGCTGAGGCTGTGTGCCAATTGCTTCCTTTCTGCCCCAACCACGTAGTGATTTTTCTCAAAAGCGTGCTCCAGTCTCAGCAACTGGGATGGGGAAAAGGCTGTGCGGATCCTTTTAGGTTTCCTGGCTAGTGCATTGTGCAGAAGGAAGCTCTCTGGGCTGGTTTCATTGCCTGGATCCCAAGACAAGAACCAAAAAAACAAGAAAACCAAACACATTCAATCAACCCATCTTCCTCCATTAATCTTATAATATAGCATCTCTACCTAGGAGTGGGGGGGGGAGGGAGAGGGATAAGCGATTAAGGGGCAGCATTTTCAACATTTTAGACCATTATTTATTTGGCCTCTTCATTTGGAAGTCACTTTCGATTTAGAGTGGCGTGAAATTGTCTTTCGGGAGACGCGAGTGAGAAAGGCAGCGAGACCTTTGAGCTACACCTACAACTTCCGCCCTTTAATCCGAGCCCATTTGCTGCCCTTTCTGAAGTGTGGCCCTTCGGGCAAGAAACAGACGTGGGAAATCGATTTAAAGGTGCCCCGAAAGCCGCCGGCTTCCCACGGAGAGACACCTCAACAGGGAGATAAGAACGACTAAAGTTGCGAACGTATCAATATTCGCGGAAATAAAGAACGGAGACTTTCTGGCGTGCGTGGAGAACACCGTTTGGAGCGGGCCAGGCCTCAAACCCTCCTCCGAGTTTCCTTTCACCTTCTCTATCTCTGCCAGTACGTACAAGCAGGGGCTACTTAACAACCTACCCTTCTCTCTAGGGGAATAGCTACCCGGGCAGGCTAAATCGCATCCCTTCCAGCTGTCCGTCTCGAAAGCTTCGCGTCCGAAAGCGCAGCCGTGCCCAGCTTGCACTTTGCAAAACGAACCCTTCGAACTTGAACCTCGAATTCGGAGCGTCCCGTAAAGGACGAGAAGAGGGAGGCGGAGGGAGGCCGGACTGGGCCTCTCTGTTTCCCTCCCTCCGTTAGCAGAAGCCTTTCTGGTCAGCCCCGGCTGCCCACCAGCCGGCCTGCCTTTGGGTGCGCCTCGCCATGCGCGCGGTCCGGAGGTCTACTAGTCGGAGCAAAAAGGTGGAAAGATCCCCGGGCAAATCTCCCCTCTTCCTTGATGCCCTTCAGTAACTACGACCAGGCTGGGGGGAAACGAAACCCGCAATTTTCCACCGGGAGGCTTGTAATAACCATCATCCTCTGTTTTTGCTCTCTCCCCCTGGGCAATGTAAAAGGCATGCCTGGATCGACTCTCTCCTCTTGCACACGACTTAATGGCTTAATGGGGACGCGGGGCCGGCTGGGCGAATTAAGAGGAGTGGAAGAAAGGGGATCCAGTCCCTTTCCCACGGTATTCGAGGTCTCTAGGTTTGTCTTTCAGCCGGGGAAGTTTACCTGCACCCAGACAGACGAAGAAAGAAACTTCTCCGGCCGAAAGGGGGCAGGGGGAGAGACCCGTCCCTCGGTTTTGCTGTCCACACGGTTCTCTTGCCGCCCTGGTCTATCCAAAAGCGGCGCTGAGTGATTGTCGCGGCTCCACGGCCATCTCTCTCACACACACCTGCGTTGAAAAGATGGGGGCAGAAGGCAGCGGGCGACTCTCACCTGCTTCAGCTCCCTGCTTTTCAAAAGCAAGACAACAGGCAAGCAAAAACAGTCGCGGGGATCCACGGGGAAGTGAAGTCTGAACCCGCTCCTTCCCCAGAATTTCTGAGAAGCCCCACGGCCCGTTTTGCATTTTTTTAGAGGCTGCGAACCAGCGCCAGGTTTTCCCGGCAGGTTAGGGACGAGAGGAGGAAGAGAGATGCGGACGGCTACGGGGGGGGGGGGCAGAGAGAGACTCTTAGCATCTCGCTCGCTTCGTGTTGTGGTTGTTGTCGAGAACTTAAGACCCGCACATCGGACTGGGGAAGGCTCCCCGCTCCCCGCTCGTTTTAACGAAATCTCTCCGATCTTACACCGGTGGAAGGACTAACACACACACACACGCCATGGCTTCACCTGAGTTCTGCCCAACACAAGGCAACGAAGTGGTGCCTTCAGCCCAGGAAGCCCATTTTTTCTACAATATATATATATATATATATTTAAAATCGACTCGGTCTTGCTTCGTGGGCTGTCTTGAGGCCTCTGAAGCAAAAGCTTTTATTTCCAGCTTTGCCCACGGAAAACAGTTAGGGATTATAAGCAGGTTTATTTAAAGACAGCACACCGTGGTGCGATTTTCCTTTTTTTAAAAGCACCTGGCTTCCTTCTGTTTACAAGAATCCCAGCCTGCTCCTCTGCTTTCGGCCTCGACCCCCCCCCAACCCCCCACCCCCGCCGCCCTTCATGGTCTCTAGCTGTCTTTCAACTTTATTTTGCAGCAAGGCGCTCAGTTGCTAATTTACTAGAGGGCTTTGCCCTCCTGAACTCTAATGGGAAGATCTTCGGCTTGAAGTTTCTGAGCAGGCGGCGAAGGGAAGGAGCCACACGGCAGAAATCTGCCTGAAGGGGTCGGGCGGGGGGGGGGGGGAGGTGCGCGGAGGGCGGGGGGGGGGGTGAGCCGCTGAGACCAAACCGTGGAGAAGCTGCGAGTTTCACAAGAAACGCTGCCAAAGCTTCCCCTTCAATCTCTTCCCGGCCCCAGTGGCGCAGAGGCGGCTTCTCAAGTCAGAACTAGTTAACAACTCGAGCGGTGGGACGGCGGCGGGGGAGGGGGTCGCTCGCAGGAGGACCCGGGATGAGTCCGAGCTTGAGCTCCGCAACTTCGGGTGGGGTGGGGTGAGCCGCTCGATTGCTTTCAATTGGGCTCCGTGGCCCTTCGGATGCAAAAAGGAAAAGCGAAACAAAAAAGCCTCCTCGGCCCCGCAAACAGATCTATACCCACCTCCACCCCGCTTTCGCAACAGACACGGGCCGGGTCGGAGAAGGGAGCCGAGCCAAGACCTCTCCCGCGCCCGCCCCTTCCTTCCTTCCTTCCGTCCTTCCTTCCTTCCATCCTTCCTTCCCCTCGGCCCTTACCTTGGAACCGGTGGCCCAGGTATCTGTACCTGTGGATCAGCCAGGGGTAGAAGGTGGAGGGGTCCCTTTGCTGGGAGGCGAAGAGGGGGTGCGGCGAGTGCGAGGAAGGCAAGGGGTGGGCGGCCAGGGCGTGGGGCGGGGGCACCGGGTGGACGGGCACCGCGGCGGGGTTGGGCGGGTGCGAGACGGCCTCGGCGAAGACCAAGTCCGGGTTGGCGTAGACGCCTCTGCCGCCGGCGTGGAAGCCGTTGAGGAAAGGGTTCACGGGGCCGGAGTTGGCATAGCTCAGCGCCGCCGGCCGGATGGGGTCCTCGGCGCGGGACGCGGGCAAAGCGGGGCTGTCTTTGGCCACCAGCGACTCGATGGTGAAGCAGCGCTTCGGGGCCGGCTGGAACATCCTGGCGAGGCGGCGCGGCGCGCGGGGAAGAAGGGGCCTCCTCCTCGCTCCCCTCGGCGCCCCGGCTCCTCCGCGAGCTCCCGGCGGGGCGGACGGACTTCTCGGGCGCTTCCCCCGCTAGATCCACAGCCTGGCCGTCGGGCGGCCGCCGGGGAAGGCGGCGGCGGCGGCGGCGGGCGAGCGATGCGGCCACATGAAGAGACGGGCGCCCGACGGGGAGAGCCGCTCGGCCGCCGTTCCGCCGCGCTCGTTGGCTCACTTCATCCGCCCAGAGGCGGGGGGAAAGTTGCCGGGCGAAGTTCGCCGCCTTTATGAGTCCCCCTTTCCTTCCTCTTTTCTTCCTTCCTTTCCTTCCTTCCTTCCTTCTTTCCTCGCTGCCCGTCTTCCCCCACCCCTCTCGCTTTCCCTCGCGCAGCGCCCAAGGCGGCCCCCAGCTAGGTCCAGCGGCAATCCATGGAGAGCGCGAGATCGGGTCCCTTTGCCCAAAGTGGTGCAAACGATTTGTTAGTTCGTGAGCCTAATTAGTGCCGAGGATCACATAAACAGCTTCCTCTGAAGCCTGGTAAATGGCTTGATGATTGGTCGCTATTACTCGCCCGGAGGTTGAAGGGGGAGACTCTTTAAAGTGCGTCAGAGGGGAGAGGCGAACTTCTGGACGACGCGATCCTGGAGGGATGGATCCGGGCCCGCACTGGAATGGACTCCTCCGCTCTCGTGGACGGGGGGGGGGGGAGAGAGGGAAAGAGCGGGGGAGAAAGAGACGACTCGCAAGAGGCGAGGAGAGCAAGACGCGTCGGCTACGCCGGCGGCAGCTGGAGGTCCCGCAGAAGCGTGGCGGGCGCCCCCGACGTGCAGGTAGGAACCCGCGAGGCTCGACGGCTCCGAGCAAGCGCGGGGGAGGAGCCGGGCGGGGGCGCGACGCGATCGTGGGG
Source organism: Aspidoscelis tigris stejnegeri (assembly GCA_023333525.1). Taxonomy (NCBI): domain Eukaryota; kingdom Metazoa; phylum Chordata; class Lepidosauria; order Squamata; family Teiidae; genus Aspidoscelis; species Aspidoscelis tigris. Next base: position 66,686,705 of record JALMGA010000002.1, on the reverse strand, counting down.
TGCGAGACGCGCAGCCCCCCCTTCCTCAGGGCCGAGGGGAACCTGGCCGTGCCCGAGGAACCCGGGCCGAGCGGGGGCCCGAGAACGGAGCGTCCGGAAAGCGTCCTCTGCGCGGCTCTCCCGCTCCCGCCTTCTCCGTCGCCTGTGCGGCCGTCGGGCGCCGTCAATTTCCCTTTCGGAGCCCCGGCGGAACCGTCCGGGCGGAGGGCGCCTCGAGCCTCCGTGCCTTAGGCGGCGCCTCGGGGAGCCCGACGACGACGAACAGGGATGGAGACCCGCGACGGCGGCGCGCAGCTTTTGCGCCGGGCCGAGCGGGGCTTCGCTTCCCTCGGCTCGTCTGGGCAGCATAGCGGGGAGGGAGTTCTCTGCCAGGTACACGCGAAGGAGCCGGAGCGTGGGAGCCTGGCAGAGGGAGGGGCGGGCGGGCCGTCCGGGAATCCGGCCTTGTCCGGGTTTTCGAGGTTGCCGAGGCGTCTGGGGACGATTTTTAGGGCCGAGTCCTCGTGCTCTCATTGGCTGCCGCGGTCGAATAATTATGATCACATCGTAGCTCCTCTGGCTCTGGCTTACTGTTTATTGGTAGTTAAGGATCTATTATCCATTCATCAACCTCCTATTTTTACCAATTACACTCTTCCAAAGTGAGGCACCAGCAGGTTATTTTTCACATTCGCAATTAATGATTTTTTTTAAAATGGCTTATATGAAATCTAGTTCGCTGCAGTGTGATTTGTTTTGGAAGGTAAAGGGGACGCGCACTTGAGTGTCGGAGGAGACGGGCGAATGGATGTTTCCAAAACTTTTCCTCCCTTCTCCCCAAGCCCCCTTCGTTCTTCCCTCCTGGCCTTCACTCAATATAAGGTACACAACATAAAAACTTATCACTTTTATACAAACGTGAGACGAACCCATCCTCCCCTCTTAGAATAACTGTGCTAAAATCCTCTAATTCGCGCACGGAGGACAAGCGTGATGCCTGTGGAAGCACTGCAAATTTGGGAGGTGGATTAATTAGAGAAAGAAAGAAAGAAACCCTGACATTCTGGCGCTTCTCCTGGTGCCTGCTCTAAACCCTGCCTCTGTAGGCGCCCACGGTGAGGTCGAAAGGGCTGCGCTTTTTTCTTTTCTTTTTGCATACGATCAGATGGCATCCCTGGTGCAAATCATCCTGGCCATAAATCTGAACCCTTGTCTGACGCTGGATGGAGTTTGCATGTACCTAAAGATATGGCGAGACTCCATTTATGTATTTCTTTTCTGAAAAAAACCCATCGAAGTAGATGGACAGAGGGGCGCATTTTCAGCTAGTGTGTTGGTCCTTGTATCCTCGATGTTCGCCGTCTGATGCTCTTGGATTAGACTCTTGGGAGCCGTCATCCGCATCTCTGCTGCTACTACTACTGTTAGGACTACCAGCTTTTTTTTGCCTAATGACGGGGGGGGGAGAGAGGAGGAGTGGGGAGGCGCTGAAAGAAAGCAGGCAACTTTTTAGCTCCAATTCCCTGCAACCTTTCCTGGCCCTTTATGGAGAGTCTCTATATTTTGCCTCTAAAGCCAACGAGGACCACCGCTTTTTAATTCCTGGAGTCACGCGCGTGTTTCAGCAAGCGGATCGACGGGGAAGGCTAGTACATAAAAGGGACGGGCTCTAGGCTCGCCCTAAGGGCACGGGCAATACGAAATGCTTTCGTCCCATTCCCGGCCCTGTTCATCACAGGCCGCCGCCGCCGAATTTCGAGGACTTCGAGTCCCCAGAGCTGCAGGAGAGGCAACGGGGCGTTCAGCCAGGTCGTCGGGTTCGCTGCCTTAGGCATGGGGGCCGGGATAGCCCCGTGGTTTTGTTCTCAAAACCCTTGTGCTAAAAGTTCGGGGGAGGAGGACCGTTGATCGGGGGCCTCCGTGGCATCGGTACCGGGGGGGGGGGAATGTGTAGGATTTAGGTTGGAGGACCAGAACGAAGGTGTGGGGGGGTGCGAGCCGCCCTTGCACCTGCACGTGCGTGCGTGTGCGTGTGTGTCACACTGCTACACAACTCTTTTAAAGTTGATCTGGGTCCCAGTTCAAAACTTAGGACTGCGAAAAGAGAAGAAAGGCACAAAACTTTCCCTTTTTCTTTTTAAAAGGCAAAATAAAAGCGGCTTCTGCCACAGAAGGAAGTCTCGTCATTTGAATAGCTCCTGGTCTAGAGACTGAGCTCGCTTGACGTCCTTTGCTGAAATAGCTTCGGCGAGTTCGTGAAAGTTAGACGGGAGTCGGACTCCTGCCGGGTGGGAAGGGCGCTCTCGGCCCGTTTTGGATGCGCTTCTCCTCCGCTCTTCAGCCGATTCTCGCTCTGATTTGGCCAAGTCAAAGGAGACTTCGCGGTCCCGTATAGGGAACCCCAGAGTCGCGATCCGTGACTGTGTTGCCCTGACTCCGTGCGGGTTTTTCACCTGGAGAGCGTCCGGGAAGGGAAGGGAAAGGGACGGGACGGGACGGGACGGTGAGGACCCAACCTTGCTCGCCTTGCAACGTTTCCTCCTCGGGAGTCCGGATCCTGGAATCCAGCAATGAAACGGCTTGCTGGGAACTGGAATGATTCCCCGTTTCCGTAAATGAGTTCCGGTAAACCCTGCGTGACAGCTCCTTCCCACACCTAACCCTTGCTCTGGCGTCTGCATTTCTCCCCGCCCTTCCCTCCGCTCCGGGATCCACGGGTCTTTGTCGAGGCGTCGAACGGGACGCTTTATCGACAGCTGTTTCTCTTGCTTTAACCCCGGGCCAGCACCAGGCATCTGAGTTCTTTGCTTTAGTCCTCCTTCGAAGGTCCTTTTTTTTTTAAAAAAAAAGAGAGAGACAGAACACGGTGGAAGGGCCGAGCCGTTTCTGGAATGACTTCCACGCAGAACTCCCCGTCGAGGCCCGTTCGGAGGCGCTCACCGAAAAAGTTGGGTGTTCCCGGTTAGGTGGAAGCCCAAGGGTCCTGAAGGAGCCGCCCGGCTTTTCCGTCTCGGCAAATAAATCTTGGCTTCCTCCACGCCGACGCTCCTGGAGCCCTAGAAGGGCCAAAGGCCCGACGGCGCTGCGTTGCCGCTGTCCCTTTCCGCTCCTGCGGCCGCGGCACTGGCTGAGCGGACGGAAGGCAAAGCACGAAGGAGGATAGAATGGGAGGGGAAGGAACGTGGATTGCGGGGGGGGGGGGAGAGAAGGGAAGGGAAGGACAGGTAGGCGACAACGGGAGGCAAAAGGGGTGTCAGCAGGGGCAAGAACCCGAGTTCAAGTTCTCCGTGGACGCAGTGAGAAGTGGTGGTGGCGGCCGGGAGGGGGTGGTCGAAGTTGCGCTTTCGAAGGCGCGGCCTTTCCGGCGAAGACCCTCTTCGCCCAGGGCCCAGGTGGGTGAGCCGTGGAGGGGAGCGGAGCCTCCTTCAACCCTCGGAAGAACTCCAGACAGGCCCTCTCTCCCTCACCCGCCCTTCATGGACGACGGGCGGCCCCGCGAAGCCTGCTGTCTGTCCCCCGGTGCTTGAAGCGGAGGGGAATCCGCGGGGGGCGGGGGGGGCACAGGGCCGCTCTCGCGGCAGCGGCGTTGCGTTGTTTCTGCTTTTGTTGAGGGAAAATGCAAGTGAGGAAGGGGTTCCGCGACGCCCTGGGCCAAGTCGACCCGGGTCGCGTTCTGACACGCGTGTTCACGTTCCTATCAGAGATAGGGGCTCTCTTACGAGCTAGACACGAAGTCCCATGTGTTGGAATGGGGCATCACGAAGTCGGAGCGCCTATTATAGGGTCGAAGCCTCAGCCAGCCGGCCAAGCGACTGGGCAATTAATTTTCCACGATTAACTTAGGTCCGGACAACTGATTCGTAACAGGCGATCCTTTCTCACCTCTACACCTGAAGGACCCGTGGGTGGGGGGAAGCCCAGAGAAGGTGTTAACTCGGCGTAGTTTTAGACAAACTCAGTGTATACAGAGTCATAGTCCTGGTGTAAGGACCCTTTTGCGATTTAATTCCAGGTCGACAGCGACTGTGGTTACATTTAAGGTTTAATCCAGCTTCGGTCCACTTTCAGAGTGCGAGAATACATCAGCAAAGTGACAAGCTGTTTTCTTTCAATGTTAAATAACTCAGACAATTCACCTTTGGGTTAGACAATATGGAAATAAAATTACTGGTCGCTTTGCTGATGTGCTCTCTCGCTCTGAAAGTGGAGTGAAGCTGGATTAAACCTTACGTGCGACCACAGCCTCAGTATCCAAGGGTGTCGAGTATACGCTAAACCAGAGAAATGTGCGTGCTAAGAAGTCATTTCATTTTATTTGTGTTTTGATACGTTCACATTAATAGGCTTTCTCTCTCTCCCCCCCCCCCTTCATATCGGGACGTCAGATTAGTGATATGAAGCAAAGACCAAATAATTGAAGGGCCAGAATCACAAACCCTTTACAGATTTAAGTAGCAGTTTAGAAACCCATAATCGGATTGGAGTGCCATCAACCGAGAATACTTTGGAAGACCCTGCCCGGTACAATTTAGGCCCCTCCGCCTGTGCCTCCGCCCTTCCTAGGGACCTGGAAGGTAGTTCAAACGTTCTTAGTTTATGGCTGCTTCATTTCACGAATCAGCTCTCTCACTTTGCATGGAAATTCTTCATTTCCTCCCCCGCATCATTTTTGGGAGAGCAAAATCTAACGTGCACAAGTTTTAACAGGCCACAGAAAACATCAGTTTTGTAAGAAAACACATTACTGCATTAAGAATAATTTTAAAAGAATTCTCGACCTTCGCTAATTCCGATATTTTGGCAAATCTACTTGGGCTTTAAGCATTTTCCAGGATGCATGTTCATTACCAAACGTTTTATTTTTAAGAGTCTGGTGTTTCATAAAGACACAAGACAAATAAATAAGTGGAAACGGGTCCTTCAGCCTTGAACAAAATCTGTGCGCCTGTAGCGCCGCCTCGTGGATGACGTCTGGAAAATGGAATATAATCTCAGAATAGAGATCTTGCTTTTTTTTTTTAAAAAAGAATAATTAATGCATATAGAGAGACAACTTCTTTCACTTTGTTCCTTCCAGCATAAACACACCTTAGTATGCATGATGATACTCATTTTCAGGATGCCATTATACCCGTCCAAGTCGTGCTATTATAATCTTGTAGGTTTTCTTTTTAAAAAAATCCTTATACAATACGTTATTTATATGTTTTTGAAGATCCTTAACTCATATATCTCAACACACATGTGTGTCAAATGTGGGTCGTAAAGAGTGATTAGAGGTGATTTTCTTTGGAAGTTATTTCCCCCCTCAAAATGCCCGCACGGTACTTGCAATGGAGATGTGAAAAATCAGCCCACATATTTCTTAGTCAATGTCCAAAATTTCTTCTGGAATGCATAAAATAAATATTTCAACTATGCAGAGTATGTCTTGTGCTACACGTACGAATGCTCCTCTTTCTCCTGCGCTCTAGCGATGCGGTTTTCAAAAATGTAGGAAAACACTTTGTGCTTCCTCTCCATTTACAAAGCTAATCTAATTCTGGGATGAAGGAAGTTTTGTGCTTGTTTTCCCTGCAGCTACAACTACAAATGTCGCACTTGGACTTTAAATTTAATCCCCGGACCATCCCTGTTCCTGAGTGACAGAGTAAATAGGTATGTCCAGGCAAATGCTTCATAACTAGGACTGTCCCGTTCTTCCCTTCGGCTTCTAATTATTTATTTAACTTAAACATTATTTATATTTTCCCCTAACAATAAACACCCCAATAGGTACTTGGAATACGTCCCAATTCCGACTGTTTTGTTTTCTAATGGAGTCTGACTTTATGAAATTGCTTTTGGATACAATGAGCGCTCTAAGGGACCCGCATAGCAACCATATGCTCTCTGGGAAACAGCAGCCCCAGATTATTGCACTGATGTCCATGTTGGGCTGAAGCCACCGGAAAACTTGTTGCAATCGGGGAATCCAGGTGGATCTGGAAACAGAACCTGAGGATGCTGGAGTTCTCCCAATAGGTTCCAAGGTTCCTTCTTCGGCCTTCCCGACCCATATGAATTCGCTGTCCCATGGTTATCCCAACACAAGCAGCGCACCCAGTTTGTCTCTCCTGCTTGTGTGGCTGCATTGCCTCCGATGACCCAAGAGAAGAATGTGAGCCTCCCCCCCCCTTGACTTTTTCCCATCTGCCTTTGTTCTATCTGGGCTCTTCTCAGTGTCCTCTCGCGCTTAAGAAGGCCGCTCTTCCTTTCCAGGGCCGCTTGGGCATTTCACCTCAGAGCTGTAGCTTTGCGAGGCAAAATTCTGGCGGTGAACGGACTCTTCCAAGAAAGCCCATGGCAATCCACCACGACCACCACACACACGAACAAAGAAAAGTTCAAGAATTTGGGGAGGGTTGCATAGTGGTGACTTAGACCGTGAGAAGAATGCTGGAACATCTGGAGACCTTGTAATATCTGCTCCAGAAATTGGTGGGAAAGTTGCATCTCCCCATTTTCCTCAAATTGTGTGCCTGTAACTAATATCAATTAAAATTAACTCTCATTAGACTCTGGTTTGGATCCTTTTATTTCTGAAAGCATTGACTGCAGTACGAATTTAGCAAGTTCATAGTAAGAAGTTACTAGCCCTTGCAGATATATGTGTTGAGGGAACCCAAGGCACAGAAACTAAATGAGTAGTGACAGAACTTGAATGAATCCAGATTTCAGCATTGAGGGAGGATTCCTTCCTTCCTTCCTTCCTTTGAAGCCCTTTCAGTTCCTCTCAGTATATTGCAGTGTTCTCCCATTTCTCCAGATGACTTGAACATGACAACAACCATCATATTCGGAGAGATCTTTTATCATAATTAGAATAAACCGTGCGTAAGATGTAGGTGTATATCAGAATGTATCCCCAGTGCAGAACCTTTTCTGAAAACCCACAGAAAATATTTCTGCATCTTAAAAGACCAAAGTTGTAATCCCAACTTTGTTTTCCTAGGAGTAAGCCCCGTGGGACTGACTGCTGTGAGGATCCATTTGTATTTAGTGAAGTTCCCTGTGTATGTGTGATGTATATTATGTACACGCATAATGTGTGTATGAACTCTTGAAAATGAAGTGCTGGAGATCCTTCCCCTTCACACTTGAGATGCATTCATGGGTTCCAAAGATCTCACTCCTGGTTAGTGGTCCTTCTGTGGGATAAGGAAGCTCTCCTTGAAGTTCCAGCGAGCACAAGATCCAGCGGGAAGAATGGCAACCCCCCATGGGTAAAAAAGAGGGAACCCTTTTTCATAGGGATAAGCTGCATCATTTGTTTCTACAAGCGTCACCAGTTAATATAATAATGCTTATGTGATCCCCCCTGTCTCCATGGATCTCTGCCTCAAAGGCCAACTGATCTACGACCGTTGGATCTCCTCAATGAGAGCTTCTTTGTACAATTTCCCAAACCCCTCTTTTCTCCCGCGCAATTGATCAGACACAAATAGTTGTTCTGCTGTCTATTTTTGCTTCCTTCTCCTCAGCTCCCATCCACAAGGCGGAAAGATTGGGCGGTCATGTGGAATCAGTGCTTTAAAGTTGACTGGGGAATACTGCCCGCCCGGTTCTGCAAGTGAATTTGTCCTCAGTGCCAACAAGTCAAGTTATCAGCTTAAGAGGTTTGTCGACTGCGGCGCCTGCCTTTGCATTGCACCCCTTCAGGCCTTCCCCGACCAGTTGAGTCCCCCCCCCCCATTCCTTGCCTTTCACTGTCCCCGCTTTCTTATTCTCATATTTCGAGCAATCTCAGAGGCGAAATGCAGAGGAGGCAGATAGAACAGCACGGAAGACGTTAGATAATAAAGTCAAGCCTGCTTGTGAAGCAGAGATTCAATATTAGCACATTAAAGTGTCATTTAGGATACTAATTAATACGTATTTCGTTTTAAATCATGCATTTTTCAAGGGCCTCAAGTGCATAATTTGCTTGCAGTGGCATCTTATGACTAGGGACATAAGTATGCGGAATTGAAACACACAACCTTTTCTGCTTTCCCCGTTTTCCTCTCTCCCTCCCTCCCTCCAACAACTGTGTTACTTCTCAGATGATGAGGCTAGTTGAACTTGTTCGAGTGCAGGATCCGTGTGGAACCCAGAATTGGACAGAGATGTCAGGCAGCCAGGAACCAGGCCCCCAAAGCCTTGTTTTGGGAAGGCCGTGCTTGGGAGAAGGGCCATTGGGTGAAGGCCAGTTCTCAGACTGTGGCATTAGAAAAGGGAGCACCCAAAATGTGATTACACGATTTGAGGTGGGGGTGGAGGTCACAAAAAGGGAAACAGGGTATTCCGTGTCTTTTTTTCTCTCCAAATAGGGGTTATTCCTGAGGAAATGTTTCAAGTTCCTGAAGCTCCAAGCTCCAAGAATTCACATTTTTGGCCCAAAACACAGAACTTGAGGACTGTGATCCTAAAAACAAAAACACAACACTGGGAGTTATTTTTGCTCTTGTCCACTTATGGGGAAGAAAACATTAACCGAAATCATGGATGGAAGAATTTCCAGTTTAGCCCATAGGCTGCTATGTGGTGAAATTTGTTAGAGTTTCTGGAATCAGGGTGACCACCTGGCACCTAAATCCTAAAACCTTTAAAAAAAAACACCCACTGATTTTCGTAGGATTTGCATTAGAGAAAACGTAAGCAGAAGTGAATTTTATTCCAATGCCCTACATAAAAATAGCTTTACATCTAGGGCTGTAATTAAATCCGGTGCCCACATTGTGTTACCTTCATATCTTACCACCCTGTCTATAATTTTTCAGCCACAAAGCAGAACTTCATTTAAAAAAAAAACCTCAGAGGATCCTTACCTTAGGGGTAAATTGCTTTTAAGAATTTTGGAAAAATCCATACCAGCTTTTATAGACTTTAACATTCCAAGTACTTATTCCTCCTTGTGTTAGATCCATCCTTAAAATAAAACATTAAATTCTAGAATCCTCACATGGGTGAGGCAGCCTTAAATTAATTTTGTTTGGCAGAAGTCTGTTGGGGACTTAGGATACAGTGCAGTGGAAGCCTCGCTGACTTATTTGCCTGTTGCTGTTTTCTTTTTAATGTCAAAATGATTCCCCTTCCCCCCCTCTGAGATAAATTACCCATTTCAGAGATCATATCCTCCTTGTTGTGGGAATCTTTGAAAAACGGAGGATTTATGAGCCCCTCTTTATTTCCTCGGGGTTTAGATGGAAGTTCCAGTACAAACCAATTTCAAGCTAGTAAACCCGGGGGCGCATGGGCACGCGTGCACACACACACAAGGTTCCTTTTGGTGGTATTTCAAGTGGGTCAAGGTGAGGACTAAAATTAAGCCTGACTAAGCCTGAAGCCCTAAACTCACCCACCCACCCACCAGCCAATCTTTCTGAACAGAAGGGGACTTTCTGCTAAATCCAATATCGACATATCTTTCTGGATCAAACCATGGGAAAATTAGTTCAAAAGACAATGGACAGGGGTTTGGGGACTCTGTCTGACCACCCCAATGCTTAGTCAAATGTGGGGACCGGGAAGAAGTGGCTGCAGAGCACTAAAAGTATTTATGAACGCCACAACTGCACACAGTTTCCTAGACTGGCTGCCGCACAAGTCAGTCTACATTTTTTCCTTAGCACAATATAGCACAGCATTGTTATTTCTCCTGGTACATCTATGGCCCACCTGGTGTCATGGGGTCCGAGGGAATTGCCAGACGTAGGCAATGGGTCAAGGTGGCAACATGCTTGCATGGTCGACCATGACGCAAAAGGGAATTTTTGCTTAGATATTGGGGATTCAGAGCTAGCAAGCTAGTCTCCCACGGGTGGTAGTGTTGGTGGTCTGATTTTCTTAGGGGCACGGAAAGCTAGCCTCCACCGACAGACTGATTAAATCCTTGCTGTAAATCACAAAAAAGCCGAACACTTGAAATAGCTCAGATCAAAGCCCTGGTTGCTTGGAGTGAAGTCCGATTATCTTAAAATGCGCTTCGAAGCAAGTCTGACCCCAGGATTTAAAGCTTTCATGCACAGGTCCAAACCGGTTGCTGTAAGGAGATTTATTATTTATTTAACTAACTAACTAATTTATTTATTTAAAATTACTCTGGCCACCTGACCTCATCCGAAGCTGGAAATCAATGCATGTGAAGAAAAAGGAAAGGAAGGAGACAAATAAAGACATCAGCATCAATGTCAGCAATTGGATTTGACTCGTACTCCTGGCTTCGAGTTTCCCTGTCCAAAAGCCCCATTTGGCCTGTGGTCACACCTAAGGTTTAATCCAGCTTCAAGCCACCTTCAAAGTGAGGGAACACATCAGCAAATGACCAGTAATCTTCTTTCCATGTTATCTATCCCAAAGGTGAATTTTCTGAGTTACTTTCCTGATGTGTTCTCTCACTCTGAAAGTGGACTGAAGCTAGATTAAAATTTAAGTGTAACCACAGCGTTTTGGATTTAATATATGCAGGATTTGGCATTAACTCTTCTGCATTCAGTGGAAGAAAAGAGTTCTAGCATCCACTAAACTTGTATATGGTGCTTCCTTAGGCAAATGGATGCACAAATGTGTGTTTGCGTGTGTAAACCATGCAAACACCCACATTTTGGTGAGGAGATCTGGCTCTTTGGCTCACAGGCTGAAACATCTGACACAGCTGCCCTCAAAAGCCAGAAGAAACTTTCTTCTTATGTTCCTGACAGGCCCACAGTTCACAGATCTTTGGGTAGGTTGTGCATTCATGGAAGAAGCAATGGCCCAGCCAGGGTGCATTGGCCATCTGCTCCAGATGTGCGTGAGAAAGTTACAGGAATTGCTGGGCAGAAGGACAATCGTCTGCTGCTTGTAAATGGGCGGACTAGCTTTGCAGTGGGGTGGAAGAAAGGAATGTGAGACATTTGCATGTTTACCTAGAGGCTATCTAATCTTCTTGATTTTGTTTTTGATGCAAAATCTATTACCTGTCCAACACTGCTGGGAAGAGCTGGGTAAAAAGTAGGAAGGCTAAATGAAATCCTTTGTGCTCTGCAGCTCATACTTATTCCTTTGATCAGATTGCGGTCATTAGGAAACAAAACATAATTTGCTTTGAAAAGCTGAATTGACCCTTCGCTCTTTCTCCGTCTCAAAGAACAAAACGTTTGGCATTTCTTATCTGTGGATGGAAGGCCAGGACTTCACAGTCTTTGGCCCTTTCTGCACTGGTCCTTATTCTGGATTATGTCCAGGAATAGGGGCCTGCCATCTGCACATTGGTGCAGACTACAGCAGATCCCAGACTTGGGGTAATTAAAAGCAACGAATGCTTGTGGATTGATGTGCTCCAACAACTACACAGATGCATAGTTATTGTCTATCAGTGCTTGCAGAGCAACGCGGAGTTTATTCAATTTTTCCTTACCCCTAACTGAAGTAGTCTGAACTATCCAATTTTAAAACAGAACACATCAAAACTTCATGGGCTTTCTCCATCAAAAGCACCAGGAATGATCTCATCAATGTTATCATGAAATACTGGGTTCACATTCAGGCAAGGGAGGTGGACAACAGATATTGGGGGGGGGGAGATGATGCTCTATAGAAGTGTAATTTGTCAATGGCAGGATTTTCCTACAGAGGGCGGGTGGTGCTGTTGATTTTAAAGCCAGGACAGATGGTTAGGAGATGTCCAATAGGATATGCAAACTATAGAAGATCTTTGTGAAGATATAAGCAGTATATAATAAAACAGCCTGTTGCACAATATGTTAACACCCCAAGGCTAAATCTGTGGTGTGGAAAGGGTGGTGGAAGATTCATTATAAACAACAGGATTTGCTTCCAAGGAAAGCTCTGGAGAAAAGGTAGAATGGGGAAAGAATGGGAGAGAATGTTCAACATACCCTGTTAGACATTTCAAAATGATCTAACTGATAGGTCATTTAAAAACAGAGCAGGGATTTATATGGAGATGCTGTGATATGTAAGAATATGAAACTATATGGCTGCACCAGTAAAAGTACATCATTCATGCAAAACCAACCATGAGTCCCACAGCATACCTTACATACATACTCAGAGAAGGTCAGTTATCAAGACCTGTTTTGTTCTGTTCCTGAAAGTCTGTGTAGTTTATGGGGCATTACTTTTAATACTGGACTGTAACTATGTTGACAGTAAGAGAGTTTCAATATGTATGGATATTTATAACATCTGATATTCGGAGGAATTTGGACCTTCATATACGAATCGAATATACAACATTCATACATTGACCTTTGTAGTTGTACAAATGTTTTGGAACATTCGTGAACCTGGGGAGGTTGGAAAGCGGCTGTGCCAATCACATCTGCAATGGATCCAGAGTGCATTAGACATGGATTGAGAGCGGATTCAATGTAGATTCAGGCAGATTTGATGCTTTCAGTGTGGATATGTTACAAGATATGTATCGGATGCATATCAGATACATATGCATTTGTATCAGGAATTCATTTGAATATATTCATATCGAATAGAATCCTACCACATTCAAAGGGAATCTATTTGAAGAAATATGAATTTTCTTACATTCAGCTCAGTACAAATTGAATGCAAAAAAAAATCCTTCGTGCACATCCCTAAGGCTCAATGCTACTGAATGGAATTCTTTATGTTCTTCTTTCTGAATTATGATTTCTGCTATATTGAAAGAGTGACGTTATCAGAGACAAAACTGAAGGTAGGTCATTTTAAAATTATGTTTTAGTATTTGATATGTTTTATCCTTACTGTAACCCACACTGGGACCATTTCGTGAAGGGTGGGACATATATTTCTTAAATAAGTAAAATAAATAAATTTGCATCAGTGTCACTGCAGGGCCTTTCTGGACTTGTCCCCGTAGTTTACTCCCAGTGCACTTCCAGATGGATCATCTGCACTGGAAGGGGCCATTTCATACTCAGAGATGGCCCTTCTGTGCAGGAGTGCCCTGGAAGTAAACTATGTGTGCAGCGCAATTTCATGCTCCACATCTGCACTTACCATGTGTCCAGCAGCATCCAGCGGGCCCCCATCCGCACTTCTATGGTGTATGAAGGGGCATGTGATGCACCATGCAAGTGGGCTGATTTGTCATGTGACATGCTGGCTTCACTGCACATGCACAGTGCATCCCTGTCATCCTGGTGATGGCAACGGCACATGTCCAGTGACGCTCCCATTGCAACCCAAGATAGCAGTGCCCAGACAAATCAGTGTCAAGATGTGTGTGTGTGTTGGGTTGGCATGCACTAGCATTTCCAAGTGCGAATGCTAGTACATACCAGGGAAAGCTCTCCATTCCTATCCCTCGATAGAACGGGAATTGCAAACTTCCCCCAGGACTTAAATGCTCAAGGTGCCTGTTAGCAGAAAGATTTAGTGTTCACAGACAGTCAAAAAGAAAAACAAGGAGAAAAAAAGCACCTTCCAGGCTATAGTTTGTGGGCCTCGTGTTCTCATTCTACATTTTCCACTTTTTCTTACCTAGAATGTCCATAAGGGGACAAGGGTCAGACTTATGGGAACAACTCTTCCTATTAACCATGTGTATTAAGCCACCTCTAAGCCTATTGTGCATGTGAATGAAGCCTTAGAAGCCCAACAAATAATGCTATCAAGGCTTTCAACATTTGGAATGGACATGGTTGTCTACAAGGGACTCCATAATGTAACTGAAAGAATGAGATCTGTATTGTGAGCATTAACTCCATAATTTGCACAGACTTTGTCATCTGTTTTGAACTAATGCCCAATGGATCACATGGCTTTGTTGAGACTGATGGGAGTTGTAGTCCAGAACATATGAGAGCACCAGTCCAGCAACTGCTGGTCTCAAATAGTCTAACTGTAGCCCAGGCTGTAGTGAATGAAACTGTAGGACAGAGCATTGGTGGTACGTTTGACATGCCAGGATGTCTTTGATTGCATATTTAGCATAGTATTTCTCCTGAAATGTCAGCCAGAATTTCCAAATGGTATGGCTGAAAAATGAAACAAAACTAAACAATATGTAGGCACCTATATACACTTTTTAAAAAATTCTAAGGAACACTGAATATGTTCTTTTCCTAAACCACCCAGCTTTTAATGTACTTTTAGCTTTTTTTTTAGTGACTTTCCTTTTATTTTAAATTTTATTCTGTATCTTTCCCTCTTATGAGAAGTGATATATTTATTTTATTTATTTCTAATTCTATCCCACCCTATTTCCACAGGTCTCAATAAAACCAATATAAACCAATTAAAATAAACTGACTAAAACAGTAGCAACAAGGCCCTGAAAGGAGAGGAAGGGTGCTGCTTTAGCCAAAGGCTGAGATCAAGAATATTATGTTTAAAATAAATGATAAATACATAGGCTACCAAAGTCCAGTAGATCACCAAGCTCACACATGCAAACCTTAGTATAATAGGAATCATTTCTAGGCCAGAATGGATGTGTATTGCTCTGAGATTTTGATGTAGGTCTTCTTTCATCCTCCTTGGTCTTCTCTTTGGCTCTGTCTGCACTTACCAGCTTTAGATTTGGATCATGGGGAGGCAAGAGCTGGATGAGCATTGTCCAGGCTTCCCTAAGGCTGTGAGGCTTGTGCAAGCTTTGCAGCTGCCTCCCCACCCACCAGTGGCTAGGAGTGAAAACCTTGGGGCTTGGAGGAGGGGGGGGGGATTCAGCAGCATGCTATGGTGGATCACAAAGATGTGCCATGTGCATGCCTCCATGATCTGGATTATAGCCCTTAGTCTGGTTATAGACCCAATATATAGGGTCTACAACAGATCTGGATTAAGGACCTCTTAATCCAGATTTGGTTCCATCTTGTGCAGATGGAGCTGGACTAACAGGGGGCGGGGCCTCCTTGGTCTGCATTAATGTGTAAATCAGGAGACCTACCATCTAGACCAGAAGCCCTTTGATTCAGATCTAGAGGTTAGTGAAGCAAGGGCCTCTGAGATCTCCTAAAAGGTCCTCATGTTCTCACAAAATCTATTTTATGTTTGGCTGGACTATCAGAATGAATTTTCCCAGAACAGACTGGGACAATTCTTTTCTCCTGTTGAAATTCAAAATTCAATCATGAGCTAGGCCTGTCTTACACACAGCAAGGGATATTCTCATCCCAATACATGCAAGACTAATAACTCCTCTTGCTGCTGTCAAGGATTTTACTCCCCACCCTTCACATTAATCTGATAGTTTGTCTTCTACACATTTATGATGGTATTTTGAGGAAGGCTGTACTATGAATTCCAACCAGCAGGCAGTGGAAAGAAAGCAGCATGGGAGACAATTGTGCTCCATTCCATCTGTGAGTTCTACAGGGCAGAAGACAGTGAAGCATTTCACACAGCTCGGACCTGCAAGGAAAATAAGCAAGAGAGCAGAACTCTACGGCCTTTCCTGCCTTCAAGACTTTTTAACTTCTCAATCCAGAAGTGGGGAGAAGTGAACTGCAAATTTGGGTCAGAAGCCAACATCTGTTTGTAACTGGAATGAAGTTGTTTGTTTGCTTGTTCTGACTGTGTTGGGATTTTTTTTGGGAGAAGAATAAAATGACTTAAATTCTTGCTGGAACTTGTTCAATTTTTGTCAAAAAAATGTGACTGAAACTCATTACCACAGTAAGAGCAAAATAAATGGCAGTAGCAATTACCAAGCTGCAAGTGGTTATGATTGACTGCACATGTGCCGGAGATCCTTTGCTAGTCAAACCTGCTTTGCATGACTACTCTGAGGAATTATTTTTCAATTAGCTTGTACTGAATATGTCTGCAGCTAACAGGTGATGTAAATCTGCTTTCGCTTTTCACCAAAGCTGCTTGTAGATAGGACCTTTCTTGAGGCTGAGGAACAGGGAAAAAGCAGAGGTAATTGCACTGGACCCCACACGTGGTCAGATCTTCATCAGCACTTGAAATGATCAACTCAAAAGCCTAAGCATTATTTCAGATCCCACCTCTGCAACAACATTCTGTTTACTGAACTATTCATGTCAAGAAAAAATGCAAATTCTATTTGCCCTGCATATTTCATCAGCATGTGACCCATTAAGCCACTATCCTCCCATAGGTTGACTGATAAGGTTTATGATGGGCCAAGTTCCAACACACAAAATAATCAATCATCCCTCCCCTAACGTCTCTCAAGATTTACTCTAGTTGGACTGAGATAGATGTACGATCTGCAAGGCAGTTCAAACAAATTAGTGCATGACACTGGGCAGACACATGGATGGACAGATGGCTGGTGGTATTCATACACTGTTGCCTCTTTTAACACAACTGTTAAGCACTAATGTATGCAAGAATAGAAGTAATGAAGCAAGGCAATATTCATACAAATGACTGTGCATGGTCTTCAACTGCTTTTCCCACATCATTCATTATTGGGTGGATGGTGATCCTTCCCATTATGATCTATGTTTTCATAAACTAGACATGTGTAGCCAATGTACATGGAAACTGTGTTGGAGGAAGCAAGTAGCCATTTAAAAGCATGTGACATCAATCTTAGCTATATGAGGACCACAGCCAGACACACCCAACTTGACCTATTGTCACAATTCTTCAATTGTGTCCAACTGAAAACTGCTTACAGCTAAATCCCATTAGCTTGCAACTGGAAGACTCGGCTTGTATAGGAAAGTGATCTTGCCTTAAGGACCTTGGGCTGCAAGAATATACTAATATAGATAGCAAACCTGTTAGCTAATTCAGTTCACTTACCTCATCTGGAAAACCTGAATTTAATTTTTTTTCTTTATCTTTGCTTCCTCTCCAAGGCTGTATCCCCATGAAGGAATATAGCCATCCCCATGCAGCTTTTTTAGTCCTAGTTTTGGGACTATTTTTAAACAAAAAAAAGAGGCCTTTTAAATCCCCCCATGCAAACCCTGTCTGCAATTAAAGCAAAAAAATGGAGGTGTTTTTTTTAAAAAAATTCTAGCTGCAAATGCTTTCTTTTTCACACATCTCACCTCTCCCTTTTGAGATTACCGGCAAAAAGTGCACTCATGTGCATCTGCGAGGCAATTAAAAAAACAGGGCTTTTAACACCCACCCACCCACCCACCCCCTCAAACCCTGCCTGCAATAAAAGAAGCAACCGTGAAGGGAAAGGATTTCAAATATGAAGGGAATTACTTTCTTTTTCATACCTCTCCCTTTTGCGATTACTGACAAATGGGTGTGATAAAATGTATCATTTCAAAGTATTTCAGGGTTCCTAAGCTTCTCTTTTCAAAAGATACACATTTCTAGCAAAATTGTTTTAAAGGCCCCTTTAAATAAAAAACAAATTAAAGCCCCTTCTCCCCCTTTCTGTGAGCATGGCAAGGGAGGGGGGAGCTTTACAGATGTAAACCAACACCCACAGCTGGCTGCCACTGGCCAGAATGCTAGATCTACATCCCAAATAGTCCTGTATCATCCCCATGTGGGGGGAAATAAGCGGACACAGTTCCAAAAAGGGGACTCAGTCCTGTTTTCATCAGGACTTTTTTCTCTCTGGATTTAGGCAGGATAGTTGTCATTAAATCCAGGAATAAGGAATTGCATGGGGACACTGGGTGCTGAATTTGAATTTGATTTGGCTTAATTACAGTAGCCATGGGGACACTCCTTCCTGACTTTGCATTCAATTCAGATTAAAGTGCCCATGGGGATGCAGTTTAACAGCCCTACACCTTGCAAGAACAGTTTTAGAAGGGTATAAAAGCAAGTGATCTTTTTATTCAGTGTCTTTGGCTCCTCCAAATTCCTCTTCATCATTACTTCTAGAGCTTAAGTGCAGGCCTTTGCATCTCTCAGAGTTCACTGCTATGTCCTAGTGCATTTTTTCCTCGTATCACCATTCCAGTGTTCTGCATCCTGACTACAAGAACTGGACTTCACATCCAAGATCCAATGAGATTTGAGTTCTGTGTGTTTTGTGTGTGTTGGATCCAGTAAGCTGTGGGGGGAAATAATTTGCTGAAATTACACTGAGTACAAGGTGTGAGCATGTTCTTCCCCATTCCTGAGGCTTCTGCATGCTTATGAATCAAGGCAGCTTGTGTGTGCTTTTCTAACTTTTAGTCTTTCTCTGTGAAGTTTGCACTCTTATCAAGAGAAGACCCTAGAAAAGTTAGAATTCTTGCTGCTCCCTATTTTCATTTAGTGCTTTTTCTTCACTTCTCATTAACCGCACACTACCTTTGCTCCTTTTGCTTTTATTCCTCACTTTGTGTTATGCCTGAGATACCACAGGAAAATTTACTTTATGTCTATGTTACAGTAAAAAACTTCCTCTTCTGCTATAAGTTAGTGTTTAGTTACTTTGGAAATCTTGCTTCTTAATTTGCTTTACTGTTTGACTAATTCACCTAACTTGGAAACTTTGAATACTGTTGCTGTGTTTTATATAATAAAATTATTTACTGTATTCAAACTTCAATAATGCAAACTTTGTATCAAGATCAGTCAAGTTATTTCTCCTTCCCTTAGGATAGGCTTCAATTCATTATCAATCAAACCTAACTTTAAAAATTGTGTTTGTGAGAAAAACCACATTGCCTAGAGCAGCTCCCATAGCATTCCTCACCCAACAAGTTGGGCAGAATATGTCAAGGAAAAGAGGAAATACACTTTTATTCACTCAGCATTGATAGTTTATTCTTCTTACCTGTTGTTGCTACTAGTGAACATACTAACCAAATCTGTTCAGGGACAATATTGCTTAGGAATGCCTATTCATTATGTTCAAAATCTATATTTATTTACACTAGTTTATAGAGTTTGGAAAAGAGGATCTCATTTGTGGAACTTGAATGTTTCATTAGGAATACTGACCCACAGCAAGCTTTGTATTTCATAAATTCTTAGCAAGCTGTTGTAATTCTAATCTCAATATAGGTAGTGTTTGAAATGATTATCAGCACATCTGATTCACATCAGTTGAGCTAGTTTGGTCTAGTGGTTAGGGACCTGTACTCTTATCTGTGAATACTGGGTTTGATTCTGTTCTCCTCCATGAAGCCAGCTGGGTGATCTTGGGCTAGTCACAGTTCTCTTCTGAGCAGTCAGCCCCACCTTCCTCACAGGGTGTTCTGTTGTGAGAAGAAGAATAAAAGCTTTGTCAGCTTCTTTGAGGCCCCTTAAGTGGGTGAGAAAAGCCAAGTTCTTCTTCATCATCTATACTGGCTACAGTGGAAAGAAAATAAAAAAGGTCCTTGAATTAATAATAACTCTCATTAATACAGGTGGGGTAATTTTGTACCCCAGTAAAATGAAAGTGTAAATACATATTGTTTGTATTTTGTTTGAAAAATATGACTATTCAGTACAATTTTAAAATCTTAGAATACCCACCAGGGAATGGTTACTGCAGAAGCAAGCCAATGCCATATATGGTTCAGCCGCTGGGATTAAAAAGAAATGGCATATAGAACAATTTCATTACTCATAACTTTTCATTCATACCGACAAGGGTTAAAACAACCCTGTCCAGATGCACTGGTGATAACTTTTGAGTCTGTCAAATTTAGTGATGGCTGAATTCTCACTATAATGAACATCAAGGGTAAGTGCTAAAAAAGGCAAAGGAGAAAGGTTCCTGTCCAGCCCAGAGAATTCAATAGATGGGAAGGCAGTGGGAGAAGGCATTTTTGTGTTGACCCTGAGGTGCCTTATGCTATGATTAGTGTTTCCTCTAGTAACTGAAGTGGAAGATTGGCTTTCCACAGGGAGCTTCCCCATTCCAAGGCTACTATAAATTTAAGTTCAAAGTTTTTCATCAGCATAACAAATGGCATTAATTCTTCTGTACTATGAGAGCTCAACAACAATAATCTTCCCTTTAAAGTTGAATGCTTTCACACATTTCTTGGCTCCTTGTTTGTAATACTGCATTACTTTCACCTTCTTTCACCTTGTACTCACTCTGTTTCTTTAAATGCCTCGATTTGACACAGAAGCTGTATAGCTATCCTACCTAAGGACAGAAGTCAATCAGTTAAAAGGGCTGAGGTTGTTAGCCTGGTCCTCTTTCACTTCAACAGCAAAGAAAGGAACAGCTGAGGGACAATGGAGGACCAAGTAAATAGAATGTGGCTGTGATCACACCTAAGGTTTAATCCAGCTTCAGTCCACTTTCAGAATGAGAGAGAACAAAATGACCAGTAATTTTCTTTCCACATTATCTATCCCAAAGGTGAATTTTCTGAGTTATTTAACACTGAAATAAAACAGCCGGTTGCTTTGCTGATTCATTCTCTCACTCCAAAAGTTGACTGGAGCTAGATTAATAGAAAGTCCTGATGAGTCCAGAGCAGGTGTGTGCACAAATGCAATTTTCAGGATTTGATTCAATTCAAATTGAATATCCAAAAATTTGATTCAATTTAACTTTAACATTTAAATTTACCTGAATTTGATTCAAATTAAGCAAATTTGAATCTATTCATTCAAATTTTCAATTCGAATTTGCACTTACGAATGTCAACAACATTCATATGTACCTATATGCATCATTATGCATCCATATGGATCCGTACACATCTGTATGCATCCCTTATTTATTTATTTATTTATTTATTTATTTATTTATTTATTTATTTATTTATTTATTTACATTTCTAACCTGCTTTATACCCAAAGGTCTCTGGGCGGGTAACAACCTTAAAACAGATTGAAACAAAGTATACATTAAAAGACTTTAAAAAAAGAATTCAACAAATGTAAAACAATACACAATATGTTTAAAATAATAGTGTCTGTACTGGGGAAACATTTATCCCCTATGCAATCTGTTTTCATACCGTACAGATCCGTACAAATGTGTACAGATGCGGGAAAGTTGTGTATGTGCGAGTATGCATCGTGTACGTACCCATACCCATACGATTGTCCAAATAATTTGGAACAAATACATTCAAAAATTCAACATTCGTTCAAATATTTAAATTTGAATTTATAGACATTCACTTTGAATTCAAATGTCAAAATTCGAATGAATTATTTGATCATATTTTGAACGTTTAGAGTATTTGTGCACATCCCTAGTCCAGAGCAGGTGCATTTACAGTTTGATTTACTTTGCCCTTATTTGCTCTTCACCTGTCCCTTACTATGCCACCGATGTCAAAGGCGACAGGACTTGCATGATACAGCACCTAACAGTACCAGTTCTCTTTGGGTGGTTTGCTAAGAATTAACCACAGTTCAGCAGAAGCTTCTATCCAGCACTAATTGTTTGTAACAGTCTATTTTTTCCTCTTTCTTTTTCTTTCCCCCTCCCTTCCTCCCCCTTTTTTTGCCAAAAGTAATTGTTTTGGCTGCCCCCTAGGCCCTGTTGGTTCTGTCTACTACCATCACAGTTCATGTTAGAGTGTGGCTCTTTCTGCACTGGGCCTTCTTCCAGATTATATCCCAGAACAGGGAACTGCCATCTGCATGCTGGTACACACTTTGGCAGGGACCAGGCAAGGCCTGCTGTAATCCACATTGGCATGAAGATGGCAGGTCCTGACTCTGGGATATAAACTCAAATAAAGCCTAATGCAGAAGCGACCTGTCCTTAAAAAGCTCCAGGTGGGAACTGGGTCTCTTCTAGACTAGCAGATAAAAAAACACGGTTAGTTAAAAATTTGCAGCTTACCTGGCTGTGAAGCAATGACGCATTGTCCCCACTCCAAAAGGAGGTCTGCAGCTTCCTCCTTGGCAGCTGCGAGGTTTCCATGGAAGAACGTGCACGTCACGTGGAATGGGGCAGCCAAAGGGAGCTGAGCTGCAGGCTCAGCTCTTGTTGGCTATTTCTCGCCATCCTGTCAGGATGGCAGGAAACTTTAATTTACCTGATACTGCAGAGTGAGTGTTGATGGTTCCACAGCAGGTAAATCCGCAGTAGTGGTAAGCATAATGTGCCACCACTATGAGGTGTCAGGTGTGATACCCATGCACTGACTGGAAATCAGAATGTGCAGTATCCCCCATTCTGGACACACCCTCTGTGATTTATCTAACCCCTCTACTTCTTTTTCACAATAGAGAGCGTTCTTTTAGAGGAATGTATAAGTGGCTAAAACTCAGTGGTGGAGCAACTGCCTGCAGAGCTTTTCCCTCCTGTATCTTTGCCAAGAAGGCTGCACTGTGTAATCACCAGGGGTGTTTCACTCTTCCCTTCCCATCCGCTGGACAGGAAAGGGGTATGTTCACCAAATGCTGACTAGCATTCACACTTGTGAGCACTAGTTGCTAACAGCTCATGTCCTGCACAATCAATCAATCACCTGTGATTGATCTGGGGGCCAGTCCCCTTCTGGGCACTGCCATCTTGAGTGTGGTGCCCTCCATGACTGTGCGTGCATCAGCACTGTTGCTATGATGATGCTGATCATCTGTGTAGTTGTAGTCATGTCAGGAGGTCAGCAGAGCTGCCAGTGTGCTTGTGTGGCAGGTCCATTGACCCCCCTGTCCAACAGTCAGTGCTGGATGCTTCAGGTAAGTTTTTGATAAAGGTTGGTAAGCTTGTGGAACATGATTTCGTGCTCCACAGCTAGCTGATAATTAGTCAACTTCTGGGCAGGCAGAGGTCATTTCTATGCTGTAAACACCTCTTTCAAGTTCAGATGCACTTGCCCAGAAGTTTCCTAATTATTAACTATGGGCAGAAGTGTGAATCGGCCTCATGAATTGTATCCAACTCCATGGAACTAAAAACATCAACATGGTGTCATTACATCTTGCAATTCTGTATATAAGATTTTCTTCTGTTGCTCACTATATTTCCTGTGATGGCACACAGTAGGTTGAAGATTCATTACTTCTTTGTTTATAGCACATCCTTGGCTGGTTAGATTGTTTCTGTAATACCTTTCTTTTGAAACTGCATTTAACATATTGTGCAGCAAGATTTTGCATGATGGCTGCTAACACATGTAAATGGATGATAATTAATGCAGCAGGAGGATGACTCAAGTGGAAATTGATGCTTAATCTTAAAACCATCTAGCCAATGGATTTTATTATTTTCCTTGTGTATTGTTTAGCTAATGATTGATCAACTGATTCTTATTCTTTCATGAACAAAATATGGCAAGCCTTGTTATATGATTGATTAACAGATACACAGATGTTTTGTTTCCAAGCCTGGGAAATAGTTAATCAAAACAGTTGATCAAAATTAAAAACGTTCTTCAAGACGAGAACTTAAATCTGAAGCCCACTTCAGAAGAAGATATGCTACATCTCTGCTATGCGCTGAAGGCGACTTAATCAGGCCTCTAAGAAGCTGCTTTTCACTGAGAGTAATGGAAACTGACCTCGTTTTAGGTGTCTTTTCTGTATAGCAGAGGGTGTTCCTCACTGGCTGCTTTACTGGACCAGCAAGTATGCTAGGAGCCTCCCTTCCACTCATTGGTGCTGCCCAAGGAAGTGATCATCCAGGCCTCCCTTGGGCTGCACTAGCATTTGGAAGAGAGGCTCTTAGTACCCTTGCTGGCTCACGATGGCATCCATGGTGGAATTGCCCAGAGACACAGACACACTTTAGCATCCTCTGCGGCAGATTACTCTGAGAGCCAGTGACTGACTCAAAATCAGTGAGCTTCCATTGTCAAGTTCCAGCCTGACTTAGACATTACATCACATACCCAACTTAGGTCCTGTTTGTAATTAATTCAGCTGGATGGTATAAAAATACCATCCTGCTGAGGCTAAGATCAAGCACAGAAGAAGCCTTCTAGACTTCAAGTGCTGTGGAGCTCCTGAATCTGACCACCCAGCACTTCACCTGTAGAAGTGTAGATAGTCAGGACTAGGTAGGCCAGCTAGCCATGGCAAGAGCTCTGGCAATTATCTGGCTTGCACCCAAACATTGCCATGGTGACTGGCCTGCTGTTTCATGTGTGCAGAGCTGGAAAAGAGCAGGAGAGCTTGAGGGAGCTCTTGGATGCTCCAAGATGGCAATGGCATCATCACTGTGCAAACAGACCTGTCCAAGAGTGGCTGGAAGTGCCCTGTACAGTCGGTGTGAACAGCCTCTTACTAATTATTCTACTGGTGTCATTGCCACTTGTGGCCCAGAACTCATTCATCTCTGGAAAAGCCTGAAAGAGGTGCCAAATGTTTTCTAGTAGTTCGGGGGCCTATTTGCACTTAGGACAGCTCTGGTACAGAGTATCTATAACAGCTGTCCTAATTGCATACTAGAGGCCTAAGTGAGAATAGGCCCCAGCTCTCCTCACACTTAGTTGTGAAAGAATTCAGGAATTTTCTAATTAGTTGTCAGAGTAAGTTGTCATTTGTGCTTCTCCCTTCTGTCCATATTTACTGTTTGCTTTAACTTACAGGTGAGGTCCAGAACCCTGAATCTGTGGCAACCAGACCCCCAAGCTTGAACTATCCCAGGAGGAATAGCATGAAGAACTACGACTCTCAACCCTTACCCCCACCTTTGGAATTTTCTGTCAGCTTCATTTATTACAATGTTTCTAGTTTGCTCTGTAGAATGTATCTGCTTCAATTAGAATGTATATTTTGCTACCAGGGCAGGACTCAGGTTTGCAGGGAAAGTTTTGTTCTCTGCTGTTCCTTTTAACATGCAAGAAGGAGCAGAAGTGTTTAATATATTTTTGGGTCTTCTATTCACATCTATAAGGATTTTAGTTATATCTCCATAAGAAAGTCAAATTTTCAGGAATAGATACATGCCATCCTTTTCTTCCTATCCATCCCCGGGGGCAGTTTGTAAATTCAGCAACTGTTAAACCAAACTTAATGTTTGAAGACCTCCTTGCATGCATGTAACATGAGCAGGAGGAATTCTCTCCAATGCTCCGTAGGCTGGAATTGCACTGAATTGCTGTGTTGTTTGAAATGCCTTCAGAAGCATTTTGATCTCAGGTGTCTCCTAAATCAGCTTCCTGGTTTACATTAAGGGCTTTTCAGAAAACTAGTCCACACTTTTTAGCCTCTTTCCATTCATCCATTGGTTTCTGGTCCATCAATCCACAAATTTATTCGCTCATTCATGTAAGGAAGCAGAAAACGACTTCTGGCTCAGTTCCCTGGATGTGTTTTCCTGCTTATCATCAGGGAAGCTTATGTTGTGAGGTTACGTGTAAGTTATCTCAGGATCTAATGTATAGCTTCCCAGACATGATTCTGTAATATGATCACCACAATAATGTAATTGGCAAAAATACAGGTCAGTTTAAGTGTGCATTAACACATTTATTTTAATTCAAAGTATCACAGCTGGCAGCACAGCACAGGCCAGTGACATGGTGGGCACAAGGGATGGCTAAGAAATAACTGGGAGTAGCTCTTTTCTTTACCCTTCCTCTCTTCCAGGCATAAACAAAACTCAGTCTTAGTAAGTGACCAGGTGGATTTCTTATGGGTTTTCATGAGCTGTGAGAATTGGCTGACGTGAAGAGCAGAGCTGAGTCTCCACTTGCATTTATAGATGCCTCAGCTGCCACTCCAAAAGGTGCCTGCCACGGCCGCATTTCCATTTGCAGCAGCAATAAGCAACTTATAGCAATCACAATCCCATTCCTGGACACATTTGCCATCATCTGCCCTCCTGACAATCACCTGAGGGGGCTGTTGATGGGGGTGCAAAAAGGCACACAGAGGGAGGGTGCCGTGGCTATGATACACACAATGGGCCCACAGAATAGAAATGAAGATGGGAAAGCACTCACTGTTGCCACTGGGACTGTGCTTCCACAAAGCCATCTGTCACCAGGCATCTGGAGATTTGACCCAGGACAGGGAAGACTGTGAGTTAGTTAACTGATGATGATGATGATGATGATGAAGAAGAAGAGTTGGATTTCCTACCCTGCTTTTCTCACCCAGTTAAAGAGGACTCAAAGCGGCTGACAAAGCTTTCTGTTCTTCTCCCCTCAACAGACACCCTGTGAGGTAGGTAGGGCTGTGAGAGCTCAGAAGAGAGCTGTGACTCACCCAAAGTTACCCAGCTGGCTTCATGGAAGAGTGTGAAATCAAACCCGGTATTCCCAGATAAGAGTCCAGCTCCCAAGCCACTAGACCAAACTGGCTCAGTTTGTCTTCCAAAGAAGCTGTAGGTTTTCTACTTTTCTAAAAAATCCATATGGGTTATATGTGAGTAGGGGTGTCAGGAATGGTTTTTTTGCATTTGAATCCGAGTCGAATTGAATGTCAAAACATTTGATTCAATTCGAATGTTTAAAATCCAAATGCTAAAACCCTGATTAGAATCCGTTACATTCAAATCTATTTGTTTGAATGTTATTTGTATTTAAAGATACAAATGTTGACAACATTTGTATTTGCTATATGTATCTGTACGCGTTTCGTATGCATCCCATTTTATCTAATATTATACATGCAAATGCATACAGATATGTATAATATTAGTACAGATACGTATGTAATACATATGTATTTGTACATTCAAATGATTTGAATGATTTGAACGAATGTTTCGGAACATCCAAAATCCATTTGAATGTCTAAATTCAAATGTAATTAAATCTGATTTGAATTCGAATGTCAACATTCGTCAGATTCGAGTTGGATTTTTGAATTTTTTAATATTTGTGCACATCCCTACTCTGAGGCAGTTCCCTTCAAGTACTTTCTGAATGGGAGATCCTGTAGGTAGAAGATCTGCTTTGTCCACTCAAAAAGGCCAAAACAAGAAGTAAACCTTTTTTTTTATTTACTATAACATAACCTGGTTATTTTAAAATTATTATTATTATTATTGATTTTTATATACTTAGCAAATGATTTTATCTAAGCTTTAATTGATACAGTAGGGTGAAAAACATTTATTTTATATTAAAAAATTAAAGTTATAAAGGTTTTATATTTTATGGTAATTTCTGTACTCCTTGAAAATAAAATTCAGTTTAATAACCCTTCAGATCACTTGACACTTTTGATATCCTGACAGTATTTGCTCTAGCATGCTGTTAGCAACACTCATTTTACACAAGTTGACATGCCCTTGCTTTCAATACACTGACTTTTGATTTACGTAAGTGTAGGGATAAGGGAAGAATGAATGTAACAAGCAGAGCTATTTTCAAAAGTGTGAGTCAAATTAAGCAGCACACACTGGCAGAACCAAGCAGGACCTTGTGAATGATTTATGTTCGCATATCAAAGGCCATATACCCAAATATTTTTGTAGTCCCTAAAGGGCACCATCAATTATTGTGAACCTGTATAACCAAACATATGTAGATACATGTAGTAAATTACTCTTCATATCTGCCTCCTGGTCTTAAATTACTCCTTACATATCTGATACTTAGAAGTGAGTACTGAAACGTAATCATCCATACACAAGAAGGAGATTGTCAGAAGGCTCAGACTAGTCCTTCAAGAAGGCTAACTTTTATAAGGAACCAAAACCAAACCAAATTAGATTTTTGAAAATAACCTTTACAGGCTAACCTAAAATTAACTCATTGAGGGTGATTTACATTCATCAACTTATAAGTGACTGGCATCCCATTAGAGCTGGTGGAGCATAAGAACATAAGAGAAGCCCTGCTGAAAGAGGCCACAGCCCAACTAGCCCAGCATCCTGTCTCACATAGCGGCCCATCATTTGTTCCTGGGCATTCTCAAGCAAAACCTTCACCTGCGCTCGAATCCCTCCAAATGGCTTTAGAGGCATCTTGCCTGTTTCTCCAACCTGGAGGCAGTATCTGTTCTAGTAGCCATTGCTACACCCAATCTCCAGTGAATTTGTCTAATTCTTTCTTAAAGCCGTTGAGGTTGCTTGCTGTCACTACCACTACTGGTAATAAATTAAGAGAACAGGACAGCTAAAAGGAACTTGAAGGCTGATCTTCACTTACAAATGGAGGTGCCCTGCTGCTACTCCAGAAGGTGCCTCCTCCATTTGCAGCAGCAGGCAGCATCTCACAGCAATTGAGGTATCTAGTTCTGGGTGCATCTGCAGAGATGCCACGTTTGCAGGGTCCAGTTTTTCACTGAAATAGTACCTCTGTGTATTAAAAAGGAAATGCAGAGTAGGGATGTGCCCAAATGGTCCTTTTGGCATTTGATTCATAAGGAATCGAATGCTGGAAAATTCATATTCATTCGAATAGATACCATTTGAATATGTTAAGATTCTATTCGATATGAATGCATACGTATCAGATATGGACCCTGGATACGGATCCTATATAAATGCATACATAAGGGACATGGATCCTCTCCTGTCCTACACACACACTCTTTGCCCTGGTCCCTGCTTCTCCAATTGTCCTTCTCCCTCCTTGCTTACACTCACACAGGGGGAGAGAAAGCTTCGATGGGCTGTCTCTTTAAAACCGTCCCCATGCGTAAAGCAGTGAGGGGTGGGCGGAGAGAAAGCTCCAATGGGCTGTGTAAAGCCCCTAAGCAGCCACCAGGGCAGGAAACAGTTAACCTGCTGCTGCTGTGTTTGATTGACATGCTGAGGAGGAGGAGACTCAGCAAGCTCCATTTTGCCTACCAAAAAGTAAGGCTCTCCAGCCAATCAGCAGCCAGGACTCAGGATGTTTATTAGCTGCTGCTGAGACTGCTAGAGAGATAGTCTCTGCTGGGGTCTGAAAAGTGAAGAGGGCTGCTCAGTGTGCCTCTGCGTGTTTGTAGGCCTCACCTCTAAGTTAGAAAGAGGGAGAGAAAGAACTGACAAGGTTTTGGAGTCAGAACACTAAGAGATATAAAGAAGAGAAAAACAAAGCTGTAACAAAACAAAAGGAAAGGGTTTCAAAGGCTAGAAGTTTTTAAGAGGCTGTGAATTAGCATAAGAAGTTTACCTCAGACTAAGAGAGGGAAGCCATTTTTCAGTCAGGAAACCACGGTATTAAATGAGAACTTTTGTTGGATGAACAAGCAAAGGACTTTACTCTGTTCCCTTACCATTCTATTTCCTTTCACATGTACAGTAGGACTCATAACTGATTCAATCATACATTTTATTCCTTTTATTCTATTTACTCTGTAACAATAAACCTTTGAGTTTGGTTAATTAAAGAGTCAGTATTCTGCTTGTGGTAACAACTAGAAAGAAGTAGCAAACAGAGGGCCAGTGAAGATCCAATTTGTGCTGAGGATCTAAGGGGATCTGGCAGAGTGAATGGGCACCTGGGCTGTCTGTTAGCCTGCCAGGCTACGCTAAAAGGAGGCAGGTGGTACCAGAGCTGACCGGGTCGTCACAGGCTGCTTCTCTGATCATCCTTGTCCCTCCTGGCTTACACATACACATGCACACTTTGACTTTGCCTCTGCTTCTCTGATAGTCCTTTTTCCTGTTTTTCTCCCAGTTTAATGAATAACTGAACTATTCATATGGATGTCCGGAAACATTTGTATTTGTACGAATGTCAACATACAAATATCATAACATTTGTTTCGTGCGCGAGTGTTCAAATTTGTATGAATTAGTATGGATAACAAATGTTATGAATGTTCTTGCACATCCATAAGTGGGCTTTTTTCAGTAAAGGACTGAGAACCTTTCCCTAGCCACCTACCTCTCTCTGTAAGTGGTGTCCTAGCCATAAATAGAGATCAGAGATCACGGGCTATTTGAGCTGTCAGCGTGCTTGCGCAGCAGCTCAGATGGCCCCAATTGCACCAGAAAAGGTGCAGATGGTCGCTGCTGATTTCGTGCACCACCGCCAATCTGCAATTAGGCAACCTCTGGGCAGGCAGGGAGCATTTATACTCTGTAAACACCTCCTGAAAGTTCAGATGCACCTGCTCAGATGTTGCCTAATTGCAGACTACAGACAGAAGTGCAAATTGGCCTCACATTCCCTCCTCCCAAACATGGATATTTGGCTTGTTTCCCCCCAGAAATACTCTGAATGATCAGACTGATTGTTTGAAAACAGGGGTAAATCTGCACTTTGTGTCTGTCCATGGATGACAAAGGGCGAAGTAAGGGCGAAGTGAGTGCTGGTACACGTGATCCCTCTCTGCAGACTTAGTTTAAGTGTAAATGGGTGTTTTGACGGTGCCCCTTGCATCCTGATGCTGGCGCTTCAGTTCACATGATGAGCCAGTGTGCTTCTGTGGTGCATCAGGTGACCCTCCAGCACAAAGAAGAGGTGTGGATGGGCCTCTCAGGAGTCAGGAAAAGTAAAAGTAAGTGGAAGGAGCTGTTTCTGAGTCAGAAATGGCTCCTTAAAGTGCAGGTGCTCCATCTTGGAGCCCACTGGAAGCCAACTAGTGGTCCAAGAGCAAAAAAGGCCCAGGTCTTTAATATAAAGCTTCATTGTATCAAATTGCTTTTTGAAAACAGATACTATAATGTTCTCCTTTTGCCCCTCCTCCTCCTCTCTGCCCATGAGGTAGGCAATCTGCTTTCAGAATGAAGTAGTCAGCTGCAGTCCTGTCCTCGATGCATTCAGTATGGTAAGGGTACTCCCAGAATTCTTTTTGCTGTTCTCCTGAAAAAAAGGCCTGCTGTGGCTGCAAAAATACGATGAAATTGCTGTAAAAGGCTCTTGTGCCCCTGCACTACATAATGCAGAACAGAGCCATTTTGTGGCACCCACAAAGACCTATATGCCTTGCCATAAACATGCAGCAAAGTAGCCACAAAAAGTGCGCTTCCTTACCCACCACAAAACCCAAATTCTTGCCACACTTGAATCTTTTCAGCCACTTGTCAGAGGTTCCAGGTGAACCCCTTCCACCCAGAAGAGGTGCAAGAGGGGCATTAGGACTACTCCAGCCCAGCCACTAGCATAGATATAGTGCAGTAAAAACTGTTCTACTGCTATATGTCTGAGGAGCACTCTGGCATGTGAGGAGTGGCTCCATGCAGTGTGTGGATATGCCATGTATGGGTATCCCTGGAGTTCCCTAGTTAGTGCAAATAGGTAACCAGGTGCAAATTCACAATTCCCATCCCAACTGGAGGATGGAAAAGGTGAACTTGCCCACTGGTGTGCAAATGCTAATATATGTTTTCCCTCCTCCCACATGTCTTCAGACTTACCTGAAGTGTGGATGTGCCACCTTGACTCCCAGTGTTGTTGCCAGTACATGTGTGCAATACATCAGCTGCCCCACTCATCATCATAGAGGTGTGGGTAGGCTTGCCAGAGACAGGAAAGGTTGTCTCTAGTAAAGGTAAGTGCACCTGTGGAGCACTAAATTGTGCTGTACTGGTAGTTGCCTTCCAGTGGGCTCCTGCACAGAAGGAACTGTTTCTGAGTCAGTAACATCTCCTTCAAGTGTAGATGCTCCATGTGGGAGTACACTTGAAGGCAACTGTGAAAATGCCCCAAGAACAGTCTACAATAATTTTCAATGTACTTAAACTGCCTCACTTTTCCTTTTAATGCTGTTTGACTTTGGATACAAACTGTATTGCCTCAGAAAGTAGGAGCTCCTAGCTGACTTTGGTTAGATCTATCCATTATACCTTGCATATATACAGATATGAAAAACAAAAAAGTATATTACACATACAGATTATGCTTATAATTCAACAAAAGATGTCGAAATATAATTATAAATATCCACATGAAATAGATGGAGCCGCATGTTTATCCATCCAATGTTGAAATACAAATCTGTTACCTATTATGAATCCTCCCTTGGCCCACTTTTCAAGATATGGATATGTACTTCAGAAAGATATTAGTAAATGAAAATATCACGGAATATTCTAGTACAAAATTTATGTGTCTAGTAATTTCCTCAGACAAAGGGACATTGCCAGAACTTTCGCCGAGATGAAGCATTACTTCCATTACAGCCCCCATATTAGATGATCCAACCACATTCCTATACACAAATATTGTGGTGTGATTTCAAAACATAATTCTTTGCTGAATATGCTGCAGCCAAAGATTCAGATAAACTGCAGCTATGGAAGCTCCAGTCAAGCTGATTCAATAAAGTGCTCACGGGACATCAAAGGTAAGCATTCACTATTACGGGAAACACAGCATTCTTGGCTGCGTCCCCAAGCAACTTATTTGCCTCTCTAGTTTCCCTCTATTGTCCCCTTATTCCAGCGGACTTTAAAAGTGCTGTTCAATTCTGAAATAAGTGTCTGCATGAGGCTAAGCAAAATGTGCGCTTAAAACGCACCTACCATCCCCACGGAAGCTTGTTTTCTTTGCCCACATTTTTTTCTCCACGTCCCCTCTCTTGTTGATAGTGTGCCGGCAGGAACAGGGAGGAACTGCGCTCTGCATGGCCACAACCAGGAAGAAACCCCTGACAAGTCCAAAGAAAAAATAGCCATCGGTGTTCGTCTCCCAGATCTCTGCCCTGTGAAATGGCTTCCTGTGCTGGCAAAGGCAGTGGCTGCAGCCATCGGTGGCATGATCGTTCACTCATTCACTCTCAGCACTTTCCCTCTGATCACTGTCAAAATCCACCCCATACAGCAGTGGTGACTGTAGCAATCCGCCCACTTCACACCTGATAACAATGTTGCAATTCTCTGCAATTCTGGCTCTTTGAAAGTTCTGTCCTTTAGAAAGGGAAAGGAAGGGAAGCTTCTGCAGTTCTGGGAGATGTCTGAATATCTGAATCCCCACCCCTTTTGCCACGGAGCGTCCCCATGGTAAATGCTGCCAGGAAAACCCACGGCTTCCAAAAAGTGTGCTGGTAGTCTTCTTTAAAGTGCACTTTTTTCCCCGCGGATTTTCCTCCTTTTGTGGTGCTGGAAGCTCAGAGAAAAGCCAGGCATGGGGGCAATCAGAGTCAAAAGAAGCTTTTTAGTGAGGTTTTTTTTATTGCTTGGGGACACAGCCCTTGATGGGTTTCCTATAATAGAAATATTGCAGGTATTTACCCTCTAAAGCAACATTCTATTGGAATGCCAGGAGTGTGCAAATGCATAACTGATCTATAGCTGAAATCATTTTATTTATTCAAGTGCTCCTCAGCAATAACTTCCTTTCAGTTTTGAAATCTGGATTGTCCCACCACACAATGGCCATTAGCATAAGAAAATGGGTTCAAATGCAGATAATGAGAGAAAATGTCAGTGCCCTCCCCTGAATGCCATTGTATTATATATCCATTCATATAAAAATGACCTTGAAAATCTGCATAAGGTCAGGATTCCTTCCTGAGTGGGAAAACATTAAGAAATCTGAAAAATATCAAGAAAGAGGACACACTGGATGCAACCAAAGTAGCCTAGAATACTTTGCAGGTATTATTCTTAGTCAGCTCTGTATGGCCCTGGTCACACAACTAGTTTAGGATGACTTCAGTTGTCCTCAGGTCATGTTACATTATTTTTATTTGTTTCCCAAGCCAGCCTACCCCCATAAGACCGTCTTAACTGGAGTCCTGTTTTTAGAGGACTAAGAAGGACTCAGCCCATCCTGGCATTCCAGGACATCTTTGCTTCCTCAAAGAGTTAGCGGGAAGACAGGCTAAAGGAGGCTGAACTGTGCTGTGGTGGGTGGGGTCTAGTCTTTCCTTCGGCCAATTGGCATGCGTGGAGTTTGTGAGACACCTCCCCTTCTTTCCTCGGTTTGTGTATGATTCCTCTATCTAGCATTTATATGCAAATTTATTATTATTATTATTTTAAAAAATAATCCCACCGAGAAGAAAAGCACATCAAAAAAGAAGGAATGTGTGGAGGTTGGGGAGCAGGCTTAAAAAAGAATCACAAACACACACCTTAGTCTCCCTTGAGTGACATAATGGCATCCAATCAGAAAGGAGGTAGATTTGATGCAGCTAAAGGGATGGAGAGCAAAGAGTTCTGTGTATGAGACTCAGGGCAATAGTGCAGAAAGATGTGAGCAATACAGCCCAAGGTGGGAACAGTCTGAGGATGACCTATGTGTGACCAGCACAGGTACAACCTCAGTTCGAATTAATGAATAGGCTGTCCTGTCATAAACTTATGTGACCAGGGTCTATGTCTCTGCATGTTTATACTGTTAGCCCTGGACAGGACATAAAAGCAGGCTAAAACACTTGTTTTTAGATCTGCCCTCCTGAAATGCAGAGCATTATCATGTTATCCTGGCAGAAGTAAGCAGATGCCACCTTGGACTCAAATGTGCCTCCCAGCTGCTGTGCTGACTGCCAGAAAGCACAGCTGAAGCAATGTGAGACCTGCTGAAAGCCTATCTCATGTGCTGAATTATCATTGGTTAAGGTGGCACAGACATGCTTGAGATTGCCTAGTGTCTGGACAATTCAGAGCTGAGCCACATAGAACTAATGTCTGACCTGGCACTGTGCAGCCAGGCCTCTTGATTCCACCAGGGTGCTATGTATATCTAACCAGTATTAAGCTATTGCAGCTTTATTAATTTGACCTTGCTGAATAATGGCAAAATGATGCTAACTTTTAACAAAAACTTCTCTTTTAAGTAAAAAACAAAACACAAAACCAGCTTAAATAAAAATGAAATTAGAGAAATTTTCAATTCAACCAATTCAACATGGCTCAGAAAAGTCCAAAAAGCAACAGTGGTTAGACATTGGCTTGCACCCTAAGAGAAATTTATTTCAACACAGACATAGAAATTAAGAGTTTGGGCAACATTTTCTTACTCCAAGCTAAATTCCAGAAGATCTCAGGATAGCAAAATGTCCCAAAAGAAAAACATGTGTGTTCTCTCAGAAGAAGACCAAAGACGACTGAATTGCTCTGCATCAGGGGAATTTTTTAGGGGAATATTTTGGAGTCTTTTATTTCCCTTTATTAACCTGTTACAACTCTCACTGTGTAAGATAAAAGGATTCCCAAACACTAGGAATCATTTCAAATGATCTTGCAATATAGGCTGTTTCCAGACGTGTTCATACTGCACAGTCGTGATCCGGGCATCACACACAGTGATCCATGGATTGTTGTCGTGGCACATTATCAGATTGCTACTGCATGCTTACCTTAATGTTGGTAAGAAGATACTCGCTGTGTAGGATTTTCCCTCTTTCTGTTTTGATTTTGTGAAATTCTCAGGAGAGTTCGCCCTCCCCAGGAAATGCAGAGGTCTCTCAGAAAAGCAGTAGGGGCTGCCTTCCTCCTCCTGTTTAGTTTTGGAGCATTGAGACAAATGGGGACCTACTTTTTTTCTTACAAAGCTTTATAACTCCAAAGAAAAGGTAAAATGCACATTTGTTTTGTTTCTGTCTGGAGGAACCTCCCTATAGTCCCTCCCTATAGTGCAGACAGAGCAGAACCAACAGGGGTGGGGGGGCCCTTGATTTGCAGTAATATGTAGATGAGGAGGCTCAGAATGAAAACCATGAAGCTCCTTATTCCAACTAAAGGTAAGTGTATTGATCTTCTTAGGCTGCCTCCCAGCTGTAAGAGGAAATGTAGGATCTAAAAAAGATCCTGCAATTGCCTCTTGCTGCCCTTTGCTAGACATGAGAAGCTGACCATTGTGCCCACTGGCCAATTTCATAATGAGCTTGCTTTGGGGCCCACCTACATAATTTTGTTATTTTTTGCATGCTTGGCTGGCTTCTGGTAACCACAAGCAACCTCATTCCAAATGGGATAGCAAACACAAAGATAAGCATTGCTGTTATGGGAAACCCAGCATGATATGGGATATCACTTCACTGAACCAGGACTTTATTGTGAGTGGTTTAATTATGTCTCGCATTGCTAACATAGTGGAAACTATGGGTTGTTGTTGTTGTTTT
Source organism: Aspidoscelis tigris stejnegeri (assembly GCA_023333525.1). Classification (NCBI taxonomy): domain Eukaryota; kingdom Metazoa; phylum Chordata; class Lepidosauria; order Squamata; family Teiidae; genus Aspidoscelis; species Aspidoscelis tigris. The sequence continues at coordinate 66,651,068 of JALMGA010000002.1, read as the reverse complement.
GCAATTTTAAAGCTTTATTAAATATTCTCATCAAACTACAAATAATTTTGTCATATTACATTACATTATTACATGGTTTGAGATCCTCCCTCCCCTAACCCTTCCCCTTCCTCTAACAATACATTATCAATGCCTTCCTAGCTACTCAACATTATTTTTCTCACCTCCTCCCTCAAAAATTCATCTGCTTCCATCCTATTTGTGAAACAGATTAACTTCCTCCATTCCTCCTCTGTTGGTTTTCTATTGATGATTCCCACAGCCCTCAATCAGGTTAGTCTAGACATATCAAATTTAAACTGCTTTACTATATGCCTCATCTGATTCTGACTGCTCCATTTCACCAGATTTTTCCAGCCAAGTGCCATTGTCGACTAATATACATTGACTAACAATATATCTGTCTCCTTTTTGCACTGTTGGCCCTTATAACTCAAAAAGATAATTCTGGCTATTGTAATAGTTCCACTCCCACAGTTCTTTTAATATAGTTTGGTCTAGTGGTTAGGGAGCCGGACTCTTATCTGGGAATACTGGGTTCGATTCCGCCCTCCCCCATGAAGCCAGCAGAGTGACCTTGGGCTAGTCACAGCTCTCTTCTGAGCTCTCACAGCTCCACCTACCTCACAGGGTGTTCTGTTGTGGGGAGAAGAATAGAAAAGCTTTGTCAGCCACTTTGAGTCCCCTTAAATGGGTGAGAAAAGTGGGGTAGAAAAACCAACTCTCCTTCTCCTTCTCCTCCCCTCCAAAATACCAAGAAAACTATGGGTTTTAGCTGTACATGGAGGCACCATTAAACTATATTCTGTGGAGCAGCCCTGGTCCACAGACAGCTTGAATGTGTTCCAAGGTGGTAGAAGAGGATGGGGGGGGGGACACTGGGTGCATCCCCACAAGCTATAGATAAGGCTGTCTGAGGGGAAGAAGCATGTTTACAATAGCCAGGATCACTCAGGTTTCAAGGCTGCAGAGCTGCAGAATGGCAAAAGCCTCAATTGACACTTATCAGGCTCTCCCTTGCACCAATGTGGATATTTGGGAGTTTCTGGTGACATGGTGGGGAGGGCACTTCTGTGGAGGTGCCACATGCTGAGGTAGAGTGAAGGGAAATGAAACATGCACATGCGTGTGTGTGTGTGTGTGGGTGCGTGCACACCCACCCACACGAGCAAGCTTTTGTTCATGGGAGTGATGAACATTGTTTTTATTATTGCTTTTTCTTTATGTTAATAAGATGAGGCATTGGGGAGACATACCCAGTGACCCTCTCTCTTTAGTACCAAACCTAGAAAACCAAGGGCAATTCCACATTTGCTAGTAGACCACACCAGCAAGTATACTACAGTAAGAGAACATAAGAATATAAGAGGAGTCCTGCTGGATAAGGCCACAGCCCATCTAGTCCAGCATCCTGAGCTGCCTTAAAGGTGCTATTTTTTTTTCCTGCATGTGGATGCAGCCTAATTTAAAGAAAGATAAATATTTTCATCTAATCTGTCACTATGTGACAGATTTGTCCAACTACACAGCATGGTAAAAACAAATAGTTTGATGAAACTTCTGTGAAATCTTAAACTGAAAGTTTTTGTTTGACTTGTTCTATTGTAATGGTCATCTGCACTAGACCAAATAATTTTGAGGTTCCATGTGTCCATTGTATTAGTAAAACTGAACACAATCTGTGAAGTTTAAAAACAATGATGTCAAGGTTACTGTCTGGTACAGGATCTAATTATGAGAGCACATATTTCTGATGAAAGAAACAGCCCAGTCAAGTCAGGATGAATGAATTATGGTTGGTAAAGAGGTCTGCCTGATTAACTACAGAGGACAAATGGTATGCAATGTATGGGGTACATGGCCCTATCATGAACAGAGAGGATAAAAATGGCGAACAGCTGCCTGTTTCATTAAGCTACAAACATCGCGCTCTGTTAAAATGGGATCTTACAGAAAAATATGGCATATGACCTGGAAAAAAAGGGGGGAGGGATACACAAAACACATAAATGAATCAATGGGATCTGCTTTGTAAGAGAGAATGGTATTTTTGAATCCAGATCAGGATGTTAAGATATTTATTTTTTGTTTGCTTGCTTTAATTGTACATTTCTACCAATGTGTATTAGTGTAAGTGAGATAAACATTGTGTAAATAAAACATTCATATTACTTTGTGTGGTAGCATTTGCATATGACTATCAAAACATTTTAAAACAGAGATGGTAAAGTCTTCTGTCTGGAGATCTGAATTCCAGCAGAGGAAAGTGAGTGGAGCTAAAGCACACCTGTACTGGCATAAATAAACCATTATTTATATATCACTTTTTTAGACTTAGGTTATGTTTGTGTTTGTAGTAGTGTGTGGATTTAGTGTTGTCATCCCATCTTCAACCTATCTCTAATGTGCTTTGGAAACACTTTCCCCTAACTTTTAATGCACATTAGGGATGGAATTGCACACTAGGCAAGGGAAGTTCTGAAGTGCAGTTCATCGATGCACAAGTCTCAGTTAGAGGCCCAGGATTTTCAGGTGCTTTACCTGACAGTCCTTGTTCTTCGTGGCATCCAAAGAGTCACACTGGTGCAGAGAACACAACCTGTTTCCAAAAGTGTAGCCACTGCTATTAGTTGAAAATTTAATGCATGGACTGGCCTGTGGGTGCTCCTCATCCTGATCCAATTACCTTGGGATTTGCCTTTCCGGTAAGACAGCAAACATCACTTGTGAGGGGGAAAGGGGAAGGTAAATTCCTTTTCCTCCATGTGTGAAAATGGAAAGGGGAAGTGCACCCTAACTGCTTCCATGTCCTATCATGTTAGTCCTTCAATGGACTGGAAACATGGTTGGAAGTTGGCCATTTTTGGTCTGTTGAAGAACTGAACAGTGAGGAAACAATGCAGCTGTGAGGAAGGCTCTACCTTGCAGCTGCTTTCCCCTTCAGAATTGTGACCATGGGGAGGTGACTAGGAGGTGTCTTTTGTGCTGATCCTTCTGTGGAGTCTCCCAGAGTGCTCACTATGAAGGCAGGCATTCACATTTTGAACACCTGCTCCATCTCAAAGTTACCTGATACTTAACTAAATGTTGGGTAAGTGCCAACTCTGTTGTAGTGGCAGTGATTGTCTTGTAGCAGCATCAGCCATGTTGCTATAGTGATGGGCACTGTGCTGCACAGAAGCAGGGCTAAGGGTGTGTGCTGAAGCTACCTAGGGGCACAGTAGTCACCCCAATCCCCAAAGTGTGAAAAGGCCCAGAGAGAGAGAGAGAGAGAGAAACCAGAGTAGGGTATTGATGTCAGGCTAGGGGTTCCAGGATTTGAATCCCTACTCCAAAGCTCAGTGGGTGACCTTGGGCTAGTCACTGCCTCTTAGTCTGACTAAAATGTAAGGGGAAGAGAGTGCTGTGGGCAGCCTTGAGCTATGTGAGGAAAGGTAGGGCATAAATTCCATAAATAAATGAAATCTGAGGAGATTCCCAAGCACATGAAGTGAAAGGAAATTCTCCATTTAATTTTTTGCTGATGAGCAAGTCACAGTGAGGAGAGGTGGAATAGATTTCAAAAATCAGCACTAAAGGGTATTTCTTCAACTTCTCACTTGCACTTGAATCCACAAGGCTTCAGCTTAAAAGTCTGTTTCATTGATGTCCATTGTTTCTTCACGTCCACCACAAGGTTGGAACCATTTTCATGCTAACATTTTTAAAAAAAACCACTGTATGTCAAACCCAACAATAAGGTTCTTGGCTATTTAAACAGAGATATCAGAGCGGAGATGAGCCAAATAATTCTTCCAGGAATGAAGATTTGAGATATTCTGAAAAACAATAACTATAAGGGGCCAGGATGTCAACACTATATATTTCATTAAGGATTTCATTTTAAGAACCATTTTGGAATTAAATCTTTGCACATTTCCAGCAAGATAGTAATTATTCTAAACTCTAGTGCACAGCTCTCCCTTGAGTAATATGATTTAGAATAAATTGCTGCAAATATGGGATTGCTGAATAATTTCAGTTATCCTGCTAGTAATGGGAATTGTAGGCGTGTAAGCTAGAGAATGGTATTTCAAGACAAAAGATGCCCATGTTGTTATTACAACAACAATTAAGGACACTTCAGGCACCAGTATGCCAAAATACCACATGAAAGCACAAGGATGCTTTAAGAGATGATCACATTTGTTCTGGCTAGCAATTCACAAGGGGCGGGGGAAGAACCATTCCAAGTTGGATATTCCAGAAAACATTGACAGATGGAGCTCTGCTGGCTTCTTGCCACACAGATGTTTATGAATGAATCTTTCAAAATGTGGGATTTGGCTTTAAATTGAAAGTCTCCAAAATAAAATAACTCCAAATTGATGGGGTTGAAGAAATAGTCTGGGGAAAAGGTCCTTTGCTGTCCAGTCATTGCTACAATTTTGCAGCACTGACCCTTTTTGAGATGAAATTCTAATGTTCTGCTTTTGTTTTGGCTCTGATCTGACCCTCTCAGTGTCTCCTACAGGCTTTCACAAAAAGATGCTTAAGGTGAGTTCCTATTACCACTTTAAAACAATTTCAAAACGGTTTGGATCCACTTCGTCCCCATTCCCAATCAGTTTCAGGGGTATTTTGAGGATTATTTGGCTTAAAAATGGAATAAATAAACACCAGAATTTTCCAGTGTTTTTTTTCTGCTTTTGCTTTTAAAACGTTTCTTCCTTAGTGCTGTGGGAACATTAGAGTATTCCCCTATACAACAGACTGTTTCATTGTAACAATTCAGCCACATCACACCTGATAACAATGTTTCCTTTTCCACTCAGCCAAACCTAAAGATTGAAAGAAGCAATCCTGCACAATTCTGGCTGTTTCCCTCCTTCCTTGATATTTAAAAAGGGAAAGGGGTGTGTATGTTTAAGTGTGTGTGTGCAGGTGGTGGCAGCAGAGTGAGCCAGCCAGTCAGCCACTGTGCTTTTTTGGGGGTGAACCTGCTGCAGGAACTGGGAGATGTGTGTATGTGTGTATGCGCACAGGCGGAGGCAGCAGCAGAGTGAGCCAGCCAGCCAGAGTGCTTTTTTCAGAGGGCACCCCTGTTGGGGATGGTGGCTGTGGAGGTGGAGCGGGCAAATGGGGTTTGAGTTGCCGCCGCTGCCGTGCGCTCTGGGCAATGAGGAGATTCTTAGGAGGGGAAAGAATCACTTTCTCCAATCTGTTTTTGGAAGCGTTTTAAGTGTTTAAGAGTGGGGACACAAAATCGGGGTTGAATCCAATTTCCAGATGCTCCTAGGCTTCCTATTAATGCGCTTTACATATCAATGTAAATCCTGATGTAAATAGCCTTGTATATAGTGCTTTATTCCTTCAATGGGAACTCGCCCTTACAGTGAGTTATGAGAGTGTTTGTAGAAAATATGTGTTGTTTCAGAGTGTGTTGAAACACATAGTAAGGGATACCTCTAGGCAAAACACACATATGCAACCAAACATTTTACAACATCTCAAAGTCTCTGTGCATTCCTTTTGCCAACATGAAATAATCACTCTAGGGCTGACACAGGGAGTTTGGTCAGATGGGGTGAGAAACTATGATGCTTCTAAACCAATCCCAGTCTACTATGGCTACAAACTAATCATGTCCATGGAAAATCAGACCAGTGGCTGCCAAAGAGAGGTAAGCAAGGAAGACAATGGCGAGGAAGAAAGAGCAAGGAAGCCATGTATTTTTAAAACTATCTGGCATGGAGTTTGTTTTTTTCCTGACTCCAGAGATGGCATAATACCAGAAAATGGATGTCTCCCAAATCCCCTTGTGATCAAACCCTCAGTTCCCAAAATGTAAGCCCTAGGCTCCATTATCAACAATACATTGACCCTACAAAATAATAGTCCTGTGATGACATATCATGGGGTGCTCCTTCAAATGGGTAAGGTTCTACTTGGAACCTCAAAACAACAAAAGGAGACTTCCACTTAGACCCTCTTTCTACTGTTCTGGCAGATTTTGTGTATGAGGAGTTCAGTATGGACCAGTACCAGCTAGATCATACTGCAGCTTGCTGGCTCATTGGCTTGATTTGAGGCTGATACTTCAGTGGCAAATCAGCCTTTCATCTGACTAGTTTTCAAAGAGTGATATGTTGCCATGACATTAGCTTCAAATGATGGTGAAGTGGCATGTGGGAGCAGTGAGTAGTTCCACTGTTCCATGCACTGCTGGCCACTACTGATATGGACTAGTTAATGCTAAAGTCCATCACATTAACAGATGGTATTTATAGGAGTGGGGTTAAAAGTGATTCCTGTTCAGTTATGAGTGAAGTTTTATTTGTGCAGTATACATATGGATTTTTGCTTTCTGGTGTAATTCAATGCACATGAATACAGTTTTACTAGTTCACACCCAACCCCAAAGCTCAATAAACAAGCAATTTATGGTTTAGTGAAAATTCACTTATTCACATTTCATGTATTTGAATGGAATGGGAAGCTGAAAATCTGTGAATGTAAAAGAAACAGTTAAAAATAATGAATAAGAAACAAATTCTTATTTAGTTAATTTTATTAATGGGCATTATAAAAGTAAAGATACAAAGATGGAAGTTAATAGCGCAATGTACAAAACAAATAATGGGTTAAAAAGGATTTAAATGGAAATGTGCAAAAGTTTAGTCGCACAGGAATATATGCAGTTCAGTATCTACTATAATCAGACTTCATGATTTGGGATCTCATGCTTGTCATTTCCTTTAGATAGCCAACTACACTAAGGGTTCTGTGGCTCTTGACATTGTTTTGGAGGATTCTAACAATGTTGTAATTGTGTATTTGCCCAAGAGGATACCTGCTAGACCAGGCCACAGTGCATCTTGTCCCATCCCAGTATTCTGTTTTGCACAGTGGGCCACCATGTGCTTTTGGGCATTCTTAAGCAGAAGATAATAGTGAAAAATCTCCTCTCCTCTTGGTTCCCTGCAAATGACCTTTAGAGGCAGTACTTTGTCATCATTTCTAGTAGCCATTTGATACACTGTCCTCTTTGATTTAGTTCTGGCCTTCCTTAAAGTCATTCAGGCTAGTGAGCCTAACTTCTGATAGTAAATTAGTTTGGTAGTAAGTTCCACAGACCAATGGCCTATTGGGTAAAAAAAAAATTATTTCCCTTGTCAGTCCTAATTTCCTGCCTATCAGCTTCATAAGGTGATACCTGGTTCCAGCATTGTGCCATTTAATAAGTACCTAATAGGTGTAAACATCTTGAGAACAGCAGAAATAACATGCCAAAGGGAAAATGTAACATGGAGAAGATCCACCCTCTACATGTAGCAACTAGACAACACTGACATCCACAGTGAGTTAGGATAGGAAGGATATAGACATGCTAAATGTGACAGCAAGTTGCTGTCAGACAGCCCTGATACTAGTCTATTGTCCTTTTAAATAAAAGTAGATACGGTTCAGGATAGTCTGCACTATTTTAATGTTCCAAGATATGGCTGACTTACTAGACATCTGCTGAGGCTCCTTCAGCATCGCATCAGAAGCCGTGATGGGGCAGGGGAGAAGCAAGGGACTAGCTGTGACAAGGAGCCTTTTCACACAGGGGTTTTTCGAACGCATGGAGGGCACGTCGGAACGCAGCATTCGCTCTTGTGGGCGGTGGAATCCATTCCAGGCCGCCCGCAAGCGTCCCGACGTGCCCTCCATGCGTTCGAGTTTCAGAGCACTAAAAAGTGCTCTGAAACCGTCTCTGCACGTTCCAACCCGTCCCAGAGAGAAAGCGTTCGCACGCTCTCTCCCTGTGACAGCTCGGCCCCTCCCCCGGGCTGCTCCCATTGGCTCCTATGGAGCGAGGGTGGGCAGCCGGCTGCCTTCTGTCCCTGGGTTCCTGCTCACTCCCGAACCCCAGATTGGGCTCCAGGGGTGGGCAGGAACGCCAGCCAAAAGCCCCCTACCCATCCAAAGGGTCTTACCTTTTCCTGCAGGCTCCATTCTGTGTGGAAAGGCCGGGCCGTTCTGAGCACCCTCGAGGGGGCGGCCCCTCATTGGCTGGGCACCCGCACATGCTCAGATGGGCAATAGAAGTCAGGCGGGTGCCCAGCCAATGAGGGGCCGCCCCCTCGAGCGTGCTCAGAACGGCCCGGCCTTTCCACACAGAATGGAGCCTGCAGGAAAAGGTAAGACCCTTTGGTTGGGTAGGGGGCTTTTGGCTGGCGTTCCTGCCCACCCCTGGAGCCCAATCTGGGGTTCAGGAGTGAGCAGGAACCCAGGGACAGAAGGCAGCCGGCTGCCCACCCTCGCTCCAATGGGAGCAGCCCGGGGGAGGGTCTTCCCCCCGAACGGTTTGAGAACACTTTCCCGTTCGCACTGGCAGGTGAGGGAACTGCTCTCAAAGCGTTCCTTACCTGCCCTTGTGTGAACAGGAAAGTGTTTTCAACCCGTTTGGGGGGAAGCGTTCCGAGGCGTCTTCGCCTTAGTGCGAAAACGCCTAAGGTCATGGAAGTTGCTTCCAATGGCAAAGGATCCCCATGGTTGTCTGGCAGACCAACATTTCAGGGAACTGCTGGTATTCTATGAAGATCTGACATTTCTCCATCCTTTTGGAAAGAGTTTTAGCAGTTTGACATCAAGGTTCGAAAGCTTATAGAATTATGAAGAGCCTGCACATTCTCTTAAAGGGTTTCAGTTGCAATGCCAGCAAATATAAGCAGCAAAGGTAGTGAAAGGAAATTTACAAGGCATATGAATATTTCACCCAGCTTCTTGTTTAGAAGCTAATAAGAGTTACCCTGCAAAAATAAAGGTGGAAAGTGTCTTATACAATGAGTCATCTAGCCCAATATTTACACATCTGGTGCACATATTTTTGGATAAACAAGAGCTGGAGCTGATGGGAGCTGTAGTCCAAACATCTGGATGAAACTAGGTGAGTGAAGAGTCAGCTAGCCCATTATTATCTCCTGTGAGTTACAGTTTGTCAAAATGTAAGTCCAATTCTTCTGCACTCCTGCCTGCCTAAGATCTTTTAGATGGAGATGCCGAAGACATTGACCTTTATGCATTCAGATCACGTATTCTGTCAGTGAGCTTTTCTGTTACTTTCAGTTTTGAGTGTGAGCTTTTGCTCTTTTTTCACACAAGAGAAGGATGAGAAATGGTTCCATGCACTCTACCTGGAGAAGAGCATTTTTTAAACACAGAATCTCCTGTAATGCTGCAAAGTATTCTGAATTTTAGCTGAATTGCTGTTGTGGTTCATGAGTGTGTCTGAAGCTTTTCATAAGCTTTGAATACAGTGTTTCTCCATTTCTGTGCAAATATAGACCATACTCCACAAATTCTTCCAAAGTGCAATGGATTCTTGTATGCCCAAACCAATTCTTGTGGTTCAGCTTGGGCCCAAACCAGCAAGTGCCCAAGGCAGGTTTGGTGAACGTCTGCATCCCAGATTAGGTCTTCTTAGTACACTGGTAATTGTTGTTATGGAGGAACCTTCTGATCTGGATCACACACACTGCCAGTAGCCAGGGCCTCCTGTATTTTGCACCAACATGTAGAAGGAAACCCCTTAGTGCGCTTGCCACTGAAGAATACCCGCAAGTGCAGAAAAGTCTTTGGTTTGCTTCTTAACCAGTGGAGCCAAGCTTTTAGGCAACTAAACGGAACTATTACTAACAATTCAGGCCTACCCCTGGATCTTGGGTACAATTCTGAGATTCTGCTGGGCTCTAGGCATAACCAAAGCACCTCAAGAAACATGCCCTGGACATAGACACAGATAACAAAAACAGCAGGTCCAACTATTTTTATGACCTTAGGTAGTTGGTCCATCTTGAAGAGACATTTAATTCTATGTCCCACCTTTTATAGCTACAAGTTGATGATCATTGTTCCTAGTCTTGCCTATTTTATAGATTGAAAGAGCTGAGGTTCTCATTCCCATCTCTATCATTCCAGTAACGATAGTATTTTGTTAAATTCAGTTGCTTATTTTCTTTTTGCCCTCTTGCTCCTGAGTATGCTTGCTTGAACAAAATCTTCTGCTTCACATGCACACTGGAGAATTTTAACACAAATTAATTTCACACTTTATTTTCCTAATTAAAAAAAAGATAAAACATTGTGACCTTAATTAGGATGGCTTCCTCTTGACAAACAAAAAACATCTGTGGGAACACTGAAGCTCGTGATGGCAGATTGGGTGAGATGAAGCTGGTTAGAAACTGCAAACCTCTCCCCTAGCACCTCAGTGCATTATATTTTAAAAGCAACTGGAAATAAGTCAAAATAAGGTTTTTGCTGGAGATTATAGATGCATATTTCTGCTCAGACGAATCTTGTTCCTTTGCTAAAAGCTTCCCTACCATGTGTAAACCTTGTAAATTACATTTGCAGTTTCTTAAAAGTATGTTTGGCTTTCCCACTACATTTCTTAGCAGAGTTTGGAATTATAAGAAATAAAGTGATAATAAAGTTGAACAGTGTTTTTAAAACTAAGATATTTTAATAGCATTAATTTACTGGAAGCAAACAATTAATAGACTTGACCAAGTCAAACTGAGAGAGAAGTAATTTGTTGTGACAAATCTACCAGACCCCTTGCGTCCACACATGCACGGGGAGGATGGATTTGGCGTGGGTGCAGTGTGGATGCACAGCACCCACCCCAATCTATCCTCCCAAGGCCCTTCCCCCATCCTCCCTGATTGGCTCCTTTGGAGCCAGCCATGGAGAACCGGGGGCCTCCGTTCTCTGGGCTCCCCTCGCCCCAGAAGCTGCAATCACAGCTTCTCGAGCCAGGGGGTCTTCACCCTACACCCCCACTATCCGTCCCAGGTTGGGTGCATGCAATCCCCACCTTAACTGCAGGCAGGCAGCCAGGCCGATTCTGTCTGCTGGGGCCTGGTGTGCTTTGCGTGTGAGCGCAGCGTGCATCCCCATTGGCCAGCCATGCATGCCTGCGCAGAGGGCCTGCTGAAGCCAGGCACATGGCTGGCCAATGGGGAAGCGTGCTGCATGCATGCACAAAGCACACCGGGCCCTGGCAGCCAGAATAGTCCTGGCTTCCTGAAGGTAAGGAGGGGATCATGCGCGCCAGACCCAGGGTGGGTAGCGGGGGTGTAGGGTGAAGCCCCCCTGGCTCAAGAGCTGTGATTGTGGCTTCTGGGGCAAGGGGGAGCCCAGAGAACAGAAGCCCCCAGTTCTCCATGCCTGGCTCCAGAGAAGCCAATCGTGGAGACCGGGGGGAGGAGGGCCCATTTCGTTCCCCCATCCTTGTGTGGAAGCATCCTACGTGGATGCAGATTTACCACACAAGGACGTTTTAAGACCTGATTAAGACTACCTTCAATAAGGTCTTCAGGGAAATTGATTTTAGCGTCTTCTAGCACACATTAGAGGCACATCTCCTGTGAGCCAATGCGGAAGCAGGCTCCATGAAGTGTTTCTAATGTGTGCTGCAATGTGGAAGGCGACTTCCAAAGTGTTTAACATCTGTTGTTAATGGGTCCTTAATCCATGTTAAGGCCCAATGCGGAAAAACCTTTAGATATTTGCCTTTGTAGGCAAAACAATGACCAATGACTATTTTTACATGGTACAACAGAAGAGACATGTCATTCTACACAGGCCCTATTTATACTTTTGAGTCAGAACTGTAAGAAATTTGTGTTGTACACTATTTGTATTTCACTGCACACAATGTTTTCAGTACTTTTGTAAAAACAAAATGCCCAGTATTCCCATTCCACAGGGTGCAACGTCTTGTACCTTTGTACAGAGCAGCAACACTCCCCTCCTGTGTATTATTTCCCCTTACTGCAAAATTCCAAACTTGAAATGAAGTCTGTGTGAAGTAGGCTTTTCAGGTGCATCTGCCAATAAATATAAATGCATGTATACGAAAATATTTTGAAATGACTTATGGTATGGTTTGCGCGTGGATACAAGTGGTGCACTTGAATCTGTGCTAGGATGTTGGGTTCTGTTTGCACTTACCTGATACAACAATAGACCCAGGACAGCAGTGGCAATTTGCTTTTCAAGGGCTGGTAAAGCCCCATATCAGGCCACCAGCACTTGAAGTGTGGATGGCCAGGGCAGGGTAGATCAGAACACCATGGCAATAGTCATGGCAACATCTGAGCCATGCCTTGACATTGCCACAGTGTTCTGTATGCAGCATGTGACTGTACAACTGCAGTCACACTACCATGTCCTCTTGTAGCACTGCACCAAAAGAAGGTGCTGCCTGAGAGGCACCTAGCCTTTCCTACATAACTCCAGGAGGGTTTGGTCCACTTCAGGGTGGCAAGTGAAGGGCTTGCCTAGTGAATGGACCACGATTCACTAGCAGGTAAGCGAGAAGTACACTGGTCCATTGCCATTAGTGAATTGCAGTCATTTAGGCCCAATAGGACTCAATGTAATTATAGCTTTCTTACCTTCATTACTGTGTCCAAACAAAGTTGTACAGGCACACAAGAGACCTGCACATGAAAAGCCCAGCTGTCATTATTCTGCTAGTCAAACTACTTTCCAATGTGATCAAGATGAATATTTCCCCCCTTCTTAACCAAATGTGTTGTGTGGCTTTCAATTGCTAAAAAAAAACTTCAGGAAGATTAAGTTTCAGAAACTGACAATGAAAAAAGGAGGAGCAAACTTCTGAACTACTTTGTCTGGCTACTTCCTTTGGTTTCATCTGTTTTCTTCCAAAGAAAAATCTTGTCCAGCTGCAAAGTATGTGGAGTTAGAGTGACAGCCTGTGGCAAAACAGAAGAATTTCAGTACCTTAATCCTATTGATTTTCATGTGCTTTTGATCTTCATTCTTCCTGCTTGTCAGGCAAGATAAAAATAGTGGAGCCTGGGCTAACTCCTCTCCTGGCTGAACAGAAAACGCTTCTTAAGTGATGGTGAAAATGGAGCCACAGTTTCTCTCCTGCAAAGTTGTAGAAATCAGATTGACTTGCAAGACAGGTCTGTAGTAAATCCTGAGCCTGGGGGAAATCAAGTGGTGGTGGAACCTGTACACCACACACAGAACAAGAGGTCATGGATGGCCAGAAGGGTCTGTGTTTTCCTTGTTAGACCTAATGGCATTTCCTTAAACTGGTTGCCACTTTAATAGCTCATCGTAGTCATCTGTGTTTTTTTCTGTTGAATAGCCTTGTTACCTCTGCATTTCAAGATAATCTGGGATATTTATGCCTCCACACATGAAGGCAAATGTGACTGACCTTCACAACTGGGCTTTGCATGCAAAGCAAAATAAATAAATAAATCACATTTGTTGAGGCTTCACTGTTTTCACAGGGCCTTTATTCTTATTTATTTATCCTATATTTATTTAATCTGCTGTGGCTGTAGATTTTGGCAAATGTATTCCAGTTTCCTACTGGTTTTTGTCTTGCCTTTTGTAATTGGTAACTGGAGTTCGAATGACAGCTTGTATGGCTTATTGGTTACCTTGTAAACTGTTGTTCATCTTGGTGCCAGGGAATAAGGTCTTCTCCTGACGTCCAGCATTGGGGGTGGGGAATCGAGGCCCATGAAGTTTCTAAATTCATCCTTTCCTACCTTCTCCCACACAACTTTATCGGCAAATAAAGTAATGATTTTAAAACATTTTAAAACACTCACCCTTCATAAAAACTGCAGGTTATATGTAACAATAAGAAGACAATAAAACATGAAACAATATTTCAGAATATCATCAGTTATGAAAACAGCAATGTAGTAGTGAACTATGATGATTACCAATGAAGGCAGGGTCCACATGGTGTAAATGTGATGCTGTGAATGTGGCTTGCAGGTGCAGGATCTGCAAGTCTCTGCACTCTCATGCAGCAGTGGGCACCTGGAACAGCACATGGCCTGCAATACTCCATATTCATTCTGTGCAAGTTGACACATAAGTGCTCCAAACAGCACCATAAAGGTAGAACAAGAGTAAGTGATGTGGCAATGCTTGCTTGTGTTCTGCTGTGCCACCAGAGATGCCATGATGTTCAAATTTACCAGTGTCCTTTCTTTGGACTGGATATCACAGCCTGGAAATGGTCAATTTCAAGAGGCATTTTCTGTGTGTGCAAAAACTGTTCCAGCCAGACACATAAAAGCTGGAGAAGAAAGGCTGGGAGCAGTAGCAGGCATGCAAAGGGCACACCATTAAGTTCTCACCATGAGGATCTGCTGTTTTCCAGATCCTAAGTATCAATAAGAAATTTTTTCTGCTTTCCCTTACTCAGGAAGGAAGTGATTCCATAGCCAAGGCCCCATAACTACATTTACCCTCCTCACATGAGTTTTTACAGATGGAAGTATAACCAGGAGGGGATTATCTGAATGTCTAACATGGCAGGTTTATATGTGAGGAAGTGTTCTTCCAAACAATCTCAGCTTGTTTAGGGCTGTGTGCAACAAACCTTAGGCGTTTTCGCACGGGGCTGAACGGAACGCGGAAAAGACAGGTGAGGACACGTCATCCGCATTGGCCGCGCGCGGCTTGCGTTCCGACGTGTCCTCACCTGTCTTTTCCGCGTTCGAAATGTAGAGCACTTCGAAGTGCTCTACACGCGTTCCAACGCGGACGAGCCGCCGGGAGCCGTTCGGGAGAAGAAGCGTTCGCGCTTCTTCTGTCTCCCGAACGGCTGCCGGCGCGCCTCCGACGCCGCGCGGCTTTGACAATCAGCTGTTTTTCAAACAGCTGATTGTCGATCTGCCTCCGCGGCTGCCGGCGCGCCCCTGGCCGGCGTTTGCCGGCTAAGGCAGCTTCGGGCGCTTTGACCATTCGCACCCAGACGCTCCGGAACGCGTTTACACGCGTTCTGGCGCGTCTGTGTGTGAACGGGGAAAGCGCCCGAAGCTGGCTTAAGCTTTCCGCCTGAACGCGTTCCGTCTGGAACGCGATTCAGTGCGGAAATGCCTCTTAAATTGGTCTGGCAACTGTTCTTTTACAAATAACTATACTACCTGACATTTGGCCTATTTGCACTTGGCTTTATTCTGGAATATATTCCAGAATAAGGCCCTGCTGTCCATGTGCTAGTACAGGGTACAGCAGGCCCAAGGTGAGGCCTGTTGGAGTCTGCATACAGACAACACACCCCTAGCCAGAATATGGCCAAGTGCAAACAGGCCCATTGTATTTCAACTTTCCTCAGTTTTAGCTTTAATGTATTTGCTACTCTAAGCAAATGTGAACCCTCTAGTCCTGGCCATCAAACATGGATATTATGAAAACAGAAAAAAAACCATACAATTTTGTTTTCTTAAAAAGAGTGAGAATGACATTTTTAAAGGTTTGTAAGATCTTCCCCACAAACATTTTGATAAATTTCACAATTAAGGTAAGAAGAATCCTATGACTTAGGTCATTCAGTTAAATGGAATTGTTTGTCTTGCATTTGAAAATCAATAGGAAATCATCTTATTAACCAGCCAATTAACCATTTCCAGTCAGCCTGCCAACTTCTGCTTCTTCAGTTACCATTAGTAATATCCTTCTATCTGTATTACTCTCATGTGTAGAACTATACAGAACACATGGCAAACATTAGGGTAATAGCAAACATTCTCCATTCTTTCAAGTGAGCATTTATGGCAGAAATCACTAACCTGTGGTCCTTCAGCTGTTGTTGGAGTCCAACTCCCCCCAGGGTTGAATGGGATGATGGAAACTGTAGTCCAATGTAAAGCAGAGGGTTAAAAGTTCCTCCTGCTATGTTTCAAGGCTGAAGTATGATTGAGAACCATTTTAATGAATCCAAAAATAGAACTATGGGTTTGATAACAAATGTGGAGGAAAGGTCCCATCAACCTTTAAAAGGAACAAATGGTCATGCAATTTATATGGGCCTAAAAGGATAACAGACCTGGGTTGTATGCTTGCTTAAGTAAAATATAGTACATCCACCATGCTGAAACAGGTTTTTAATTTTTTTGAGGTGTAGTAGTTTTGATGATTTTTGAAATAATATCTCAGCATAAGGTTTACTTCAAAAGATTTAGTCTGAAATGAAAATAAGTAGGATTTTGTTGGTGCACTTACTATCCTAGATCAGCCACTAACTTCCATCCCAACTTTCTTTAGTGGTGCTCAGTTTTTGAATAGTGCTTTATAGTGGCATAGGGCCTATAGGATATTAAAGCCATTCCTGAGCTGAGTTCTTCCAGTTGGCCAGGCAACAATCCACTATCTCACCACCAAGACAGCAAACTTTGTTCTTATAATAATACCACGCTGGCAGTTTTTCATTCCTGAAATATCTGTGCAAGGTTGAGTTTTCCTTTTCTTCTCCCTCTCCTAAGCAGTAGGACTAAAAGAAGGGGGAACTATATTCTTATATTCTGCCCGAATTAATCAAATAAATCTTCTTTAAAGCAAAGCTAAATGAGTCACAGATGGGCTTGCCCTTTTGCAGGTTGCAGAAATCACCCATTACAGTTCTTTTAATTTATCAGAGGCTGGGGAGAAAAATAAGATGCCTTCTTGCTCCTTTGCAACAGTAATCAGAACCAGTCTATCTGGCCATCTAATTTACTCTAAATGCATAATGATGGTTGCAGTGAGCGAAATGTGACCTATCTGGAAGTCACTAACAGAAAGAGTGGTGGATAGCTTTTATAAAACCAGGTTTAACAATAATATAAAAAGAGTGTTATATTAAGTATGGTTGCTGGTGTATTTAAGCATGTGGTTTCCATATCAGGAGTAAAGATGGCAAACACATGCTTTACCTTTTGACTAATCTTTCTTACAGTCTCTGTTCCCTGCTGCTAAAGGACACTCTTTCCTGATTATATATAGATGTAGATGCTTCCCTAAAGATACAAAGACTGCATATATCTTATCAAAGACAAACCTTAAGCGTCACCTTACTCTCCGTTTCTACCAATTCGTGGCAGAATTACTGGTTAAATTTAGGATATACTTAGATGGAACCATTACACATCAACTGAGACAGATCTCTCTCTCTCTCTCTTTTTTTTTTTTTACAAACAAGCAAAATCTAGAAGGAGTTTAGATAATAATCTCCCATCTGGATTATAGTGGATACTTTTGATACTTGGAAGTTTCTACAGCAACATCTCCCTGATCTGTCATTGGGTCCTGGGAACCAGTTGTCTCTCCTGAAGGTTTGATTAATGCTAAACACACCAAATTTCTCCATCTGTTCAAGATAGGTTCCTATCTGGCCTCACCCAACATCACACCCACAATTAAGCACTTTTTCTGAGACTTCATCCAGACAGGGCAGGATGAAAACTCCATAATTCTTTGATAATTGTACCAGGATAACCAGAAGTATTCATGGTGCCCCTGGTATAGTCCAGGAATATAAACTTAGTTTACTGAGTTATTACTATGGCAGTAAAATTAAATACCATAGCACAATATCCAGTTATTTTAAATTGCAGTTCCATATGGATTACTGAGTGAAAGAGTATGGCGAGAGGTCAGCATCAGCTGTCACTACCCAGAAATACTTATTGTGATACTATTGATCACTTCTATGGTGCAATGAGACAGTTAGGTCACCTGGAATGAAAATCTCATAGCTGTAACATCATTCTGCTGCTGCACCAAATGCTAAAATGTGGACTATCAATCTAATGTCTAGAAAATGTTTGAGAATTCCAGATGTGCTTTTATAATGGTAAATCGATAAATTGTGGGATAAATAAGTGATGGGTCTGGGGGTGGTCTTCCAAGGGCCTATTTGCACTTG
Source organism: Aspidoscelis tigris stejnegeri (assembly GCA_023333525.1). Lineage (NCBI taxonomy): Eukaryota > Metazoa > Chordata > Lepidosauria > Squamata > Teiidae > Aspidoscelis > Aspidoscelis tigris. The sequence continues at coordinate 66,633,346 of JALMGA010000002.1, read as the reverse complement.
GCTTTATTCTGGAATATATCCTGGAAAAGGGACCTGCTGTCCACATGCTAGTGCCAAAGTCTGCATTAGCATGTGGACAACAGACCCCCATCCCAAGATATATTCCAGGATACATCCAAGTGCGAACAGGCCTCACGATTAGTTTAACTACAACTTTTAATGCTTTTTTGGTTCATTTTTCAGATTACTGTGAAAGAAACTGGGTCCATCATTATATCTAGAAGCAACTTTCAGAAGGCAAAACAAAAGTTATATGCATCAGCCCATACATTATGCTTTTGTGTACAATAATAACTTCTGATGCTTTAGTCCTGCCTTGTTTATGCATGTGTTTTTGATATTTTATAATTTGCATTTGCTGTTATATATTGCTGCTATGCATGTAGGCCACATAGTTGTATCCTACAGGGCAACATAGGTATTTATAAAATAATGTTTGAAACCATAAGAATTAGTTGTCAGTCTTATATATGGACTTGCATATACTTGTGAATAGGTGGAGAATATGTATGCAGTGTTGCTTTCGAAAGCTACCCATGTTCAATAAAAGGCTAAACCCACTCTGCATTTCTCTTTTCATGAACTGTAATGAATAACATCTGTTTTGGATGACAACTTCACATATTCCACAGAAGAAGCAAAAAGGGTACACAAATAACTCTCTTGCTTTCTTCTTCTCAGATCAGAGTTGTACATGCATTTGTAGAGGGAACATATTCAACATGCACCTGGTAGCTTGAAGGATAAGTTGACTAATTTGTCGATTTTCGTTTCTTTCAGCTTCTTGTGTTTCTAATCTTAAGATCAATTTGCCCCATTTGTAGAGCAGTTTTTTTTAAAGGTGTGCATTACTATTTGTCCTGCCATTTGCTTCTTCAGAATCTGAAAAAGGGCTGTATCTGGTGTACAAGCTAAAATAAAATTGTGTGCACATGAGTGCACAGCGCACAAACATACTAAAGCCACTGATAACACAGCCCACAACAAATCAAGCAACAAAAATATTATTCCCAGCCTGCTAAACAATCATTAATCCAAAGCAAACACTATTTAATCACTTAATAAATTATTCAGAGCCAGGGCTAAGAAGAGATCCTTTTGGGTTGCAGCCTCTCCTCTCTTGATCTCTCTGGCAGCTGAGATATGTATGGGTTTCAATAAATGGAGATTCACATACTGGTGAACTGTGGTCGGAATTTTCTTTGACACTTCTTCACTCAAATCTTCTAAAAAAATGTTTGAAACATATTCTTCCCCCTGTGCATTTCATATTGTTCTATGGAGTGACCATTATTTACTGTGATTATTTCTGATTTCTGATTTTATTTTATTTTCTTGTAAGCTTTGGAAATCTGTGGTATATAAATCCAATAAATGAATAAAATTTAAATTTAAAAAAGTTTCATTTATTACTCGGTGCATTTATGAAATTATTTTATTTAGATAATTTATATATCATCCTATGCAACAGTCTCAGCGTAATTAGCAATCAGATGAACACAATGTAGATAAAATAATTATAAAATCAAACATCCTCAGTTGTCAAAACCTAATTTAGACAAAAGCACATTTCTTAATATATTGCAAAATCACATTTTTGAATATAACTACCCTTCCAATCACATGCCAGTTCCTAGCTGGAAGTAAGCAGAATAAAAGATGTATCATTCAGTGATTCTTCTTACTGGTTTCATGAAACTCATAAACCTATATCCTCTCCCACCATTTCCCAAGAAACGTTTGGGAGTTGAATTATGGAATTATGAAACTAAGTGAGAAGGCACACCACAGTAATGGATCTAAAACTTCCAGTTTCTCCTGCAAATCTAGCACAGTTTCAAAAAGCCCTACATGAGTTTTCCTGCATTTGTAATCAGCAACTCAGTTTCAGATTAGGCATTTCATGGTCTACCTTAAGGAACACAAGGGAGAGGACAAAATCACCTAGGGAGCCTCACTAACATTTCTTTTATTTATTATGTCTTTCAAATATTGTCATATGATATACTCTTGCAACACGACAAAAAATCTCAAGATAGTTCAGAAAAGGCAAGAGTAAAAAACAAACAAACAAACAAACAAAAACCACGAACAAATTCAGCTGCTAAAACACACAGGCTGAATCCTCATTCAAGATTTATAATGCTTTGAAAATGGTTTGGATGCCCTTTGGCCTCATTCAAATATAGATTCCCAGATTTTCTGAGGAGTAAATAGCCAAAATTCCCTTTAAGAAACTCATTAGAGAAACAGGTCTCACTCCTGGTTTTGCTGCTAGCCCGCTTTATTTTTCCCCAGTGGGAACGCTACTGAGTTATTTGGGGCAGGGATATGTCCTTTTGGCCAATGCCTGACAGATGTGGGTGGGATTTCACAGCTGTGAAGGTCTTCTCCCCTCCCCTCACCATGCCTGCTCTGACCAGGGTCACAAGGGGAAAAAGAAAGTATCAAAATTCTCTCTTCTTTAAAACTCAAGCTTCAAGCCATTTACATTGCTGCAAACCTCACAGAAACAGAAAGAGAAAAAGCTGTCAGCCCTCCATTAGAACAACTAGGGAAAGCCTGTCTAAAAAGAAAGGTGTATCTTTAGCAGTCACCTATAAGCTGGGACTGTGGGTGCCAGCTAATAGCAGAGCAGAGGGAGTTCCATACAGTAGAGGCCACCACAGAGAAGGCCCATAAAACAGTTAAAATGTGTATTGATTATAAACATTGTTAAATACAAAAGGTGCCAAAAGGAAAGGCCTTAGCTGGGCTGGGCCAACAGTGATGTAGATGGGCCTTGGTGTGGGCCACCAGCAGCCCATCTCTTTCTGGGACAAATCACTTAATGCAGCTCAGCATGGCAAAGGATTATTCACACCATGTGGAAATGCCCTTAAATGGCCAACCAATTTTAGATCAATTTGGGAACATGCAACATTGGCTTTTGGATTAGGACCACCAGGGTAGGAGGGTTCTCCATGGATGCCACCAGCTGACTTTTCAAAGCATTGTTTAATCCACATTGGATCAAAACACAGTTAGGGAAGATCATCAGACAGGTTTCCAATTGGAGTCCTGCCCTCTCCTTCACCACAGCTTTTACAAAATTGTGCTATGTGGAGTTGCTGGTAATGTATGGACATTCATCATATGGGACAGCTCTTTTCATCTGTTACCTATAATTACTGCCAAACTATCATTCTAGTGTTCTTTGTAAGTCATCCCTAGGGTGACTGCATACACAGGTTAAAACTGCTATTTTCCTGAGCTATATTGGGAATGCTAATATAGTCCCATGATATCTAGGGAACTTCCTGAAACATCGCTATTGTGTGACATCAACAACTACGCCAGGTTTCCCCTACTAGCTATGGTTTACCTCCATCTGCTGGGGCCTATTTGCACTTAGACCCATAGCATGCAAGTAGGACAGCTCTGGGACAGACCTTTTGCTCTTGTGGGAGGCTGTTTATGGCCAGAAGTGTCCCGGCCTGTCCCAGAGCTGCCCTAATTGCATCCAGAGTGTGGAGTATGAAATCGTGCTCCACACCTGTCTCAACGCTAATCCCAGGTGTATCTGAGCTGTCTGGCAGGGAGACCATCCACATTACTTCCTGCCAGTCAGCTCAGGAGTCCTACCCCCAGGCTGCCACTATTGGTTTCTACTGGCCACATCACTCTGTGATGTGCCAGCTAGCAGTCCAATGCTGGGGGTGGGTTCGAAACGGCCTGGTGGTGTCTTGGGGCACCGCAGCCCTCCATCACCTGGGTTGGACCTTCCTGGCACCCTCCATCACCCAGGGGGGCATGCAGCTTCCTGCCCCCCCTGCACTGTGCTCACCTCTCTGGACTGCGGTCCAGTCTGGATCGGTCCCCATGCTGTCTACAGGAACTTAGTGCTCTGCATGGGATTGGTTCCTGTATATGGCATGGGGACTGATCCAGATGGGACCGTGATCTGGAGAGGTGAGTGTGGTGGGGGGGGCAGGATGCCACATGCCACCCTGGGTGATGCAGCATGCTGAGAAGGTCCCTGCTGGCTGTTGCTCCCACAAGAGGCTGGGATGGGCCTGATCCAGGCAGTGGGAGCTTGCAGCACCCCGGCACACCATCGGGCCAATGTAAACCCACCCCTGGCATCAGACTGCCAACCGGAGGCAAGATATCTGGCTCCTACAATGCCAGCACAGGCTGGTTCATGCGGGGATTGGTTTGAGCATTCTCACCTTGGCCGGTTGGGATGCTTTAAGTATGCTTCCCTCACCCACCAGTGTGAATGCTCAACCTGTCCCCCACTTGTACCAGCCTTAGAGCACTTCATCCATCTGGATGCTATGGAGGTATTAGGAACAGGAACATTAAAAGAAGGAGCCAACAGGTAGAGATAAGAGCCAATGGTTGCTTCCTGCTGTATAAAGAAAATCCCACAATTGCCTCCTGCAATTTGGAGACTACCATAAGAATTTAGTAGTGTCATTTCTGGCTGTCAGTTTACGTGTGTTTGCATGTGTCCAGGTATGAACGCTTTCAATGTTTTTGCTCATGAACTACATGCAGCCTCTGGAAAGGCTTTAAAGTGGGGCATAGCAGGTTTTGTTCTGATAAATGGCAGAGTCCTTTCCCTATTGTTTCACAGCACTCAGATCATTTGGTTATTTGTTTGCAAGCTGAACATGGAGAGACAGTGAGTGATGACACCGCTAGTGTGAACTTTACAGGAAGAATGAGAAGTAAATGCTGATACTTGTTACAGTCTCCTTGGTAGTTGCTGGTCCACAGCAGGGAGTTATAAATCTATTGGTCCCATTGCTTTTTCGTCACTTGCCTGATCCTGTGCCCTTCTTTTCATGTGTTGTAATTACTAACATCTGCTTTCTGATCCTGGGCTGTATGGAATTTGCAAAGGCACTTTCTCTCCAGAACAATGGCAACAGCTGTTTCATTTAGCCTTGGGCCAGCACTTCCTGTTCAGTCTACAGCTGCCCTCCTGTGTCCAATTTATGTTGCAGTTTTTCTTTCTTTTTCTGTTTCTTTCTTTCTTTCCTGAACACACTTCAAAATTAACACTGACTGAATTTTAGCACTGAACAACAATGTGGTAGACAACAAAGTAGAGGATAGTGACAACCCAACAATATGAGGCTATTTATCTTCACAGTCTCATTAAGATCAATGAGTCTCATTAAGTTCATCCTCGCTAAGTTCAGTAAGTGCATGTAGGCAACTAACCAACTAGATATCTGAGTCATTGGAGGTCTGAAACTATGAATATCTCACCTCTTTAGAAGATATTTCCAAGCAGAAATAACTTACCCAGTAACATGTCCCGTTCAAAGGGCAAGGTGTTTCAAATTGTACTTAAGGGTTAATGAATGAATGTGTGAAGAAAGTCTCATGACACAAAAATCTAGGCTAAATCAAGTTATTTTCTATTGTGTTCTCTTGTTGAGGTTTAGTGGGAAACCATGATTTCCTAGAACATGAAGAAGCTGCTAGCATGTCTCTCTACCTTCCTTTTCTCCTCTTGCATCTCCAGAAGGGAGATTGGAAACTCTGATGTCAAAGAGAACAGTAATTAATTTGAAGGGGAAAAACCCCCACCAAACCCTCCTGTCTCCACTGACATAAAACAGCATATCCCCCACACACACACTGTTTGCTGTGGGGCTGCAGCTCATTTATTTATTTATTTATTTATTTATTTATTTATTTATTTATTTATTTATTTATTTATTTATTTATTTATTTATTTATTTATTTATTTACATCTCTGTCTTACCCTATTCCTTAAGGTCTCAAGGTGAATTCTAATAAAACCCAGTATACTGAACAGAGGAAGTTAAATAAATTTTAAACCAAAAAATAGCAGTGCCTAAAATAGGAAGGGGAGCTACTTCTCCAGACTGATGGCATTTGGAGTCCTCATCCCCAGCCTATCTTGATCTTACACTGTAGCAGGATAAGTGCAAGCACTGGTATCTAGCAGCATTCACCTTGCTGCAGCAGTGGCCATGCATGGATGGCCACTGCTATGGACATCATGCAGTATGGTGCACAACTGCAGCCACTCTGTCCAGCCTCCCCCCCCCCCCAGGCTTCACATGGAAGTGTGGAGGCTTTACCTGGGTCTGCACTAGAGGCATGCTTCACAAATGTAAATATGACTGACCACTTGATCTTTCATCTAGCAAAGGGCATTCCACAGATGCCCAAGCCAGCATAGCAGGGAGGAAGCACTCTCAAAAGTGCTTTCCCCCATGTTCTGCCTCTCTCACCATTTCTGCATCTCCACAATGAAGCACAGAGGACAAGTGTTGGCAGCCATGTGACTCACATGTCACAATGCCAGATGTCTGCTAATTTTTTAAAACGATTGGAGAGCGTTTGCAGATACCCCTTCTGCAGTGAGTGCTGTCTGCAATGTGGACTGGTGGATACTGTCAAATGCAGCAGCTAACACTGATGTCTGTATCCAGACAGGGCCTAAAACATGCAATTATCTCAAGGCTATATTGGGATTGCCACATGTATCCATGGTAGTCCTAACATAGCCTCAGGATATAAAGAATAAAATTTGCAGTACTGATATTCAGATTTTCCTGGAATAGTGATATGGGCTTACCTGGCTGGGTGCCTGCTCTTGAACATGGTCACTGTGCATGCACTGGAGCTGACCATTGCACACTTCTGTGTATTTCATGCTATCAAAATACTGGGAAGTACACACCATTCCATTGGAGGACAAGTATCCAGATGGGTAAGAGCCTGGGTTTGCTCTGCAAATTTGCCCTGCCATCTAGGAGGGACAGGATCTAAACAAGATCCCAAATTTCCCTTTCAGTGCCTGCAGGCAGCCTCTGAACACAACAATGAGCCACTTCCCATATCTTCTAAGAAATGCTGTAGTACAATTATGTGGTCACAGAATTCTCTTCCTGGCCTGAAGCCAGCATGTTCTTTGGGGGCTAGTTGTTCTTGTCTTTTTTGGAGTATTAAAGACATGGATAAGCAAAGCATTCGAAAGGCACCCCAGAGGGCTAGAAGGGGGAAATGCTTTCATTGATACAGCAAGTTATAATGTTGCTTACAATATGAGATCATTAAATAAATCATGAAAAAGAAACGTAAGAATGTTTTCCAGATCACAGATGTGAAGGTATAATCTGATTTTGTGGTTATAGGCCCAGTTATGTTCTCTTTGGATACCAGAGCACCACCAAACTTTAATGGGACCAGATTAGACAGAGTCTTCTCTCTCTCTCTCTCATACACAGATGCACAATTTTAAAAAGTAAATAAAAATTTATTTTGCCTATGGCCAAGTCTCCACTTTTGGAGGAAGATGGTTCTGTTTCAGCTGGATGGGGGAGGTGGCTCTATCCACCATTGAAAATGATGCCTTCACATCTCGATTTTGGAGCACAGAGGCACCATGTTCAGTATCTAACTGCAGCACCTCCATACAGGGCATGAAATTGTGTCCTGCAGACATCGTCCCTCAGACATCAGTTGTGCGCATAAAGGGGTTGAGTGACACAATTGCTGCAAGACACCTGCTGCCACGACAGATGGAGACACACCATACAGTTGTATTCTTCAGAGGCTGCAGGCACCGCCATTTTGAAGTAGAGAGACATGGCCAAAACTGCATACACTGCAAAATTTGTGACAAGCAAAGCAGTGTCATTGGGGTGGTGGTACATACTTAGATAATATGGGAAATTAGATCAGTTACCCAAACTAGCTGCCATTCTGTTGAATGGGAATTTGAAAAGATATGTCTAAAAACCATGGGAAAAATCTTTTCCCAACCCTTTGAAAATTTTTATTATTGGATCGTTGTCTTTGATCTGATCACTTGTATTAACATTTTAATGTTTCGTGTGTGTTTTTGCAGGGAGGAGCAATAAGAGACGGGGTTTCTCATAAATGTATACAGTATGAAAATAATCTAATAATTAATCTTATTTTTATGACTTCAAAAATGCTATAGTCTCAGCTAGCAGCATCAGCCTGTGGAGTGATGGTAGTTATGAACTCTGTAGTTCACATCATCAAATGCATATACCATATGTGATTTCTATGTAGATATATGTGGCCATTGCAATTCACATGGGCTGGAACAATTGCTCTATAAGTTTTAGAAAGACTGTTGAGAAGCAAGTGAATGAAAATACTCTGGGTAGGAGAGGTAAATAGATGAAAAATGGAAATTAAAGTATTGTTTGTCAAGCATAATGAGAAAATCTTTTTATGAAGAACTTACTAGCAAGATAATCTTCCCTTTCCACCAGGAAGACAGAAAAGGACAACCGGAATGCTGACAAATGGGTGATGTTTCTCCTGTTCTTCTTCTACTGATTGGAGGGAGCAGCTGAGAGTGTTTTACAGTACAAGGAATTCCAATTGTTAATGACAGAAATTAGTCCCACTTCTTTAATGTTCTAATGTTTATTGAGCTGAGAAATTTTTACTTTTTCCTCCTTAATTCCTGTTGATGATAGATCAGATCTTCCTTTGTGCCCTTAAAAGGTCTGCTCACTAGTCACGCTCCCCCCACCTTTTCTTTAAGACACTGTTGAATTCCACTTGACTTATGGAGGAAAAGTAAGAGGGAGGCACATTGCCAAATGATGCTAATCCCCTTGCTCTGAACTCTTTACACACCCCAAACTAGTTCCAGTTTCCAGGGTAAAAGTGACAGCATAAAAAAATAACAAAATCTGGGGTGATGGGGTGGAAACGCCACATTTATGATGCAAGCTACAGCTGGATTTTTTGTTTTACCAAAACCTGTAAGACTTTAGAGCTCAAACTATCAGAATATCACTGCAGGTAAACTGAAATGATATCTTTAAAGCTATTAAAAGTAGAGATGTACACAAATGGGTTTTTTGACATTCAATTCAAAACAAATTGAATGTTAGAAAATTTGTATTTGTTCAAATAGATCCCCTTTGGATGTGGTAGGATTCTATTCAATACAAATGTATCCGTATGAATATCCAATATGTATCCTGTAACTTATCCATTCTGAAAGTGTCAAATCCAAGCTGAATCCACTTTTAATCTGCTCTCTATCCATGTAAATGCAACCTAGATCTGCTGCAGATGTGACTGGCGCAGCCACTTTCCCACCTTCCCAATTTAATTAATGTCTGAACTATTTATACGAATATCCAAAACATTTGTATTTGTACGAATGTTAATGTATGAATGTTGTAATATTCGATTCACGTATGAATGTCTGAATTCATACAAATCCGTATAAGTAATGAATATTATGAATATTCATGCACATCCCTAATTAAGAGTGCAATTATATATCCATCTTCTGAAAAGTCCAACTTAGTTCAATTTGACTGATGCCTAGATAAAATGCGATTAGGATTACAGATGTCCAGTTCTAACAAGGAAATTACTCACTGAATTTTTTCTCCTAATTCTCTAGAAAAGAGTTAAGTTGGTTTAAAAAAAAATGAAATCTGAACATTGAGGAAATATCATCTTAAAGGTATCTTCCTTGTGCTACAATTCCTGTGTACCAGAGTATGAAAGCAATATTAGTTCAAATTTCTGTTCAACTAAGTGGAAACAGTGGCACTATCTCTCAACCAGCTCACAAGATTGCCATGAAGAAAAACAGCAGAGGAAGCATGAACTTTATACTCAGCAAAACTAAAGCTTCTATTGATAATGAAAAAATAGAATATGAAAGAAGCAGAAGATTCCATCCATCACTGTGTTTCTATGACATATGATTAAGATGTTTGTTCAATACTTCTAAAGACTAGAATTTCCCAAAAGGAAGAAATAACTTTATCTAATTTCGGAAATTTATCACCATATCTCAGAAAGATTAGGATGTCATTAGAAAATTATTATTATTATTGCTACATGAAAGATGAATATGAAAGTATGAGTAAAGAATAATAAAAAAAGTTCCTCCCCTTTCTTATTTAATATGGCTTGCATTCCCCATCTGTCATTTCTCTGGTTCTGAATCACTTTACTATTGGGTACAGCCATAAGCTTTTCCTTACTGTTGTTTTTTAGTCTAAATAATTATTCCTTTTCCCAATGACCATTAAAATTAATCAGCCTATTAAATTACTGGAACTTGCATCCATTCTTGCTTTGTTTCTAGGAGTTTTTTTAAAGTTAATTTTGTTTTCTGCATAGTTTGTTTTGAATGCATAAAAACCCATTAATGCACATCCCTAAAAACCACATAATGTTATGTACACTTAAGCACACGTGTTAGAGATGGGAACATGCAACTGAGTATAAGTGGCAATTTGGGGAGGTAAGTCTGCGTGAGTTCCCAGTAAGACCATAGAAAAGAGAAGGCTAAAGTCTTGTTCAGATTGCGTAAGTTCACACAAATGAAAGTTCTTTTGTGGGACATTTCAGAGATGGAGGAAACTTTGTGCAAATGCCACACCAGCTGGGGGGGAGTATATCTGAAATTCTTTAAAGTGCACGTGGGACAATGGGGGCACCACACACACTTCCCACAAGTTTCCACAGACACCAGGAAGACGTGGTTGAATGCCCTGTGTGATCTTCAGACAACAGAGGCTACGTGTGAGCAAGCCCCAAGACCTACACAATGTACAAGCAAAAGTTTTTGTGTCTTTATCTCTCATTTTTTCATTTCATTCCTGGAAAAGAAAACCAGGGAAAAAGGTCAAGCAAATAAGTAAAATTTGTTTTGGGGAATGAGGTTTTCTGTTCAAATGGGTATTGTAGTTTTGTCCTTCCAGTAAAATCATTTTAAATCACTCAGCAGTTGATAGGTCTTTGGGGGTAGAAATATAGGAAGGTCCTGAGGGGGGGGGAAATAAATTTAAGCACTGGAATATAGTCATTTGTACCCTTAATTCATGCTGCAATGCAACTGTGCATTTTCCTCAAATGAATGGGTGCATTTTGTTGCTTACAATTCAATTTTATACATCTGTAGACAACACAAAAGGACTTTTGAAGTGTTTATACAGCAAAGAGAAAAATACCTTGTACATCTCTAGATCATTGCTCACTGCAGATAGATAAGACTTTATCATAGCCAAAGACCAGAAAAAGTGCTAATAAAACATCTCCGCTGACAACATAGCAGTACATATCTTGTTCAAGTAATGGTAAAGATCTGTTGCTATAAAAGCTACAAATTTTGCATACTACTGTGCAAAATTTGATAATCTTTTGGAC